>OX376373.1:54168847-54768847 GCA_947369275.1 Nemotelus nigrinus | reverse complement strand
TTTTCCATTCATTCCAATTAAGAATGGTTGATAAGAAAGAAATTGCGGTAAATGAAGTTCGACAGGATGAAAAAAAGCGTAAAATTTGTCAATTGAATGCATTTTTTCAAAAAATAGCAAGCAAATCAAAACATAAAAATCCAGGACGCTGAATATTTTGAAGAGTTCCTGTTTACATGTGTTGCGTTGCTTATTATCAGAAACAACATAATCATATTTCTTTCATTTGTAGCCGCATTTAGTTCAAACGCTTACCACTAGAAGCAGCGATACTTCTTTTACTCGCCATGTTAACATAATTCAGCTGCTACTCCATCAAGCAGTAATTATTGCGCATTGCTAGATTTGATCGTAAATTACCCTTTATTTGTTATAGTTAAGAATGGTTTGATATAAACTCTCATGTTTTACAATTTTTTCTTATTTACCAATACAGAATGCTAGTAAAAGAGCATCCAATAAACATCAGCATACCGAAAGCTTGCAGATAAATAAAATGTTGGTAAAACTTTACCCAGCTTAATATTTACAGCAACGTATAATAAAAATTTCAGCTCGATCGGATGGTGCAATTATAAGATGTAGTTTCATTTTCCCCCATTTTTTTTCCTTGCACAAATTTTGATGATAAACAGTCCATTTAACTAATAAACATATTGTCTTAACAGCATATCGAAATTCATGTATAAGTAGTTTTCATTCAAATTATTACTTTTAGTTGAAATATTATTTATCCATGAACATTTATACAAAGTATACCAGGAGCTCATTAAACTGATAAAGTAAGCAACTGATACTTCATGTAGAAACTATTATGATGGCAATCGAAACAATAACTTAGAAATAAGGTAAAACTGTCGTTTTCACTGCATTATTAATTTCCATTTGTTAATGGACATTGCTCAATGTCATTGATTGAATAGAGTAGCTTAGTTTATTTATTTATTTTTCTTTATTTATTTATTTTATTTAATTCTTCTAATTCAGACTATACACATACAGTAAAAACTAATTATTCTTATACAAAATTCGTTTTAGTGATACTGTAGATAAATAAAAATCAAACATATAATTTCGTTAAAGCATCTACTTATTGCAGTGACTGGTTCATTGCAACCATAATTGGTCCGATGTTGAGGGATCGACAAAAAGTTCACCTGACTGACACGTTTGTTATTAGTGTTAAAATTAAGTTGGCCTAATAAGTAGTTTGAGTCAACGGTGCCTTCCAAAATTTTCGCGGCAAATAAGATTTTGGAATTTAGACGTCGAGAGTTCAAGGTATCCATCCGTAAAAGATTTAAGCGGTTTTGTTAAGGAGGTAGATGTAAAGGGTCATACCACGAAAGACCGCGGAGGCAGAAACGTAAGAACCTCTTTTGAGTGGACCCAATTTGGTCAATGTAGACTTTTTGATATGAGGCCCATACAATACTTGCATATTCGACAATAGGTCTGACTAAGCTGCAAAAGAGTGTCTTAGTTAGAAAAATGTCGTTGAATTCCCTTGAACGTTTTCTCACAAAACCTAAGGCATTGCTAGCTTTCACAACGATGTGATCGTCAAACGTGAAGGATGGATTCAGCAATACTCCTAAATCGAGTACTTTCGCTGATCTATTTAAAGATGTACTGTGCTACTAATACCTAAGTGCGTTACTGCGCTACTGATACCGACAATCGGTATCAGCGCAGTGGTATCATGGCTAGTGCTTCAACGCCATTGCACGGCGCAGCGCTGCGTTACCCATGTCTAGTGAGGGGTTTCACCATAGTAGAAGAGGCATCAGTCCAAAAAATCAGGCCCAGCATTTTTCCAATTGCGTTCCGGATGCAATTGGATTGAAACAAACCAAATGATATTGTTTCGTTTGCTTTGTTGGTGTCATGTTGTCGGCCAGTAGGAGTAGAGCTCAGAACTTCGAAAACCCCGTAATAGCCCCGTCTACCACACTGCATGAAGTTAATAATAAATAAGATAGTACACATCATAAAGCGATTATCATTAAATATTTGAAAAACTACACAACATTCTTTCAATAATACTCAAAAAATCGGTCAAATCTATTTCTAATGTGACGTTCAGTTTTCGAAGAAAGAAGCTCTTAGTGATAAATTAATACATTCATTTATGAATACACTAGTGAACGTGCTGTCAGACATTCCTGAAATATGAGTCCTTGTAATTCATATCGATTGCTAGGTTTTCATGGCTGATTCATTTCAAACTCTAATCGTTTAGAAGATGGCTTTGGCTATTCTGTTTACATGTGTTGCGTTGCTTATTATCAGAAACAACATAATCATATTTCTTTCATTTGTAGCCGCATTTAGTTCAAACGCTTACCACTAGAAGCAGCGATACTTCTTTTACTCGCCATGTTAACATAATTCAGCTGCTACTCCGTCAAGCAGTAATTATTGTGCATTGCTAGATTTAATCGTAAATTACCCTTTATTTGTTATAGTTAAGAATGGTTTAATATAAACTCACATGTTTTACAATTTTTTCTTATTTACCAATACAGAATGTTAGTAAAAGAGCATTCAATAAACATCAGCATACCTATTAATATGTCCTTCAAATTTCATGGTTCTTTAAATTTCAGTAGCTTCTGACGGAGTCAAAACTAAAAATTTAGTAAATTTTCGTTTGTTTAGCACTCACCTGAGGCGACTAATTTCCAATATTTCATCATATTATCAGCCAAAAACGTGTTGGAATTTCACTTTATAGGTTTGTTTTTTTCGAATATCATTTCTTAATAGAATATTAGGCTACCTGAAATATCAATAAAATGCCTGTCCACGTCAAAAGCTTGCAGATAAATAAAATGTTGGTAAAACTTTACCCAGCTAAATACATATATACAGCAACGTATACTAAAAATTTCAGCTAGATCGGATGGTGCAATTATAAGATGTAGTTTCATTTTCCTCCATTTTATTTCATTGCACAAATTTTGATGATAAACAGTCCATTTAACTAATAAACATATTGTCTTAACAGCATATCGAAATTCATGCATAAGTAGTTTTCATTCAAATTATTACTTTTAGTTGAAATATTATTTATCCATGAACATTTATACAAAATATACCAAGAGCTCATTAAACTGATAAAGTGAGCAACTGATACTTCATGTAAAAACTATTATGATGGCAATCGAAACAATAACTTAGAAATAAGGTAAAAATGTCGTTTTCACTGCATTATTAATTTCCATTTGTTAATGGACATTGCTCAATGCCATTGATTGAAAAGAGAAGCTTAGTTTATTTATTTATTTTGCTTTATTTATTTATTTTATAAATTCCTCTAATTCAGACTATACACATACAGTAAAAACTAATTATTCTTATACAAAATTCGTTTTAGTGATGCTGTAGATAAATAAAAATCAAACATATAATTTCGTTAAAGCATCTACTTATTGCAGTGACTGGTTCATTGCAACCATAATTGGTCCCATGTTGAGGGATCGACAAAAAGTTCACCTGCGTGACACGGTTTGTTGTTAGTGTTAAAGTTAAGTTGGCCTAATAAGTAGTTTGAGTCAACGGTGCCTTCCAAAATTTTCGCGGCAAATAAGATTTTGGAATTTTGACGTCGAGAGTTCAAGGTATCCATCCGTAAAAGATTTAAGCGTCTTGATAAGGAGGTAAAGGGTCATACCACGGAAGACCGCGGAGCCAGAAACGTAAGATCCTCTTTTGAATGAACTAAATTTGGTCAATGTAGACTTTTTGATATGAGGCCCATACAATACTTGCATATTCGACAATAGGTCTGACTAAGCTGCAAAAGAGTGTCTTAGTTAGAAAAATGTCGTTGAATTCCCTTGAACGTCTTCTCACAAAACCTAAGGCATTGCTAGCTTTCACAACGATGTGATCGTCAAACGTGAAGGATGGATTCAGCAATACTCCTAAATTGAGTACTTTCGCTGATCTATTTAAAGATGTACTCAAAATAGAGTATTCATACATTACAGGATTATTTTTGCGTGAGTAAGATATAATCGTACACTTGTCAGAACTAATAAGGAGATTATTATCGGAACACCAGTTGGCAAATCTGTTTAAATCATTGCAATCGTTAAGGTTTCTCACAACTTTGAAAATTTTAGTGTCATCGGCATATAGAAGAACAGAAGATGACTGCAAAATGGAACCTACGTCATTAATAAATAAGGCAAACAGTAAAGGGCCGAGATGACTATCTTGTGGAACACCAGACGTGGTTTTAATTTCAGATGATAAGGCACCGCGAAAGGATACACGATGGGTTCAATTCGTCAAGTAAGAGTCAACCGAATTTGAAAACAAGTAAGTAAGGAATGATGCTTTGCTAAAAGTATAGAGTAATCAAACTAATCAAAGGCTTTCGTCAAGTCTGTGTAGGCACAGTCAGTTTGGAGGCCAGCTTCACTTGAGTTGGCTACTTGGTGCAACAATTCAAGCAAGTTGGTTGTAGTTGAACGACCTTTCATGAAAGCGTCCTGATACGGAGCCATAATGGATTTGCAATGAAAGGCTACAACATTCGTGACTATGGCTTCAAAAAGTTTCGCGACGCAGGGAAGTTTTTCAATAGGTCTATAGTTGCAAGCGTCACTACAACTCCCTTTCTTGAATATAGGAGTGACGGTGGAATATTTCCTCAAATGAGGAAAGATGCCTGCTTTTAAGGATGCATTGAAAATATAACACAGCACAGGTAGTAGTGATGACGCACAATATTTCAAGACCAAATTAGGTATGCCATCTGGGCTAGGTGTTATCTTATTGTCAAGTTTGTTAACAAATGTGATTATGGTGTCCTCGTCAATTTTTATCTCCAAAGAAGAAACTGTTGAGTTCGTCAAGTAGGGTGAAAAGTGTGTGGAGTTTGGCAAGTTCGAACAATAAGCTTTACGGAAAACAGAAGCAAATAAATGACTGATATCAAAGGGATCATCAATATATGAGTCGTCAGTCTTATTAGTCTTAGAATTAACGAAATTCCTAAATCTCTTATGTTGAGCTTGAAAATTAAATTTAAGCTGTTGCGTATGCTTATGATATGCTAATGCAACTTCGTTATGATGCAAATCTCGTAATGTAGAAAAACGTTGGTAGTCAGGTTCTGAGCGACTCAGGCGAAACTTTTTCCAGCCTTTGTTTTTGGAATTTTTCAAATGGCAAAGCTGTGGAGACATCCAAGGAAAACGATCCTTGCTTTTATTGAAAGTAGTTGGCACGCACTTTGAAAAACAGCTAAACAACCGAATGTGGAAATAAAACGTAGCGTTATCCGGATTAGGTTCCTGCAACACGGAAGACCAATCATAGTTAGCAAGCAAGTCACGTATTTGATCGACATTGGCTCGTCTAAAATTAAATTTAAGTTCAGATGTGCAAGATGATTAGTCATTACTAGACTTTGGCTCGAAAATAATGTTGAGTCCACAATGATGCGCGATTTCGTCGATGAGAGATGATGAGAGTGGTTTCTCCATAGTAGAAGAGGCATCAGTCGAAAAAATCAGGCCCAGCATTTTTCTAATTGCGTTCCGGATGCAATTGGCTTGAAACAAACCAAATGATATTGTTTCGTTTGCTTTGTTGATGTCATGTTGTCGGCCAGTATGAGTAGAGTTCAGAGCTTCGAAAGCCCCGTAATAGCCCCGTCTACCACATTGCACGAAGTTAATAATAAATAAGATAGTACACATCATAAAGCGATTATCGTTAAATATTTGAAAAACTACACACCCTTCTGTCAATAATACTCAAAAAATCGGTCAAAGCTATTTTTCTAATGCGACGTTCAGTTTTCGAAGAAAGAACCTCTTAGGGATAAATTAATACATTCATTTGTGAATACACTAGTGCACGTGCTGTCAGACATTTTCGAAATATGAGTCCTTGTAATTCATATCGATTGCTAGGTTGTCATGGCTGATTCATTTCAAACTCTGATCGTTTAGAAGATGGCTTTGGCTATGGTGTTAATATTTTTACAGCTCGTAACATTAGTGAATCAAACGTTGAGTCCGTTCGCTCAGTTCCGGCAAGCATTTTCGGCTAAAACTTGTGTTCTTTTGCTCTCTGAGTCACATCCGGGAAAAATTGTAGTGGATATTGAAGCCGAAATCTTCAACAACTTGAACATACCAGCAATTGTTCTAACGGAAACTGTGGGCAATATAACACTTGCACCGCAAATAGGACGCGATAGCATTTTCATAGCAACATTCAATGCAAAAAATAAATTTCGAATACAGCAGATAGCAAAGAAACTGCTGCATACCATCCGATACACAAAAATTGTTTTTATATCACAAAACGCTGCTTTCAATCAAACTTTCCTCAACAAATTCTTCAGGGAGTGCTGGGATTCAAGTATGCTGAATGTACTGGTAGTGTCCGTGAGTCCACTTGAAATGTTCACATATAATCCTTTTGGATCGTTTCGAATCATCAATTTAACAGATGTCAAACCGTCACAACTGTTCCCAAACAAGCTTTTAAACTTGCATCGTTCTCCTTTGCGAACAATCACAGAAAAATTTTCGACGACTGCTTTCATCTATAAAAACCAAAAAGGTCTTACAACATTAGGGGGCTACGGCGGCCATATATTTTTGACATACGCAAAGAAAAGAAATGCTAGTACGGAATTCTATACCTTTAAAAAAAGAGATCGTTTGACAGAAATCATTGAACTTTTCATAAACGGCTCCGTGGACATCTCACTTCAAATGCCTTGTCAGCTCCGGCCAGTGGATTATTCTTGTAACAATGTCGTTGAAGTTTCCCGTTTGTGTCTGATAGTCCCCGCACCGAAAATGTTGCCCACTTATTTGAATATTGTGCATCCATTCGACGAAACAGTTTGGGCAGGCATTTTATTCAGTATCTTCTATTTCATGTTTGCGCTACGTGTATCTGCGACCGAGGATAAATTGAGTACCAGTTTGTTGTTTTTGCATTGCATCCAGTTGTACCTTCGTATGGCGATCTTGAAAGATTTCCGGTATCCAGTGAAACGTTTCGTTTTCGTGTATTTCCCAACATTTATATTTGGTCTGATTCTAACTCAACTGTATTTGACATACTTGGCAAGCTTTCTGACTGCCCCAGTTTTCGAGAAAGGTATTCGATCTATCGACGATATCCGCCGAGCTAAATTGCGAATCGTTGGTAGCTACAGAGACATCGTTGTTAGAGCAATGATGAGTACTGACTGGAAAAAATACGAAGACTTGCTGGAAGTTACGGACGATCCAAACGTTTCTTTGAACATCGAGTCTCTCAATATCACAAATCCCATATTGCTTAAACCTGATAAAATCGAATTAGCTCTAATGCTTCAAGAGAGTCTGCCAATGCCGAAAATAGCAGCATCGGATATTTGTTTGGCTAGTTTCGCGTATTCGCATTCGATGGTGCTCAACACGCCCTACGAAGAGGACTACAATTATCATTTGGTAACCGTGAGTGATGCTGGGTTGATTGGAAAGTGGCGTCGGGACACATATCGAGAACTATTCATAGCAGGACTCATCAGCAAACCTAAGCTCATACAACGGCGCATACTCTCGTTGGATTCGAAACATTTGTTGATACCGTTTGTTGTATATTTTGTTGGAGTTGGAGCAAGTGTTGTTGCTTTTAGTGTCGAAATTTGGTTGAGATATGTAGTCGATGATTAGTTCAAGAAAAATAAATTCAATTCACCAAAGATATGCACAATTCATAATTTTTACTTATCAAGTTATGCAAGTCCCGTCAATTTCTGTAAGCTCAGTGAGAAATAAAACCACAATCTTTTGTTTGCATGAAACCGATTTACTAACTGATTGAAGAGCTCCGGAGAAAGTAAATAGGTCAACAATTGACTCGATTTGTTGCAATTGGTCCGTGTGTGATATGCAAACGCTAATGCTAGTTTTTGCAAAGCAACCAAATAATAGCCTCATTAACACCAGGAGCTTGAGGGTGTCTGCTTCATCCTTGAACCTTACGAAAAGAGGCAGTTTTTCTCCCAAATTTAGATTTTTTTCCCAATTTTTTTCGTTTCCCCTATTTTTTTTAAATACCTACCATGTGCTTCGTCACGTCTCGGCTGGGTCTGTTTTACAGCCCAGGCTTGAGAGCTGCATCTGGTCCTTCACGGACATAAGCCCCATTCCCTTTAGTAATTTTTGCGACTAGTATTATTTGATGAAGGCTGAATAATACGTAGCGTCCTTCTGTGTTTTCTGGGAACAAGTCCACCCCATTTTCATGACCCACCCCAGCCGCGTTAGGATAGTAAAGCGGCAAACTAGCATCCGTCGGGGTCGAGGGGCCTTCACTGTCATTTCTAAGGCGCCTTGCTCCCTGAGCACTTCTCTTTATTTTGGTTGATTTGCCCCTGTTGATGGTTTGCCATCACTTTAACCTTGTCTGGCAGGCCCTCTTCTGGACTTCGGTTCAGTTGATGCGCGTCCAAGCAACCTCCTTATTTAATAATTCGATACAAAGATACGATACGAAAATATTGAATAAAATAGGTGTGGTACAACGAAGGAAACTTCATTCAATGGATAAATTACTCTGAAATTGAATGTACTGAGTTCTATTTTGACAATAAGAGTCCAGTTAAAAAAAAACTTCCCAGCCATTCTCTGAAAATCAAGTGAGAAGTGCCTCGAATTATAGTGTTTGACCACTTTATTTCAAAGTCCTTTACACGCCAATGGACTTAACAACACTGTGAGCCTCATTTTGGTAAGATGATTGCGTTAAAAGTTATAAATTAAATTTAAATTGCTACATATAAGCAGGCCTTTATCTGATTTTAAATTTAATATGGACATTATATGGGAATGGAAAAATATAGCATTGTATAATTTTTTGAAATAATGGTTTAGAAATTGATGAGGAATAGTAGTTTGAATAATGATTCGAATTATATTTATGGGCTCTCTGTCTTTTATTTTCAGGGTTTATTTTAGGGTTTTGTTATTGAGGAGCCGCGTGTGCCTAGTCTGTCTTACAGGATTACTAAAAGTAATTTTATTGCGGAGAAATTCAACGTTAATTAAACTCATATTAGCATCAAAAAAGGAAGCATGAGCATTAATACCCCTATACTTGACTAGAGTGTCGCAAGATTTAAAAGACGTAACTCTGAGTTGGAAGACTTTCGAAATTGTATGGATTATAAAGATCTTTTGCAAGGCAAAACTCACGAACTGCTTTTGGACAGATTCCAGTTTAACGCTTTGAGCATCGGAAATAGGACGATGCAAGCGTGTTTGAGTAACGAGTGAACTGGAAATATATACAGTGACCTTGTAGTCCATATGTTCTTGAATTCATTTACACGTCTTTCAATGAATCGTAATTTTTTGCTAGCTCTTGGAAAAACTTTGTCATGCTCAATGTTGAAACGCGGCTTTTAATCCAGAACGACATCGTGATTTAAAACACTATCGGCATTTTTCAGGAGCTGATTATTCAGGTGATAATCAAAATCAAAAGGAGTGGTCTTAGGGGACACATGGTATGGCATTTTCGAACGTGGCCTTAAAAAAGTTGCGAAATGTCGGATAACACCTCCGAGAGTTCAGAAATAAAAATATTGAGCAGTAGCGGTCCTAGGTAGCTGCCAAGAGGCAGCCCAGAAGAGACAGTATTTTTTTTTAGACAGAAATCCCTAGAATAACATATTGTGTTCAACATGATTTATGCCAAACATTTTGGAATTTATGGTCAAAAGATTTCCTGAATAGATAGTAAAGATTTGATGCTCTCGTTTCATATTGCAAAGCATATTCAAGATGATTATCATTATAGGTTGGAGGTAGTAGACCTACTTTTTTGAAGCCTTGTTGTTGCTCGTTTAGGAGAGGATCAATAATAATTTTGAGTTTCTCACAAACAATTTTTTCAAACTGCTTAGGTATAGCTGATAAAATGGCGATACCTTTGTAATTTTCAGCCAAGCGTTTATCACCATTTTGAAGAAAAGGCGTGAGATGGGCTAGGTTGATTTCCAGAAACGCGGAATCAAACGCACGACAGCGATTTTTTGAAAATTATATATAAGGGTGATACAATCGTTTCTGCACTTTGAGCTAAGAAGCTTATAGTTTTTTTTGAAGATTTACTTGTCACAGCTATTAATAAATAAGACCGCAATTACCATTATTAGCAGCTCTATCCTAGTTTCGCAAACAAACTCTACCAAATTTGGCTTACATTAACGTCATGCTACTGTATAAATTTTGCTTATTTTGGTGACTGCATCGAAAGTTAGAGAACCTAAAGCTTTTTTTTTGTTGAGATCTATTAGATGGCGTATATTTTGTTGAGACTTATTTCAAGGTAATACCACAACCAAATGGTAGACTGCATATCCACCAAACTTCTTTCAAAGTTGGTCTTACTTAAAGCAATTACATCCTTTGACTTTGAACAGGATATGATAATCAGGTCGTGGGCTCCCGTGAACGGAAATTCCAGCAGCTAAAAAAGTAGGTGATTTGGTGAAAAGTTACCATATTTCTGCGATGAAAAATTGTGGAAAATGAAGTTCGACAGGATGAATGAAGCAATAAAATTTATCAATTGATTGCTTTTTTCGAAAAAAAAACAACAAGCAAAACAAAACAAAAAAATCTAGAACGCTAGATCTTTTGAAGAGTTTCTATTCACTTGTCATCATTCGACGTGGAACCGTCTGTGAGTCAAGTATTGAGATTCAGTGTTCTCGATCGAAGTGTTAGTTTCCTCTCTAAAAATTATTTGCGTGTATATTTCTTGTATTGTGGCACGAAAAATCAGTCGAAGTGAAGCGTAACTGCGAAGAAATCCCTACAACAGTTTTGATACGCGACCGGCTCAACAAGCCGCGCTTCGCAATCATGACTTCTGCAAATAAATTTCAACCACTTGCTGATCTTCCGGAAGACGAAGATTTCGACTAAGTTCCTGAAAAGAAGATAAACCCTCCACCAATGATCATTCCGCAGCTACCGCGATAAACCATAGTGGCAATTATGAAAGAGCTTGCAATCGTCAACTACAGTATAAAATGTATGTCTACGGGTAGAAAAGTCCTGTTGGACGAAACTAAAACTTATGATGAGCACCAAAAGCATTTAGTAAGAACCAAAGTGCATTTCTTCACGTATCGGCGGCCAGATCGGCAACCACTAAAATTTTTACTTTCGGGACTAGACGATACTCCCTGCGATAGTCTGAAAAAAAAATACTTAAATATGCACACAAACTAAATGTAATTGACGTTAAGGAATTTAATCTGTGTAACAGACGCTATTCAGAGCAAACCTTCTATATTAGGCGCGTTTTTTCGCTCCCCTTATCCATAACAGAACAATGCTTACCAGTGCAGACGCATTGGAAACAACAACAACTCATGTTATGAATAGGGGGATTTGTTGTTGTTTCCAATACGTCTGCATTGATTATCACTGTTCTGTTATTGATAGGGGAGTAAATCTAGGCCCGCCTGTAGTTAATTCGTTAACAAAATCAATAGCAGTTTGATTGCTAAATTGGCGCAATAGAAATTGGAACCTGATGCTAGAAAGCCTAGAAAAAGGGTCGAAAAAAGTATGGCAGTTAAATAAAAACTTCAAGAGAAAGTCTCGATTGATTTCTCACTTAGTTCGCGAATCTCGAATAATATACTCTAACCTTGACAAAGCTGACGTTATATCAAACGCATTTCACGGTTACCACCATACTTCAATGAATCTCAGTGACCCAGTCTTAGAAAAAAGGGTGAAAAACGAGTTAAGCCGTTTTTGGAACTCAGGTAACACTTTCTTAGCCCGAGAATATTGCACCCCTCAGGAAATTAAACTCATTTTACATAAGCTCAAAATCAATAAAGATCCTGGAGGTCTGTTAAAAAATTTACCTAGGAAAGGTATAGTATTTATTACTAAAACCTTTAGTGCATGCTAAGAATTAGGATATTTCCCCACATTATGGAAAAGTGGTATTGTTATACCGATACTTAAACCTGGAAAAGATCCACACACTCCGACCAGTTACCGACCAATAAGTCTCTTACCAAGCCTAGGTAAATTGTTTGAAAAAGTAATCTCAAAGAGGATTACTAAATTTACAGATGCCAATGCTTTAATACCTAATTTTCAATTCGGGCTTAGAGCGAAACATTCAACAAGCCACCAATTATACAGGGTCACGAAATTTACCAAAGATTCTTTTCGTGACAAACATTCGGTTGGCTTGGTTACATTAGATTTCGAAAAGGCATTCGACTTAGTATGGCATGACGGTCTTATCTAAAAAATGATACATTGGTCGTTTCTTCAATACTTGGTCAAACTAGTTCTATCATTTTTGAGTATGGTAAAAGAATCTTCTCAGTGGTAATAAATGGTAAACAGTCCAAACCGCACGAAATTCCTGCCGGAGTACCACAAGGATCATGTCTGAGCCCAATACTGTATAACATATATACATCCGACATACCTAATCATCCTTCGTGTCACCTAACTGTGTTCGCAGATGACACGTGTTTACTAACAAGGTCCTTAGATCACTCGCAAATCATTCAAAGCTTAGAAGAATACTTAGAAAGCATGCTTAGTAACTGTAACATGTAGAAAATAAAACTGAATCCCCAAAAACTAAAGCCATATTCTTGTCTCGTAAGAGAAAAATTTCCCATTGGCAAGCTCGAGGAATACATTTAAGAGAAACTATTATTGATGTGTCCGAAACAATTGCATATATAGGAGTTACCCTCGATAAAAAACTACACTTTAAGTATCATGTAGAAAATATTTGCTCTAAGGTGCCCAATGTCATTTACGCGCTGTATCTCCGAATTACTAGGAAATCAAAACTTAACGTACACAACAAGATCCTAGTATTTAAGCTTGTAATTCAGCCTATTCTCGCATACACAATACCAATATGGAGGCAATGTGCAAAGATTCATAAAAAAATAGCTCAGACAGCCCAACACAAATGCTTGAGACTTAGGCTGCTTTCACACTATACGGTTCCGAGCAACACGTTCACACTATACGGTTTATGTACGTTTTTTTTTTGTCACAAGCTAAATATCACCGTACGGTTTTTTGCCGTACGGTCGGAACCGTATAATGTGAAAGCAGCCTTATATTAGATAAACCGTTCTGTCATTCAACAGCACATATCCACAAACTTGCCAAAACTAGCACCAAATTAACGTTGGTCCCAAAAAGAAACTGCCAATGCATCACCAATCCGCTTATTAGTTCAATCTATTAATTGCTTTAGGCAAAGTAATTTAAGTCGAAACTAGTTTAAGTTACTCTAAGTTAGGATAAGCATCAGTAATCAAAAAAGGTTTTACACTGTTTTCCTTGCATTTACTACATCACAAGCTGAATTATCAAACAAATTGCTCTGCACAGTTCATGAAATTATAGCTGGAAAGAAATTTTTCAATTTCTAACCTTTAAGTATAACTGAATTGTTAAAACGATGTCAATAATAACAGCTTTAAATAAATGAAATAAATAAAATGAATATTCACTTGTGTTGCGTTCCGTATGTACAGGATTGGCCGCTTATTTATCAGAAACAACACAATCAAATTTCTTTCATCTGTAGCCGCATTTAGTTCAAACGCTTACCACTAGACGGAGCGATACTTCTTTAACTCGTCGTGTCAACAAAAATCAGTTGTTGCTCCGTCAAGCAGTAATTATTGCGCATTGCTAGATTTAATCGTAAATAAGACTTTATTTATTATTGTTATGTATTGTTTAATACAACCTCTCATGTTTTACAATTAACCAGTACAGAATGTTAGTATAAGAGCATTCAATAAGTATCAGCATACCCATCAATATGTTCTTTAAATTTCAAGTTCTTTAAATTACAGAAGATTCTAACGGGGTCAAAATTAAAAATTTAATTAATCTTCGTTTGTTTAACACTCACATGAGGCTACCAGTTCCCAATATTTTATCATATTATCAGCCAAAAACGAGTTGTAGGTTTGGTTTTTTCGAATATTATTTCTTAATAGAATATTAGGCTACCTGAAATATCACTAAAATGCCTGTCCACGTCAATAGCTTGCAGATAAATAAAATTTTGGTAAAACTTTACCCAGCTAAATACATAAACAGTGGCTCACAGCTTATTTGATACAGTGCGCCTTTAAAAAATTCAGTTGCAATAACTCAAAACATAATAACAATATCAAAAAAATTTGAACACCATATTGAAGAAAAATGTTTGTTGTTTATTAAACAAGTTTATATTTGTTACAAAGTTGCTGTTTTACATCGTAAAAAAACAAAAAAATAAAAGTAATAACGAATTTCATGTCACAGCTTATTTGAAACAGTTTGATTCAAGATTAAAATTGTTGTGAATTATGGGGTTTCCAGTTGATTTCAATACTTCGTATGATAGCCTTTAACCTTAAGCAGAGCCTGGAGCCTATTCGGCATTGAGTCAACGAGTTTTTTTGTGATGTCAGGAGTAACTTTTTTCCATTCCTCTAGCAGTGCTTTATTCAGGTTTTGTTTATTAGAAATCTTGTGTTTTCTAATGTTGTTATCCAACAAAGTCCACAGATTCTCAATGACATTCATATCTGGTGACTGTGCCGGCGGAGACATCAAATGAGGGCAATCCCAAATTGGCCAGGACTGCACAATTCCCGACTTGTGGTTTGGATCGTTGTCTTGGTACAACTGAAATTGGTCGCGAACACCCAGTTTTTTAGCACTTTGCAGCAACTTGTTTTTGAGTGCATCAAGGTACTTTGCTTGGTCCATTGTTTCCTCAATAAACTTTAAATTTCTGACTCCGGCTGCGGACATGCAGGCCCAAACTATCACATTACCACCACCATGCTTCACAGTCGCTTTGAGGTTCTCCTTGTTTAGCTCAGTGTTTGCCTTGCGCAAGACATATGACATTCCGTCGTAGCCAAATATGTTAAACTTGGACTCGTCCGCAAAAATAACCGTATTCCAGAACGCGGATGGCTTTCCCGCATGCTCTTTGGCAAAGGCAAATCGGCTTATTGTATGTTTTGTGGAAATGAATGGCTTCCTACGAGCTACTCGCCCCCTGAAATCATGGTTGCTAAGCACTCGTCGGACGGATTCAGCATTACATGACTTCCTTAATTCACGATGAACCTCAGTAGCCAATTTTGGAGCGGAAATCTTTGTGTTTGCTTTCACTTTCCTTACAAAGTATCGTTCGTCGGATACGGTGAAAGTATTGTTTCGCGCATTTCTCCTCTTGTTTTCTACCCGATTTTCGTGTACGAAGCGCTCAATTATGTGCTGCACTGTAGAGACACTCAAATTCACACTTTCAGCAATTTTTCGAACACTTTGTCCTATTTTAAAGTAGTTTAATACCAATTCGCGCTGTTCAATTATGGTGGGATGACCCATTTTACAATTTTGGCTCATTTTGGCACTTCAGCTTACAAGATCTTGCTAAAAATTACTGCCAATGTCTAAACACAATAAAAATTCAAGAAACAAAAACAACACAGATTAACGGCGCGACAAATAGAAGTTTACTCGCATTGAAGTGTCTGTATCAAATAAGCTGTGAGCTGCAATTTTTCTGCGCCAGTGGTATTTCTCTTTTACCGGACGCCGAGGAATAATGCTGGAATATTTTTTGTTTGCATTGTATTCGTTGAACATGCATCTAGTCAAATACGTTTAAATTTTTTGGACAGGGTGTGCTATTTCAAAGTTACAGTGATTTACATTTTTAAATAGTCACTGTATCAAATAAGCTGTGAGCCACTGTATACAGCAACTTATACTAAAAATTTCAGCTAGATCGGATGGTGCAATTATAAGATGTAGTTTTATTTTTCCCTACTTTTTTTCCTTGCACAAATTTTGATGATAAACAGTCCAGTTAACTAATAAACATATTGCCTTAACAGCATATCGAAATTCATGCATAAGTAGTTTTCATTGAAATTATTACTTTTAGTTGAAATATTATTTATCCATGTACATTTATACAAAATATACCAGGAGCTCATTAAACTGATAAAGTGAGCAACTGATACTTCATGTAGAAACTATTATGATGGCAATGGAAACAATAGGTAAAACTGTCGTTTTCACTGCATTATTAATTTCCATTTGTTAATGGACATTGCTCAATGCCATTAATTGAATAGAGTATGTAGCTTAGTTGATTGATTATTGTTTGAAATTGAAATTAACAACCCCGTCTGCCACACTGCATGGAGTTAATAATAAATAAGATAGTATACACCATAAGGCGATAAACAGTTGAAATTAACATACATGATTTTCCCTAGTATTTCATGAATAAATTGTTCAAAGAAACTGTTCCACGCAAAGTCAACGAAAGGTGCTTTGTATATGTATATATATTACAACTTTGATGAATTGAACTGGTTTTTAGTATTCTACTAAATTTTTTGTTAAGTGTGCTATCAACTTTACTGTTCAAAAATACACGTGTATGTTTCGTACCTTTCTAAGTTAAGTGTTAGTGCCACATAAGACAGTAAGGGTATTTCGATAGTTCACCGGACAATTCAATTTTGTTCTTGTTGGTTTGAAAAATAAATTCTTTGTGCTGAGTAGCCGCAATTATTCTTTATTTCAAATTAATCGAGAAAACGATTTTTCCTATCAGATTTGCATGGATTATGGACGGTAGTCACCGCATTCCTCAGTTTCTAAAAATTAGCGTCAATACTAAATTATCGTTAAAAAGTACTAAAATACTGAAGTGCTAAATTAAACTAAGTACTAAAGTACATGAAAATGAAAATTAATAAAATTAATCTTCGACTGTACAGTAGAGAAGGCATTTGGTGAATTGTGAGATCGTCATAGTCATACCACTAAACTGGTTATTCTGTATTTGATTAATTTTCAGTTTTTTTTATAGTTCTTTGTTACGTTCTACGTTTTTGCTTTAATTCCAACGATTTGTATTGCCGTGTTTGCTGATTTGAATGCCCCTCTGAAAATTCACGTTCTTCCCGTTAGCTTGTGCTCTTCCTTCATCCATAATTTTCAGCATTTCTCTTGTTTTTCAGAGCACTACACACCGATTCCTTTTAATAATTTTAGTACACTATTTTACCACACTATTTTAATTTTTCTCAAAATTAATAATATTTCTAATTCTTCCGCAAACTTCGTTCCTTGACCCATTTTTCACGGAAACTTATAAAAACTGTCTTCACACGTTTTATTTCAATAATCCACGTTGTTTGTCAATACATTCACCAAAGGAAATTCTAAAACTGCGAGTGTTTACAATCTGTCTATAGCTGTCAGTTGTTAAGTTAGTTGTTAAGTTAAGTTAGTTATTTGTTAGTTTTCAAATATTAAAACACGTTCCTTAATATTGAAAACATTAAACATTAATGTACATATGTATTTATTTGTTTATTTCTTTATTTATTTAAATCTATTTTAATAGGTTTCTGCCCGATTACAAAAATAGAAATATTAGATAAAGCCAAAAAAGATTTTAAAAAAGAAAGAAAATTAACAAATAAATGAAAATATTAGATAAATACAGATTTGAAACTTCAACAAATTAAAGCTAATATACAATTTAACATTGAAGTAAGTGCAAAAATGGTAAAAAAATGAAAAAGAAAGTCAAACATTATAAGAAGTATTAAGAATTGTATCTTTAATTTGCGACTTAAATTGAGAGAACGTTAGTGGAAATGGACCAAGCTGAAAATCGGTGTGCTTCTTGGGGATACGCACTAGCGATGAGTTAAAATAAACTTCAGATCACACGAAGGGAAGAGAGAACATCAATTGGGATCTATCTACACAGCATATTACCAAGATCGGAGAGCACAGTGCACAAGATCGGGGAGCACAAACGACTATATGTTGATTTGGTGTTAAAGGAGCTTAATGAAACGCATGGTGAAATTTCTTTTATAAACATAATTACTATTATTCAAGATGCAAAACATTCGGCTTCAACTATTAAGGAAATCAGAGTTAGGAGAGGCAACAATTAGATTACGAAAGATCTAATTAAGGAAATGGATAAATAGAAAATGTTATATAAAAGAATGAAAATGAATCCAAGTGATGCCAATCTTACTTCTGAATACAGATCCCTGAAGAATAGAATATGTTCCATGATCAGAATTGCTAAGAAAGACTATGCTAGAAGACAACTTATTTCTGCTGAGGGTGACGTTAGGAGAGTTTGGAAATTCATCAACCAAGAACTCTTGCTAGGCAATAAGATAAATAAATCTAACCCTCTCATCACTGCCAATAATCTCGTTGATCATTTCAGCTCTATAGGTGAAAAACTTACTGAGGACTTAAAAATGAAGTTTAACGTTGACAATTTTGAAAGGCAGATCATTCCGTTGAACTCAAAGTCTCTTTTTTTGAGCCTACTGACCCTGATGAAGTATTTGCCATAATTAGCTCATTGAAGAATTCTTCACCTGGAACTGATGGAATAACTTCCAAAAACTTGAAATTATTCGCTACTCAGATTTCACCTTTTATTTCTGCAATCATTGACAACCACATTAGCAAAGGTGAATTCCCTACAGAGCTGAAAGATACCATGATTGTTCCTATTCATAAATCAGGTGACGATTTAGATCCTTCTAATTACAGGCCAATCGCTTTAACAAGTTCGTTTAGCTAAATTTTCGAAAAAATTATCAACAAAAGATTTGTCAAGTTTATAGAAAATAGTGTAGGATTTGATACACATCAATATGGTTTTTTACGAAAAAGTAACACAACATTAGCAATAACAGATGCCTTAAAATTTATTAATTGTGAACTTGATTTGAATAAATATGTGGGTGCACTGTTTATTAATTTAGCGAAGGCCTTTGATACAGTTAATTATATCTTTTTGTTAGAAAACCTAAGCGAACTTGGAATAAGATGCTTGGCACTGGCGTTAATTGATAGTTTTCTAAAAGATAGAAAAATCCTGGTTAGGTTTAATGATGTAATAAGTAAGCAACGATTAGTTAACATTGGTGTTCCTCAAGGGTCTATTTTGGGGCCAACTCTATTTTTACTCTATATTTATAATTTATATTTCTCTGGTCTTACTGAGAAATATATTATTTATGCTGATGATACCCTTTTACTATTCTTTGCTAACTCTGCTGAACTTTTGGAGCGACAAATAAATAATGATTTAATTGTTTATGGGTCCTGGCTTTTGGGAAACTGGCTTACAATCAATACCTCTAAAACTATTAACATGGCATTCAAGCAGATTAATAAGAGGGAGATCTGCCTTAACATCAGAATATATGGAAAGGAGATACAAAGAGTGGCTAGATCTAAATATTTAGGACTAATTATTGATGATAGATTATCTTGGTCCCCTCACACAAGTAATGTGAAATTTAAGTTGGTTTTCTGGGTTAGGCTGTTCAGAATGAAATATTACTTGGATTTAGACCTAAAAAATATGATCTACAACTCTTTTGTGCTGCCTAAGATTACCTATGGTATATTGAATTGGAGTCAAACTTCAGAGATGAATATTGACTCAATTCATAGAATACTCAATAGGATAGTTAAGGCAGTGCAAGGACTTGATAGAATGACTCCAAGTGAGTACTATACAGACAAACAGATAAATTCAATGTAAGGGATATTATATTTATGGAAAAAGCTAAGATAATATATAAAATACTCAATAACAATATAAAATCTTCGATATCTCCAATAAAACACGGTGATTATCACAGCTATCATACAAAATTTAAAAATAATCTCAGGCTTGATATCTCTAGAACGAATAGAAAACATAAAGATCCTATTAGATTAGCTATGGAAATCTTTAACAATTTACCTAACTCTTTGAAGAATGCTAGATATTTTCCCGTCTTTAAAAGGCTGCTGAAGAATCACGTTAGAACCATGTAAAGTAAATTTTGTACTATTTACTACTAGTTTTTTTCCTGATTGCTGAGTTTTTTTTTAAAATTTATTAAAAAATTTCTTTTTGCATCCCTAATATCAGCACTCCGTTGCTGCCTGGGAGCAGTCTTTCTCATTTTGTTTTCTTCTCAAAAATCCTTTAATTTATCTATTTATATTATAAAAGAACTTCTTCTTCTTCTTCTTTGCTTGTTTTTTTTTATTTTTCATCTTTTCCACTAACTTCACATCAACTAACTCTATCTTACTTTCTTTATTCTCCATTTATCCTAATTATGTTTTCTTTTTAATTATTATATAATTTAATTTCAATTTAAATGTGTCGAGAGTGTGGTTTGGGATTCCTTTCCTATCCTATTCCCTTTCGGGGGATGATGATGATTTTAATTGATTGTTTCTTGACTAAGCGGCTTACTGCTGCTAGGAAAAAAAGGCTCTGCAATGGAGCTGACCCCATTGTGTTATTGTGTTTTAAATAAGTATAATTAATAGAAATCGTTCATTTATTCAACTTGGTTATGATATTGTTTTGGAATTATTTAACCACATGTCTAAATGTAGACAAAGAAAACTCGTACAATTTCGAATTGCGTTTACTTCCGACAAAGTATTCAGATCATTACGATATTTAAATACAGTTTTTCTAGAGATCCGTACGTGTTAGAGTTTTTTGTACATTGTTGAACTATAATGAAACACCTCAACTATTCATACATTTACCATAAAGGTGCCTTCAACTCTTGGTTAGAAAATTGATCAGCTTGAAAAGAGTGTGATAAATCGTATCTTTTTTTTGATAGAATCAGACAAATTATTTGTGTTTTAGAATTAACCATATGAAAGTTGGTTAGTGGATTGATCCAATATGTACAACAGATTTTCACAACACAACAATTGCATGCGCTTATGAGTATTTTTTGACTTAGGAGACATTATTTGGTTTATAGCAATTAGATCGTTCATTAATCAAAACCCATTTTCTGCATATATAACACTAATATTATCAAATGAACAATTATACCAAACTCTCTAAATACAGTATGCTCTCACAGCTTAAACGCAACGTCGTACACTTTATGAAACTACATTTAATCACCTCAAAATCGACAAGCACTAGCAAAAAGAAAATATCCAAGAAATTCATTGGCTACATTTTAAATGAGCACAGATTAAAAACTTGATCAATTCGAACGATTGAATTGAATTCCCACCGTTAATCGAAAGACAGGAGCCGTGAAATTTGACCTGTTCCTCTAATCTGGGAAATATCATGTGAAAACATTGAATCGGTACCTACGAACTGTTACAATAAACCGGGATCAAAGGGTGAATGTTTGAATTAAATTGAAGATAAACAAAATATATTCAATTCAGTTCAGTGTAGTACATGAAATTGACAGAACAATTACTGAGGTGAGATTGTCATGTAAGATTCAAATTAATTTAATCTATTTCAATTGATAATTAATTTTTCTTCACTTTTATATAGACACATTTTAAAAATATGCTTCGATAAATAATTTCAAAGTCAATGACTTCGCAGATTTGCGGGCAATGTCAATAATAGTATACAATTCTCTGAGCTAAATTATTAAACATTTTAAAGCTATAATTGAGCTTCATAGATTTAAGATGGAACCATCAGATAGGCTCAAAAAGATTAATAACACACTTTAACCAATCCCATTTAGCCTTTACGATAATTTATTGTCCTCCAACACGTGCAAAAATCCTATACTTCAAAAATTTCATAATTTATTACTATGTCCTTAAAGCTGCTGCACTGACTCACACCACTTGCAAACCCAAATCCCTTGTGATGCGTTTATTTACATTATTTATTTAAATGTATTTGCAGCGAACAAACAAACATTAATGTGGGAAACCTCAATCGGCCAAGATAAATGACTTTTCCATGATCAAACTTCAAACCGAACAAACTCACAAATCATCGTGCTAATGACCCCGTGGCACATTTTTATAAGCGAGCGTCACTGTAAATCACATGTCGGGATTACATGATTCCATAGTAAGCGATTATGATGGTAAGGGATGGCTGGATGAGTTTGCATTTTTTTATTGGGGTGACTTTTTATTTCTACCCTACAATTAGTGTAATTGAATGATGGTGATTGTTTGATATGGGCGTTCAGAGGTGACATTTGTGGTGAATAGTTGTTTTTCAGAATGCATCAACAGTAGAGGAAAATACTACGAAAAAATAATATGATGTGGCAATTTTGAAGTGATGCGAATATAATGTACACTAAGTAGTTTTTATTTCGAAATTTTATTCTTATATTATCACCTAAAATTATTTATTTACTATCAGTAGTATCTGTAGTCATTAAGCATCTTTCAACCTAAAATATTTTTATCATAAGAATAATTTCAGAGCTAGCAATTAGAGATCAATCACTTTAGAAGTAAAATTCGACTACTAAAAGTCACGATCCAACTTTCCTTGAACAATTAAAATATAATGTGCATTTGCACTTTGAAATCCTCAAACCAGATGATATCGTTGCAATAATAGGAACGAAACTGGTATTTAACTGACCATTAGCATTTCACAACATCGCTGATATGTCATGAACTTTTCGAATTGCAGGCTATCGAATTCGCGCACTCCGTTCTTTCGAAACAAACACGCAGAGACGTAATTAGCGTCCAAAGTATTCCTTACATGGGCATCCGTTATCAATCAAAATGTTTCCTGAATCACCAGCTCAATTAACGATAGTCGGCGAATATTCCCAGGTCAGATCGAACTCACCGCCAACATGAACTGGAATCGCTGAGTTAAATCTTCGTTTGTCTACCAACCGTAAATTGATAGCTTCATACCCAATTTAGTAATTCGATATTGCAGATAGAGATAGTTTGAATAACATGGCAGTTAACTTTCACACCTAATGCATTGACATTACTATTCGCAAATAAATGTATCTGGTGAGCCATTCAGTGACCTATAAATTGACCTAATTTTCATTGATCTTAATGGTGATTCAAACAGAGTTGTAGTTGGCAGGAAAATTATTGATTTATAACTATCAGATCGCCAAAGCACTGACTGTTTCTTTAATAATATGTTATTTTATATTTTATGGCAAAGTATTCGTAGAATGCTAATCTTTTATTTAATGTTTTTGTTTTGATCTATTTGCTCCATGTATCTACACTTTGAATTTTATATCTAAGAGAGTGAAAATGATCTGATTTGTGGTTGCGGGAATGCAGGAAAAATGAAAAATATATTATGTCGTAGAAATACTTTGTTAAAAATATACTGATATGAAATTGAATTGTTTTTGCGGAATGATTAAAATTGAAGAAAAAAATTTATTTATCTTGAAAATTTTTATTTGACAAAGTGGTTTCGAAAGCATGCACTGATTCTCATCAGACACCAGACTCCGCTTTGATAAAATTTAGAGACGTTTATTTCCTGTTTCCAAACCTGGGCTGAGCGAAACAAAAGCTTATTTGGAAGGTCTTCGAGAAATCTCTTATTTGGACGGATTAAGAAAATTAGAAAAACGCTGGACTTCATACATATATAGAGCTAAATCAAACGCTGAAAAGAAATCTTTCATTCAAAAAGTTAATGACTTATCAAACTACCCTCGTACAATTACAGTACACTAGTAGTTCAGAGCACACAAGTCATCCTGCAGGTAGGAACTGTCATCCACTGACTCAATCAACCCGAATATTATCAGATCATCAGCGTTCAAAAGATACGGGGAATTAAAAAGGCAGGGGGGATCACTTTTAAATGGAAGGAAAAGCAGAGGACCAAGAATTGAGCGGTGTGGGACAACAAAAATAGAATAGAATGTGAAAAAAGAACAAGAGTGAACCATTATGAAACAAACACGATCACGAAGGTATTCGGAAAACCAGCAAAGGAGTTGACCCGAATTTTTGAAACTAACTAATTAAAAGCCTTGGCAAATTCTGCATACAATATATTCACTTGCTTTTGCTGGTCGATGGCGGATGCAATGATTACGACTAGGTGGCTGATACAACCAGAGGTTATATTTTTAGAAAAGCTGATGCGATCCGCAAAACTTGGCCTATGGAGAAAATTTTGTATTAATATCCA
Organism: Nemotelus nigrinus; assembly: GCA_947369275.1. NCBI lineage: Eukaryota > Metazoa > Arthropoda > Insecta > Diptera > Stratiomyidae > Nemotelus > Nemotelus nigrinus. The sequence continues at coordinate 54,744,763 of OX376373.1, read as the reverse complement.
GGGGAGTGCAGGAGTCGTAAGATTCAGCAAGACCCTAAGTACACTCTCAGCGTAACTATCTTTCTAAGCAGAGAATATGCGGGTTGAGGAAAGTCTAGACATGATGGCATACTACTGAAAACTATCTTACCTGAATTGGCTAGCATGATAAACAAAATAACCAACTGCGCAGAATCCACCACCCATTCGAGTAGCGTATACAAACAGTAATATGTGAGGATTAAATTCAAACTCTTCAAAAAGCCTGAATTTCGGGTTGGATGAAACACAAGATGAGACACTAGGTTAGATGAAATAAAGAGCACTTAGACCATCCTACTCAAGGTAATGCATTTCTTGCTAACACTAAATCAAACATAGACCTATTGGTCCATCGCGATAGCAGATAAGAAGTCTTAGAGCTGAAAATGCTTTGATTCTAATTGCCGTCGAAGTTTTTGGACTATATGGCAAACTCAAGGATGTTTTCTACCAGCTCGAAAAAACAGTGCTGTCCAGTTCCATCATTTTAATGCCCTAGCTGCAGCGTATTTTTATCGCTTGTCCTTGCTTCAGCGTAGAGTCCAAGAAATGGACACTAAGACTTAGCAGCTTAACAAACTTTTTTGTTCGATATACATAAAACGCCGATTGAGTTGCACATCAGGTGCTTGGTTGATGTTGTGGAATTCTCTTATTATCAACCTACATATCTATCATATTATAGATCAATAAAGATTTCATAGCATAAAGTGCTTTGTTCGTCCAATAATAAAAAAAAGTCTCTCAGCAAAAAGAATTCACATTCGCAACGTGTAGCGGAAATTGAGAATGGGAGTGGCCTTAGCACAACTTAGAACCAGACCGAAGTCCAGAACCAAGAGTGCTAAGGTCAAAAAGTGGAGAATGGCTGCTGCCATTCAAGAGGCAAAACAAAAAAAAAGAATTGCCCCGAGAGCAGGGTGCCCTAGAAATGGCCGTGAAGGCCCCTCGTCCGCATTAGCGGAGCACCCTTTAACCAACCCCGACGGATGCTGGGGTGCCGCTTTGCTAGCTCGCTGCGGCTGGGGTGGGTTCTTTAAACAAAATGGGGTTAGTTTGCTCTCAAGAAACGGGATGCTATGTATTATTCATCCGTCATGAATTTCGTAGCCGCAAACTGGTATATAAAAATACCCAAGGACCAAAAGGGGGCATAGCTCCGTAAAGGAAACCACCCAGGCTCTGCAACATGGGCTGACTAAGCAGACCCAGTGCTCGTGATAACGCACGGAGCCAGAACATTGAAAATCTAAAACGGGAAAATAGGAAAAAAGGCTACCTCTCTTTACAAGGAACCCGGGTGAGGCAGACAGCCCCGGGCCCCCGATGTTAGTGGAGCCCTGACCCCGATGGTCTGGGGTCCTCCACCCTCTGATACTGGCCCCATATCAAAAATTCAAAAATCTACAAAAAAAATCACGGAAACTACTAGTTGGGCCAGTATCCCTCCCTTGTAAAAAATGCGGAAAATCACGAAAATTCACGGAAAACTATCTACACCATTATTAGGCCAGCCAGGCCAAGCGCGGACCCTGAAAAAAAAAGAGAACTTCCCGGGCTCTCGCCCACTAAGAAGGCCAGTTATTTATAACTTTAACAAGGCATTATTATTCAAAACAATATATGAATTCAAGTGATCGTACAACGCCAGTAGTTTATAGTAATGTTGAGATTTTGATATAATTATTTTTTTTTTCTTATGTTAGCAACGTATAATTAAACTGACAATTAATGTTTCTTGTGATTTTTGACAACTTCACGATTTTTCAAATACTTATTTAATGTCTGAACATCACTCGATGCGCTAAGTCATCACAACTTGACAGCAAAATTTAGCAAAATTCGATGGCACAACAACAGCCAATTATCTTTAGGGAAAACGAACCCTCCAGCCGAAAATTAGTGCAATGTATTTCTTGTGCTTTCCTAGGATCGGTTCCAAGGATCACAAAGAAAAAAAAATATAAAAGACCAGGAAATTCAGGGTTTTCCGATCTCAAATTCGAACACAAGATCATTCATGAATTATGATAAATATTGGGACTACCTGCTAATTGGTTTAAGATTTAAATTACGAGAAAAAAAACACATAAACAAGGAAGAAAAATAAAAGGTAATGGCCATTCCCTTCTCTAATGTTATAACTTGCCCAATTTGACATAGCGAAAAACCACGGATGGCTTGATATCCCATTATTGGGAGTTAGGTTCTTAATATACTATAGAATACTATGAGACTTAGCGAACCTAAGCGTGATTTCTCTTGTTTTTTTTTTTTTTTTTTTTTTTTTTTTTTTTTTTTTTTGGTAATTCGTTACTTATCAATCTTAGTTTTAGGTTTTCTTTCCATATTATTTATGTCAGACTTTAATATAATGTTTATTGAAGACACCCTGTGCTTTCAATTAAGATTCAATTTCGGAATTTTCAAAAACAAAAAAAAAATCCCTAGGATTACATAATCACTAAATATAGCTGACATTTAATACATTTAATTACTTTTCTTCTCTTGTTATTTTCCTTTTTTTTTTTTCAAATAAAAAAATGAATGTTTGCTTTTGCACACTTAATGCGATTATGTAAACGATCTCGAAACCTAGGAATCAGTTTGATCGGTTTGTCCCTGGTTTCTTTGCTTGTGTGACATAGGAATAAATCAAATGTATCATATCCGATGTTATCACCAACTCTAGCATCGGTATTTGCCAGTTCGCGTGGTGCCTCACGATGTGAGGATAATACTAGCGGTGCTGTATGAGATGCTCGTCGGCCTTCTCTTAATTGCTGCCTAACATTTTTCCTAAAGCTACCTCGATAGGCCGCGCTACTGTTATTTCAACTTATCAAGCATACATTATCAACTTATCATGCACAAATTAACGACAACTTGTAAAAGCAAACCCGCCGCGGTTTGATGTGCAAATTACCATTACTGACGCATCCGTACGTCCAAAAACATTAACTAATCAATATAAATCTACGAATCTACTCGCGTCTTTCATCTCACCCTGATAATATAGGTTTGAAGGGTTATTTAATAGTATACAGAATTGATTGAAGCTTCAGCATGTCTACGAAAGGTCAGTTCGAACAAAATATATAAGATACACTATAACTACTGATAGGTTTAGCTCGGATTGGTTGTCGACTAATCACGGGCGCGTCGGCAAATCCGAAACATTTTCACAAGTAATCCTCTTGTAACCGAATCTTCCTTTGTTATATGCGCTCGACAGTGTATTAGGCTTCCGAGACCGCAAAACTACAAATAAAAGTCCGTATGCTAAACCTTCAATCAATTCAATACCAACATCTCGTCTTGTCACTTAACGTTCTTGTGATTTCTTAACCATTATTCATTATTATTAATATTATTTGAATAAATATCTAATTATATTCACTTAGTCTCTATGATAGTTCCAGGTAAACGTGAGCCAAATTAAAATTCAATCAAACATACAATAACCAAAATTTATACCGCTCCTTAAAACGTAATTCCGTGACATTCAGATAGTCCAAATAATTACAGTAACAACTGTCGAAGATAATCGTTCTATCTACGTTTCGCCGGTTCACAGTTCGGAGGTCGCTTCGCAAGGTTTACAGTAGTCACCATAGTATCGTCAACATTTCACTCCATGTTAACATCTAAAGCACCTGCTGAACGTTTCCAGTGACATGCAATTTCATCAGCTACGAAAGCGGGCAATTCAGGACCTTCCTTTTTCGCCGTGAAGTTTTCTCCACGTGCTTCTGATGGTGGTAATGTTCGTTGGTGGACTGAAACTCAAATCAGGTTGATATAAATTAAGCAAACCTGGTTAGTGATTGGTACCGCTGCCGCTATTGTTGCCTTTGAGCAACGCACAAGGTGATTCGTAGGATGTTTCCGAAGAAAACCAAAATATCTTCAGCACGGAACTGCCTAACCATGCGAGAATAACTGTAAGCTTGGCCCGAATGACTATCACTTGATCGTCAACTGAAGTTTTTATTGCGGAACTGATTACATCACGAGCTCGTTACTATATAATGGGGATGTAGGCTTGTTCGATCAACACAAAGTTTCACTTTCAATTCATATTTTCTTTTCCGAATAGCAGGAACGATTGTCTCCTGACTTGCAAGTATATTATTGCAACAGTCATCACAGTAGCGATGACATTAAATCGCTTTTAGTTGCACGACAGTTTTCACCAAGATTTAATTACGGGATTCCGAGCCTCCTTCCACAATTTATATCAATGTTTCAGACTAATCAAATGAAAATTTTCACTGTCGACGATCTTCTCACGCTCGAAAAACGCACTATCACCCATCTACTTTTCCAGCGATTTTCGGGTCGATTCGAAACGCAACGAACACAAAGGAAAGTCAATAAAATACACTAGAGAGTTTTCCAACTTTTCGTAGAAACTCCTTTGCGAAGCGAATGAAACGGTTGCCGACACTCCACTCAATTTGTCCTTGTTTTTTTTTTCTTTTTAATATTTTAGCACCACTTCGCCACGCCAAAAGCGGCCGCTCGCCCACACGCCTGACAATCGACTCCTGTTAACCACGTTCCTCTGTCGACCGCCTTCAAACCGAGTCACATTCGTGATCATTAATGAACAAAAACAAATTCAAAATTTCTATGAATCACTACACACCGAGACCACATCATGCCCACAAATATAGTCGAAAAATCTATAGTACAATACATATGTATACTCGCGCGGATGTCAAGATGAACACCCCTCGGGAAGTCTAAAAATGTGAATTCGTGCTGCGGTTTTTCAACACAGAAGAACTTAAATTGAACAAAAACGACTATCTCGCCACGCCGTCTGGCCTCTCCCACGAGTTCCGATCGACTGCCTCGAGCTTATCAGCTCCCAGCACTCAGCCCAGTGCCGGTCTCGAAATTTTTACACAAACAATTTACCGTTAATACGGTAAATTCGTTTGTGAAAAATGAAATTTTAACACGACATCGCTTGTGTTTCGATTTTTCGAAAACAAGATGCCGTAAGGTCGTTTTGTAGAGGACTTCTGATACATTACGTATCAGAAGTCATTTGCCGTGAATTTAGAAAAAAAAATTCAAATGGGCAAATGCTACAAACGTTCATATGTATTGAGGGCACTTTCAATGAAGTCTCTGTTGAGAATATTATCCATTCTTTAGTATAGGCAGACAGGGGTCAGTGGGGAAAAGAATATTTTGCACTGGAAAAATTCACGGGGTTTATACTATCCTTTTTCTGGATGCTCACAGTAAACGAGATACTGGAAAATTTAATGGGTGTTTGCTTTCTCTCCAACCTTGTTAGGCGACAAAAACAGAACTTATACTCTTCACAAGGACACACAAGATAGCGGCCTTTATCATACCCAGCCTTAACAGGATACCGTTCAAATATGAACCAGAAAACGAACAACCAAATTTATAGACAAGAAGGGAACAATGATCACAAATCAATAACATTTATGAGTAAATTATTTCGATGGATATAAGTCGGAGATGTTGAAATTTGTCACAACTAGCATAAATAAAAATTAATGATTTCCAACTGCAAGTGGTCACATCAGTCAAGTATGCACTGTGTGCTGGTGTCTGATGAGAATCAGTGCATACTTTCGAAACCACTTTGTCAAATAAAATGTTCTATGTAAATAAATTTTTTTTCAATTTTGATCATCCCGCAAAAACAGTTTCAAATAACATTATTCATAAATCATATGAGTAGGGTGTGATTTGTGTCGTTAAACTTATATGCTCTGGGCAATGCTTAAAACTATAAGATGAGACAGGATTATACATAAAAAAGATTTACTTTTTTCGGAAAAAGTCAATTCTTTAGGACTTAATTTAATGAAGAGATACTGTAGTGTTTTTATGGGAGATAAATAAAACCAAACAATATTAAATAAAGCAGAAAAAGGTATAGCAAAACTTAAATTTTATGGCTGTTAAATTACATATATCCAAAATTCATGGGTGCTAAATTAATAAAAAAACTTAATATTTTCATGTTTTTTGGTCTACGTTGAAATATGTCGATGGGAAGGCCCATTTTCGATTCAATTCATTGCAAAAGTCATGGAAAAATATTTATAGATGCACGTGTGATTATTAAGATCGCACATCTGTGGCTGGTTTAAATGCCAGCGTAGATACTTAAAGTAACAAAATTTAGCATATTATTGCAACATACGACCTCTTTCAGAAAATCTGAACTTAGTACTTATTGTTAATGTCTTAAAGCGACTTTTTGCTCCAAGATTAAAAAAAAAAATTATTTGTATTTGGACAAAAATCTATAGTAAAATGTAGTTGAGAGTTGACCAAATAAGATATTTCTCATTATATAATATAATTAGTCCTTCCTATCTGAAATTAAAAAAAGTAGTTCAAATTATATCTCAAACTTTGCGATTCTATCGGGTATAACATTCGATTTTGCATGTTCAAAGCTGACTTGAAACTCTTTGACAATTATTTTCTGTTATCTTGTACATCAATTCTGCACAAACATTTCAACTGGAGTTTGCAATAGTTCTAATCATTCTCCGAACGTAATTGATTCTAGCTTTTGTCTTAAGTTTCATGTCAGTAGCGCCCACACTCATACCGCGATCGCAGAAACTATGGAGATGTTATTGGCTTCAGCCGAAGGCAGGCTCACTTACTTACTTGTTATCCGTGCTTCGACGTAAAAGACCTAGTCGTTCTACTAAATATCAACCAATTGCTGGGAATACTCAGAGTCCGGCACAGTGGCCTTAGGTGCCTCCGCCGCGGTAGTGTTACTTGTCGGGAGACAAGTACATGCCGAGCAAGTGATAAAGCTAAGTGATTGTAAGTAATACTTCATTGATTGCTGGTTGAACATGCAACACACGGACATGCGACAATGATATCTGCAGCCATGGAAATAGAGGACCCGGCGCTGTCGTGTCTTGGCCTTAAGTCAAGTTCAGTAGTTGTGACGCGTGGGATGATGGACACCTAGTACAAATCCGTGTTACAAAGCCCCTGTCGATCGCGACATTGAACCGCTATGATAATGGTAAAGAATGGTGAGCCAGAATTAGATCAGAAGATCTACAAATTTCCACCGATAGCGAAGTATAATGACTTCGGAAGATAGAGGACAATGTTAAGAGATTCCGAGGCCTTTGTTGTCCCACTTTAATGAATTGGAATCGTGTAGCTTATGCTGCGATGCATTTCCGGAAATAAAATATCAGTTCAATATCAGTATTGCTACATGACTGCAAGAAGAGTTTATTATCCATTCGCTTTGCTCTCTTGTGAACTTCGATGCAACTATAAATAATTTTCTACAAATTTATAATTTTCGACAAAAAATTATATCAAACCAAAAATTTGCAGCTCTTGATTTAAGTAAACCTTCATTTATCTCCTCGCAAGCCAGATTTCGGTTGGCAGATCTTTTTACCATCGACGTGTGAATATTCTCGAAATGACTGATGTCGGAAATTTTCCATTTATTGCTCGATCTTGTCTGAGCCGTATGATCTCAAGTAAGTAGTCGAAGAAAGGACGGAAAGTAAGTAACATATCCTTTGTATCGAAATGAGCAATCGTAGCAATTTGTTACGAAAAAAATCTGATCGTGCTCAGTTAAAAGATCGTGACTAAGTTGAACATTTGAAAATGCAATTTGCCCTCTATAAAAGGAAGCCATAAGACAAAGTACGTAAAGTGGGTCCCATAATGCGCAATCGCGCGCTACATTAAAGCCCTCGAATGAGTCACACAGCAGCAGCTTCCAGATGAAAAGCCTGCTCGAAATATATGATATACAGTGCGGATATATGCTGGGAAATTTTGTACAAAAGCGCCACTAACCTAAATCCGAGGACTCACTACCTCGTTTACTCAAGCCTCGATTCTTTTCGCTTTGTTTCAATTTGTTACGTGCACTAGGTTAGGGAGAGGTGGCCGTTTGCAGCTTTGTCTTGTTTTATTAAATTTTTGGTATTAGATGAGAGCGTTCATACCGCTATCTTCTGAAGTTAGAATAGAAGAAAATTAATTCTATTTTAAAAGTTCGTGCGATGTCAATTTAGCGCAGACTTCTTCAAATTTTCAACCTTATGCGTCACTTACTGGTCAGTTTCCCCTATCTTCCGTCTGCGAGCGTCTGGTAGCAATTCCTAGTGCTGAAGTGCAAAAGGCACCACACTGCACTATTAAAGACACCTGGACATTTCAAGTCTGAACGATAGCGACACTTTAGATTCGGATCGTAGTCATCTACTCGTATCCTATGCAGTTCTTGCAGTCAGCCGACCGACCTCGTAAACAATGAACTTCGATTTCTTTTCCATTTCAATGGTTGGCGTGATCTTTGCTCGACGCTGCTACATAGTTCCTTCCGTGGAAGCATAAATTGCGATAATCCGATATTTCATTAACTAATAAAGATCGCTTGCAAAACTAATAGTTAGATTTAACCTATTGCCCTTAGATCGTTGCGGTAACCTGATATGGATAAGTGCTTTTGTCTAATCACAGTCTTGGGTGGATGAAGCTCCGAAAGAGGACAGGCGTCGTGGTAGGAAAGTGAATATCCATTGCATGATCAAAATGCGCTTTACATAAAATGAGATAGCGATTTCGTTACATCATACTGTTTTCGTAAGTAAGAAGTTTATTCTAACAGGAGCGTGAGAAACAACTCATAAACGGAGGCATTTAAACTATTTCCTCAGTACTGGAACTACGGAACTAGTATTTGAGGTAGTACTTATATGAGTGATTAGGGATTTAATTTGTTTTTAGAAAGTGAATGGTATTTCTTTTGCAAGTAAAATAAGTAAGTCTTTTCTGGCCGCACTTATTGCTTGCTCATATGTGGCAGCAAAAATTAAAACGTTCACCGGACTCTTCTCTTCATTCGTACTTGCAATTATCGAAAGTCAAATTGCTATCGTATTAACCTATGACTTCTATGGTGCCGCATGTAAGTACCCACTTTACCTTACCTTCTGAGTGAGCAACATGCAACTAATTAAACCTTTTTGGATGCTCGTTTTGTAGCATCTGCAGCAGTCTTGAAGATTTTCCAGATAACTTATTAGTATATTAATTAATTTTGCAACTTTTACTTCTTCGTTGCGCCGATGCGCTAAATGGTGCTTCTGCGTAAGAAGCCGATCTGTGACGCCAGGAAAATTCCTGACCAAACTTAAATATTGTATCAAATGAAATGAATTTGAGAAGAATGTGAATACTTCGGGATTTCTAAGGGTGTTGATATGTGAAGGATTTTTGTGAAAAAAATGTCTTACTGACTTTTGAACAACATAAAAAAAAATCTATGATTCTATATACATACATATATTTATCTATACATGAGATCTATGTGCACATAAAAATTTAATAAATTTTTCTCCAGATTCTGTTATACGCTCAAGCTCAAATTTTCAGGAAACCTTGGGGTATATGAGCTAAGTTACAACTAAATATCTTCAACTCTATGGTGACAGCGGGTGTTTTAGTGACTTTAAAAGCTAATAATTTATAAGTCATGTAGGGCTAATGTATCAATAAGGTCTAAATCCAACAAAAAATAATATACACCTTATGCATGCATCATGTTAAGACTTATAGAAATAAGCTTTACTAAATTACAGGCATTATAGTTATTATTGACTTAAAGTCAGAGAGCAAAAAAAAAATGTTCATTATGCAAAAGAGTTCGAAATCTAAAGAAAAAGGCTTATCAAGTTCTTTTTTCAACGTTAGAAATGGAAGGTCTAGCCTTTAGACTCTAAAGGGTCAGTTCTTTTCGATTGCTGAAATTTACGATGGGCTATTATTTTTTGCCCGACTTGTTGAGCAAGAATTGCAATATACTCGTATTTTCCACTGCGGTTCTTAATTTCTTCTGCAATCATCTCGATCTTCAAGTCTTTGTGGAGATTAGCATTGCGGAAGTACCACGGAAGTCCGGTGATAGATAGAAGTATTCTTGATTAGGTCTTGTGCATGATGTTTATGTTTGATAGACAAATTGTTCCCCAGATTTATATACCATAAAATCAAATTGGCTTCAGGACAGACTTATAGACGAACACTTTAGAGTCGAGAGAAAGTTTTATCATGCTATTGAGTATCCATATGAAGATTCTGAATTTAAGCTTCAGCTATTGATTTTTAATATCTTCTAATATCTTTCAAACTAATACTATTGTATACGATTTCCGCAATGCTGATTATTATAGTATTCACCATTCTCTTGACAATGTCGATTGGACAGATACGCTTACATCTCAATTTCTTGACGACAATGAAAATTCATTCTACAATATACCGTTTGACGCGGTCGAAAGATATGTCTCTAAAATTAGGACATATGATAAACTTTCTGAGTTTTGGCTTGATAAAACTTTTAGACGTATGAGAAATCATAGAAATAAGCTTTACAAATCAATAAAGAAGAATAAAATGCAGCGGCCAAAGAATTCCATGAAAAACCTCACGAAGCATATGACAGATTCATTAATACTACCGGCGAAAATATAATCCACAGCCCCAAAAAGTTTTTTAACGTTGTAAAAATGAAGCGGAAAGCAACTGGCTATCCAACTTTTATGTGTGATAAAACCTGAATATCTTCCTCTCCTCAAGAAATTTGCAACTTTTCGCTGATAACTTTCAAGACGTTTTTAATCCAGCCAGTACTTGATTATCCTGTCATTTCTCAAGAGTAACTAGACTAATTTTTGGCTGAGGCTATAACCGTTTCTAGAGATGATATTTATAAAGCTATCTTGGAGCTTGATAGTAACAACGGCCTTGGACCTGATCTTCTTCCTCGAACATTTCTTATCAAATGTGGCGCATAGTTAATCCTTCCTCTTCACATTATATTTAGCAAACCTCTTTTTTTTGGATACTTTCCATCGCATTGGAAATCTTCCTACGTGACACCAATATTCAAAAATGGCGATAGATGATCAATTGAAAATTATAGAGGTATTGCCATTTTATCCATTATTCCTAAACTCTTTGAAAAAAATCATATGTGGTAATTTATCCCCTCTGGTCGATGCTAGACTTAACGAACAGCAGCATGGTTTAAGAGAAGGTCATTCTACCACTACCAATTTAATAGTGCTAGTTTCCCATGTTCTTTGCGAAATTGAGAGAGGTGATCAAATTGACACAATCTACACACTGACTTCAGCAAAGCTTTTGACGGTGTTGACCACTCCATTTTGATTTCCAAGACTTCAATTTTTGATTTGATTTCAATTCGAAATTGCTGAATCTCTACTAAGATAGTTTAGCTCTTACCTTCACAGCCGCTACAATATGTGAAATTCCAAGGGCTTATTTCTAAAAAAAATTCGTGTCAGTTGTGGTGTACGTCAAGGTAGCCATCTTGGACCTTTGCTTTTTAACATTTTGATATCAGACTTGTCAGAGGTTTTATCTGATGTACCTCATCTACTCTATGCGGACGACCTGAAAATTTATTATACTATAAAGTTGCCATCAGAAGCCAGTTTTTGTCAATTAAAACTAAATTCCCTCGACCATTGGTGAAGCGTGAACAACCTACCTATCAATATCGCGAAATGTCATGTGATTAGCTTTTCTTGAAAAAGTACGCGCGTACAGTATACGTACCTTTTAATCAATACTAATCCACTTAGTAGGGTCGACAATATATTAGACCTCGGTGTGGTGCTCGATGAAAAGCTGCGCTTTAATTTTCATTACGACAAATAGTTTTCTCAAGCAAACAAACGACTTGGCTTCATTAAGTGACACACCAGGCAGTTTCAGAACCTTGAGTATGCTTGTATTATCTGAAGTCCTGTTTTCGAAAATTCACAGCCAGAGATTTGAATCTATTCAAAAGCAATTCTTGCTTTTCGCTCTTAGAGATCTTTATCATCCTTGTGATTTTTACAATTTAGCGTCATATGAATCTCGCTTTAGACTTCTAAGCCTGCCACCACATGCATCCAGACAATTAATGTTATCTTCCTGCTTCAGGTTCGATATCATTAGAGTCGATGTCGACTGCATGCAGGAAAGATTTGTGCTTAATCAGTTCTTGAGAGTCACTAGACCCCGACGAATGCTAGTTGAATATAAGCATATCACCGCATATGCTGATAAAGAGCAAATAAATAGATGTTGCAAGATATTCAACAGCATGAACCAACACTTTTCCCCCATGGTTTTGAAAGCCTCGTTTAAATACAGAGTTTTCAAGGCTCCCTTATCCTACCCTCTCAAGTCTACCGACCTAGTATCCTTTTCATGACTAACCAAATATTTAATTTCTTTTTTTTTAATAATTTTGTACCCTACATGTGATTTTGCTGTTATATATTTATTTATTGAATGTTAATTTATTTACTTGCATTGTATTCTGTTATTAATTTTTTTCAATTTTTTAAATGTAATTTCAATTAATATTTTTAGCTTTATTTCATTTATTTGTAATTGTATACCTTGCTTCGTGAAATAAATAAATAAACAAATAATTTCAATATCCTGTTTAGATATTCTTTAGGACAAATCAGTTTTAGCAATGCGATGGCAACGTTTAAGCATTTGGTTTCGTTCGTTCTGATTCTCCATTTTGCTAGCCATTCTTCAAGAAGTGAAATGTGGGCTTGCAGTGTTCGGAATAACATAACTCGATCGGAATCAGTATAAAAAATGAGTACGTCATCCGCAAAGTTAGCTGTTGTTGTTTTGTCGCTTATTGGTGATTATTATGTGAAAATTATGTCAAGTACTGGTCCCAAAACATTTCCTTGTGGTATACCACACGATGTTAAGCTGAAGAATGGCTCTTGTATCTCACGTGGAATGTGCGTTTGGAGTTAAGAATGGGAAGTACAACATAGTAGAAAAATAAAGTTTTGATATATATTTTCAGTTTTCTTATATCCGTTAAGTTCACTGGAAATTAGTGTTATGGCAGCTAATGAACTTTAACATCAAGAAGAAGCATTCAGTTTTCGTTCCAAATATGTGAAATATATTCTTTTTGCAATTAGTGATTCCAAATTTATATAAGTACTGATTTTGAAGAAATTTCAAAATTAAATTTACCCTGGAAATGAATTCATCACCCACTTATGCGTTGAAAATACATTTGAAAAGAATACAATAATTAAAATCCTTCTTCTAAGATATTAAGCATGCTATATTTTGAATGCAACAAATACCCGAGAAGCAGGCCAAAACTCGCATTTTTTTTTACAACAATTGAATAAAACATTTGGGAAATTTTTGGAAAACAATATTTTTGCTTTATTACAATAGAACCATACAAAATCATGCAACAAACTGTATTTAAAATATCTCAAAGTAGCATTATAAACAGGGTTGAAACGTCGATATAATCTTTGAATTAATAAAAAATATGTGGTTAGTAGTTGAAGGAAAATTATATCATGGTATTGATAATACTTTGAATAAAATGTAGAATATTATCAAATTAAAAAGTGTGTAAATGATTCGTCGAAATGTTTTACTTATTTTACCACCTTGTAATACAGATATTAGTTTCTTAAAAAGACAATTATTCCCGAAGAATTCAAGTTTATTCACTTGCATTTTTATCCTCCTCCTACCTTTTCCTTCTTCAGCTCCTCCTTCTTCAGCTCTTTCTTCTACAGCCCATCCTTCATCAGCCCTTCATTCTACAGCCCGTTCTTTTTTAGCTTCTCCTGCTTCAGTTCTTCCTCCTTCAACCCATCCTTCTTCAGCCCCTGCTCCTTCAGGTCCTCTTTCTTCCACCCCTCCTTCTTCAGCTCCTGCTTCTTTAGCTCCTCCTTCTTCAGCCCCTTCTTCTTCAGCTCTTCCTTGTTCAGCCCATCCTTCTTCAGCCCCTGCTTCTTCAACTCCTCCTTCTTCAGCCCCTTCTTCTTCAGCTTTTCCTTCTTCAGCCCATTCTTCTTCAGCCTCTGTTCTTTCAGCTCCTCCTTCTTCAGCCCCTCCTTCCTCAGCTCTTCATTTTTATCACCAGCTACTCAAGTATTAGCGACATGTAGTAAGAGAGAACAATATTTAGATAACTGCACCATCCTTATTTTTAGCCTTATAATCAAACTTACAAAGGTATGTTCCATATCAATCGACTTGGTTATCATTATTGGACGGTACAGGCATAACGTTTTTTATACGGAAAGTTTGCCTTGCTATTCAAAATACCAGCACTGAAGGGTGTTCAGGGAACATGCAAAAGATTTTGAATCTCGATCGGAGTTGAGCCAACTCCAAGACTTCCGCATAAGTTTTAGCTGGAGTTGTTTTGGCGACTACGGCAGCCATCTTCATTTTTCCCACTTTCTAGTCTTGTCTTGAAATGGCACATTTATTTTACTTTGCACCTTTTTCTTTCCAGCAAATGCTTTCATGGGTTTCTTGTCATAAAAAAGGTCATCTGTGTCCTAACGTCAGTAGCATGAGTTTCCTTTCTGACCCTTGTGTCCTGCATCTTCACGAGACACAAATCTATGGGCCTTTTATTAGTCCGATGCGTTATAACACCGAGTTTCAGCAAAGTCGTATCCGCCTGAGGGACCTGATGCTCCAATCGTACTACATCTCCACTTTAATCAAATTTTCTCGGCATTTGGAGATTATCTTGAATACTTCTCGCCAAATTTACCTTGCGTGTATAAATCACCGCGTGCATAATACATTGCGCTTAATGTATCAACACATGCCTTTCATGCTTTTTTCGGGCTCAGTCTGGGACAAAGTGTCGAAAATCATTTCGCGTGTAGATATATGAATGCTACTTTCATGTCACTTTCTTCTATCGGTCAGATTTTCAAAATTTATTTAAAGAGTGAACCTTGGAGGCTGTGTATCAGTGATATTTTGGGTGGAACAGGAAATAGTCTGAGTCACAGGTTCACTTAATTTGAAACAATACTGAAGGGAGCATTTCAAGTAATTTCCTGTGTGAACTTTGCGTGGACTCAATGTTAGATAATAATAAAAGATAGCAAGATAAATGCATGGCATGAAACCACAAATCATCACAACAATTTTATTGTGATGATTTGTGGTTTCAAGCGATGAATTTATCTTGTGCATTAAAAATAATAATTAACTTTGTTTTCTATTTGTTGTCCTGAGCAAGAACAGCTTTTCATATTATTCAAATAATTGTCACTTTTCTTTGCAGTCTATGTTAATTTTTTACATTCATTCAATGCAAAGCTATAATTACCAAACTAATTACGTACTTCTTGGTTATGTCAGCATTTGTTTGCCATGAATTTTTCTGCACAAAAAAAAACGTTGCCCTCAAAAGTTTTTTCAAATATCAATTTCATTCAATATAACTTGTCCATAAATTTGTAAATTATCGTATGACAAGCAAAATATATTATTCTGGTCTCGCTTCTTCATACGTTATGTAAGTACGTACTATGTTAAAGGCTTTAGTCTGAAATCGCTATCACGTACAGGCACAGTAAAATCGACAGGGTTTATGTACGATCACTGCAAATTATTTACAAGCACGTAAAGGTTTGAGATTGCTCGTAATTCTTGAGCCGAAAAGCGAAAGTGTAATTTCGGAGATATAAAGAAAATTGCTTCACATCAATTTCGTAATTTCGATTCAAGGACTTGGAATCGTTAGTGCAATGTGAAATTGTCGGTATCTTGAGTTACTTATGTAAAGCTATTTTTTTGGTGCAGGTCATATAGCTAGTCTATTGAAACATATTAACTAAGCCTTTCAAATCATATACAGGTGAGACAAGCCAAAATTTAAACATATTGTGTGAACATTGCCTGATGGATATCAGTAGAGTTTTTCGGGCGCTGTGAGTGACATGCCTTAATTTTAAGCTTTTAAAAGTCCTACAAATATTCTTGCAAATAGCTATGCAATTGGTTTGGTTTGTAGGCTTCTTAATACACGCACATGTCTCTCTTTAAATTTTTTAGGCAGCTAGCAATAATCAGACAAAGATTAAACAACTAAATATAATATATTGTTGCAAAAATTATTTTTGATTAATATATATTCATAATATTTAAAAATAAACACAAACAAATTATTATTCTTTCAAACTCAATGCCAACAAAAAATTAATTTGAAAATAAAATCAAACACTACAAATTTAAAATCAGAAAAAACGGAAACTTTCCCAAATTGGATTGACTGTGCTTTTACAATTTTTATTGAATTATGTTTCAATCATAGGTGATGATTCATCCTTTAAAGGTTTTTTGGTAATAGTATAATAATTTGAACTAAAAACCTGGGCAATGATATGTTCAAATATTTTCCTTATTTTTTATCATTATTCGGAAAAAGGAGACATTAATGTTGCGTTGCTAATTTACTTAACATTTGGCTGCACAAAAACACAGAATCCTGTCAAACGTGTACTAACAACGTTTTTTTTTGTGGTAACTAATGCTATGTTTTTTCGCACCAATAATATTAAGAATATCAAATGTGTGCTCCGATAAAATTTTTAGAAAAATGTTGTGGAGAAGAGGGCCTAAATGACTATCTTCAAGCACACCAAAGTTTGCAAAGACCCTTTTTGCAAATATAATTTTGGTACTTCACGAATTCAGGTAAGCCTTCGGAGTATTTGCTCTGAACTCGCCAAACAGGCCAAGTAGCAGCTCAGCAATAGATTTTGTTCTCCTTTCAGATGGCCTGCTCAACAGTTTTGATCCTCCACGTTGTTGGACGTATTCATGTAAAGCTCCGACTTCAGTTTTACTCATTTTTGAGCTTCATGGAAAAGCCTGCAAAGACAACCAGATCTTTCGAAAACACCGATTGGTTCCAATTTCGGCGTGTTATAGACTTTGCGGTAGAAAATCATGTCGTTCGTGTGACGGAAAATAGATCAAACTGTCAGTATGATAATCTTATAGAGTCTCTTAATAAAATCATAAACGAAATCATTGCCCAGAATTCACGCTCTACCACACTTGACAAATATCAGAATCATGTGCAACACCGGGAAATTGTTAAACAGATGAAAGTAGGACACATTTGACGCTGCAAGTCAAAGCGGATTTTTCATAGAACTGGGAGGGATCACCCATGGCACAAGTTACTTCTTTCGAGTATCAACTGTTTCAGTAAAATCGTTGCTGGAATGATTATCGCAATGAGTGCCTTGTGCAGCGGCTGGGCGATGATCAGACTCCGTCATGTTTATTTATTTATTTATTTATTTATCTGAATCCATTTTAACAGGCTTCTGCCTAATTAAAAAAATAGAAAAATTAAATACATCCAAAGGAAGAAAATAGCAAAAATTAACAAATAAAATAAAATATTAGAAATATACATATTAGAACTTCAACAAATTAAAGCTAATATACAATTCGACATCGAAGAAAGTGCAAAACTTGTACTAAAATTAAAAAGAAAATCAATCATTATAAGAAGCATTAAGAATTATGTCTTTAATTTGGGACTTAAATTGACAGAGCGTTAACGGAAAAGGACCAAGCTGAAGATCATTATGCTTCCTGCGCATACGCAATAGCGGTGAGTTGAAGTAAACTTCAGAACGCGCGAAGGGAGGAGAAAACATTAATTGGGATCTATCTGATCGATTGACGTTACGTAGACACAGTATATAACCAAGATCGGAGAGCATAGGGCAATGGAGCAGCTTGAAAAGTAAGCACTCGTCAAGGAACACTCGTCGGGACTCGAATAAAGGAATTTGGAATAAGGAAAGACGATCACACAGTAAGGGATTTTGAATTTAAATAACAGTGAGCAAGTAAATCTACGCTGAACGTGTTCCACTGCATCACTGAGATATTTATGACGAGGAGACCACACTTGACAACAATACTCTAGGATGCTACGAACAAGTGAAAAAAAAATGGAAAGAGGTGGCGATGCTAGTAAACGAAGAAGAGCATCTAAGAATGAAACCGGACAGACGTGAGGCCTTTGGCGGTTATATATGCAATGTGCAGGTCAAATTTGAGCTTTGGGTCAAAGTGCACACCAAGATCCTTAAAATTATTCACAGCCGTAATGGAAGAGCCGTAAAGAGTATAGGAGTAAATTAAGGGTGACATTTTATACGTATAGGACATCTGATGACATTTGGATATGTTCAAAGCAAGTGAATTATTCGAGCACCAGTCGCACAGAGTACAGAGATCGTTTAGCAGTTGGAGGCAGTCGTTGGTAGATTCAATTACTTTGAAAATCTTGAAGTCATCAGCACACAATAGGCAGGGAGAACGAATAAAGGAAGGGAGATCATTTATAAATACTAGGAATAATAAAGGACCGAGAATGGAGCCCTGAGGAATACCGAAAAGCGGACAGAAGGGGGAAGAGGTGGACGATTGCACAGATACAACACAAGAACAACCAGAAACATAGTATGAAAACCAAGCCAAAAGAGGACCCGACACCCCATAACTTCAACATTGTTTAAGGGAATGAACCAGTTTTGTGGTAAATATAACAGCCAGGAGATGATTGTGACGACTGACAATGTTGATGTGTGCAATCTTAGCGATCAAGCTGAGTTGTTAGCATCGACATTCCAATCTGAGTTGAATGCTGTTCCGTCTGACAGTTCTGGTCGTAACCGTCAAATGGTAAGAGAGGAAGTCAATTGCATCCTCAATTCACACCATTTTCATCCGAAAATTTTTCGCAAGATATAAATGACCAGCTCCACTTTGTTAATAGTGGCCACTTGGTGCAGCGTAGGATAAAATGTAAGAAGTCTTCTGGGCATGATGGGTTGCCTAACTTCATTATTTAACTTCCATCACTTTCTATGCTCAGAATGATTTCCATTGAACAATGCCCTGAATAATTGTTACTTTCCGGTCTTATTGTTATGGCTGATATTGTCCCCATTCGTAAGAAGGGCAAACAGATAGAAACCAGCAATTTCCGTTCTTCCTAATCTGGGGAAGATTTTTCAGAGAATCTGGATGGAGAAGATAAAAAATCATTGTGCGCTCACGCAGATGATTTCTGAATACCAGTTTGCCTTTAGGCTTAAGTAGCACACCATCTCGTACTTGCATGATCAAATTGTGTCTCAATTGAATGAGCAAAGCATTCCAACAGTAGTATTTATTTTCCATATGGCACAAGGTTCTTGGGTTAAATTGATTGGGTTTATATTCACAGAAGAGGTGATAATATTCGAAGTAAGCATTCTTACCAGCAGACAATAATATATCAGCGTGAATGGAGCAGAATTTCCCGAAGGACCAGTAACATCAGGAGTTCCATACCTGGACCGATTCTTTATACCATATTTATTGCTGACCTCCCCATTCCAGCAGGTCAACCTCAACTTTTCCAATAATGGTTGGTACTGAGTTAAGCGTGAAGCAAAATTTTGACACGTCTCCATTTGGTCATTCCTTCGGGCGAAAATTTTGACAATGGAGGAAAGCAGAGACACAGCTCATTTCTGACGGAGAAAATGTCAAGAATTTCAATTTTCGATTGATTTTTTTATTTAAAAAACATTTGCATATTTCAATTTTCAAATTCAAACACCATGTCAGTTTTTAGCTGGAAAAAATGAACTGCACATACTAAACTGGCGTGAAATGATTGGAGACATTTGTCAATGCCATCTGCATGTTCAAAACGAAAGCAACTTACAAGCAATTTTCCACAATAGGAACTGAGCACAACGTTTGTTTATTTAAAAGCTAAATTGCTACCGAAACAAATTTCCATACCAGATTTCACGTGAAATCGAAGTCAGTACTAAGCTTAAGTCGATGACACGCTCTTATTCCGTCGAGCCAAGATCCGCTAAAAGCAGTGAAGAGCCCAGAATACTAGTTCGCAGAATTAAGTCCATAGTTTGAAGAATGGAGCATCAAACCAAATAACAGAAAGACGCAGATAGGTGTATTTCGCAATCCTTATTAGTATTAGGGATCGCAAACTATTCGCAACAAGACCAAAAAACTTGCTGTCTCGATGGTTTTTTTTTTAATTTTCATACTATTTGAATTATAATAATTATAATAATTAATATTTGAAAACATCGTCGTGATCAATTTTAAAACATTACTAATTCCCATTCCTCAATTTTTCCCCATTTTTTTTCTTCCTTGCAAACAAATAAATTGGGAGCAGACAATTGTATATATTTATCCATATGACTATATATACCTTCATATAAAATTGTTTGTGTCTAGATATTCGTATGCATTCTAATTTTTTCGTAATAGTCTTGCACGTAAGGATGCAAAAAAAAATATTATCCACATCATCATATAATAAAATAATCATCCACAAAACATATATTTCAATGATCATCAACGAATCATCCACACATGCCGCTGAGCGAAAGAAATCATTATAAAATCTATTGTACATGAATCACCTCCTTCGCTTTAGGCCCGCCTACATAAACAAAATCAAATTGACTCGTGTAAGCAAAACACGCTAGATCCCACGGACGCGTGGTCGCATGGACGCTTGTCTGAATGGCCCATTAGAGATCCAGTTGTAAAATTAACGACAGCATTCTGCGGACAGACTGACGTTCATGAGAACTATTGCATGCAATCCCGAGATTTCGGGATCTCGGGATCCCGACACATTTTGGACATTTTCGGGATCCCGATTTTTTTATCGGGACTCCCGAGATTTCGGGATTAATAAAATTCAACCCATTTTGGGAATTAGAAAGCAGAACTTAATACTAAAAGAAATATTGTTTTATGAAAACGGAGGCGGAAGCCAGTTGCAATAATGAATTACAACTGGCGTATGATTACATGCTTAATATCCCACCAAAAAGTATACCCGAAATCTCTTTTTCAGCAGCTGGATATATGTGCAGCAAAATCACGTCTAGTTTAAATTTTGAAACTCTTGACGAATTATGTTTATTAAGAGCATACTCTCAAAATGAATCAGCAGCTTGAACCAATCGATATTATTACTTATCACTTGTTTCATTGAAAAGCAATATTATTTTGTAATTGATATGTAAACAACTAAAAATAATTGTGTATTTTTATTATATTATCGTAACATCCGTTATGCTGATTAAATTTCAATTCGTTTTTCACTAATTTTATAACTAACTATCATGACCAAACAAAGAGCTTTATTGGACAAGAAGATAAGAAGAAATTAGATCATAAGATTAATTTAGATGCAATTATAGATTAACGTCTTACTTGCTAGCACCCATGTACATATGTGCTTAAATTTAACATTATAATGAACTTAGCTTCCGGTTTTATGTATATATAATTGAAATAAAGTTTTAATTGAGTACGAATAAGCCAATATATGTATCTGTTTAAACTCCGTTAATATAGCTTTTTTTAATAAAATCCCGAAATCTCGGGACTATCTCGGGATCCCGAAAATTTTAATCGCAAATTTCAGGATCTCCATTTCAATCTCGGGATTAATGCCCTAATGAGAACATACTTAAGGGGACGTAGCACATTCGAATTGAAAAAAAAAATGTTTTTTTGCAAAGGCTTGTTTTTAATTGAATAAAAAGACATATCTTAATGAAACTTTTTACACATACTTTGTTTTTCTTAGACTACATAAACAAAATTGTAAACAAAAACCGGGTTTTGATCAACATCAAAGCGGCCTTGGAATGAAAAAAAAAAATTTGGTTGAAAAATAACAAAATGGCGGCGTTTTTTCGAAAATCAAGGTTTTTTTTCCCTGAAATCGGTTATAACTAAAAAAATTTAGTGCCGATTTTTTCATCCGTAGTTCATTCTGAGCATTAACATGTGCAGATTAGCGTGTTAAATTTTCAGAACGATTGGATAATATTGTTTTTCTTAATCATGCACGCCAACTTGAAAAACGTTGTTTCGAGAAAATCGCGCTTAAAGTTAAAATTCAATATTTTTTGCAATCAATCTTACCGAAAATTAATCTGCGATGGCTGGTCCATACAATATACATTCTTCTTGCTCATACTCCTCCTCTTCCAAAGAGTTTTGCTCCCTTCGAGCAGTTCGGGCCTCTTTAATTGCCTTAGTCGAGTGTTTTTCCGCCTGGTTGATTCTTGCAGCATCTCTTTTTTCTGCATGTTCCAGCGCACGTTCGCCAATCGTAATTCCCATTACTCGCATTATTTTCAAGATATTCATAAATCCTTCATTAAATGTACATGCAGATATATTTGCAGCCATATTTAGCACGTTTTTCCCACAAAAAGTTAGTTTGGGGACCAAATTGCAAACACAAGAATTATAGCTTTCGTTATTATTCTGAGTAAAATTGCCCAAGCAGCGCAATAGATCTTTTGATGATAAGTCATCATAAATAGGCTTTAAAATTTCTTGTACCCCATCATCTAAAGTTGGAGGATGCTTGAAATTTTTTAATGCATTATCACCAGCTGCCTCCGCCTTGCGCCAGTTACACCAAGTCGTTTCTTTAACAGGACAATAAGAGAGTTGAGGGTTCTCATCAATTGAAATTTTGTGGTAATATGATGCCCAAATTTCCTTGCGCATATTTTCAACTGAATCAGGATTTTGTCGTATAGCTAGGCCATTATATGCTGCTAAATTTTTTTGTTAATTTTAGTGCCTGTTGAACTTTTTCGGACCTTTTTTTGGAGATTCTACACTTTTTTAGAAGCATCTTTTACAACTATTTTTTTGTTTTTTTTTGCCAATTTTGCCTTTTTTTGCTTCTTTTAAAGGAAATGACTCACTTATCTTTGTCTACACTTTGGCTTAAGTCGATGTAGCGATATAGCGAATTGAACGAAAATCATAGAAAAAATGACGTTGGGGCGCTTAGATATATATACTCACAATTTTTTTTTTTTTTAGAATTTGAATTTTATATTAATAAAATCATGTTTTTAAAACTTCATTCTAACATATTCCATCAAAAAACAAAAATCGATTTTTTAAAAATTTGGAGGTGCTATGTTGCCTTAATCGGTCGCTTGGGCGCGCAGGTAGCTCCTAGTGATGGGTTGCTAAATAGCAGACTGCTAGTTTTCAACTGCTATTTTCAAACAGCAATAGCAGCCTGCTGCTGTTTAGTCTGATAGCATGCTATTTATCTGGCATGCTATTGGAATAGCAATATAGCAAAGCAGACCACAACATCGACGAACAACGACAAACAGCAACAGCAATGCCAACAGCATTAAGCATAATGAAATAGATATTAAGGTATGTTGCTATACGTTAGCAATGGGCTATACGTTAGCAATGGGCATATTTCATATGATGTTAGCTTGCTATGCTATTGCTGTTTAATATGTAAGGTTTTCGTGATGCTAGTTTTTTACCATTCGTTGGTGTGCTGTAGCGAGTCTTTCGCTACCTGTACGCAGATTGTTTTTCGTGCATTGTCCGGCTAACTGGGTGCTACGAATTTATTGAATACGAAGATTATTTCGCATGCTATGTAATTGATTTATTATGCGTTTTCAGTTGGGGATTTTTGTTGAATGGAAGTTTTGTTAGTTTTTGATTTTGATATCTGTTTGCTTTTTGTATAAGTATTGCTATAGTTAGTAGATATGAAGCGTATATACTGGAACAGGTGTTTTTTTGTAACAGCCAGTACCTAGTACGAAATTCCAAAATACTAGGTACGAGTATTTTCAAATATTCAAAAAGTTTTTAAGACAAAATTAGTCGAAATGGGGCAAAATCGGCCAATTTTGGGTTAGAGTGGTTTGGGTCATAACGGGCCAAGACCTATTGCTGTGATACAAAAATTTGGGTTTTGTAGGGGAGTAAGGGTTTTTTTGGCAATAGTTTGGCAAAAACTGCCTTTACGGCGTTTTCGATGATTGAAAGTGGTCGGGGAGTACAATAGTGATATTTTAAGGACGAAAATTTTTTTGATAGGGATCATTGGGCAAAAACGCCCAATTTTCCCAAATTTTTTTTTTTTCGTCTAGCATGAATTCGGGAACCTTTCTGATTTGTTTCGGGCGAAATTTTCATACAAGTCTAGGAAAAAGCACCTTAGTTTCGAAGATACGGCAAAAGTAGCTGAAATCGGCCAATTTTGGGTTAGAGTGGTTTCGGTCGTAATGGGCCAAGACCTATTGCTGTGATACAAAAATTTGGGTTTTGTAGGGGAGTAAGGGGTTTTTTGGCAATAGTTTGGCAAAAACTGCCTTTACGGCGTTTTCGATGATTGAAAGTGGTCGGGGAGTACAATAGTGATATTTTAAGGACGAAAATTTTTTTGATAGGGATCATTGGGCAAAAACGCCCAATTTTCCCAAATTTTTTTTTTTTCGTCTAGCATGAATTCGGGAACCTTTCTGATTTGTTTCGGGCGAATTTTTCATACAAGTCTAGGAAAAAGCGCCTTAGTTTCGAAGATATGGCAAAAGTAGCTGAAATCGGCCAATTTTGGGTTAGAGTGGTTTCGGTCGTAACGGGCCAAGACCTATTGCTGTGATACAAAAATTTGGGTTTTGTAGGGGAGTAAGGGGTTTTTTGGCAATAGTTTGGCAAAATCTGCCTTAACAGCGCTTTCGATGATTGAAAGTGGTCGGGGAGTACAATACTGTTATTTTAAGGGCGAAAAAATATTTGATAGGGGAAATTGGGCAAAAATGTCCCTATATTACAAAAAACTTTTTTTGTCCTGCTTGAACTCGGGGACCATTTTGAGTTGTTTCGGGCAAAATTTCAATACTAGCTTGGGTCAAAGCAGCCTAGTTTCGAAGATACGGCAAAATGAAATCCGCCGGAAAACCGTCCGGAAAACCTGTCCGGAAATTTACGAGACCGCAGGAAATAAGGTGTTCCTGGACTCCTGTCCAGCCTTTCCAAAGAGGTTGGTCCCCTAGTAGGTGCATGTTTAAAAGCGAAACATTTTTTTTATCATATCTTAATAAAATTTTCGAAAAATTTCATGCTTCAGTGAGGCCAAGTGGAAAACCGACTGTTTTAGATTAACTATGAAAAGTTTGGTATCAGAGATCGACCGATGAAAAGTCATATAGAAGGCAATAGGGTTAACTGGGCCTATCTTAATATATTTGTCGACATTGGTAATTTGAACGAATACAGGAGGTGTTTTGTGCATGTAATAAAATGAAAGTCAAATTAAACTGATTGAATTTGATTGTTTGCCCTTAAATGGCTCCTAGATTGGAGAAAGACTTGACAAATAAGTGACCGACCAATGGAAAGTTACGGACAAGCTGCACGGACTAATGACATCTTGCACCATCACCATTCTAGTCTGGGAACTTTATGTCTGGTGGGTGGGAGAGGGCATGTCATACCGTTTCATTACTGCAAAGCGCATGTACTTGTATGTACTATATATATGTACATACTTCAAAAAATACTAGCTAGTATTTTTGAAACAGGTATTTTTTTGTACTTGTACTAGGAATACCTAATATGTGAAAATCCTAGAACGATCCAACTGTATTCGCTACCTTAATTACGTATAATTCACCCACTTCATGGCCCTGTTAGCCGGATAAGTTCTCCCTATTTCTTCCGACACAAATTTCAATACCATATTACTTTACATTCGCACGGTTGTACATATGTACATCATACATATAAGAGAAATGGATGAAATCTTCGCGCATTTTCGAAACCGCAATAGAAACATCGTGTAAAACAGGGAACCCAACAAACTGCAATTTGTATAGTACGTGAACCTGAGCCGGCGAGAAATCACATATGAAATAATATGTTGCACCCACTGAGATGTCGCACCGACATAACTAATAGCAGACTGCTGTTTTTTAGCTGCTATTTGATGCTGCTATTTAGCAATAGCATAAGCAGTTGCTTTTGCTATTTGAAAACAGCAGTTTTGCCCATCACTAGTAGCTCCAATCAACCATTTATGCACCCCGCAAAGAGAGCTTGTCATAGATGCGCTATTTAGTTATATAGGCCGCCCAACAAATAGGAAGGGCTAGATTTAAGGCGGACGCTAAGATTTAGGTATATTTAAGTTAGTTGAAATAAGGTATATAAGTTAGATGTAACTTGCAGCATACGGTTGTTTTAAGTAATTATTGCCAAGATGCCCCCAGCCACTGTACAAGCTAGGTATGACCATTAGCGTGTAAGGAAAAAAATTATAAGAATAAATAATAAATTAACAGCAACAATAAAAATCAGCAGGGCCAAATAATATAGCCGGCAGTCTATAATTTTTTTTTGTAGTTAACAGCACTTAAGTTAGGTTAAGAATGTATTTATTAATACAAAATAAAATGTTTTGTATTAATGCAAAATAAAATGTTGTGAATATCGAAGACGTTATATTATATCTTTACGTCTTCTGAAGGCGTTTAGTGCCTGTCAAAGTGTCTCTTTATGACACGTGCATTTCATTGCAGAAAAACTTGGCATAAAATTCGAGAGCAAGGTCTATAAATTGTTGCCACCATGCTTGGGCGTATTTTCCTAAATTTAATTATGTCTCTTATTTCTTTTATTTGCTCTCTTCCAACCACGCTTTCAAAATCTATCGCCAAAGTCGACAAGGCGCACATAGTGTCAACTTCTCCAATTACCACAAACACTTTCAGTTTTCAAACATTATCCTCTCAATATTTCTCATAAAATGGATTTATTACTACACCAACAGTTCAATTCTTCGACTTCAGCATTACAAATAATGTACCATCTAATCCTGATCTGCGTTCAGTGCAATTTGCGAACAGTATTTTCGCGATTTGTTGATGTTGGCTGCCCAGCGGCCAAGAAATCAACCTTCTCTCGACGACAAGCCTTTTACCCTTCGCAACTTGCTGTATGGTACCTACACATGTATGTACATCTACTCCCAAATGTCGGTAGATAAGCATCGATGGTGATCAGTAAGTAAAGCAATGCTGTAATCCCAAAGATAAAAGATACACGGCAAGAGAGGAGCATTATTATGCCGGTGCCGCTACAAAGTGATAAATATAATATTTCCTCGTCGCGGGGTACTATCCATCATTTACCCTTGACAGGAAAATTATAAGCTATCATGCGCTACATCAGTAGAACGGATATCGATCATGATGGCTAGGTTAGGTGTCGCAGGCTAGTGTGAAATGCTGGCAGTTTCGTATTGCAGAGCTTGTCACAAGCTACATATTAAGATATTGAATCCTTTTTACCAGTGTAGCAGTGAAATTTCTTGTAAAAGTCAGCGTAAACAAACTAATGATTACCGTATTGAAGGCTGTAATATTTGTTTTCAAATAGAAGTAGTAAAAAATACCATTGTTTATTACAAAGAGAATTAAATTCAGTAGAAAGATGTATATGATTGATTGCTAGTTATTACGTCAGCTGGGATGGATTTAGGCGCCTGAAATGTAAAAACCTCGAAATTCGATTACTTTGAATGAATTTCCATGCATTTTACTAATGTTCGAAAAATTCAGATTTCTTTATATATATGTATATATATATATATATATATATATATATATATATATATATATATATATATATATATATATATATATATATATATATATATGTATATATATATATATATATATATATATATATATATATATATATATATATATATATATATATATATATATATATACATATATATATATATATATATATATATATATATATATATATATATATAAATATATATATATATATATATATATATATATAAATATAAATATATTGGGCGTGTACATTGAAAACCGAACTTTTTTGGATGAAAATAATGCTTCATTTTAGTTAATCAGTGAATTTATATGTTATTCAAAATATTGACCATCGCTTGCAATTACTTTTTCCCAACTTTCTGGTAGCAAAAGAATTCCGCGTCGGAAAATGGCTTCGTTCTTTGAGGCCAAGAACGAATCAAGCCAATTTTTGATACCTTGCTCAGAAGTTAAGTGTATTCCAGTGAGGGCGTTTCGCATCGAATGAAATAAATGGTAATCGGATGGTGCCAAGTCTTTTAATATGGCGACTGAGGTAAAATTTCCCTACAACTTTTGACCAGTATAGCAACGTGTCATGATGGAAAATTACAGACCCGTCTCGCATATTCCGACCGTTTTTCTGTCAATGCTCGAACGAATTAATTGTTGTCGATACAGCTGCCCCGTAATGGTTTGACCTGATTTCAGCAACTCGCACTGGATCGGCCCCTTCTGATCCCACCTTAGAGCCGTGTATATTCGACTTTGATATCGATGCTCCTGGTTAGCCGGGCTTCACAAACAATTTCTTGCGCTGCGGGTTATCATAATGTAACCATTTTTCGTCATCAGTAATAATTCGATGCAAAAACGACTTTCTTTTGTGATATTCGAGGTGCATTTCCGAAATGCAAATTCGCTTTTTGACATATCTTGGCTTCAATTCGTGTGATACCCGATTTCCTAGTTTCTGGATGAACCCTAATGCTTTCAATCGCCTGGAAATGGATGCCTGTGTTTGGCTCGAGTCTTCACTGAGGAGAATCCCTAATTCTTTGTCATTAATTTTTTTTTTTTTTTTGACAAGGCGCTCTTTGTCCTTGATATCGAAATCGTCACTTTCGAAGCGTTTAAACCACTCAAAACACTGTGTTCTGGATTACCACTAATCACTTCTTTCCTTGTTAATCTTTTCTATTACTTTTTTCCGACTCTTTTCTTTTTAATCAATTACCTTTATCAATTAATTCGCGCTTTTTCCTTATTACCTACTTATGTAAAGGAATACCTAGAGCAAATTAGTTGGGCTAGCGAAAAACAGGTAAAACGGGATAAAAAAGCGAGTTAAATGATTATAAGGAAAAGAGCCGGAAAGAAAGGCAATAAAAAGTGTAAATAGGCTTGCTAGGCGTTACGCAAAATTTTGTAATTTTATTTGTAAGTGAAACAGAAGAGCTCGAGGTAAGCACTACATATGAAAAAGTAGCCAAAAAGAACTAGCTACGCTACCTTGCCAGAAAAGTGTGTCTAATATCCGCTTTATTGAACCAGATTGCCACATCACAGTATAAACTTGGACTTGATGAAAAATGTTATGAAAGCCATGGAGAAAATGAAGATGGGTATCAATATTTTCAAAATAGACTTAGTGATGTTTCAATGATTCCGATCGGGAAGTAAATGTAGTGAATATTTGAATCCTACCAGTGCAATAAAAAGATAATAAGAGTGATAAACAGGCGAAGAAGAAAAATATTTCTCTGGAAATCAACATCAAAATTCTCGATCATTTATAATGAGAGTAACCAATGTTTCTAAATTTTATTCTAGAAATGAAGCTAGAAAAAGGGCGATAAGGAAAAATTGAGTCTCGGTTAGGAAGAGCGTAGCTCCTGGATCGTCTATGAACTTAAGCACGGTTTCATACGTAAGGCATATTGCAATAGAAGAAATGGGGTAGTTTGTACTGATGCGGAAGAAGACCAAGCTCAATTTCATTGCTAACATGGCATTGAAAATTTGCGGAAAAACTAGGCTTGAGCTACCATTGTCTTCTTTAACAGAAAAAAAACCAACATTTTAGTGCAAGTCCTGGGTGGCTTTAAGTATGCAAAGAACAGCATTGGTGAAAGATGAAAAAGCTTAAAAAATCTTGAAATAGATTATCTAATGAACTCATTAGTCGTCAATAAATCAAAGATACCACTTGCGTTTCGCAAATCATTTTTCTGTTTTTTGGATGACAAAAGAAGTGTAGGCTGCTGAGACGAAGTGTGGCTACTTCAACGAATGTTTTCACTACTATTTCGTTCCAAACGTAAAGGATAAGTTTATTTAAGGTAAACTTATTGCTGCTTCGTTGGGAAAGTGTTGCCAGCACTGAACATTTTCATCATTTGTGTTATAGTTGAGTTTTGTTGCTTTGGATAAGGAACGGTTTATATGATTCTACGAAAAAGTATATTAAGTCTTTCCACATTGTCACTCAAAGATAATTTCTTTCAAAACTAGTTTTCTAGCGGTTCTGATGCGCTAGACTTTTTATATAATATAACTTCCATTCTTATTTCCTTTACAATTATCATGCGTTATCTGCGTATAAGAAATCAAAAACTTATCGAAAAATGATTCACCAGCACAACGTAGCTGATGTCGATTAAGTAAATGTTAAGCAAGTTGTATGTCAAAGGTTTTCAGTCTGTTGCCCAAAATTTAAAAGTTCCCGAAACGATCTAGTGGTTAGCTTCGAAATGTTTTATTACACTGGAACATTCTTATCAGCAGTCAAATGTACAAATGGGAGACTGAAAATGAATTGAACATACAATATCCGTATTTAGAAACAAAAAACAAAATAACGCTGTTCTTATTTCACCTGTTTTGGACATTTGGAAACATTAAGTCTTGGTTCATATGGGAGTGTTAAGTCTTCATTTGAGATTGCTTGGCTTTCATAAACATAGCAATTCAGACAACTTTCGACCTTGAACTGAAACTTGTCTCGTAGTGAAGTATTTAGTCTAAATTTTTGATAACAAACTCATATTACTTAAAAATGATGACTTAAGAAGGAACAGGCACATTTTACAGTATTTCCAAAACATTTTTTGGTCTTCAGTCAAAAGCTAAAGTTCATATTACACCGAAAAAATCTTTATTTCAAACACTCGTTTCAAATAAGCAGGTCGAGTCAACATAATAAGATAAGATAATGCGTTATTTACCAAATCGATGGTTAAAAATCAATCCAAAGTTTCGGTCTAGCGGCACTCCAGCGTGCTGTTGGTATTGGAAAGAGCCCTGAAGACTGTTTCTTTGATTATTACTTTGCCACAGTGTCGGACGGACATCAACTCTAAAGTCATTTCCTTTAGCGGAGGTTCCTCCACCTTGAATGTCTATCAGCTTATTTTGAAAAATATTCGGACGGGGTGGGGGTTGAATGTCGATTCGTTTAAAGAGGCTTGCTGAATCTGGAACCTTAACTTGCCTTTTGGCTCTCAAAGATTCGGTCTGGTCATCAACAACTGTGTAGCGTCTGTTCTGATTTGCATTTCGAATTAAAATAAACTCATGCCTCGGAATAAGTCGCTGAAAAAATAAAATCTCATTTAAAATAATATCGAAGCTTTAAAAGCTTCCTAATAAAATTAAATATTAGTTTTCATCATTTTAACTTATTGTGCAAAATGAGATATGAAGTAAGTTAATTTCATAATCACGTTACACAGCTTACCCTTACGAACACATCCGGTGGTTGTACAAATTTAGGAGTCTCAAATGGCGCAATATGTATTTGAAGAAGCTGATCAGATTTTGCTTTCGAAATCGGAACATCGTTAGGACCGCGGAGATCGACTTGACTTGGACCTGATTTTATTGTTGCTGATGCTACTAGGGCTAAGCATGCACCGAATACTACAAACTTGAAAGACATTTTGTAACTATAATGGAGAACTCGATCTGTCTTAATTCGATTCGTTGCTACAATTGTTCTCTTTAGCTTGATTCGTTAGTTTATATACATTCTATTCTGCTGGTTTGGGGAATTCTTAGAAGTATTTTCTAATTTTTTTACATCTCTTTAGTCAATATTTCATGCGCAAAACATTTAAGTAAATACTTATTCTTCATAAGAAAATATTTCATGAGAATAAACGTTGTATATTCAAGTGGTGAACGAAACATCTCCCTGTTATCATTCCGGGAACTTTCCCTTTTATTTGAACTCGTTATAGGTCTGAACACGTAATACATTATTTAATAAGGTAAAATACTGGATAAATAGTCGGCAAACAAACACGGCTCGTAAATTTTCGTATGTTTTCTGTTTGTATATGAATCAAAAAATATCGCACATAATCTATTTCTGAAAACTATGATGCTTGTGTAACTTTTAAAAAGTATCG
Organism: Nemotelus nigrinus; assembly: GCA_947369275.1. Classification (NCBI taxonomy): domain Eukaryota; kingdom Metazoa; phylum Arthropoda; class Insecta; order Diptera; family Stratiomyidae; genus Nemotelus; species Nemotelus nigrinus. Next base: position 54,712,926 of record OX376373.1, on the reverse strand, counting down.
ATAAATTGGAAACTTCGAATAGCATTGCAAAAACAACAGTGGAAATTCTGCTTTGTACAATCTTTAATATATTTATATTTATTTATGAATGAGAGTGGAAATTCTGCTTTGTGCAATCTTTAATATATTAAATTCTGCTTTGTGCAATCTTTAATATATATATCCCATAAGCTCATCTTCGGCAGCAAAATAAGGTTTGTTCCATTAAAATTAGATACTTTTACTTAGGCACATATAATGAAACGGTTTGAGTTTAGGAAAATAAGATTATATCTTCTCTATAGCTTACCTCCTAAAATATACAGAAACTACATTTGCGGACTTTAGTATCGCTTAGAGTGAAAATTATGTATTTTTCGATTGAATATTTTTCACAGAGGCCTTGTTTACAATTTCACATTTTCATTTCTTTTTTTCATTGCTCTCCTTCAATACTTGTTCATTTGAGCCCAGTATTGTTCTATTGGTCTATGTTCAAGATAATTTGGTAGTTTTATTTATTTAACGTGCGAACCCTGTACAGACCGGGGGCCATCAAAGCCCTCCTGGAACAGGTCACTCATTACAAAATAAACATTCTCGCTGTCCAGGAAACGAAACTGTCTGGTGCTGAGATTATGAACATGAGATCGTACACAATCTTCAAAAGCGGAAAGCCATCGGGAAGTTACGAATTTGGAGTGACCTTCATCGTGGACAAAAAAATGAAACCGCAAATAATCGACTTCAAGCATGTCACTGAAAGATTGTGTGCGATCCGCATCCATACAAAGTTTTTAACGTTTGGCTCATTAATGTTCACACCCCTACTGAAGATAAGGATGAGGCAGTGAAAGATAATTTTTATAACCTTCTAGAAAGACTATATGATTCACTGCCATCAAATGATGTGAAAATTCTGCTGGGCGACTTCAACGCAAAGGTTGGAAAGGAGGAAACACATCGCGGAACCACCGGCCAATTTGGTCTTCACGACCTATGCAACGACAATGGACAAGGACTTGTCGACTTCGCGAGTAGCAGAAATCTCATCGTAAGCTCCACGTGTTTCCCGCATCGCGACATTCACAAAAGGACATGGCACCCCCGGACGGCCGCACTTTTAATTAGATTGATCATATTCTGATTCAGAAAAGGTGGGCCTCCAGTATTTTAGACGTGCGAACCTTCCGTGGGGCCAACTGCGACTCCGACCACTACTTAGTCAAGACTCGGTATTGATGTCGAATATCACTGTCGTATGAAGCCAGAGCAAGTTCAAGACGCAAGTTTGAGGTCGACAAGCTTCGAAATAAGACGATGAAAGCCAAGTATAGATCTGCTCTGGAAATGGAACTAGCTTCCACACCTAACACCACGTCTATCAACGATGTTTGGACTACTATCAAAAGCGCAGTGAACGCAGCAGCCGAAAAAGTAGTGGAATGTACAGCCAGGCATCGCAGAAATGAATGGTTCGACGAGGAATGTCAAGCCGACTAGAGCCAAGAAAGGAAAATACGACGATTTTCGCAGAGTAGCCAATCGAATAATTAGACGTAAGTAACGAAAGCATTTTGACAGCATGCTGAATAATATTAACGACAACTTTATGGCTAACAACACTCGACAAGCGTACAAAGAAGTGAAGCACTTAAAACAAGGCTTTAAACCACGAATTAGCCTGCATTCTAAAAAGTGAGTCTATAAATAATACTTTGATAATAGGAAATATATTCATTTTTTCGTTTAAAATAACGAATCGCATATTTTTTTACACACTCGATGTGCATTTTTTTGCTTTTACGCCATATCAGCTGAATAATACACCGCTTTTTGTAAATTGAAGCAAAAGAGTGTAAATTTACTAGTTTGCTATTAACTTTTGCGCCAAAGCCATATAATTACATCATTTTTTAGGGTTGAATTACACCATTTGGTCGTAAAAAAAAATATTGTTTTTACGCACTTTTGTAAATTTACATCTTTAATATTAGGAAACCAGTTTCCTACTATTATAAGGGTAAGATTCAACCAACAGTTTTTTGAGTGTATATAGCGCTGCCGATGGAAGTATCATAAGTGGCTCAGAACAGTTGAAGGAAAGATGGGCGTCCTATTTCCAGTAATTACTGAACGGAAATGTCCCCGCACCCGACGAATCGCCATCACTAATTAGTACATACCTTGGAAGCGTCTCATCTCACCCTCCTACACTAGATAAAGTCTGACAGACCATGAACCGCTTGAAACCCAACAAAGCACCGGGCATCGGTGGGATCCCCGCGGAGCTCTTGAAGACAGGTGGGATTTCCGTTTTAAGGGCTATCCATGGATTGGTGACAAACATATGGCAACAAGAAACGATGCCGGATGAGTGGCGGAAAAGCGTTATATGTCCCATTCACAAGAAGGGAGATAAACTGCTATGCGAAAACTACAGGGGCATATCACTACTTTGTATGTCGTACAAAAGACAAAGATTTTAGAGTTAAGGATTTCCCATTACGCTGAGAAAATTCTTGGTGAATATCAAGGTGGTTTCAGACGTGGAAGATCGACAACTGACCAAGTATTAATGGTCAAACAAATTTTGGAAAAATGCTGGGAATTCAACATTGATGTCCATCCAATATTCGTCGATTTCAAACAAGCGTACGACAGCATCAACCAAACTGCATTATATAACATCATGCTGCAGTTCGGAATCCCAGCAAATTTGGTACGACTGGTGAAAATGACCATGACCGACTCCACGTCACAAGTGTTGATTCAGAATAATATGACCGATTCATTTTTGACGAATACAGGGCTAAAACAAGAGGATCGATTAGCTCCGGTACTCTTTAACTTAGCGCTTGAGTATGTCATCAGAAAAATCCCCGTTGACATGAGAGGAACTCTATTATTTAAGTCGACACAGCTAGTTGCTTACGCTGATGACATCAGCACTATGTCAAGTTCGTTCAACGACGCCAAGGAAGCATAACAAAAGTTATGACTCAATCAAGGAAATGGACGCCAATAATACAAAACATAACGATAGGGGACTATAGCCTTGAAAACGTAGACAACTTCGTGTACCTACGGACGAACCTCTCGTAGGATGGGAATGAGCTTGACGAAATCAAACGACGGATTCAATTAGCCAATAAGACATTTTTTTCGGTGCTTCCCACTTTGAAATCTCAATGCGTACACAGGAATACGAAGCTTCGCAACTATAAAACAATTATTAGACCTGTGCTATGCTCCGGAAGCAAAACCTGGACAATGACCCACGCGTCTGAAAATGCCTTGAATACGTTAGAGAGAAGGGTGTTGCGAAAGATCTTTGGTTCAATACGGGAAGAAGATGGATGATGAATCCGATACAAAAACGAGCTGTATATAATATATGACGAGCGAGAAGTCTCTACCGTCATACGACTACAAAAATTACAATGGGCTGGCCACATTGAACGAATGAGCGACAATCGAATCCCCTAACGATCTCTCAAGGGGCGAGCGAGCGGAGCCAGGCTAGTCGGTAAGCCACGCAAGCGCTGGGAGGATTCTATAGATGCTGACAGCAGGTCACTTCTGGAAGCACCGAACTGGAGGACGCGGTCACTGAACCGAGACGAATGGAGGCGAAGAATTAAGGAGGCTAAGGCTCGATTCGGGCTATAGTGCCCCGATGATGATGATTTATTTACTTATTTTTTTTATTGGTGCATATTCAATTCAACAGTCAAACTGCCCATTTACAGATTTTATATAATGAAAAAATAAAAATAATGAGGAGTGAGACACAAAATATATAAAAGTACATATATAAAAATAAGTGAAGTGAGAATTAAATAATGTCAAATTAAATAAAGCAAAAACGAGCAAAGTAATTTTAGTAACTATGCGAAAATAGAGATACGCAGTATAATAATGAAAAAAAAAACAAGAATAAAAAACCCTAGCACATCAGAACTACTAGAAATACTAATGTTCGAAGAACAGTAGAGGATTTGTACAGATTTTGAGTGTATATTCTACTACTAGCTACTTTTCCTACTTAACACTTATATGCCTCTAGTAATAATAAACCCTAAGCCAATTTAATTTCGATGACTTCATCGAAAGTTACAGAGATAGGTGTTTATGGTTACCATCCGAAAGATATGCAGACCTTAGAAAATTCAAGCATTGTTTACTTATTTTCATTGCAAATGTTCGCTATGTGAATACTTAATGCAAGCATTAATTGGTACGAAAATAAAAAAAACCCCTCGTGCTGGCAGCTCTTTGCTAGCACCTAAGCCAAAAATATGTCACACCTGCCTAACGTTGAAGTCAACCTGCTCTTCAAATTTCGTATTAATCCGATCACTGAATTACCATTACCATTCGCAAAAGTTTTCCAATTTTCTAGATCTTAATATTTGGTGTTTACGATTTGAAAATTCTATGATAAAATCGCGCTAAAGGTATGCCAAAAAAATACAAAAATGACCATAGCTGGCAACCCTATCATTGTTTTTCCAACTATATTTTTAACGAATATTGCCTAAAGGAAGTTAAATTTACCATTTTAATTTCGTTATGATTCCATGACTGTACTGGAAGCTATAGGGCAAAGAGCATTATTTTCCTGAGTGAATTTTCAAAATTTAAGACACCAAAACTACCATAGCTAGCAGCTCCAACTGAAGTTTTTAACCAAATTTCTATCAAACGTGGCTTAGAGTAAAGTTCAGCTATTGTGTGAATTTCGTAAAAATCGAATGACTTAATCAGAATGTATAGTGCTAAAAGCAGTTATTTTTCTAAATGATTTTTCAAGGTGCCATCTGGCACAGAATTACCCGCATTTTTAAAATCGCTTCTATCAGACCTGGTCCTACTTAATACCAATTTATTGTGTGAATTTCAACTGTATCTGATCATTGGGTCGTGAGTTCTCGTGAACAGAAGTTATTGTTGCTTAAAATAAAGATAAATTGGAGGAGGATTACCGTTCTTGTCCGATGCGAAATTTCAAACAAAGCATAAGATTTTTATATGAGTTTATTTTCACTATAAAAGACGAAAAATTTTCAGGAGAGTCGATGGTTTGAAGATTTTCACTTTCAAAGCCTCCCGTAGCTGCAGCGTTTCCAGCACGTTCATAAATATCTACATGAGTCTAGAACTTAGTAGCATTTATATGTCCTTTAAGTTTCATAATGATCTGATAGCCCGGTCAAGAGTAATCGCAATTCAAAAATTTCCAAATTTTCCCAATCTTATTTTAGGCGCCTAGCGCACACTTAGGGTTAAAAAATTCAAAAATATTATTATATTCACATTAAAATAACGTTTGAAATTTATTCCATTAACTTTGTTTTTGCAAAATTTATTTGTTGACAGAATAATAAGTATATTTAAAATATCACTAAAATGGCCGCCGCCGCCAAAAGGTAAACGAATATTAGCTTTTTGTGATATTTAGCACTCTTCTGCATATACACCAATGTATCTTGAAAATTTCAGTTCAATCGAATGCCACGTTCCTGAGATTTATGGAGATTTAGAAATATGAATTTTCGGCCAAAGTGATTTGAATACTATTGTTCTTCGGACATTAGTAATAACAATAATAAGGAGTAAGAGAGAAAATATATAAAAGCATATAAGAATAAGTAAATTGGGAATTAAATAAAGTAAAATTAAGTAAAGCAAAAAGGAGCAAAGTAAGTTTAGTAACTAGGTGAAAATAGGGATATGCAGCATAATAATGAAAAAAAATAAGAATAAAAAAAACCATTAAAAACAAGAATAGGAATTAAAATTAATAAAAAACAAATATTTTCCTATGAAATATATTTTTATAGATGGAAGTGGAAGACTGTTATGAATGCGAAAGTGTCGCAAAACAGGAGAATGGAAGGAAGTATCACTACGAGCATTCGATACTTCAAATACAATGAAGGAACTGATTAACCTTAAGGGCTACCGCGCAATAAAACAAAATCCCAAAGAGGAAGATAGGTAACTACGACCGATTTTGAAGAGGAAACGCTCGTCCAAGTAAACTCTGCGCTGCTCAACGTGAGGAATATTTGGAAGAGACAAACGTTCATGTAGTGTAAATACGGAAGACTAGACTATATAAAAAAAAGTAAGGTGCGTGTTAACATCCTTGGGAACAAAGTTGAGGTGATCGCTTTCATACCACTCCAACGTTTTCTTAGCAGAATGACTTGATGGTAGATATAACGAAAACAACACTAACCCGTCGTGCTTATTAAAGGGGAAGATATATGTAACTGCTAAAACAAAAACGATTTTTTTTTATTGCATCAAAGTGTTCGAAATACTCTTAAAATATACAAATAAAAGTTTTGAAGCGATATTCGTGTTAGTTCTTGAGTTATAGCCAGTTATAAACAGCACGGCGTTTCCCAGGTCGGTGGAGCTTTAGAACTTTAAACGCGTTATTCTAAAAGTAGTACTTTTTCAATTTCCGTACAAGATATCTCAAAAAATATTGAACCTATTCGGCTCAAATTTATATCACATGTACAAAAGAGTATTATCTCATCGTTAATTTGCTTGTAATTTCGGAAAAATAATTAGTTTACCAATGTTTAAAACATGATTTTTTTGAAAAAAAAAATCGGTTTTTATTTTTAATCTAATATTAATGTAAAAATTTGATTTTTTTTCCTAAATTTTATTGGTTCACCTATGAATTATAGATCTCATTAGCATATTTTTTTTTCTCTGAACGTTGCAAGTTTCTCGGAAAAGGCGTTAAGTTGTACGAGGATGTTTTTGATGTGTATTTTTTTCCATTTGCTCGCATCGTCTCCATTTTGTGTTAAAAAGTTATTAAAAAAATATTTTCATTTACTATAAGATATGTACTTTGAGGATTTAATATTAAAAATTTTCTGAATAAACAATATATATATTTTAAGCCAATCTGAAATTAGCAATTTCTTTTCCATTTTACATGTATTTCCCCCCTTAAGAAAAGACAACAATCGCTTCTGCAGACATTTCTCGATGTAAACTTGGGCAGTGATTGTGCCTTCAGCTATAAAACACATTATAATAGATATTTCCTAGACAGTACATGGTGTGGCAGGAGGTTTGTCGATGTGGTCTAACATTGAAAAATCACCTGTCACACCATGTACTGTCTAGGAAATTTAAAATCCTTTTTCTACTTAAATACTTCTTTACTGCATTCTTCGTTTAAGCAGTGTACGGCGGTGGTTGCACTGCTGCAGTATAAAATATGCAGTATACAACACGCAGTATTTATTAAAATGCGGCTGAAATCATTTTGTGTCTAATGCTTCAAATACATATTGGCCCAACTCAAATTCGTTTGGTTGGTACATGTTGGTGGCCAAAACCCCACTCAGGTCCCAACATCAGCCCAGCTCGCACCAAAGCGGTGTGCACATATTATCCACAGCATCTGTTGGTCTTGATTGGGCCAATATGTATTTTCTACATGACATTTGACTTTGAACGGCCAAAATGCGGTCACATCAATGTAGTAGCAGTAAAAATTGTGCAGCAAGAACTGCATGCGGCTATCAGTGTTGGTGCATGCAGTACATACTTCTGCAGTAGGTGCAAAGAAGTTGAAGTGATAAATATGTTCAAAGATATTGCTTTCAATAAAAATTTATCCAAAAACAGGAATAATATAAGGGCAACAAAGTGGAAAGAAATGGTAAATCTACAGGGGTAAAGTGGTAGTTCAATGTCAGCACAATATCACCGTAATTTCTCTAAAGAATAGTATTTCGGGCGTCCATTCGAATACATATATTTTGCTGAGGTAATGCACAAAAGCAATTTGCTACTTTTCAAAAGTAAACAGGAGCTATTTGTGGTGTATTCTTCTGTTCTTGGAACAAAGGGTCTTTTACTTTTCCCAAATATTCTCCTACCACATAATGAATGAAGCTGCTGGTTTCTGCTACGGCTAAATAACGCGAAAATACCAACAATTTCGAATTGTTTAATCGCCCAAAAAAGCTGACTGTTGACAACTCCCGAAGTGCACTGAAAAAAAAACCACATGGCGCCCAGAGCCATGTAACATAGCGCATTATTTATGGTCCCATACGCCATGTACATAGCACTCTGAGCCATGCAATATGGCTCCCAGCGCCATAATGTCAGAATCTACATAGCGCGTGGTGCCATGTAACATGGCGCAGGATTTATGGTCCCACACGCTATGTACATAGTACCCTGAGCCATGCAGTATGGCTCCTAGCGCCATAATTACATGGCGCAGAAATTATGGCCCCACACGCCATATTACATAGTGCCATGAGCCATGTAATATGGTTCATGGCACTACAAGTATAACTCGCAGCCATACTGTGTGAGGGGATCTGTAAATGTCAGGAAGTGATACTTGAGTATCGTCGATAGATCAACAACATTCTCAATCGGCTAAGGGCACATATTATCGAATGGCTCCTTCGGCGACTCTAAATGCAGCCAGCGCCTGTTTGTTGCAAGCAAGTGACTTCTCCGTGTACTCATTTATGATAAGTAGCATAGTTTTGACTGATTTGCTTCTTCAATGTACTATAGTCTTCCACGCCATGTACTATAGTCTTCCACGCCATGTACTATAGTACTTCACGCCATGTACTATAGTCCTTCACGCCATATACTATAGTCCTCCACGCCATGTACTATAGTCCGCCACGCCATGTACTATAGTCCTCCACGCCATGTACTATAGTCCTCCACGCCATGTACTATAGTCCTCCACGCCATGTACTATAGTCCTCCACGCCATGTACTATAGTCCTCTACGCCATACAGAATAGTCCTCCACGCCATGTGTTATGGCTCTCCACGCCATGTAATATAGTCCGCCACGCCATGTACATGGCGTGGAAGACTATAGTACATGGCGTGTAGGCCTATGTACTTTTCGCCATGTATTATGGCGTGTGGCGCTATATTTTATCACAATCCCTAAATCGACTATGTACATGGTGCCAGAAGTTTATAAATTATGGCGTCTGGCGCCATGTGTTTTCTCAGTGTGGTGAGTCGTGGCCCATGTGTAGATGGAAGCACTTCCGCAAGCACATTTCAGGTCTGTTCGCGTACTTTTAGTCACTGAATTTTACTGAATTTGCCTGAATCATGTGTTGGGGAAAATTCATGAAAAGTACAAAAACGCTCTCAATGCATTTCCTGAAAATTGACAACCAAAAGTGCCAAAATTCGGTTTTCGGGAGAACAATAGTAATTTAATTATAAACTCATCCTAAGCGGTGATAAATCATCGCCACAAAAATATTCGACCTTCATAGCAAAATTACGCAAAAAATATGTTAATTGCCACGCTCATTTGAAAATATTTAATCGCGCCACACCGTTTGACACTCTTCAGTATTTTTCAGTAGCTCAGACTCTACTGAAATTTACTGAAAGAGGAGAAATTTTTAGTTTGCAGTAAAATGGAGTACAAAAACGGCTTCATTGCAATTAATCGCAACTAATTGTAGTACGCGAACAGACTTCTTGTCACCGACTCTTCTGCCCGGCAAAAGCTTGCCCGGCCTTTTCTACATTAACCGGGTTTTTTTTGCAACGTAGCAGAGCAGGGGTGTGTTCAATGTGCATGCTATAGCAGCTATTAGCTGCTATTTTAGCAGCTCTGGCTGTCCAATGTCATGAAATGGCTACTTTCTGATGCTTGCTATTTGACAGTCGGGCTGTCCAAGATTCCGGCATAGCTGCTAAGGTAGCAGCTACTTGCTGCTCGCAGTCTGGAGGATAGCAAGAAAGTAGCTAAGGCAAAATGGCCGTGCGTAAGCAGCTGACATGCAGTTCAAACGTCATTTTCAATTGGAAATGGAAATGAAAAGAAGTTTTTGCGCTTTTGTGACACAGGAGATGAGGAATAAATTTGAAAATAGTGACAGCACAAATTAAATACGGGCTTTTAAACACTTCAAATCAACTCGAGTTAAGTCGGTTTTCACACAGTGCAGCTCATCTTAAGTTTTTAGCAGGCGAGCATGAAGCGCAAAAGGCCAGGTGCACTGATTCATGTGCCATCAAATTTTCAACGATTATTTTTTGCTCTTTTTCACATATATGGCGTCAAAAGCCGGAAATAAGTGATACGTTTTAAATATGTTAGCACGATTTTAATGGTTTCTGCAGCTATATGTTGAAAACTCCTAAATTTTATACAATTTTTAAAATGCAATGGAAGTATTGAACTAATCCACGAAAACACAAATATTAAAATGAAAAAAGAATTTTGAAAATGTATTTTTGAATTTGCTGACCTTCGTAGCAGCTTTTGGCTATCCAATATCCATAGCTGCTTCACCTAGCTACTTCAAATTTTAACACTTGCTAAAGTGATGCTATGCTATGCTTTTGAAGCAGCTATAGCATGCACATTGGACACACCCCAGATTAACGTAGGGCTGCAAAAAAGTAATCCCGGGCAGAAAGCTTGCTTTATTCGATAATTGTTGCTGATTTGCTGAGCTTTCGCTTGGCTGTTAAACTAAAATAACACATAGAAAACAAATGAATGAGATCCTATCGAAGGTTTAATCGAAATCAGTCGTGAAGATTGCATATGAAATAATCTACAATTAAATGTGCATTGCAATACTCAAAAGCAATCTGCACAAGATTTGACGTAAAACGATTGACTATGCAAATTCATTCAATTCAAACTGCCGGTTTGAGCAACAGCAGTGGTGCGAACCGATTAGAACACTCTTACTACTATCAGCATACTCTACATGTAGCCCATAAACAACCGCTTCTGTCTCAGTGACGTGACACTTGCAAGATTTTCTTATTGTATTCAATATACTTAATAAAATTTGATCTGATCGGGAGTGCAAAAAAGCACCTAATATATGTATTATTTAGATGAACGTCATGAAACTGTTTAGATTGCTTCCTCACATATTCTGGAATAGACGACGCTTTTGCTGAGAATGCGTTGATGTGATTGTCTAGAGTAAAAGTATTCCTAGTAAAAGTTTCCTCAACTTTCAAGCATTTATTTTTCACACCAATCTGACCTCTGCTCTCTGCAGGACTTAAAATTGTACTGCAGTTATAATTTAACTATTTAAGATACATTTACAGATTTATGCAGAGAGCAGATCAGTGTTGATGCAGACTTTGGGTTAATAATTACCAATACTTTAATAAATGAACACTGCTGAAATTAACTTCGCCCAAAAGTATAAGAGAATAACCAATTTCTGGGCATTTAATTGAGATAAGTTTTTAATAGAAATGATCAGCTATTTTATGAATTTAACTGAAAAATATAGTGCAATCTAAAGCGACATTTTTTTCAATTTTTATGCACATATGCTATTGCATTGATTGTGGCAGATATTCAAGTATTCAAAATACTATTTTACTGCAGAAGATGAGCTTAAAGGATATATTCAAAATACATTAAGGATGACGTACACAAAAATACATTAAACTTTTTTCGTTAACCTTAAAGGTTGTACAACGCAGAATTTCCACTCTTGTTTTTGCAATGCTGTTCGAGTTTTTCAATTTACACATGCAACATCATGCTCAATAATAACTTGTATGGGTTGCTACCCGTATTTATTTGCTCATATTAAATAAGACAAGCTCAAATAAGAGCGAAAGTTCCCGTGAAAATAACACGGGGATGTTTCATTCACCAGTTGAATATACACCGTTTAGTTTTCTTGAATATTTACTTGATTGGTGTGCCGATGCAATACCGACTAAATGGATGTAAAAAAATTTGAAAATACATCTAAAAATTCTCCTTACCCGCAGAATAGAATGTATATAAACTGACGGATCAAGCTCCAGAGAACAATCGTAGCAACGAATCGAATTAGGACAGATCGAGTTCTCTATTAAAATTATAAAATGTGTTTCAAGCTTGTAGTATTCGGAGCATGCTTAGCTCTTGCAGCATCAGCATCAATTCCATCAGATCCAAATCAAGTTGATCTTCGCGATGCTAACAATAATTCCATTTCGAAAGCAGAAGCTGATCAGCTTCTCCCAAAACTTATCAGGCCGCATGTGTTCATTCGTGTAAGCTGTGTACAAATAAACTTGCTTCATACCTCATTTTGCACAATAAGTTCAAATAATGAAAAAACTCAAATTTAATTTTGTTAAGAACTTCACTTGTCATTTTAAAGCTGCGATATTATTTTTAATGCGATTTTATTCTTTCAGCCAGTTTATCCGAGGTTTGCACATATTTTAATTCGGAATCCAATTGAGAACGGACTCGTGCGGCGAAGTGCAGACGCATTTGAATCTGAAAATGCGTATTACGTGCCATTTGCTGATGACGAGACCGAATCTTTGAGAGCCAAAAGGCAGGTTAAAGTTCAAGATTCAGCAAGCCTCTATAAACCTCAACCCCGTCCGAGTTTTTGGGATAATAATAAGCTGAATATTCAAGGTGGAGGAAGCCTCGGTCAAGGAGTTAACATTAAGGCTGAAGGCGTTGCGAAACTTTGGGAAAGTAATAATCAAAGAAACAGTCTTCAAGGCACTGCCCAATACAGCCAGCATTTGGGAGGTCCTTTCGGTAGCAGTCGACCAAACTTTGGAGCTGGATTGATTTTCACACATCGATTTTAAATAATGCATTTTCTTATTACGTTGACTTGCCTTGTTAATTGAAAATGAAAGTTTGAAATAAATATGTTATTGGTGTAATATGAACTTTAACTTTTGTGTAGAAACCTAGAAGTGTTTTTGGAAGACTGTACAATTTGCCGCTTTGCGAGTGTATTGTCTTTTCGTAAGCAATGTGAATATGCTATAAATAATTTAGATAGCGATTTAGATTTAGATAGACCTCCAGTCGTGTTTGAATTCCAAATCGAAAGTAGTCTAAATTGTCATGTTTTTGAAAATCAAGCAACCCTAATAAAGATGAAACAGTCGCATTCGAATGAACACTTGACAATGTCAACCGTCCAAAATGGATTGAACTAAAACAGCCATGCTTGCTGGAGAAATGCGTTACTAAGGTTGTCTGTAATATGGAATATGTATGGTAGAATGTGCACTCAAAATTGGCACGATTCCTCTAATTTTCGTCGAAATTAGTGTTTGTAGCGATTATGTGCTAGATATTTTTTTTGGATGATAGCTATAGTGCACAGTCTTTTGCGAAACATCATTTTCTGTCTATCTAAATTCTTTCAATGCTATTATTTTATTCTTATGTCTTAGCAAGGCATAAGAATCATATAATAGCAGTACAAGAGTTTCAGAGACACAAGCTGTGTCCAACGAACAAAAATTCTCTAGAAAAAACTCTTAAATGACTTAGCCGTTTTTGTGTGCGCGGTCGTTTTTGTAATATCAGATCGGCTCTGCGGCTTGTCATTGAATTTTTTATGAGCTTCAAGAATATTACCACACGTTATTTCCACTATTCTACTGATTGCTTAGGCTATATTACTTAAATTACTGCTTAGATTGATTCCATAGCTTTCATATTTTCATCTGCAGCGAAAACAATAAATGCGCATTGAAAGTCACAACAAAATAAATGCATTAAGAACAGTTAGTTGACAGTTATCATTGAGAATATTTGAACTCAGCAACAAGTGAAACTCAGTTAAATAATTATAGCTAAAATAAATTCACTGCAAGACGCTCATAACGTCAACAGAACAGAGGCCTGGTTAAACTAATTTTTATGAAAAAATTTAATAGCTTAACAATATTCCCAACATCTTCTTTGGGAATAAAAAATTTGTACATTGACAGAGGCATCATTTCTGCGTTTTCTAGGAAACTGGACAATAATTTGATGCCAGGCTCTGATGATATTCCTAATGTTATTTGAAAACGTTGTGTTTTCTCCCTGTTTACTATATTTGTTTACCTATTTAACATTTTACTCTGTCTGTATCTTACCGAGTTTGGGAAAATGCAATCGTCGCACCAATTTACAAAAAAACAAGGGGAAAGGACATAGGCGGGCCGTGGCTTAAAATCTGGCAGGGGCCAGGGACTGAAAGGTTCAACACATGCGATGATTTTTTTTTGTTTGTACACGTACTGTTCATACAACTTATATAATTTACTAATACATTATATATTTGTTGATTTATTCTTTATTATTTGCTAATGCATTATCAAGTAAACTTCTTGTTTGTGGATACGTATGAGCTACTACCACATGCATATAATGTGAACGGTAGGTATGAACAACACATGAAGAATCAATGACCACTAAGAAAGAAAGCTTGTATGAATTATCGGGAATAGAATGGAAATAATTAGAAACGTAAGAATATTTTTTCGTTTAAAAGCTAAATATATTTCAACTTATACTTGAAGAAGAGGATAGCTTAGCTTCAAAATATCTTTAAAAAAATTGGAATATATTAAGCTTAGAAGGAAGAAACTGATCTCTTGGTTCAAACATTAGTTACCTAGAAAACCTAGAAAAATCGAAAATAATTTGGCAAGAATAAAAAAACTGTAACTTATTCTTTTCGAGCCATTTGGTTTGCAGGAATATCTTTGTAGCCCTAACTGCGTGTCCGAGGCTAGATGAAACAGCAAAACCTTTGAAACTAGTGCTTTTTGCTGTTTTCCGTTTTCGCGATCCCCTGATAAATGTGAGAGTCAGACAGTTCTTTTCTGCGAATGACTTAATTTTTTCCCAAACTACATACAAGTCTTCTCGCTAACTTAGTAGTGTTCCATTCACAAGATCTATCCCATCCCTAAGAATTGCGTTTTTAGTTTGGAAATATGTGCTTAACATTTTCGTTCTAAAAAGTGAAAGATGAAAAGATTTACTACAAATTTAGGAATACTGATTGAATGAAAGATCCTCAATGAATAAACTGAGTCGTTGTATTTTCCCTCATTCATTTCTTTCTCTAAAACCTCTTCCATAGTCCCATAGCTATTGATCACATATTTGCAATTGTGAAATCTCATTGACTAACGAGTCGAGCTTAAACTTCTCATTCCACGCCTTGCGTTTAGACCAACTGCCTCTTCAAGCCGCTTTAACAATTCGTGTTGTGATGGCTTCGTAGGTAAAGGAATTCGATGGCATTGAAAAAGGATGTACATGTTTCGATTGTGAAAAATGTGTCCATCAAAACCAGGATAATTTTATGAGCTAGACAGTGTAAAAATGTGGCTGCAGGGTGTTTCATCTTAATTTAGATTTGCAAACTACCTTTTTGTCCTGACATGACACTAGCCCCATCATAAGACTGTCCAACAACAGACAATTCGCTAAGTCCGTAGCTGTCTAACAGGCTCAAAATTATATGTACAATACTAAATACGAGGCATTTCTAGCTCTTGAACAGTCTACAAAGCTTGAGAACCTTTCTTCGACTGCTAGCTCTTTAGCAAATCTGACAACCACGGAGAGTTGTTCCTTCTGTGGACCCTTGTTGCGTCTGCCAAAATGGATATCAATCCGCAATCTTTTATTTCAGCTGTATTGTCCTCGCGAACGGTTTCAGCAATTATTTTCATCAATTCAGTTTGTGTTTTGCCACTACAGTAGTTCGCAGCCTTGTTTTAAAAATTAATAATGCACAAAATTCCAAAAAAAAAATCACGGTTATCAGTGGCACCACTTTCATCATGTCCTCTGAAAGCACGTCTTTGGTGACTGAGACACGTCGTAAGGTCGATAACCTTTTCCAAATAATTTCGGTTCATCTTGACAATATACCAAGATTGTTCAAGCACCATATCATTTACTGTCTTCCAAGCACTATTAGAGTTTTCAGATTGTGCATGAATTTTACTATCCGGATAATTTCTCCAGATCGCGAAGTTTGGTTGAGCTGAAATTTTGGTGTACTTTTGGCGACAATGGAAACTCTATGGAAAATTTCGCATTGTGATAACTTCACACCGAGTCATCAGATCATCACAAAATTTACAAGACTCATCAATGGGCACAAAAAATAAGTTTCTGCCGTTTTCAAATAATGTCTGGGCAACTTGGTAGCTACCATAAGTACGTCAACACAAATCTTTCACACGGCTGTTAGAATAAAACGCAAATAATTGATGAATTTGATACTATATTTATATATTCAAATCTAAACTTGTAAAATTCTCAATCGCACAAAAATCGCACCAAATTATTTATATTTTTAGCACCTGGACATTGCGTTTACGGTATCTCTCGACCGGATTAAATTCATAGGATATACTGGTCTTGAGTAGATACAGGTCTGACAAAAGTTTAATGAATATGATAAAAACCATGTGGCGGCTGTGTCACTATGAAAAAACGCTCGGTGAAATTGAAGTGCTATACCTTTTAACTTCCGATGCAGTTATCAAATTATAATAAAATTCACACACATTTAACCTGAGTGTAAACCAAGTAGGTCATAGTTAGCATAAAAGTGGCAGGGATGCCATTTTTATTCGTGAAATGACTTCGAAAATTGTATTCTACGTTAATTACCTTATTGCCTACCATTTTAATACAACTATGTTTTGTGAAAAACATAATTGCATATAACGCCAGTTTATAAAAGTGTTTTTATCTAAATACCTGTATATTGCCTAGTTGGAATGAACAGATAATCTTAATAAAAAAAAAAGATAATTGGCGAGGTGCTTTTCGTCTTTTTCTTAACGTTTAACTTGTCGAAATTAAATATTGCCGTCCATTTCTCGAAGTAAAACCCATAACATCGTAATTAATACCGCAAATAACACAGTCTCTATGTTATAAGTAGTGTGTATGCTTTGGTATAGGCTTACACTACTGCACTACTCAACTCTTGCTGGAACCACAAACACCTAAGAGGCGAAAACTTAGGTGTCTGCTGTTGGAAATATTTATTTTTCTGGGAGGGGCCAAACTAGGGTCTGGGGGGGTCCCGGCCCCCCCTGGCCCCCCCTACGGCGCGCCTATGGGAAAGGAGTAACTGTCGTCACATCGGCAAACCATAATGTGTTTTTAGACTATTTGAGATCATTTCCTACACATTGTCATGAAAAACAAGTCGACAACTACCAACCTACTGGAATTCTTCAACACCGTTATTTCATTGATTGGGACAGTGCTTTTGACAACTTTGTACAGTTATTTATTATCTGTATAGCTTCTTATTTGAAATGTCGTACTTAATGAATATCTTTCCGTGGTGCCCTTTCATTAGAAACTGATGTCATATCTGATATTCCTCAACGAAGCCACTAAGGACCTTTGTTACTTCTTTTGTGTGCCAACAAGTGGACGGCGTTTGCTGGGTCGTCGTAAAATCTCTTTCACTCGTGCCCGAAAAACCTACTCAGAACCAGTGTGGCCAGATATTTGAGAGAAAATAAAGCACAACTTCAAATTTTCATAGCCCAAAATAGCGAAGATTTTTTATTTGTAGCCCAAAAACCGCCACACTAAATAACTGTTTTTATAACTAAATAAATTCATTTAAGCTGATTAAATTATAATATTTATATCCATAAAATTTATATCAAGTAGCACAGAAGTCGTTTAAAACAGTTAAAATTTTCGATACTTTATACAGATAAAATTTTAATCAACGTATTTGAAAAGCGAAAACAGGAAAAATGTGAATAAATTAGAGGAACTGTGTGAACATTTTAGAAAAGTCCGTGAAAAAATAAGGTAGAGGTGCACTTATTTTTTCAAGGACTTTTTTTAAAATTTCCACAAAAAAATAAAAGCCTGCAAAAATAACATGCAAATTTGTGTGGCACAAACATTTAATTAGTATAAGAAACAGTCTTAGTGGCTAGAATGGCTGAATGCTTTATTTAAAATGCGTCAAATATTAATATTTTATCCGATTTCATACATTCAAAACTATGAACGCAAGTTTTGAAATAAATGAGTTTTCCTGTTAGATAATCAGCTGTTAAAATTGTGTTTAAACATAAAGGTTTTTGATTTGTGATTATGGCTCCCTTCTTCTCTATTAATCAGCATAGACAACGTATATCGTCTCTAAAGCTTATCAAAGCAGAGAATAATTGATACGGAAAACTCGATCGTTTTGCTGAATAAGCCTCCGAAAGCAGAATCAAAGTGGAATTGTTTTTGCGGGATGATTAATATTGAAAAATTTAATTGAATTTTTTTTTTTTTTGACAATGTGGTTTCCAAAGTATGCACTGATTCTCATCAGACACCAGCCCACAGTGCATACTGGACTGATGCACTGTGCACTGTGAGCTGGTGTCTGAAGAGAATCAGTGCATACTTTCGAAACCACTTTGTCAAAAAAAAAAATTCAATAAAATTTTTCAACTTTAATCATCCCGCGAAAACAATTCCACTTTGCGTCAAAAGAAAACATACGTTAAACAATTCCATTTGCGGGCCTCAAAGCGAAGTTTCGCGAAAAATTTGAAGTGTGCTTTGAAATAAAATGAATTAAATTGTTGACAATGAAATGAATACGATGTATCATGTTTATACATATTTTATAAACATAGTGAAACCTTGGAATCGGACCACCTCAGCAACGCAAATTAAATGGTCCCATTTCACACGTTGTCCGAAGAAATTGTTCCTAATCATCTTGAGTATTTATTACAAGAAAATAAAATACAAAATATTGGCTTTCCACGATAATGTTTTACAAATATTTAATTTTTCACAGAAACGCATGTTCAGTTTAAAGATTTAAAATAATTATATATAGAAATCTGCCTATTTGCGCTCGTAAGATGTACCTGCATCCAACTTCGCTATCAATTAATGTTTGCAAAACTTTAGATATATTCCTTTAGAGATGCTAAGCTTTGATGCTTTGATGCTCCGTATTTGCTTCATTATGGAGATTATGGAATTAGTATTATGCTGGCGAACTTTATTTTCTGTTTCAAAATACTACGATTTGAATTCACTATCGGAATTAACAAGAGCTGATATGGCTTCTTCAGTTGAAACCCCTTCAAAAAAAGACATCTTCCCAATCTTTCGGGAGATACTCGTTTGTGGTCGTAAATCGATCAACTCCTGCCAAATTTTGAATGTCTGCTAGAGTATTTGAGTTTTAATCATTTGGAATTTGAACTCTCATCACGATTCCGCTTTTGACCCTCAGATTTCGAGGCAACCCACATTTCCAAAAACACTTTTGTAATTTTAAGTGGAGACCAGTGCTGCCAACTCTAGCTAAAAGTAAGTATATCTACTTACTTTTACCCTTCATAACAAACCTACTTACTATGCTTCTCGTTCTACTTACTTTTTCTTTCTGCAACCTATCTACTTACTAATCTACTTATATTTCCTCCAGGTGAATTATTTATTCCCCAAACTTTTGTTGCTTGTTTCTTTCCTCTATGTTTTTGCTACAAAACAGGTAGTGAAAGTTTAACCGCTGAAGCACACTGCGACGCAGCCAGGCGCAGCCAGGCGCAACCAAGCTGTCAGTTGAGTTGACTATATGGGTTTTCCATAGCAGCGAGCACACCAAGTCGCAGCTATGCGCAGCCAGGCGCAGCCAGGCGCAGCTCAGGTCGAAATAGATTCAACTTTTGTCGTGGCGAAGAGTTGCAATCAGCTGTAATTACTTGAGAAACGCGCGGGATTTGAAATGTATGCGAAAATGTAAATAGAGTTGATTTTATATTACAAATTTTTTGAGGAATTCGAAAACAATTTTTATTGGTAATAGCTTAGATAGTTAAAAGTAAAATAAAAATATAGTTGAAGGCAAATTTGAAAGATAATTAATAGCAAACTGAATATAGTAATTTAAAATACTTTATTAGTCTAGTTGGTAGATTACTGACTTCTTGCTTGTGGGATCCCTGATTCGAATCCAAGTTCGAACGAAGGCCCGCGAACCAAGCATTGAGTTCACCTAGCTCTAATTAGGTACGTGGTTAATATCAGGGGTAAAGTGAGTCGTCGAATTCCACACTCGTATTCACATTGATTGAAAAAATTGTAAAGAATTATTTCAAAATGCGGTCAATTAAAGATGCAGTGTTGGATGTCGAGGTGTCAATAGAGATGCTGATAGCCCAAATGAAGGAGCGTCCGATTATTCATGAGAAGGCTACAGGCGGATACAGATATGTCGCTGTGAAATTCAAACATCAACTGAAAATTCTTCTTCTTCACTGACACTTAGTCACGTTTCAGTGTAACCAGGCGATTTCGTTGGCTGCGCTTGGTCACTGATAGCTGCGCCTCGCTGCGTCGACTGTAATTCAGGCATAAGTTAAGGTTTCTTATTCAAACTCAAATTTCCAATACAAACATGTAGCTCAAAACTTTGAAGCTTTAAAGAAGACTTGATGTCTTTCTAAAAAGAAGAACAAGACACAGAGTTGTATAGCATGAAGATAGTTGCACATATATATTTGTGTGCACGACAGTTTTTACGAGAGACTTCAAGTGAAATATATCCTGAGTTATCCGGGAACCACCGTTTTTGATATAGAGTTTTTACATTATAACCAAAATAAAGGGTACGTAGCTGATCAGTAAGTTTTTAACAAAACTCATTCCTAATTGACAGTGTCTAGATGGAACGTTATATCTCTCGAAAAGCCAGGTCGTCGTCAACTGTTGAAAACGACAGGGAGTCGCCTAGCTCAGCAAGTGATGACGAACATATAACCAAAGACAAGAGACGAAAGTATGAGCAGAACTATCGCAATCAGTGGGAGGTAGTTTTCTCTTGGGTATCAAAAAGTACAAAAGGTAGTTCATATGCTTTTTGCAAAATTTGTTTGCATCAATTATATATTGCCAAAATGGGCCAAGCGGCTCTTCGCAAGCACGAAAAAACACATTCACATATAGTACGTAGTAGTAAAGTATGGAGACAACCTACGGTGAAGGACGCACTGACAAATGGAAAACAGTGTATCTCCAAGGCTGTTACTGAAGCAGAAGTTCGTTCTGTCCTGTTTCTTGCAGAGCACAATTTGTCATTTACTTTGATGGAACATTTTTCGCGGTTTCTAAGTGCAATGGCATTGGACTCTGAAATTCTCAAACGATTTAAGTGCGGTCGTACAAAGTCTACTGCTATTCTCATTAATGTTTTAGGGGCAAGTTATATGGAAAAATTGGCTGAAATTTTAAATAAGTCTAAATTTTCACTCATTATAGATGAGGCTTCTGATATTTCAACACAAAAAGTGTTGTGCCTCGTAGTTCGAGTTTACCATAATGATAAAATGAACGATTTATTTTTTGACTTATTGCTGGTGGAAAAAGCAGACGCTAATCATTTGTATTCAGCAATTATTAAAAGTTTTGAAAATTATAAAATAAACTATAAAGGAAATCTTATAGGTTTTGCTGCCGATGGCGCAAATGTTATGTCCGGCAAAAATCATTCGGTTGCATCACTTTTACGCAATGATATTCAAAGTATTTTTATAATAAAATGTGTTTGCCACTCTTTCCATCTCTGTGCTTCTTACGCATGTGAGAAGCTGCCGGGTTATGTGGAAGCTTTGACAAGAGATGTATATAATTTTCTGAAAAGTTCTAAGCGCCTTTCGAACTTCAAGTCATTGCAAACATTTTTCGATATCAAACCACTTCGAATTCTTCTCCCTTCGCAAACACGATGGCTTTCACTACAATGTGTTGTATCCAGGTTACTTGACCAATTTGATGTTTTGATAGCATTTTTCTCCATTGAGGAAAACAATACGAACCTTCTAACGGCTTCTAGAATACACAAATTACTATGTAGTCCTTTCACTAAGCTATACTTAATGTTTTTGGAATATATTTTACCATTCTTTAATAATCTTAATAAATTATTCCAATCTGAAAAACCTCAACTACATAAACTTTATAAGTCTGTAAAGTCAATGGTCATTACTTTTTTGGAGTGTTATATGAAAAAGAATTATATAAAAGTGACAAGTATTTCGAAAATACAAGTTAATAAAGAGACTGAATTCCTTGATTTAGAAAACATATACTTAGGAGCTAGAGTACAACAATTTATATTGGATACCAAATTAGACTCAGAAATGTTAAAGCAATTTCGAACAAATTGTGTAAATTTTTACATTGAAGGCTCTAAACAAATATTTCGTAGATTTGACTTCAGTTCCGAATTATTACAAAATCTTGATGTTATTGAACCACAAAGTATAATAGAGAATAAGTTCAATTCTATCATTAAACTTGTTAACACTATGAAGCATCTAGTTACAAACAGTGATATACAGACAATTGACGATCAGTATAGATTGCTTCAAAATTCTTTAGAAGAAAGTGATTTAAATTCAGAGAACATTGAAGAATTTTGGACTCATGTAAAGTCAATTAAAATAGGTGATCAGGGTGCGTTTGATGCATTATGTGCTTTTGTATTTAATATCTTAACGCTTCCACACTCTTCTGCTAGTACTGAGAGAATATTTTCTCATTACAGTCTAATTAAAACTAAAACTAGAAATTCTCTTTGTAATGAAACAATTAGAGGCTGCCTGCAAGTAAAAGCTGTGTTAAAAATGAATAATTCAACCTGTTTTGATTTTAAGATAACGTCTGATATCATTGACAAATTTTCCCGAAACATGTATACTTTTAAATATAATAATGAATAAAATGTATCTGATTTATTTTTTATAAATATATCATGCGAGATTTTCAAAGAAAGTGGAGTTTGTTATTCTACTTACCGTGTTTGCTGTTCTACTTACTTTTTTGTGAGAAATCTACTTACTCGCCGGATTTTTAGTTGGCAGCACTGGTGGAGACACTTTATTCCCAACAGTCGTAATCAGCAGAGAGCTTCAAATATAGAAGCTAATTCTGTTGGGTCTGAAGTACGCTCAGTATTTTCCAGAGCAAGCAATATAAGGTGCATCATATACGTGCGGTAATTTAATTTTATGTTTGGTATAATCCCTTGATCTAAGGGCTGTAAATGAGAAGTGCAAATAGGTGGAAAAATCGCAGCTTGATGTCTTCCACATTATCACTGCTATCGCGTCTAGTTTTATGAAAAAAGATGGTGATGTTTCGATTTTGCGTTTGGATTTCAATATCAAGTGTGTGCATCCATTCTTCAAAAATCGCAACCCGTCATCCAAGATTTTGTGTTAGCTCGCCAAGCTATGCCCAAACTTCGCTTAATGTCAATTATTCCGAACAATCTTGGTCTTTTGGCTTTTCTTATGACCACCAAATCTTTCTTTTCTCCACTTACACAACACAGTAATTGTCTCACGTTGCTTTTAAGGTTTTCTATCTGTACATGTTCATTATTTAAAGTATAGTGATTTTTATAGTGTTGCTCTAAAAAAACAATTCTGTCTCATCAAGATTATAGATATTTGAAGCATCAGAGCCATCACAAAGTATTCTTAGCTGTAACTAAAATTTCTGAACTGTGTCTAAATTAACATCAGCTCCTTCGCCACAAAATCTGCCGCGTGAATATTGTAATCCTTTTCAAATCACAAAGCTCTTATTTTGTAGCGATTTGGCCGGATGTTGTTTTGGAAGTTGCCTTACAGAACCGTAGGTACAAAAATTTATCTATTTGGCAGTATGATTAATTTATTTTCAACCGCTTTCTGCTAGTGTCTTCGAAATTTCACAATGTCCGTTTTAGATTTTTTCAGTTTTTTTACGTAACCAGAACAAACATTGATTTATTTACATCAAAATTATCAAATAAATTGCATTCATAGCTGCTAACAAAGGACAAATATACAATAATGATATAAATCAATATTTTATTATTATCAGAATACCAATGAAATTGAAGCCATCTATAACGTACCACATTCTACACATTAAATGAATTTTCAGCAGGATGTCATGCAGAAATTATACGATAAATTTTCCTTGATCTTGACCAGTTGAAAAATTCTAGAAAATTCAGTCTTGGACACTTTTAAAACCATTTTTGGTCTGATTAGGAAGTACTCCTGAACAAATTTTTGTCCAGCTAATCTGGTTCACGGTTCAGTTCTAGAGATTGGCCGATTCCAGAGTGAATTTTCTTCAAGAAATTGTATGTGCGGTGATGTTATAGTTCATTTGTTTAGTTGGTTCGATCATACAGTGTCCCGATTAGTAGGTTTCACTATATAGCCCAAATATAGTTTTTCATAAAAATAGATAGCCCAAAAACCGCTAACCCGCGAAATGAAAAAACGTCCCGCGAATTCAAATTTTAGATAGTTAATTGGCGTTAATTATTCATTTTACTATGGTACTGCATTTAGTGTGCAGATATTGAAATATTCTACGTATTATTTAGTTGTCGAAGATAAGCTTGAAAGATTAATTCAAAAATATTAAGGATGACATACACGGTTAGAAATATGAGGATATATTTTAATATGCATTTTGTATAACAGCTATATACAATGCAGAAGAAATTAAATTTAAATTTCCTATGAATATTAAGGTATGTTTTAAATAATAAAAACTTTCATTTTAATACAATTTTATCAGATTAAAGCAATTCACTTTCAATATTATAGTTAAATTCTCGAAGTATTCCTTTTTAATACGTATAGACTTAAAATTTAACACCCTAAAATCGTTTCTTCGAAAACTTGGTTCGTGATTACACAACCGCGCTCACATGTTCCATCATTATTTTCTATTTATTACCTTTAAACCCAACTGGGTTAACATTGAATACATGAAGTAATTCATCGTAATATGTATAAATTGAAAGTGATACGTTGTGATTTGTTATTTGTCATTATTTGTCAGACAGTGAAATGGATAACATCGAGGAGTTTTACTTAAAAGTGATATATTTACGCGAAGACAAATTTGAGTTAGTGAAGGTGGTAAAGTGCAGTGAGTTTGAAAATGACTTTATTATAACGAGCGACATCATTTTATCAGGTAGTGAAACGAAATTTCCAGATTTGAAACTGATACCCATTATTTTGTTGATAGTGGCGAAAAATAGGGAAACTTCTATGCTAAGGGATTGGGGCATGCTAATAATAGATGTTAATGATATACTTGCTTCTGTTTCCCAATTAGAGAACTGTGCACGCTTCATTCTTTGCGTGGGTTCATCAGTCTCTTTCAAAGGTAAAACATGTGCTTATGCTGCGCTTTCTGTTTATTAGAATGTTATATTTGATTTATTCAGCTCCATCAATCCCTGACAGCGATCAGATTTAAGGCCAGGTCAGGCGATCAAATGCAGCAATCGGAGCAGATTTGCTAATCAATGAACTGGTATAGAACTTATTTTTCAGTAATCATGGTTGAAATTTTAATATTTGTTAAATTAACTAGGCATTTAAATCCTACTTGGAAAACAACGAATACCATTGAATTTTCGCAAAATATTCTCACAACGGAACATCAAAAGATACGTCGCGGAGGCCGCTTGATGGATATAGTATTAATTTTCTCCGCAGAATCAGTGGCAATTACCCTGGAAAACATGAAAAAATTGCTTGTGCAAGAGTAATCATCACTTTGTTTCCATCTCTGAAAGTTCCGAACAGTAAATTTGATGAAATCGTAAGCACTCTGGAAATATGCACCACAGCAAATTTTATTGGAGCACATTTTACAGGATTTACTATGTAACCCGGAAACGAACTCAGGATATTTGGTTACTAAAATTAAAAACCTGAACGTTAAGAGACATCGCTCAGATGGAATTCTCGGAAGGTGCAAAGTGGCTAGACGAAATAACTCAGTAGGAAGCAACGAATGCATGATGGCATGAGCTTGGTGAAGACGATAAAGAGTTTTTCAAAAACTGCTTAAATATTGAGGAAGCAGAATATATCAAAGAAAACAATCATTGCCAGAGAATGCTGTCCTCAAAAGTAGCTGTACTGTATAATTAGTATGAATGAACTTAGATATTTTTCAAAACCTTATATGTGGATAATTTTAGATTTTAAATGATTTCCTGCTACGGTTTGGTGAGACTAAGAATTTGTTATTTAAAAAGTTAAAACTGTATGATCCTCGATGCGCCTTATTTGTTAGTTCCTTATATATTGATTTTTAATTTGATAATGAAAATAAAGCAATTTTTTCAATTATGTATATAATTTGTTTTCTTTGAAATTCTAAAGGTTATCAAAGGCTAGTAGCATTGCAATGGATTATAGGAATCCATTCAAAAGTAAATCCAGCGTATATTATTTTCAAATCACTACTATATTTAACATTAATATCGATTCGTAATAAATTAATAAGATTTAATAGATTCATAATCTCAAAGTATCCCCAAGTGAATTAATATTCAATACGTCTAGAATGCAAATCAATGCATAGAGTATTATAAAATTCTAATTACAGCTATTTTAATGTTTAATATTTTCAATATTGAGGAACGTGTTGTAATATTTGAACACTATTGAAATTTAATATATTTTTGGTATAGACATACAGTGGCTCACAGCTTATTTGATACAGTGCTTCTTTAAAAAATTAAGTTGCAATAACTCAAAAAATAATAACAATATCAAAAAAATTTGAACACCATTTTGAAGGCAATTGTTTGTTGTTTATTAAACAAGTTTATATTTGTTACAAAGTTGGTGTTTTACATCTTAAAAAACAAAAAAACTAAAAATAATAACAAATTTCATGTCACAGCTTATTTGATACAGTTTGACTAAACATTAAAACTGTTGTGAATTATGAAGTTTCCAGTTGATTTCAATACTTTGTATGATAGTCCTTAGACTTAAGCAGAGCCTGGAGCCTATTCGGCATTGAATCAACGAGTTTTTTGTGATGTCAGGAGTAATTTTTTGCCATATCTCTAGCAGTGCTTTCTTCAGGTCTTGTTTATTAGAAATCTTGTGTTTTCTAATGTTGTTATCCAACAAAGTCCACAGATTCTCAATGACGTTCATATCTGGTGACTGTGCCGGCGGAGACATCAAATGTGGGCAATCCCAAATTGGCCAGGATTGCACAATTCCCGACTTGTGGCTTGGATCATTGTCTTGGTACAACCGAAATTGGTTGCTAACACCCAGTTTTTCAGTGCTTTTCAGCAAATTGTTTTTGAGTACATCAAGGTACTTTGTTTGGTCCATTGTTTCCTCAATAAACGTTAAATTTCTGACTCCGGCTGCAGACATGCAGGCCCAAACTATCACATTACCACCACCATGCTTCACAGTAACTTTGAGGTTCTCCTTGTTTTGCTCAGTGGTTGCCTTGCGCCAGACATATGACATTCCATCGGAGCCAAAAATGTTAAACTTGGACTCGTCCGCAAAAATAACCGTATTCCAGAACGCGGATGGCTTTCCCACATGCTCTTTGGCAAAGGCAAATCGGCTTATTGTATTTTTTTGGAAATGAATGGCTTCCTACGAGCTACTCGGACCCTGAAATCATGGTCGCGAAGCACTCGTTGGACGGATTCAGCACTACATGACTTCTTTAATTCACGATGAACCTCAGTCACCAATTTTGGAGCGGAAATCTTTGTGTTTGCTTTCACTTTCCTTACAATGTATCGTTCGTCGGATACGGTGAAAATATTTTTTGGCGCATTTCTCTTCTTATTTGCTACCCGATTTTCGTGTAGGAAGCGCTCAATTATGTGCTGTACTGTAGAGACACTCAAATTCACACTTTCAGCAATTTTTCGAACACTTTGTCCTTTTTTAAAGTGGTTTAATACCAATTCGCGCTGTTCAATTGTGGTGCGATGACCCATTTTACAATTTTGGCTCATTTTGGTACTTCAGCTTAGAAGATCTTGCTAAAAATTACTTAAGCCAATGTCTAAACACAATCAAAAATTCAAGAAACAAAAACAAGACAGATTAACTCCGCGAGAAATAGAAGTTTATTCGCATTGAAGTGTCTGTATCAAATAAGCTGTGAGCTGCAATTTTTCTGCGCCAGTGGTATTTCTCTTTTAAGGGACGCCGAGGAATATTGCTGGAATATTTTTGGTTTGCATTGTATTCGTCGAACATGCATCTAGTCAAATACGTTTAAATTTTTTGAATAGGGGTCTTTATTTCAAAGTTACAGTGATTTGCATTTTTAAAAAGTCACTGTATCAAATAAGCTGTGAGCCACTGTATATACAATACAAAAAATATTGAAATCTACACTGACGTTTCTAACCGTGTACATTTCGTGCGTTTTCAAACATAAATTAAATCATTTTCTGTAAGTTCTGGAATAACCTTGAAGATTGCACAAAGCAGAATTTCCACTCTTGTTTTTGCAATGCTATTAGAATTTTTCAATTTATCGACACGTTTCATATGTTACACATACATGCATTATCATTCTCAGTAATGGCTTATAGGCGATTTTTTTTATCTACAACTGTTGCGAGCCGTGGTTATTTGCCTAGCCAGGAATATAAAATAGTGTGTTATTTGTTCATACCTGTGACGAGTTCAAAGTAAAGCGAAAGTTCCCGTGGTAGTAGCACGGGGATGTTTCATTCACCAGTTGAATATACACCGTTTAGTTTTCTTAAATATTTACTTGAATGGTGTGCCGATGCAATACCGACTAAATGGATGTAAAAAAATTTGAAAATACATCTAAAAATTCTCCTTACCCGCAGAATAGAATGTATATAAACTAACCGATCAAGCTCCAGAGAACAATCGTAGCAACGAATTGAGTTAAGACGTATCTAGTTCTCTATTAAATTTACAAAATGTGTTTCAAGCTTGTAGTATTCGGAGCATGCTTAGCTCTTGCAGCATCAGCATCATTCCATCAGATCCAAGTCAAGTTGATCTTCGCGATGCTAACAATAATTCGATTTCGGAAGCAGAAGCTGATCAGCTTCTCCTAAGACAAATCAGGCCGTTTAAGATTCCTTCATTAGAACCATCACCGCATGTGCTCATAAGGGTAAGCTATGTAATATGATGGCTAAATAAAGTTGTTTCATACCTCATTTTGCACATTAAGGTAAACTAATGAAAATACTTATATTCAATTTTAGTGGGAAGTTTACTTGTTAAGCTGCGATATTATTCTTAATGCGATTTTATTTTTTTCAGCCATTTATTCCGAGGGAAGAATTTACATTAATTCGGAATATAAATAGGAAGAGGCGCGTGCGGCGAAGTGCTGACGCATTTGAAACTAAAGATGCTTATTACGTGCAATTTGCTGATGACGAGACCGAGTCTGCGAGAGCAAAACGACAGCTTAAGGTTCAAGATTCAACAAACCTCTTTAAGCCTCAACCCCGTCCGAGTTCTCCCCTCATTAATCGAATCGACATTCAACCTCAACCCCGTCCGAGTTTTGGGATAATAATAAGCTGAACATTCAAGTTGGAGGAAGCGTCCGTCAAGGAGTTGACATTAAGGCTGAAGGCATTGCGAAACTGTGGGAAAGTAATAATCGAAAAAACAGTCTTCAAGGCACTGCCCAATACAAGCAGCATTTGGGAGGTCCTTTCGGTAGCGGTCGACCAAACGTTGGAGGTAGTATCATTTTCACACATGAATTTTAAATAATGCGTTTTCTTCTTTCGTTGACTTGTCTTGTTTATGGGAAATGAAAGTTTGAAATAAAGATGTTTTCGGTGTAATATGAACTGTAGCTTTTGTGTGGAAACCAAGATATATTTTTGAAAGACTATACAATTTATGCGTGTATTGTTTTTTTGTAAGCAATATGAATATTTTATTAAGAATTTGGGTAAGATAGGTACATCAGCATAAAATTTGTACTATAGCTTTACGTTAGATCATGATTGTTCAATCTTCAAATCATTAATTAGGTTTCGCCAATTCTTTTGGATATTATTTTGAGAGTAACATTTTACTTCGATAATAAGCACTCTGTCTCTTTTGAACATACTCCCTCTTTTGAAACAGGTTTAGGATCAGTTTTTGTCGGAAATAAAGCATATCGCACACTATTCCGACACGACACGTCACAACACGACACGACACAAATCTGTCAGAATAAATTGTATGTAATTGTATGAACGCCCGCACACTTGACCAACACGCCACGACACGACAGGACAGCAATAAATTTTTGTCGTTTGGGATGTTCGAATTCAATCCAATCCGACAAATGATGTACGTCGTTGTAGCGTGTCGTGTCGGTTAAGTGTGCGGGCTTTCATATAGTTTCATAGATTTTATGATAAGCATCAGTTGTCGTTCGGCAGTTTAATATTTTAAAAAAAATTACGAATTGGAAATGGATGAAGCAAAATTTTTTTGCCCAGAAAATAGAAAGTGCTGTATGAAATAAGTTCAAAAAATTACAATAAATCACAAAAGAAGGAAAATATATGAGAAGAATTTGCTGAGAAAATTTCAATTTTATTTTTTTTTAAATGCTTCACATTACACACTTTCCATTGTATTGATCATAATGCATTTTTTGAACAATTCATGATTAGCATCAGTTGTCGTTAGGCAGTTTGATATTAAAAAAAATATCGAATTGGTAATGGATGTAAAATTTTGGCCAGAAACTACTGAGTGGCGCAAAAGTTTCTGTCCTTATTATTTCCTGTATAACACACTTGAAGCAACATAGTTTATAATTAGTATGAATTATGCCCTCTTTCGTTTTCAACACAGTCTAAAATTTGTTTTCTGAAACTTTCACATAAAATTGAATATTTACCATTATTATCAATTCGATCCGCTGAAGAATTCCAGTTTTTCAGGTTTTATAAAAAGTTCGATATATTAAACCTGTTTTTACCGACTCTTAAACAACAATAGTCATTATTTGGGTATCATCACTGAATTGATTAAAGCTATGTAGGTTCAAGAAAAATAGAAGAGGGTTTCAAAATTTTGAAAGATAGCTTTTTCCCATTAATTTATTCGGGTTGATTTTTCATATCAAAGAGCAGAAACTTTTACGCCACTCTGTAGAAAAAATTGTATGAAATAAGCTCAAAAAGTTACAACACACAAAAGTAGACAAATAAATGGGAAGAAATTAAAATTAATTTCAGTTTTATTTCTTTTTAATTTTTAACAATATACATTTTCCATTGCATGAAACATAATGCATTTTCTGAATACTTTTCACAAACTTATGTGTCGGTCAGTTCGTTATAGTGTGCGTTAGTCTACCGACTGTCATACGACATTTTTCTATGTCGTGTCGTGTCGTGACGGAATAGTGTGCGACAAGCTTAAGGCGTCGAATACTATTCGCGTCTGATGTTGAATATTATTATTGACTGTAAACTCATATATCTTGTTAACATAATGAGTTTCCACATTCTTATATGCTAAAATTTTGCTTTACAATGTTGTTTTGTAGAAGTAAGTAAGTCAAATTGCTTTTTAAAAATTATTTTTATTTGTATAATTTTTATTTAAAAAATTTTGTCCCACCCATGTTTATATTGCTTCTCGAAATTCTGAAAAAGAATTATTACATATAACAAATTGTTTGCCCTTCTTAATCATCTTCTACTTACGTCACTGACTGCCGACCATCCTCTCGCAATCTTGAGAAAGTAAAATCCTACTGCTGTGAAATGGTCGCGTTCGAAAATGCTAGCCCGAAGACCCCTAAATCGGCGTAAGTTACTAACTTCAAAACTCTAGAGTTAAGCACAGTACTGAGCTCGATTTCACGTGATATTTTCATACAAAATTTCACGTGAAATTTGTTTCGGCGAAAATTTAGCGAAAATTTTGCATGAAAATAAACAAGAGTTGTACTCAGTTCTGGGCATGATAAATTGCTTGGAAGTTACTTTCGCTTTGAAAATGCAGATGGCATTGACAGATGTCTCCAATCATTTCACGCCAATTTAGTTTATGCAGTTCATTATTTCGAGCTAAAAAGTGACATTTGGTGTTTGAATTTGAAACATTGATAAGTGCAAATGACTTTTCAATAAGAAAATCGATCGAAAATTGAAATTCTTGACATTTTGTCTGTGAAGAATGAGCTTTCTCCGCTGTCAAAATTTTCGCTGGAAAGACTGGCCAGATAATGAAGACATGCTAAAATTTAGCTTCATGATTAAGTCAGTACCAGCCGTAAAGTGGATTGTGAAAAGATATTTGAGCAGCGCGGAAGTGGTATTTATCTAAACGATGTTTCACTGCCCAGTCGCGTTTGCCTGTTGTACTGAAATTTAATCAGGGTGTCTGCCACTTCTAAAATTCAGGTGATTTTGAGAACTTTTCTCAATCACGTATCATAATGGTTTTGCCAAAAATCCGATTTTAATTAGTTGATTCATATTGATTTTGATTACCTGTTGCTAGTTTGTTTACCTTTGGTTTGAATGGTCAGCAAGATTTGACGGCAGTTGTATTTGTAGGTTCCATATAGCCATAGGGAGAAAGGCAAAGGAGAAATGTTTAAAAAAAGCATAGCCGCATTGACGTTTACTGTGTTTCTACCACTCTTACTGTCTATATACTCTAAGCCAGAGCAATAAAAAATTTTAAAATCAGCAACTAGATTTCGTTTTGAAGACTGAAATTTCAAGGAGTAGACCAAAAATCGTTTGATATACGACTTTTTATACATTTGCTTTATCTTCATAAGCTACTGTCTGATGATGACGAATTTTTCGTTGAGATCTTTTATTTATAACAAAAAAATAATGAAAAGGTATCATAACGCAAATCAAAATATAAGTAATACTTAGAATAGCCAGAGTACAGAGCGGCGCCAAAGCCTGTGACCTTAGGATTTCTTGTATAACATTTTAATGAAAAGAGTTTATTTTAATATTATAATTTTCTTATGAAATACACACATTGAGTAATATAATATTAAATATAAAGGCATGAAGGATGTCTAAATTGATTTTCTATAAAGTATAAAATTGGTTTTCTGAAACACTATTTTCAAATTTAATGTTCATCTCCTTTGCCACAATAACTGGAAACTGCATTTCATTTCCATTTCTCATCTAAAGTGACGTTTGAACAATATGTCAGCTGTGTACTCACGTTCAGTTTGCCTTAGCTACTTTCTTGTTTCCCTCCAGACTGCGAGCAGCAAATAGCAGCTATCATAGCAGTTATTCCGGAATCTTGGACAGCTCGATTGTCAAATAGCGAACATCAGATAGCAGCTATTTCGTGACATTGGACAGCCAGAGCTGCTAAAATGGCAGCTATAGCTGCTATAGCAAGGTTTTTGGTGATGTGGCCTTAAAGCGTTCAGCTGATCGAAATCACGTGGTTTAGTAGGATCAGTGCGAACGGGCTATTAGAAACGGTTTTATCCTATTTTGTGTGGAAAATTATCAGTCTGCTTTTACTGTTGACATTAGAATTGCAATGTCCAGTTTGAGAGGTTTGGAATCAGCTGCATAAACGGTTTCCAGAATATTTTTAATAATGAACTATAAAAGATAAACAATATCCAACATATTTCTAAAGCTGGATCTTCTGCACATTATTTTAAGCTCTGTTTTGAGCATTGCTTCAACAATAAAAGGGTCCACATCAGCTGCATTTTGAAGAGATTCGTTGAAAAAATCTTTGGATTCGGTGGAAGCACCTAGATGATTTATGAAATTAAATGTTTCTGAAGAATGGTTAATGATTCCATATGAAATGTCATAACCAACTAAAGTTTTTTACAATGTAAAGATCTGCATCTTTTGTCTGCCTTTTGATTGTAAAATGCTCATCTAAGAGCTATGTTTGAACATTCTGAATAGTATACCTGTCGTTTTGGCTGCAATTTGCAAAAAAATTTTAGTAGTGTCGAATGTGTACTCAATCGATACAGCTTTAATGACTATATATAAAAATGTCACAGCGTGGCCTTATGCGATTAAATATGTAAGACTAGCCAGTACAAAATTACAGGGCTTTGAAGCATGCGAGATATTGCAGAAGCCTGATTTATGGTGGACGTTTTCTGCACATTAATTTCATTTTATCTATACATTATATCACCTTCTTCTTGATTCTCGGAAATTGTGTAAATTATTCTACTTTCGGAATTTCAACTCGTAAGAAAAGCACGTGGAATCTAGCACAAACAATTTGATCTAACACCGCCAATCATTGTACGGAAGTTAAAAATATTACATCACTCATAGATAAGACAGTAGATAAGAATTTCTTAGAGTAGATACTTTATTTACTGCTCTGCATGATTTAAAAATTAAACACATTATGAAACATAGTAGGTTAGGTTAGTAGGTTAGTAAAGAGGGCTGCCGGGAAAGGCGGCTTCCATTAGGCCACCAGTTTGGGCCCATTTGCCACCCTCCGCTGGCTTTTTAGAGCTGCCAAGTGACCGCTTCGCCAAACTGGATCAGCTGACTCAGCGTGACGGTACTGGCCACCTCTGCTAACCCATGAAAGTGGTATGCCACAAAAATTTTGAGGCGTTTATTATTTAGGGCCGGACAATCGCAGAGAGTATGCTCGATGGTGTCCTCTTCCATCTCGCACCTCTTGCATAAATTGCTGGATGTCAGTCCAATTCTGTTCGCATGAGATGCGGTAAGGCAGTGCCCTGTGAGCAAGTCGACCGTGGCTGTCAAGCAGTTTCAGCTGAGCTTGAGCAGTTTCCTGATTTTGCTTGGATCAGGTGATGGCCATAATGTCCTGGCCACCCTGCAGTCCAACCTGTTTTCCCATTCGAACTTTAGTTTGGCCCATATGGCGGCATCAAGTTTGTTTGTGGCGTCAGCGATTGACCGAGGTACAGTGATGCAGGGGCTATTGCTAGCTTGTGAACCTTTCCTCGCCAATTCATCAGCTTTTTCGTTGCCTATAACCCCACTATGCCCTGGCACCCACATAATCCGGATAGGAATATGCCATGCCTTTTCATTGAGAGCCACTCTGCAAGCGTTAACAGTTTTTGAAGAACATCTGTAAGACGCAAGAGCGAGAATGGCTGCCCTACTGTCGACGCAAATGGTCATTGGTCTGGTTGATATTCCGCTAATGGACTCAACTGCCATGCGTATAGCATGTAATTCAGACTGAAAGACGGTAGCATGGTCCGACAGTCTACACCACAAATTCAGGCTCAAATCCGTAGAAAACACGCCCGAGCCAACTCCTGTGTCCGTCTTTGAACCGTCCCTGTAAATCCAGGCGCCCCCATCGGTGGTAGCTTCCTTTTTCTTCCAGTCTGTTCTTGTGGGTATCTTGACCTGGAAATTCCTGCCAAGATGTATTATTTTGCTCATGTGGTCCGTGTCTTCTGCAACGAGTCCAAATCTTTTGCGGCATTCTGTAAGAATACCGCTGTGGCCCCACTGATCTGAATCGTTCCACATGCCAGAACTTTTAGCGCGTATCGCCGCTAAGCTTGCGCTTCTAAAGATGAATCGATTTAGGGGCATGAGTCCCAAAATCATTTCCAACCCAGCCGTTGGGGCGGTTTGGGGCGCCCGTAATACATATACAAACTAATCTTTGCAGTGTTGTTAGCTCCTTGACATTAGTTTTACTCTCCGCTGCTTTCCACCACACGACCGCTCCATACAATAAAATCGGCCTGACTACCATGTGAATATGTAATAGGCCGTCCTAGGTTTAAGACCCCAGGTATTGGAGTAGGCGGACCGGCAAACGAAAAGTGCTGTGCGAGCCTTACCAATTCTGTGCTTCACGTTAGCCCCCCAGTTCAGTTTTCTGTCTAGTATAAGGCCCAAATATTTAACACTATCAGCAAGTTCCAATGTTATTCCGTTGAGGTAAGGCGTGGCAATAGCCGGTACCCTGTGTCTCCTTGTGAAGAGTACAAGTTCGGTTTTTGTCGGGTTTGCCCTAAGACCGACTTTTCTGGCCCAGATTTGTATATGATCCAGCGCCGATTGCATAAAGTCCGACAACATAGTAATTACTAGAACAAATGTGGCAATGGAATCGTTGCTGGCTAACATAATCACGCTAGAAAATTGCCAATGTGATAAAACTAACAAATTTTATACTAAAAATCTGTATTAGTTAAGTGCAACATTTATTGATAACTATTGCGTAAACTAATTACTAAATCACGAAAAATAAGAACTTTCAATGATGCAATAACTTTATACTTTTGTATGAGACATAATATTTACTAATAAGGCTATACCATAATATGATATGGGTACCCAAATAATAATTTTTTATCAGTCGGAATTTTCATTTTCACGAATTTGTATTATTCGGTGTATAAATACAGCTAACCATTGATTAGCGAAAGGGACCGCGCATCCATCCAAAAACACATATTTTTCAATGCATACTTCCCGGCAGACGCTTAACAGGATAATCTATTATTTCGATGTTTGTGTGAATTTGCTGCACTGTATAGGGTAAGTGCACCAGTAGTTGGCCACTTAAGCATTTTTCCTACTTTCGTGTAATATGAGTCCCAGAGAAAACTTTTACGGAATTATTTTAAAACTTAAACTGTGGTGTTCCTTGAGGAATGGATATTTAATATTCTTTGCAACCTATCAACTTTTTTCTTAATAATTAGTTCCATAAAAACTATGCTCTTGCATCAGTAGCTGGCCCCTGAAATTTAGTTACTGGCCTCTTTTGTATCAGTGCCCGGCCAAGCTGCATATTTAATTATTTTACAAAGAAATATCAATGAAGCATAAATAAAAAGTATGATATTTGAGATATTTCGTACTAAGTAAAGTATTTATTAAGGAAAATTGCAAATATAAATAAATAATTCAACGTAAATCAAGCATCTTTCTTTTAAAGTATTTTTAATTTTAATATTGACTTAAATGATTCTTCTTTTCGATTTTTCATATGTTGTTAAAGACAACCCTTACTTGTTTTCTTGTAGGATCTCACATATCTTAAAAGAAAATTTCGAATCACATGCTTTTTCATTGCTCAAGGTATATAGAGAACAGCATTTTAGATGATACCATTTAGGGCAGGTGTTGCAGCCAATATTTTTTAAGTAATCCTCTTCTGTATCGCTTATTAGAATGTTGTCACATTCCTGACAGTTAATCGCTTTCTTATGTTTTTCCATGTTCGTTTTTTTCTTTTTTCTTTCAAGTATTCGATTTTCTTTTTTTGATACGATCTTTTTTTCCATTTTTTTAATTGCTTTCCTCTGCTTTTAACTTATACATAATTCGCCAAGCTTGAAATAATATCGCACTTGGTGCTCTAGTGGTTTTCGAAATCTTTAATCCCTTCCTTAACGATTCCGGAATAAAATTTTCTGTTAGGTGTGATCAGCACGATCTACTAAATACTTTTATTTGCCTGTTAGTTTCAAATTGCTGACTGCGGCTAATATCAGAAATCCAAAATTCACTAGATTTCAATATACCAAAACAAATAGGAGAATATTCAGGCGTATTCTTGCTCTGCAACTCGAAAGCTCCGATTACTACGACACAAACTTAACAGGAAATTGATTCAATCATCTAATCTTTTTCATCGGCCATATTGGCAGCCAGGGATCAATCCACACCAAAAGTCTCACCAAGACCCAGACGTTTTCCAGAATCAGACGGTGAAATGAATAGGCTAATTAAGTTGCGTAACAAATTCCGTAGACAATGGCAGCGAACTCGCAGCCCAGATATCAAAGCTCAAGTGAATGGTTTCACTCAGTTAATCAGGAATAAGTTCATAGAAGTGCGAAACCATAGGTGGCATGAAGTAATATCTACCCAAGAAAAAGGTTCTTCGACCGTGTGGAAATTACATCGAGCTCTTAAAAAGAAGCCGGCTTTTTTCACCCTCTCAACAACCCTGCTAACAGTACAGCGTATACTTACCAAGAAAAAGCAGACGTGTTAGTGTAGTGTAGCGTGTAGCGGGTTTCTTCCTTGGAGCCCATCATTCTGGTGACTCCCTAGGCGAAATCACCCTGGAAATTGAAGCCAAAAATTTTAATGATAAATTAATTAACAGAGACGCAGATATATCCACTAGTTTATGCTCACGATCTGAGATTAAGGGCATTGTAAAAAAACTCAAAAATAAAAAAAGCTCCCAGCCTCGATAAAATCCCAAACTTACTTCCCAAAAACCTACCTACAGCAGCAATTGATTACTTATGCTCCATTTTCAATTCATGCCTCCAGATCAGTTAC
This sequence comes from Nemotelus nigrinus, assembly GCA_947369275.1. Classification (NCBI taxonomy): domain Eukaryota; kingdom Metazoa; phylum Arthropoda; class Insecta; order Diptera; family Stratiomyidae; genus Nemotelus; species Nemotelus nigrinus. The sequence continues at coordinate 54,674,956 of OX376373.1, read as the reverse complement.
TTGCCGTCTGCCTGGAAGAAAGCAGTTGTCATTCCTATTCTTAAGCCTGGAAAGAATGCACATGATCCTAGCAAGTATAGGCCGATTAGTTTACTTCCATCTCTTAGGTGATATCACTCAACAAAGTCATTCCAGCTAATCAGTTTGGATTTAAACCGTATCTCTCAACAAACCATAAGTTGTATAGAGTATGTAGGCATATTCAAATTAGATTCGAAAACAAACAGTCTACCGGTCTAATTGCGCTAAATATAGACAAATCTTTTGACTCGGTATGGCACAACGGATTAACATTCGAGCTCTCTAAGCAACTATTTCCTACTTGTCTTATAAAAATAATTAAATCATTCTTGACAAACAGAAAGTTTTCGGTGAAATTTGGGCATATGTATTACTCATCATGTATCGTTCAAACCCGGGGTTCCTCAGGGTGCCGTTTTTAGCTCAAGTCTATATAATTTATACACTTCGGACGTCCCAAAGACTCCAGAATGCGTTATTGCAGCCTATGCTGATGACACTGCCGTGTACACAACTGCGATCAGCCCTGATGTTATTATCAACAGGCTCCATGACCACCTGACATTACTTGAAAAGTTTTACAAAAAATGGAAAATTAAAATCAATAAACAAAACACCCAGGCTATATTCTTTACAAAGAGGCGCGCTCATCGTTTTATTTATTTATTTCAACCAAACAAGCCGTACAAAAAAAACACTTACAACTAATATTTAACAATTTATATAAATTTGTAAAATACACAATAATGAAAGAATCTTAAAAATATAACCATCTTTGGTAGGGAATTGGATAGAGCATTTACGACGTGAGCACCTTAGTCAGAGCAGTTCTAAACGTAGGTCGGGAAATGGTTGGGGAATAGTGTTTTGAGAAGCTATTGAATATTTTGCAACATCTATTGATTGGCTCACTGTTGGCATAAACTGTGTGGTGTCGGTATTCATTCAGTAAACGTGTGTGCCTCGTCCGCCTTAATCATTCGTTGAAGGTGATTTTATTGAACAGGGACACAACATTGATCAAGCCCCTAATAACATCAAAAGTAAAGCACGAGCATATGACTATCCTCCGCGAAGATAGACTTGATAGATTTAAGAGATGTAGCCTGTATCTGTATGAAGGTAAACTATCAAATTCGTAAGGATTATACAGATCTCTCAACGCAAATAGCAAGAACTGCTTCTGCATCGATTCGAGCCCATCGCTATGGACATCAAAGGTAGGGTGCCAGACAATACATGCATATTCGAGCAATGGCCGAACTAGAGCTATGTATAAAGACTTCGTGACCCATAGATTTTTGAATTCCTTCGCACGTCTTTTAATGAATCCAAGCTGCTTATTAGCTTTCCTTAAAACTTTGTCATAGTGTAAATTAAAACGCAGCTTTTTATCCAAAGTAACCCCAAAGTCGATGAGATTTTCAACATTATCGATTGCAACATTATTGAGGCGGTAATCAAAATTTATATTATTGGTTTTGCAGGAAAAACTAATGACTTAACATTTACTGACATTAATGTCGAGATTATTTTGTTTGCACCATTGCTCAAGAGAAAGCAGTTTCGATTGAAGGAATACTGAGTCTGATTTCGATTTAATTGTGTGGTACATTTTCAGATCATCTGCATAAAAAAGGTGAGGGATGTCTGCTAAAACTTCAGAAAGATCCGATGCAAAAATATTGAACAAAAGAGGCCCCAAGTGACTTCTTTGTGGCACACCTAATAAAACTTCAATTTTTTTGGATAGGATACCCGGGAACTTAACGTACTGCGTCCTCTTTCAAAGATAAGAGTCTAACCAGTTTAATAAGAGGCCCGAGATACCAAATTTCTATAATTTGATTCGAAGAATATCATGATCAACACCATCAAAGGCCTTGCTGAAGTCTGTGCCTGTCAATTTGATGTCCTTTTTCCATGCCACAGAGAATATCTGAGACGAGAATCACGAGTTTGGTAGAAGTTGACCTGCCTTTTCTAAAACCATGTTGTTCATTTAGAAGAGGTTCTATTCGAGTGGTGAGCTTATCACAGACAATTTTTTCAAATAGTTTAGGCAATGCTGATAGTATTGCAATGCCTCTGTAATTATCAATGGACCGCCTATCACCACATTTAAAAATCGGGGTCAGATGGGATGATTTCCAGAAGGAGGGGAAAACCCGACAAGAAAGTGATTTGTTGAAAATTAAATACACGGGTAAGATAAGCGACTCCATGCATTCGAGTATAAAACTAGGAGGTAGCAAATCAGGACCAGGACCCTTGTTGACATTAAGATCTTTGAAGGCCTTTGCAATCTCCTCTCTAGTTAAATACATTTCACAGATGATATTTGGTGGGAATGTTTGAGAGAAAAGAATGTTAGACAAACTTGTACATGAGCAAAGTACTTCCTGGAAATGCTCAGCGAACACGTCATTAACTTCGTGAGGGCATGACGAACAAAAGTTCTTTTTGTACATTGAAGTAGGGTAGCCCGAAGTTTTCCGTTTATTATTCACGAAATCAAAAAACTTTTTAGGATCATGAATTGTATTTTCGCCCATGATATTAACATAGCGCTCATTCGCTTCACGGGATTTCGTCAGGAATTCTTGAGCTATCATCATCTCTGAGATCAAGGCTGGTTGTAATTACTTCTTCCAAATCCCTTCATCAATATCCTAGATAATCTAACCAAATGGTCGGACTCTATCAAATACCTTGGCATCAGTGCTGTCGTTGTACTCCGATCGGAGTATTTGTACTCCGTTTTTAGTTGCCGTACTACTGTACTACCTTCGCTTACAAAGTACTCCCTTTTCATTGGGAATACTTTTCATTTACTAAATTTCAGATACTGTTGGTTAGTTCATGTCGTAGAAAGTCAATTTCGACGTAAACTTTTACAGCGTCAACTCTCTATTTCTAAGAAAAACACTTTTGCGGACTGATATAGTAGAAATGGAATGGACATCGACAGTATCACCAAACATGCTGGTAATTATATTTTTTTGGACCAAACTTAATTCTAACAAAGCAGTGGAAGGGCTGGTTTATCAGATAAATTTAAGGTAGATTTAGCTCAGAGTTTAGTTTTACAGTTATTTGATTGAATGGGACCAGCATAGGACTCAAGGGCTCACACCTGCGATAAATATGAAAGGCAGTACGACTAATGATACGAGGGTTAGCATAGAGTTGGATACTGACGACTCTAGTTCAGTATCCGATTGCAAATCGACACCATTTTATATTGAAATCAAAGACAATATCAAAAGTTTCGGAAAATTTAGCTAACACAGTTTGATTGGCCTCAAGCAAAGGTTATACCTTCTACTTCAAAAGGTATATATAAGAAAATATCCTTTTATAAACATTGCCAAAAACTGTAAAGCCAGAATGTATCACATTTGATGCGGAATGAAAAGGTTAATCGCACAAAATTCGAGTCTGCCAGAAATTCACAGTCGAGCAGCAATTGAATAATTCAATAAAAAATCCAAAAGCATTAAGAAAGGGCGAGTTTACAATAGTTGCTTTTTTAGAACACAATTTACCATTCACGTTAATCACACCATTGATTTTGTTGATGAAACTATTGCCCAAGATTCTGAAATTGCTAAATTGTTGAAGTGTGGGAAAATGAAGTTTACTGATGTCATCAATTTCATTTTAAAGAATGAATCGTGTGAGCAAATAGGCAAGCAATTGAAAAAAAATGTCCTTATCATTGACGAAACGACAGATTTAAGTGCAATCAAATGTTTGGCCCCAGTTGTTTGATATTTTGGCTTTAACTGGGTTATGATGGGTAATAAGCAAGGTGTCAAATCCTTCCTTAAAAAAGATTTTTCAAATTTGTATGTTCGTTGTATAAATTTGTATGTATGTTGCACATCGAAGTCTTGGCTCGCAATATTTATATTTTAGCTTTACTGTTCTAAACGGCAAGCGGAATACAGTTAATTTACAGGCAAAAAAAACATCTGCGATCAGGCAGCTTTTGTTGGAAAACGTTGTTTCCAGAATTTCGTTTTATCACCACTTTACATACGGACAGTTCACAACAATAATTGAGCAATAAATTGCCCAATCTGCATGCTACTTTCCTGGCAGTTCGGAATTTGCGTTTGGATGCATATTTGCTTTGCATTATAAGGCACATATACTTCGCCACGTAACCAGACTCATGATTGGTTGAACCTTTGTTCATCCAACTTACGTAAAACCAGCCAGTCTAAACTCATAGTTTCTGTTTGACTAGCAATATTCGGTAGAATAGTAACTACATATAATAATATATAATTATATATAATACTAGATGACCCGGTGAACTTCGTACCGCCTCAAAATCAATAAATGTTGTTTTAAGTTATAAACTGCATTGAATTCAGTTTTTTATTAAGATCAAAATTAACTCAGTTCAGTAAATGTACAAAAATCAAAATGAAAAGTATTTTAATTACATTGAAATGGATGTAGTTCACGTGACAGCAACAAGGCAATTGCTTTATTAAAATGAATCGAAAAGATTTGCGCAGTATTGTTGCACTACTTTCTCTTTAACTATTTGCTGGATGGATTACACTCAGGTCGACCAGCTACATTGAAGCACCTTGTGATATAAAAAAGTATTACTTTTTGTACGACGAAGATTATCACGTTGTTAACCAGAACGATAAGCTCAATGGTTTCTCATTGCCAATTGAGCCGTTTGCCGTACTGCCAAGAAGTCGGGCCATACCCAACGGAAAGCGCTGCACTGCATTCAAACATTCTCAGCACTGCAGATGTAACGCTTGAAAACTGTTTTCCAAAAAGTCCATGAATTAACTATGAACATTACTAGCAAAAATAAGGGGAAAAGAACTTGCGAGCATACATCGGCTTGGGCAATGTTTGCTATGTAAAACGGAAAGATGGATATTTCAGAGCATTTCAAATCAACACCGGTACTATTCATTAAGAGTCATGCAGGGGCAAGCTTCGCCACCGGTTCAAGCAGCAGCACAAATTCCCCTTAGTAATGTGTAATATAAATTCCCAATTAGCGGCGCACTTACTCAGCAAGCATTATCTACACATTTTGGGTCATTCAGAGATATTAGGTTAATCACAATACAGCGTTTTCCACTGCGGCAAGCGCAGTGGGCTGCAGCAAAGTGCTGTCAACAAATTAGAATGCACTGTTTTGTATGGTAACGCGCACAATGGCTGCGGCCGAATTTGCCGCAGCGGCAGAATTTGCCAAATTTCTAATTTTGCCGCACCGCTAGCGGTGAAACCTACCATAGATTGGCATCACCACTAGTTTGAATTAACTCTGTTTGAATTAGGTTGAATGATCTGGTGGAATAGACAAGCGATGGCTGATGTGTATTGTGATAACCTAATCTTTGTACAACAGGATTTAGCAATACAAAAGAAAAAAAATGAATTTGGTTGGTGTCTTGGTTGCATTGACAGCGACATTGTCACTGTATTGTGATTCACCAAATTCAACTGCGGCATTCACGCCTCCTCCTGTGGCGCCGCTGCCGCAATGCCGCTGTTATGTGTTTACAGCATATGATCGGCCGCCGGTCCAAGCTTCAATACGCATTCCCCATGGATGACGGGAGTGAAAGAATACAATGTCGGGCTTTCCAAAAACTCCTTTTCATAAAGCTCTAAAGTTGAAAGCTCAAAGTTCCCCTTGCCAACCTAGGACATCAAATGTTAAAGCCAAAATTCAAATTAAAATTTTTTCACTATTGGAATTGTTAACACTTAACACTTAACACTTAACTTAATATAGAGCTTTAAGCAGAGTGCTTCTACAACACTAAATTTAAATTAAGTCTTATCCCTGAGACTTATCCCTAGAAATTACGGATCTGTAATGCTTTCATGCATTATACGGAATGCTTACGGAGAGTATATTTACGGATTACTTTATTACGTGGCGCTCTTTTCGTGCAATTTCCTGCTCATCTGCAGTGGGTTGATTCCAAAGTCTGATTGCATTATGGCTTCGTCGTGATAGATAAGATCTTCTGGCTCACTATAACACTGAAAAATTGCGCCTCACGTCTGCACAGCTAGCTCAATGGCGTTGTATACAGATTTAAATTTCTTTTCTCATGCCAAATGTATGAGAAAATGAATTTTCTTCACAGTTTTTTCTTTTATGAGTTTTTCCAATATTTCAATGGTTATTCTGCTATTCGGGGCAGAGACAAATCCAACGAATTCAAGATCACATAAATCGGTTCAGTCGTTCTTGAGTTATTAATGGTGTAACTAACCCGACCTTGTTATATACATATATATATATATATATATATATATATATATATATATATATATATATATATATATATATATATATATATATAAATATGTATATATATATATATATATAAGTATATATATATATATATATATATATATATATATATATATATATATATATATATACATATATATATGTGTATATATGCATATATATAATATAATATATAATCAAAACTATTGTACTCCCTTTTAATGTAAAGTACTCCCTTTGGGTTAGAAAATGCACTCCCCTAAAAATTTTCAAAACGACAGCACTGCTTGGCATCCGGTTAGATAAGAAATTAACATTCAAACCTCATATGGATGATGCATGTTCAAAAATTTCCAAGGCAATTTTCGTGCTCCATCCCCTCATTAATCGTAACTCCACCATGTCAACCGCGAACATACTGCTCATCTATTGCCTCAGTATGCAGCCTATATTACTTTACGGCTCCGCTGTCTGGTATACTTGTGCCAAAACTAACAGGAAAAAACTACAAACGCAACAAAACAAGTGCTTAAAAATAATTCTAAACAAATTGCACTTCTTTTCTACAAAGCAACTCCGCCGTATTAGTAAAATCAAATATATAAATCATTCTGCTAAAGAGAACCTACAACAATTTCTGCGGAGTTGCCAAAAATTGAATCACCCACTAATAGCATCCTTAATTTCTGACTATGTTTATTCCTAGTTTTAAGTAGCTATAGGAAATTAGTCGTAGTTTATAAGTTCCAGGAGGTTTTTGTGAATTCTCCCTTGTAAGTTGACAACTTCTTTAAATATGGATGCATTTTTAAATAAATCAACTCCAATATAAACTATTAAATACATATATAGATGAAAAGGCATAGTCTGAGCTCTAAATTAAGATATTATCATTTGTATTTGTATTTGTACAAACTAAGATCAGCCATAAATAAAGTAAATCTAGCTATCTATCTATCTATCTATGTTTCGTTTAAATTTTCTCTGTAAAGAATTATTTTACTATGCTCATTTTTCAATTTGTTCACATGCCAGTTCCTACGAATTAAGCAATCAAAAAAATTGTATCCTACCTTAAATGATTTCTGATCTACAGGCGTTAATGTACAAAATGTTTAAGTGTACGTCAACATTTTCGTATGAATAGAAATATGAATTTTTCGGAAAAGGGGATTCTAATAATAATTTTTTGCGATGAGGATTCAAAATCGGAAAGTACATTTGAGAATTCCCCAAAGCAGAACAGAATGTATATAAACGTACGGCTCAGGCTCCAGAGAACAATCGTAGCACCGAATCGAATAAAGATAGATTAAGTTCTCTACTAAAGTAACAAAATGTATTTCAAGTTTCTAGTACTCGGTGCATGCTTAGCTCTAGCAGCATCAGCATCAATTCCATCCGACCCGAGTCAAGTTGATCTTCGCGAAGCTTTCGAGACCGTAGATGCTTACTATATTCCGATTTCGGAAGAAGAAGCTGAGCAGCTTCTGCGGCAGCGCAGAAATATCGCGGCGTTCAAGATTCCCTCATTTGGACGATCATCGGATGATTCAGCAACGGTAAGTTGTGTAATGAGATGATGAAAGTGCTTCATATCTGAATTTGGACAATGAGTTGCAATAATGATTCATTTATTGTTTAATTTTATTAGAAAATTTACTTGTTATGTTAAAGCTGTGATAATATATTTAAAACGTTTCATTTTTTCAGGGCTTTATTCCGACGGATGAAAATACTGTGAAATCTTTAATTCCGAATTCAAATAATAACAGCCGCGTACAGCGAAGCGTTGACGCATTTGAAACTGAAGATGCTCATTACTTGCCACTTGATGTTGACCAGACCGAGTCTTCGAGAGCAAAACGGCAGGTTAAGGTTCAAGATTCAACAAGCATTAAACGAATCGACATTCAGCCTCCATCCCGTCCGAATTTTTGGGAAAATAATAAGCTAAACATTCAAGGTGGAGGAAGTGTCCGCCAAGGAATTGATATTCAAGCTGACGCCCGAGCCAAACTCTGGGAAAGTAATAACAGAAGAAACAGTCTTCATGGCAATGCCCAATACAGCCAGCATTTGGGCGGGCCTTTCGGTAACAGTCGGCCAAACTTTGGAGGTGGATTGACTTTTACACACCAATTTTAAATAGTGTCATTATCTAATTAAGTTGTTGTTAATTGTTTATTAAAAATGAGTCTTGTTTATTAAAAATGAGTCTTTGAAATAAGTAATAAGAGTGTTTTTGGTGTGATATGAACATTAGCTGTTGATCGGAAACAAAAGAAATAGGTTTGCAAGAGTCCAAAATGCACCTTTTTTTTTGCTTCTTTGAGTAATAGGAGTATGATATCAAAAATTTGGGTCAAGAACTTTTTTGCGATACATCTTTCGGTTCAAAACCGAAAGGAGTCTGTATTGTTATGCTCATAAAATCCAAGCAATCTCAAATGCAAACTTTCCCATAAGAATGAAGATTAAACAATCCCAATAGTCCGAAATTGATGAATTTATTTTGTTCCTAGAACATCATGAGGTGTACTTGTGTTTTGTATAATGTAAATTGAATTATTTTTTGTTCTCCTACTTCTACGTTTGATTTCTGATATAAATATAACAGTGCAATAAAACATTTCGCTATTCACTACTAGATCGTTTCGAAAACTTTTAAATTTTAGGCAACATACTGAAAACCATTATATACACGACTTGCTAAACATTTGCTTAATCGCTATTAGCTATGGTCTGGTAATGAATCATTTTTCGATTTATGTAAGAAACTAGTATATAGACATTTCGTGCTTGAGAAAATAAAGCCCTACAAAGTCAAAGGTACACGTCAACGACGCTATTATTTATTTAGTTGAAGATTTGGCGCTTTAGATTATGGATCGTTTAATAGTCGAATAATGCGTTAAAATTAGGTGTGTTTTTGCGTTTCGATCAATAGCAGATTAGGGTAGGCAGCATTGAAAACAACAACAACTGAGGCAGGATTGTTGTTATTTTCAATACTGCCTACCCTAACCTGTTGTTGGCCGAGACGCAAAAAAATGCATCTATTATTAAACTGCCGGTGCCGATTTTTCGAAAAAAAAAATTATTTAGTAATGGGGCCAATTCCTCGCTTTGTGGATACGCTCATAAACAGAACTGTAGAATATAGAGCTCAGAAAATTCACAAGTGATCGTTGTTTCTAGCCATTGCATTCCATTACATCCGGAAAAAGTGACTGTGTGGTGAGCAATATGTCTGGTGGCGTGATTGAGCCGTATCAACAACCAAAGACGAGCCATCACCGTCAATTCTGAGCGTAATGGTCGCATTTTAACCGATTATTTTTGGACGAAAGGCAAAAGTTATGATTTGAACGATATGTGGTTTCAGCAGGATGGGGCAACAAGTCAAATAACACAGGCAAATCGAGCTCTTTTGCAAGATAAATTTTCAGGACGTGTAATTTCGCGATTGGCTGATGTGATTTGGCCTATATGTGCATTTCTTTTTGTGAAGGTGCGCGAAAGATCGTGTTTATGCGAACAATGCCCAAACTGTGGACGAACTGAAAGCCAATATTCGTGAAGTCGTGGTCGAAGTATTGCCCGAAATGTGCTGGAAAATTATAGAAAAATACCTCAAAAGGATTGAGTTCTGTAAGAAATTCCGTGGAAACCATTTGAACAATATTGTATTTCACAAATAATGCACTGAACGAAAAAAGTACATGCAATTAATGAATATTTTCATCATTACAATGAAACAATCATCATTTTCCAACCGATGCAAATGTTCATTGGCATAATGAACAGCCGTTCATCAGTTTTCTTATGCAGAGCTAACACTCACACACTGAAACAATTGAAGAAATCAAATCCTTGTCACAAAGAACACGTTCATTGTTTCTTTCGTAGCATCAATGAAACTATTCATTACTGCTATGAATCTCGGGCTAGTTTCTTCTAAATCCATTCATAATATAGATGAAGGGGTTCATAATATTGATGAACGTATTTGTAATGTTTATGAGGAAGTTCATAACATGGATTTGGACATTATCGCACGTTTCGTAATATGGATGAATGAACGAGCTTTTATTTTTCATGAACAGGTACATTTTATGGATAGTGCTTTATCTTCTGTGAGCGAATTCATAATGTTTTAAAAAAATACAGATTATTTCGGAGTATATATATTTTCATAATATTATTAGTTATTTATTTCTAAACAAAAATATATACGAAAAAATTATCTTTACTGCCAAATAAGCTCCAGCTCTGCATCTAATTTTGGATCTGAAAAATTCGAATAATATAAATTCTATACTGTTAATTTTCACAAAAACTCACTGGAATCAGATTGTTGTGCAAGATTTGTTCCTATTCTGGTTTTCGGATGGTTATATCAGCAAGTCATCCGATTGTTTTTTTCCTTTTAACAGCTTCCTGGTGGTACCGAGTAAGATTCCCAGCTCCTGTTGCGATTGCTGCAAATTATGCTCAAATCAGACTAGACAACCTCTTTGACTTCCTTTTTTGAAACATAAAACACTAATCGAGAATGTACACTTTGCATACTTTCAGCGATTGCGAACTTCGGCTGCAAATTCACTTTTCACATTGAACACAACAATCAATTTACACGATTCGCACTTGGAAAATATCTAATTGCAATCGCGTTTTGTCAATGTGTCAAAATATGGAATATACAGAAATTTGATGAATTCGTTCTTCGATTTAATGAGTTTTCGCATTGATGGTAAGAAAATAGTTCTTAAATCAATTATTGACCACGTTCATAGTATCATGAAGATGTGTTTTTAACTTGCAACGAAACTTTGAATAAGTATTTGTGTATTTGTACAAGGTGAAAGAGTTAGATGGAAGTTGATTCATAGCATTAATGAACTGTTCATTGAATAGTGATGAACATTTTCATTCACATAATGAATTGTTCATAATGTCAAAGAATTTTAGGTTGATGATCTACATTCATTATTATTATGAACAGCATTTTTCTCAGTGTGGCAAGGATTAATCTTTAAAATAATCTGCCTTCATACAGATAAAGGCTAAATCTCTTGAATCTATCAAGTCAATCTTCACGGAAGATAGTTATATGCTCCTGCTTTACTTTTGATGTTGCTAGGGGCTTCATCAATGTTGTGTCTCAGTCCAATATGATGACCTTCAACGAATCAGTAATGCAGACGAGGCACACACGTTTACTGAATGAATACCGACACCACACAGTTTACGCCAACAATGAGCCAATCAATAGATGCTGCAAAATATTCAATAGCTTCGCAAAATGTTATTCCCAAACCATTTCAAGGCAAAGGGGCTCACGTCATGAATGCCCTATCCAATTCCCTTCCAAAGATGGTTAGATTTGTAAAATTCTTTTATTGTTTATTTCATCATTGTATATTGTACAAATTCATTCATATAAATTGTTAAATATTAATTTTAAGTGTTTTTTGTAAGACTTGTTTGGTTGAAAATAAAGAAATAAATTAATAAATAAATAAATAAAAATAACATCACTTTGCGAATATTTTGTGTGTGCTTTTTTTTAAATTACGTTTCCAAGCCTGAAATAAATAGCCCTTTATTTCACCACTCCTACTTAAATTACAACAGAAATGGGAAACAAATTTTTTGATCTTCAATGGCGATTAACACATATTATATCAATTTAACTCTAAAATATAGTACATTTTATGGTACATTATTCCTTTTCTTTTTATACGCTAATGTTACTGCTTAGACTGTAGGATATATTGAAATATTAACCGAGATAGTTTGTTGTCATAGATGAGCTCAAATGAAAAATTGAGAATATATTCGTGCGTTTTCAAAAATAAACTTTTTTCGACAAACTAATACGTTCTGAAATAACCTTGAGGATCGCGCAAAGCAGAATTTCCACTCTTATTTTTGCAATGCTATTGGAGTTTTCCAATTTCTTGACACGTTGCATCATCATTGTTAGCGATATCTTCGATACAGTTTTCATTACTACTTTTAACAAAACACAAAACCATAAATAAAGCAAAGTTTTGGGAGCAATGATTATTTTCCGATTGTTTGAACCTGTTAACTGAGGAATAATCTTTTGCACAACTCGTTTCATAATGGAAGTTTTTTTCTTCGCAGTGCGAAGTAATTCAATATATCAACATAAAGATTCAGTGCGAATCGCTCATGGTTGTGTTACTCGTTAGAGCTGAAATTTTCAGGATATATTATAGTATAGTACATGATACAATGAGAACAAGGTAGTTTATTTCAAGTACCAAAATGCGTTCATTCGGCGCTGGTGACAACTGTGAGTGATTTGCCTTTAAGCCAATGTAAAATTGGGCAACTTCAAGGAGGGCTTTTGGGGTGCTAATGGAGCGATATTTTAATTTTGATGATGAGGTTTGAATGGTTAGTTTGTGTTTTTAAATGCCCCAGAAAATCTCAAGGAAAAAGCTATTGTACAGAGCACAATGATGAAAAGCTCAATAGCTTATTTTTCCCAATATGATATTAAATGCACTTACTTCAACGAATCATTTAGAGTTTTTTTATGGGTACGATGTTTTCCACCTGACGTTGTCATGTTTTCGGTTAAAAGAAAATACTAACCTATTCAAAATAAATCAGTTTCTGTTAGACGTTTATTTTATTTATTTTTATTACTACAAAATACGATATCTGGTTCAAAACGCGGTCTAAATATATTTTGCTCTTAGAAAACAATAATGGCGTACGAAAAAAGTATGTCAATATTGAAAATGTGTAAAACATACAAGACATGCAGAAGTTGTCGACTCCAACTGAGAACGTGTCTTTGTTTGCTATACAGTTTTAAAATGAGGACAGATTTCTTTAATATTAAAGAAAAAAAAAACTTCTTGCATTCACGCGTAAATAACTAAATAGTTTCTCGCATTCACAAATAAACAAGTAAATACTTTCTTGGATTCGCGGACATATATTCCTCTGAGTGTAGCCAAACAAATCAAATGATATAAATCTATATTATTGATAATTTGATTTCTGCGCCCATGATCCTAAGTCGATAAAGCATTTCCATATTGTGCGGTGCTAATAACACAGTATGAATATTTTCTCGAACTGTACAGATATCTTCAAAATGCACCTCACAAAGAACCTCAATCAACAGCACTATTATACATCAATTAAATCATATGTATACACTTTGCGCATAATTCAACAACTTTAAATCCTCAATTAGCTCATTGGCATTGTCTTATATGCATACCATAGACATATAAAGAATGGACACGCAATCACAATGCATGAGCCCGTACGTGAATGAAGCAATTTTACTACACATGCAATTTTACTCTCTGTAAAACAGCTTTCCCCTCAATGCCGCACGCACCACCCCTCAGCGCTGTAGACTCTCTATGTAAACATTCATTTCAATCCATCCAATCTACGGGGTGATTGGGATAACGGGGAAACTAATACATGGGCACAAATTTCCAAATACATCAACTTTTCTGCATGAAATTTGTTGTTGTTTTATACAAACACATTGCGACCAGAGGTCGAAAATTGCTTCATTTCTCTCGGCCCATTTCGTATCCATTCTTTTTATATCTATGATGCATACGCACTTACATATATATCTCACTGAAGCTTAATATCTCAATGCATATTTACATCTATGCCCCAACCCGGCTGAATAAATCCGCATCTTAACATCAAATTTATAATTTTTTTTTCGCTCACTATTAATTCCCTTTCGGTGGCCACTCAAATGCTTATTTCTATGTCAATAAAGCATTTCCATAATGTGCGATGTTAATAACAAAAAAAAAATCTTGTTTCCAACTATTCCGATATGTTCAAAACGCAGCTCACAAAGAACCGCAATTAACAGAATTATTATCTATAAATAACATCATAATTTTTCAATGCACATTTGCATCAGTTACCCTATCGAGCTGCATGGTTCTGCATTGCAACATCGCACGTACATACAACTAGCATCGTACCCATAAAAAAAGTATGCGTCGTAAAATCATACAATTCGGGGGATTTTCCCACCTCCCCCACGAATTGTACGTTGCCGTCATCCATCGTGCTTTCAAAAACGACTAGACATTCGACTTGAGACCTGCAATGCACAACGCTTGAGACGCACTCAACGCGAACCGACTACGCTTCTCGCTCTTCACGATAGGCTAACGCTCCGTTAGCGGTCGCCCATTGATTTACATAGGTTGTGACGACCAAGCGTAGAAATATCGCATCTACGACGATAGCTCAACGACCCGTGTGCGGATTGCCTAAGGCAATCCGCACACGGGTCATGTGTCACGTTGAGTGCGTCTCAAGCGTTGTGCATTGCAGGTCTCAAGTCGAATGACTAGTCGTTTTTGCAAGCGCGATGGATGACGGCAACGTACAATTCCTGGGGGAGGTGGGAAAATGCCCCGAATTGTATGATTTTACGACGCATACTGAAGTGTTCTTGACGACCCGTGTGCGGACATCATACGAGAATGACGACACTCGTTTTGTCGCGAGCTTCACAAGTGTCAAACGCATCTCTCACGTATCGCATGGCTAACGACCCGTGTGCGGAGTGCCTAAATGATTCGTTGAAGTGAGTGCATTTAATAACTTATTGGGGAAAATAAGCTATTGAGTTTTTCATCATTGTGCTTTGTACAATAGCTATTTCCTTGAGATTTTCTGGGACATTTAAAAAAACAGGCGAATTATTCAAACCCCGTCATCAAAATTAAAATATCGTTCCACTAACACCACAAACGCCCTCCTTGAAGCTACCCATTTTTACATTGGCTTAAAAGCAAAACACTCACAGTTGTCACCAGCGCGAGAATGGGATAGTGATAGACATGCGCGATGGATTACCTTGTTTTCATTGTATCATGGTATAGAATGAGTACTCATAGTTGCTTGGAATCAATATCAAATTAAGATAATCTTTTGGCGCCGCTGGGAATTTCAGTGAATTATAAGATACTCCTGTGTTTCTATGGAAATAAGAAATTTGGAAGAAACAAGTATGCAAAATGATAACTAAGAATGTTTTCAGGTTTGAAAGCTTTTAACCTTTCGCTGGCGCTGAGTGCATTGAAGTACACGCATATTAAGCATGTTTTTTTGCTCCTCTATCCAGCAGAGAATAGAGTATACGCATTGGAAAGAACAACACTCCTGTACCAGTGAATTCACTACTACATTAATTCTATTCCTCATTTGTAGTTCAGGTGCTGAGCTAAAGAATGTGATGATAGAAAAAAAAGCTCGTAAGAAGTTGTCTTTTTTTCTGTGAGATGGCTTTGGGTTTTTCATGGTTATGTTGAATGTTTTGGTAGTTAGGAAATTCGAAAAAGCCCTCATAATGTGTAGAAAGTTAAAAAAAGTAATTTTCTGTTAGTTCTTTTTCTATCGATTGTGGTAGTGTATATTCGTTATTTTCTCCCTTTATTTTTTAGCTGTTGTGTGCTAACGGAGCAAATACAGCAACCTATGTCAGTCTTAGCGAATGCACTGCTGTTTAATACGAGATCGTTGTTTTTGCAGCATAGTTATGTTCTGATCTGTATCGGAGCAAAAAAGCGCGCCTATTGTTTTTCAAATTTCGGATTCTGATAACTTCTGATGGAGTCATCAGACTATTACAAAATTTCTAGTGCATATTAATGATTTTCAGAAATGGACCTGTAAAATTTTTCATGAATATGCAGGCAGGAAACTTTGACAAAATCAAGTAAAAAAATTCTTCAAATCATAGTTTCCTGGTTTTATATATATATATATATATATATATATATATATATATATATATATATATATATATATATATATATATATATATACATATATATATATATATATATATATATATATATATATATATATATATATATATATATATATATATATATATATATATATATATATATATATATATATATATATATATATATGAACAGAGATATTTTTAACCCTTTGGCAGCGGTGGGCATTTTAGTGAATTTTCAATAAAAACATACAAAACGTAAATTGATAATATTTTAAGCTTGGTTTTAATAGTTTTTTTTAAACCTCTAACCCCATGCGGGCGCTAAGCGCCACAAATTGGGCAAATACATTTTGCGAAACTTCGGATTGCGGTAGCTTCTGACAAAATCATTCGATTATCACAAAATTTACCGAGTGTTTTGATGTGTTAAAGAATTAAACTTGTGTAGTGTTTGCTTACTATACAAGTAACCCTGTAGAAATGGCAAGAACGTCAAATTAAATCCTTCAAACCGACTACCGTCCTGATGTTTTTTTGATTTTTAGGAAAATTGTAATTGATCGACAAATTTTATACACGGCTCATCTTATCAAGTTGCAAAGTAATTCATCGGACGAGAAGGTAACCCTGCATCAAATTACCTATTTTTTAAAAACCCTGAATTTGTGTTCGCGAGAAATATTCATATCAATTCACAAGATATGTTGATCTTAAGCAAAAGCAGGTCTGATAGAAATTTAACGAACTTTCTTGCAACCTTGTGACTGTGGTGCCATTTGATAAAACCGTGAGGCAAATAAAAACTATTTGCCCTATAATTTCTGATGCAGTTATTCAATAGGTGTAAAAATCACACATTAGGTTAGCCTTAATGTAGAGCAAGTCTGGTAGAATTTTGATTAGAGTTAACAGCTACGTTAGTTTTTGTCTATTTTCACATTAGTTGCTACCTTTTAATTTTCAAATGATGATCGTCTTGATATGAAAATAGGCAAAGAATGTTGCAATTTCTAACATTTTGAAATTTTTGTGGGTGGTAACGCTAAAAAATGTTCTACTCCTATAACTTCCATAGCAGTCATATGATCAAAACGGAATTCATAAAGTGAATAGGTCTTAGCGTGTAGCAGGTTTGATATAATTTTGGCTGTGATGCTCGAAAAGGGCTGTCAGCTCTGGACCCTTTTGTCATTTTTTTTTACCAAATGACATTAAATGTTTATATCATTAACACCTTAAGGCTGGTACTGAGCAAATCGTGAAGCTAAATTTTGACATGTCTCCATTATCTGGTCATTCTTTCATGTGAAAATTTTGGCAATGGAGAAAAGCAGAGACACTGTTCTTTCCGGACGGATAAAATGTCAAGAATTTCAATTTTCAACCGATTTTCTTATTGGAAAGACAGTTGCACAATTCAATTTTCAAATTGAAACACCAAATGTCACTTTTTAGCTCGAAAGAATGCACCGCACAAACTAAATTGGCGTGAAATGATTGGAGACATGTGTCAATGCCATCTATATTTTCAAAGCGAAAGCAAGTTTGAAGCAACTTTTCATGCTAAGAACAGAGTCCAACTCTTGCTAATTTTCAAGCTAACTTTTCGCCGAAACAAATTTCACGTGAAATTTTGTATGAAAATTTCACTTGAAATCGAACTCAGTACTATACTTTACGGTGAAAATCATTAACAAGTCCTCAAAATATGCAAGTTCCGAAAATTAAGCGGATGACAGCCCCAAAAATATTAATATCCTCAAATTTTCTAATGTAGTCATCGGACATAAATGATATTCATTGAGCAGGTTTATTTCACGTGAAGCAGTTGCGAAACTAGAAGAGAGCTTACAGCAACGAGCATTTTCGCCATAAAATTTTCATAGGATAATCATGCTATACTGAAAATCAATAGCAAATAATTAACTCTTTTCAATTCTGAAACCCTTCCGAGGGGTAATCCTGGATATATAGTTGGCCTGTATCATCCGATGAAGTCTTCCGATCGTCGTAGTAAGGAGCATGGTTAGTAGAACATGCATTCAAAACGTGCACGTTTATTCCGCTTTTCTTCGGAAATCAGTCTTTCTAGCGATTCCGATGCGCTAGAGTTTTTTTCTCGCTAGTATGCATTTTTTGTCATGTAATTTTTTTTTAAATTTATGAAATACTATTATTAACTGTTTATTCCTATCTTGTCGCTATGAAGGAAATACAGCTTAAATTGTAAACGTTCATTAACTAAGAAGAAAAAATCACGACAAGCACAAGCACATACCTACGATTACGCCCACAAGCCATCACTAAAAAACCAGTTTTCCAGGATAATCAAAAGTCTCTTTAAAACTTTAACTCGGTATACTGTTTTTAGCAGCATATACAGTACTATGTAATTAAATGCTCATTAATTGAATACTTTGCGAATTGTTTATATTACAATAATGTCCATTAATCTGCTGCTTGAAAGAACCACAATGCCAGTCAGTATAAAATTTAAAGAAAAGCGCTGCACTTACACTACTTTCCATAATTCATACTATGGACTATTTTGAACTGATTCACCAACATCCTGTACTTGACCGCTTTGATACATGCACATATATATATACGAACTAAATCCAAATGTACCATATCGTAATCTTGCTTCACTGTTAAAAATTCTCATTTACCACAAAAACTCTTCACGACGAAAAATGTCGTCATGACCATTGCGGTTGAAGTTCCTGGCTTGACGAAATATTTCATCATACCCAGTTAACAGGTCAATAGCGCTTATTAAAAAAATTTATTAATTGCTCATAGCTATTACAAGTTCAACTAATAGCCAAAGTTGTGTTACCCGCCAATGCGCAAAATCTTCTCCGTTCCCTTTACCTCCCGTTGGAGTAAAAAGGGGGCAATTTCGGGTGGCTTAGCTCACGCGGAGATTGGTGTGAGTCAGTTTTTTTAGGCGCCACTCGCTTCGACTTTCACCGAAATTGCCTACTAACCGTCGCCTAGAAGCGAGAAATCGGCGACGATCAATTCTACACCCCCGAACACGTATTTTAGTAAAAATAGCCGATGCGGCAATAATAACGCCAGCGTTACAATTGGTACCACAATTATATTATTCACTTCAATCAAATATTTCAATCGACGGCGCCGCGTTACACTACTTATTGATTTTTAAAATTATTTCACAACAATACCTATTTCTAAACTTACTGTGTAAACCCTGCTGTGACTACGAATAATCTGCTTCGTCGATTCGCTACTGTCGTATGGTCGTCTAATCGGGAAATCCCCTCGTATTGCAAGTCAGCGTTTTCTTCGCGCTTGCTCCGCCGTTGATCGTTCTCCTAACGCCTTCGCATTCGACCCGCTAGATATTCGCCCTCGAATCGCTACTACGCCGCTACATCCAACTTTCCCCAGATCATTAAGTTCGCTGCTTCTTCCTAATTTTCTGTCCACCCGTATTCGACTTCCACCGGCTCCACAATTTTTCATTACGTTCGAGCGGTGTACACCTTCGCTGTTTCTTTGAGTTTCACACGCTTGGCCCCAGGTTACTCGAGCGCACGCCAGCAATCCGATACCATGAAAAATTCAAATTAGTGGAATTAGTTCCTGACTCCACTTCGGAACGTCTGGTTCTCACCTTGGCAGCTGGGGAATAGAATGATCTATAGCCTGTCCACTGGCCAGCAAACCTCGCATAGAGGTTTCCCGTGCCGCTTCTGCGGTATCTTTGCAGACCGTTGGTTGTCTCATTCGCAGTATCGTTCGATCGGGTGCATTGGCCCCTTGTACTCGCTACACGCGCCTGCTAAAGTGCAATTTCGCGCACCTTTTCGTTTTTTTGCCGTGTGGTGGCGGTTCGATCGTCTCTTGACATCTCGGGCATCCTGTCAGTGATGTTTACCTCCATCATGTCAACGAACGATGTTGACAAGATTGTAAATTTAACTAGGATGTGTAGTGTTTCCATCGAATTCTGCC
Organism: Nemotelus nigrinus; assembly: GCA_947369275.1. Taxonomy (NCBI): domain Eukaryota; kingdom Metazoa; phylum Arthropoda; class Insecta; order Diptera; family Stratiomyidae; genus Nemotelus; species Nemotelus nigrinus. The sequence continues at coordinate 54,654,854 of OX376373.1, read as the reverse complement.
TAGCAGATAGCTGAGTGTTCACGCGGCGCGACTAGACGGTCAACGGCGGACGTGCGCCCCATTTCACCGGGCATTTTCGGTCTATTTTCGTTCGAGTGCGTGAGTCGGCGTTCCCTTCTCCGACGGCATTCCTGGCTCCTTAACTACGCTAAGGGTCGCTCGTTCCCGGGTCCGGGTAATCGTCGGCCGTTTAATCTAAGTCGACGGCGATGCTTTGACCCGATGGGGAGTACCCGCTCACATCGGTGGAGCGCCTGATTTCCTTTGATTTACCTCATTTACAATTCCTTTACATTTCATTTCATTACTTTACATTACATTTCATTACATTAGATTTCCAATTCCTCTACATTTCATTTCATTACATTTCATTTCGAATTCTTTACATTTCATTTCATTACTCGCTGGCGTTACATCTCCCCCTTCCCCAGAGAATTACTAAGTAATTCTTGTCTAACTTTCTGCCTATGGAGGCAATAATTGACGAAATGACCGCGAATTGCGCGCGCCCCTATGACTCCCGGAAACTTTCGAATTCTAATTGCCGCGGCAGTCTACGACCCGTTTTTGGTATCTGTATTCGATCTTACGCCGAAGGTAAGTATTTCATTAAAATTCCCGCGACCAGCGCCCCGGTCTTAGTGTTTAGTAGTCAATCTTCGTGCTCTTGCCTACTTGAATTCTAGATGGTACGACACGATCATTGATGCTGGGACACACATTCACGCCAGACTTACGCTATTTACTCTTCTTTCCGACAGAGATTTTGTGTTGTAATTTTTTTTGTCTCGTGGTTTGTACAGTGTTGTCGACCCTATAGATATATATATCTCGACTGTATCAAACCCTGACGCAAAACAACCTGTTTCTTTTTAGGATGGCTACCTCTACCACATTTAACAAAAAAAAACGAAATAATATCAGAAAAAAAAAACGAAAGGAAAGGAAAGAGAAAAAGGAGAAAAAAAAATAGAATAAAAACAGATATGGACCTACCACCAAATGAACGGTATTGTATTTATATTCCTAATAATCCTTATCGTATTATCTCATAAAACAACCATATGTAAATATATTCCTATTTCAAATTCTAAAGCAAAACAACCTGTTTCTTTTTAGGGTGTTTACCCCTGCCACGGCCAATGAAAAAAAACAAGATAATAACAAAAGTCTAAAAAAAGAACTAAAAGAAAGGAAAAAAAAAGGAAAAAAAAAGATGAGCAGATACGGACCCACCACCAAATAATTGGTATTGTTTTTATATTTCTAATAACCCCAATGATATTACTACATAAAATTACCCTCTTAGCTTGTCCGTAAATCCAATCTTAACTACGGTTTTAATCCAAGTTACCTGTCTAATCTATTAGTTACTTCAATACCCACCACCAGCTTACCCTAACAATTTATTCTCTCATACCAACTCCCCTATGCTATATTTTTCTGTTTTAACTATGATTCCCTGAATTTAACCACCTCCGCCCAATTATTCTAACGATTTATTATCTTATTCTTAATTAAAATCTATCTTGTGCCTATCCGTTAAGTGCCAAAAGTCGATATGTCACACCTCGCGATCTGGTCTTTGAGTTAGCACCTATTCGAGGCACCTAACTCCATTATCCTACTGCTATTAAAAGTAACCTATCCAAACATCATATGGTAAAAAAAAACAGCACTTGGACGCCGGTCTCCGCTGTCGCTGACTCCTAGTTATAATCAGGTTCGGAATTGTCTTCCACATACCGTTTAAGGTCTTTTGCATGCCAGTTTCCTGCAGACTTCCCCCTCTCATCAACTAACTCAAAGGTCCATGCTGAAGTCTTTTTCCTTATTTTATAAGGCCCAACGAACGCAGGAGCAAGTTTGGCGGAAAAATGTTTGCTGGCATCTGACAATACATAGTTCCTTCTCCATACACTATCACCTATCTGGAAATCTACCGTCCTCCGCCGGAGGTCATAGCGTTTTTTACTTGATGAAGCCACCAGCCCCATCCTCTGGATCACTTCTCGTCGAACTTCATCTAGAGCTCTCGCGTTCCGTAAAGGGCTAAAACTCCGATCCCCGCTTTCGGGCGGTTCTGTTTCCTCTTGAAACGTAACCATCTCCCGGCCAAAATTTAGGTAATATGGAGAGTAACCGGTGACCTCGTGTTTATAGGTTCTCAGGGCGCATGCAATCTTTGCCAAGTACTCGTCCCACGTGCGCTGATTATCCGAGGCGTAGCAGCGCAACATGCACTTCACATCTTGGTTGCGCCTTTCGGCCGGGTTGGCCTGGGGGTGGTACAGCGCAGTATACCTAATCTGTACCCCATAACTCTCCACCGGACATTTAAATTGCTTGCCCCGAAATTGCACGCCATTGTCGCATACCAAAACCCTTGGTACACCATACACCAGGAGTACGTTTTCTTCCAATAGTCGGAAAACATTTGAAGCTGTCGCTGTTCGCATTGGTAGCAAGATCGAAAACTTGGTGACGTAGTCCAATATTGTCAAAATGTAAACGTGACCACGCTTTGACCTGGGCAGCGGTCCCACTAGATCCACACAGATCATTTCCCAGGGGTCTTTAGCCTCGCCGGCCCTGGTGGTCATCAATCCAATCGGTGCCCTCCTCTCGACTTTGCATGCCTGGCAAATTTTACATTTCTCTACGTATCGGCGAATGTCCGCCCGCATCCCTGGCCAATAGTAGGTTTGCGCAACTCGGGATAATGTCCGATCAGCTCCCATATGTCCTGCTGTAGGATCGTCGTGGCACCGGTTGAGAACGGCTCCCCTCTCAGCTCTCGGCACGACTCTTTTCCAGCCGGTTTTGTTTCCCGCTTCTAAGCTGGTCCCCTCTGCCCGTTTCCACAGGGTGTTATCCATAGCTCTCCAGTTTGAGTATTTCACTGGATCTCCTCGTACGTTCTCCAACATTTTCTCGTACCATGGCTCCAGTTTCAGTGAGGCGCCTATACTGTCTACCTGGTTAATTGCCCGGGAGAGTGCATCCGGCACCAAGTGCTCCTTCCCTTTTCGGTGAACTACTTCGAAGTCGAACTGCTGGAGCCTTACCGCCCATCTAGCCAACCTACCAGTGGGGTCCCTCAGCCTATTCAACCAAACGAGTGAGTGGTGATCAGTAATTACGATGAAATGAGTGCCTTCAATATATGGGCGCAGCTTTTCGATTGCCCATAGCACCCCTAAACATTCTTTTTCCGTTGCTGAATATTTCCTCTCACTACTCGAGAGCGCCCTGCTGAGATAACACACAACCTTTTCTCCCGACGAGTGTGCCTGGCTCAGTACCGCCCCGATGCCCACGTCCGACGCATCTGTTTGTACTTTGAATGGAAGGTCAAAGTCAGGACACGACAGTACCGGTGCCGTAGTGAGCCTCTGTTTACACAAGGCAAACGCGCGCGCGCACTCGTCACTCCACACAAACTTGCGACCCTTTTTTAGTAAATCAGTCAGGGGAGCCACCATCGTTGCATGGTCCGGAATAAAGCGTCTGTACCAAGACACCATACCTAAGAGTTGTCTAACCTGTTTCACTGTTTCGGGACGCGGAAACTCGCTTACCGCCTTTACTTTTTCAGGGTCTACATGCAAGCCTTCTGCATCAACTAGGTAACCCAAATATCTCAACTGCGCCCTACAAAACTGGCATTTTTCGCGTGACAACCGTAGACCCGCCTCTCTCAGTCGAACAAACACTTCTCGCAGGACTTCTATATGTCGCTCAAATGTCTCGGTCACAATTATCACATCGTCGAGATATGTAAACACGTAAGGCTCCAATGCAGGCCCGAGCACCGTGTCGATCAGCCGTTGCCATGTGGCCCCCGCATTGTGAAGTCCGAAAGGCATCCTGAGAAAATGAAACAATCCCCTTCCTGGCACGGTGAACGCGGTGTATTGCCTAGAGTCTTCTGCCATCGGTACCTGCCAGTAAGCTGACTTGACGTCCAGCGTCGACAAGTACTTTGCATTCCTCAGCTTGTCCAAAGTAGCGGAAATGTACGGCAAAGGGTATGCGTCCTTCTCAGACACCGCATTCACTTTTCGAAAATCTACGCAAAAACGATAAGTCCCGTCTTTCTTCCGAACCAGCAATATCGGCGACGACCAAGGACTTGACGACGGCTCGACCACTCCCATCCGAAGCATTTCATCCAGCTCAGCATTGATTTGTCTCTGCACAGCGGGTGAGACCGGGTAATACCTCTGCTTGATCGGGAGAGCCGAAGTTTTAATGACATGCTTAACTGCTTTCGCACAGCCCAATCCCTCGCCCATTAACCCGAACTGCTCCTCTAACAACATAGCCAAGGTCTCTGCTTCTCCAGTTGATAAGTCTGTCCGACTTCGCAGCGCACTACCCCCCACCGCCTCCGCTGAAGCGACCGACGTCCATTGCTGACCTTGCATATCTAGGACAACACCGAAACGCTGCCAAAAATCGATCCCCAATATCGCTTCCTGAGGAATCGACGAAATGATCAATACCTCCATGTCGTGCTCACGTCCGTTCAAGGCAAAACGCAACCGTGCCTCCCCGTCCACCGAAACCAATGCCCCGTTGGCCAGTCGTACTTGCTCAGTTCCTCCTTGACTACATGTCACACCCTTCTCTGCCAACCGGAACCACCCCTTTCCTCCTAGGATTGTGCGGCTGGCCCCCGAATCCAGTAGTCCTTCCATGACCATGCCCTCGATCTCCACCCGTAAGTGCGGACGACAGTCATGTTCGCTTCTAACCAGGGCATAATCTACCTTCGGCTGATGACGTTGCTGTTGCGGCCTCGGCCCAGTACTCGCTTGGCCGCCTAGCGAGCACGCCGGCCGTTTCCCGATTCCTCGACCCCTGACCGACCTCGATCCACCTGGTTATTGACCCTCACTCGACAAGTTGGACAGGCGGACCGCATGACCCCTAGACGTCCACACCCAAAACACCGCCTTGGCTCAGCACATGCTCTCGATAAGTGTCCCTCCCGCTTGCAATTCCAACATTGAATTTGGCTTCGCTCGGACACTGCAGCAACTCGCTCCGCACTTCCCGTCCCTACATATGCCAGGTCTGGCTCTAGACAGCGTCTGGAACGGGTGCTGGGAGGCACAAACGCCGCCACCGACGCCCTAGTCGCATCCAGGGTGCGGCCCATCCTTACCAGCTCCGCGATAGATGTCACTGAGGTTAGGCCCAGCTGTTGCTGGTAGAATGGCGCGATATTTCTCCGCAATAGACGCAGCTTCTTTTCCTCTGAGCAACCTGTCTTCAAGCGACTGAAAAGACGCTCCATAACGGCCACGTAGACCCCCATGGACTCATTTTCTCCTTGGGTCCGCTTCCGGATCTCGTCCCATAGGCGATCTTCATAGTCTGGTGGGAGGAATTCTGTTCTGAGTTCCTCCACCAGCTCGTCCCAGTTACTCACTAGACCGCGGTTGGCTCGGAACCAAATCAGAGCCCGGGAATCAAACAGGTCTACCGCAGCCCTGAAAAGTTGTGTTTTGGACAACCCCCTCGCCTGTCGCAACTCTTCTACCCGCTCCAGAAAGGCATTCACGGAACCCGAGGAGTCTCCGCTGAACTTGAGGCCCCACTTCGCCACCTCCGCTAAGTTTGGTAGCCTCGCCTCTGGCGGAGCGGCCGCTGCCCGTTCGATAGCCGCAGGTTCATCTTCGTCCCCACTCGTTTCCTCCGTTTTGGACACCAAGGTCCCCATCGCAATGATGAGCCGGTTACGGAGTTTTTTTGCACCATCTAACTGTTCGGGTGTGGTCGCCCGCATATTACCCAGGCGGCGAAAAGCGAACTCAATCTTTACCCTGGTCTTCACATATTCCGATGTGGCTTTGTCCCCCGTCACCCTCGACACTAAATCTTCCACCTCTGAAGCCTTCGCTGACAATTCCGCGTAATCTGTCTCGTAGTCAAAGGGATACGCTGTCTCTACGTAAGAGGTATTCTGCGCAGACTCCGCTTTCAGTGTTGCCCTCAGCGTCTTCCTCATACCTTCTACCGTGTCCGCCGGAAAACCCCGGATGGCGAGCTCATAAGTGAGCTCGTCTTTCGACAGGCGGTCTACTAGAATCTTCATTATGAAATAGAAGATAATCTTTCTATTTTATCAGACCCCAGAAATGCTCTTCCAAAAATTAACACCAGAGAAGTACCTATCAACCGTCACGATTTCCACCGGCTAAAACTAAAACCACCACTTCAAAATTTATTCACTTCCAATAATCGAATTTAACACAAGCAACCTAAATCCACTCATTCACACTTCCACACCAACAATCTAGAATTCAAATAGGTTTTCACCAAAAATAAAAAATATGTAGACTTATATCATATATATCTATATATATCTAGATATGTATATATGCAAATATTCATATTCGAATAAATTTCAAAAATTCAATAATAATATATGTGTTTCAATGATCTATCCGAATACTATTATGCGAGAAAATTAAGAATTCAGTGCGAAATATCAATTCTAATATTATAGTCACACTAATTACGCTAAGATTAATATCTGCAACGATATGTCAACGCAAAATTATTTCGGTTCGAAACTCTCGCAGAACGACCAGCCGGATTGATCAATATTGCAAACGTAATCAATACTGCACTTCTTTTTAGTTAATCAATATTGCACTCCTATGGGTGCCTCTAGGGCGCCCCTCCTGAATTTTTCCCGCGCCTACCGAGCCTCCCACCATTTGGGACTTGGCTATATGAAACTTTTCACGCGCACCGTTTCGTACCGTTATCACCGTTAAGGCCCCACGTTGGGCGCCAATTTGTTACCCGCCAATGCGCAAAATCTTCTCCGTTCCCTTTACCTCCCGTTGGAGTAAAAAGGGGGCAATTTCGGGTGGCTTAGCTCACGCGGAGATTGGTGTGAGTCAGTTTTTTTAGGCGCCACTCGCTTCGACTTTCACCGAAATTGCCTACTAACCGTCGCCTAGAAGCGAGAAATCGGCGACGATCAATTCTACACCCCCGAACACGTATTTTAGTAAAAATAGCCGATGCGGCAATAATAACGCCAGCGTTACAATTGGTACCACAATTATATTATTCACTTCAATCAAATATTTCAATCGACGGCGCCGCGTTACACTACTTATTGATTTTTAAAATTATTTCACAACAATACCTATTTCTAAACTTACTGTGTAAACCCTGCTGTGACTACGAATAATCTGCTTCGTCGATTCGCTACTGTCGTATGGTCGTCTAATCGGGAAATCCCCTCGTATTGCAAGTCAGCGTTTTCTTCGCGCTTGCTCCGCCGTTGATCGTTCTCCTAACGCCTTCGCATTCGACCCGCTAGATATTCGCCCTCGAATCGCTACTACGCCGCTACATCCAACTTTCCCCAGATCATTAAGTTCGCTGCTTCTTCCTAATTTTCTTCCACCCGTATTCGACTTCCACCGGCTCCACAATTTTTCATTACGTTCGAGCGGTGTACACCTTCGCTGTTTCTTTGAGTTTCACACGCTTGGCCCCAGGTTACTCGAGCGCACGCCAGCAATCCGATACCATGAAAAATTCAAATTAGTGGAATTAGTTCCTGACTCCACTTCGGAACGTCTGGTTCTCACCTTGGCAGCTGGGGGAATAGAATGATCTATAGCCTGTCCACTGGCCAGCAAACCTCGCATAGAGGTTTCCCGTGCCGCTTCTGCGGTATCTTTGCAGACCGTTGGTTGTCTCATTCGCAGTATCGTTCGATCGGGTGCATTGGCCCCTTGTACTCGCTACACGCGCCTGCTAAAGTGCAATTTCGCGCACCTTTTCGTTTTTTTGCCGTGTGGTGGCGGTTCGATCGTCTCTTGACATCTCGGGCATCCTGTCAGTGATGTTTACCTCCATCATGTCAACGAACGATGTTGACAAGATTGTAAATTTAACTAGGATGTGTAGTGTTTCCATCGAATTCTGCCTAGCAGATAGCTGAGTGTTCACGCGGCGCGACTAGACGGTCAACGGCGGACGTGCGCCCCATTTCACCGGGCATTTTCGGTCTATTTTCGTTCGAGTGCGTGAGTCGGCGTTCCCTTCTCCGACGGCATTCCTGGCTCCTTAACTACGCTAAGGGTCGCTCGTTCCCGGGTCCGGGTAATCGTCGGCCGTTTAATCTAAGTCGACGGCGATGCTTTGACCCGATGGGGAGTACCCGCTCACATCGGTGGAGCGCCTGATTTCCTTTGATTTACCTCATTTACAATTCCTTTACATTTCATTTCATTACTTTACATTACATTTCATTACATTAGATTTCCAATTCCTCTACATTTCATTTCATTACATTTCATTTCGAATTCTTTACATTTCATTTCATTACTCGCTGGCGTTACAGTTGCCCTGATACGGGGATGTGTCATTCACCAGTTGAATGTAAACCCTTTAGTTCTTTAAATATTCACTTCTGAAGAATGCCCGGACTAGCAAACTAAAGAATTAGAATACATTTCTCGATTCATACTTCAATGCATTCGGTGAATTCCCGGGTTCAGTCATTTTTTGTCATTTTGTGTTGACGCGTAGAATATAATATCAGTGCATTGTTGCTTTTTACAAGTGGTTTCATGTGATTATTAAAGTGAATTATGGTTCGAGTAAACAAGAATTCAACGCATCATTTCCTTACCTTAAGAAAGAAGCTTAAAATACTGGATAAATTGAAAAGTGGAGGAAGTGTAAGGCATATTTCTAAGGAGTATGGAGTAGGAAAATTGGCAGTTTCAGATATTAAAAAGAATAAGGAATAAATAGAAAGGTAGAAATATTAAAACTGCAAATATTTCCTTGTGATAAAACATCTTCCTTTCCAGTTATGCAGTCAAAACTGAGAGTAGCCTATGTTCCAGGAAAACTATGAAATCCGCCGAGTACGATTTGGTGGAGGAGAAAGTTTTTTCCTGGTTTCAGAGAAAACGGTGGCAACACATTCCGATCTCCGAAATCCTTGTTTGTGCAATGGCGAAAGAATTTTTCGACGAAATTTATGGAGGCACACGTACGTTTTTTGCTAGTAAAGGTTGGCTTCATAATTTCAAAAAACCTTTTGGTGTCAGATCTCTAAAGGTTTCCGGGGAGATATTAAGCAATGACTGCAATGTTGTGCAACCACTTAAAATTAAATTTAAGGAAAGAGTAAAAGGGATGAATTTGCAGCTATGTCAAATAAATAATGCAGATAAAACCGCCCTCTTCTGGAGGAAATTACCGGAAAAGTCTCTAGCGTTGCGTACGGAAAAATGTGCTGGAGATACAAAAATTGGAAAAGAACGAGTGACTTTTTTAGTTTGTTCCAATGCCACTGGAAAGCATCAACTGAAACTCTTGACGATAGGCAAATTCAAAAGCCCAAGAGCGCTGAAAGGACAGTCTTTACCCGTGGAGTACGTCAGTAGCAAAAATGCTTGGATGACGGAAGTTCAAAGAATGGTTTTATACCTCATTTGTCAAGCAAGTAAGACGTTATTTGAAAACTGAAGGGTTGCTGGAAAGAGCATTACTGTTATTGGATAGTACGACTTTCCATTCAACAAAATCCGAGATAAGAAGCCATGATGGCAAAATCTGTGTTATGTTTTTCCCTCCCAATTGTACTGCACTCATATGGATCAAAACGCCATTCGAATTCTAAAATGAAGTTACCGCAAGAGTTTTCTTTGCCATATTTTGGCTACCCTAGAAGAGAAGTGCATCAAACAATTCAATCTCAAAGATGTTGCAATGATTGTCGCCAACGCATGGAACTCTGTCACAGAAAGCACTTTGCGAAAATGTTGGAATAAACTTTTACGAGTCGATGAATGGGAATCTGAAGATGAATTGCCTATTTCCACATTGAGAGAACATTTAATTGCTAGGTCTAAAGAGAATGCAATTATCGACTTGCTCAATGATATTTCTCCTGACGTCTATCAATTTTCAGAAGTTAACGAATGGATTGTAGATGACGCGAATCAAGAACTGAGTAGTGAAAGTGAAGACGATGGAGATCAAATCGATAAACCACGTGTCGAAAACACGAAGGTTTCCCAAGCTGAAGCTGTGTCTGCAATTAATAAATGCATTGAATATGCAGAACAAGAAGAGTACAATATAAATGAAAAATTGTGCCTTCAAAAATTAAGAGAAAAAGCCATGCTAGATTTTAAACGGGTTCGTGTTCGTCAAGCAAAGATTACAAATTTTTTCAAATAACTACTGCTCGATTGATTTTATTCCTGGTACAGTTTGTTGATTTACATTCTAGCTTTATAATTTTGAATTTGAGCAAATACAATTTTTGTACTTAAAATACTAGTTTATGAATGCTCTCGGTCATCCGGCCGATTTGGTAATTCAGACAAGCCATGGAACGTAACTGTCCGAATTATCAAAAGAACACTGTTATAGTTTTTTTTAAAACCTCCAACCCCATGCAGGCGCTAAGCGCCACAAATTGGGCAAATACATTTTGCGAAACTTCGGATTGCGATAGCTTCTGACAAAATCATTCGATTATCACAAAATTTACCGAGCATTTTGATGTGTTAAAGTAGAAATGGCAGGAACGTCAAATTAAATCCTTCAAACCGACGACTGTCCTGATATTTTTTTTTTTTTTATTTTTGGGAAAATTGTAATTGATCAACAAATTTTATACACGGCTCATCTTATCAAATTGCAAAGTAATTCATCGGACGAGAAGGTAACCCTGCATCAAATTACCTATTTTTTAAAAACCCTGAATATGTGTTCGCGAGAACTCATGGCCGCATAATCAGATCAATGTGAAATTCCCAAGATATGTTGATCTTAAGCAAAAGTAGGTCTGATAGAAGTTTAACGAACTCTCTAGGAACCTTGTGACTGTGGTGCCATCTAGATGAAACGGTGAGGCAAATAAAAGCTGTTTGCCTTATAATTTCAGATGCAGTTATTCAATAGGTGTAAAATTCACACATTAGGTTAGCCTTAATGTACACTGAAAAAACACAGCGCCAGACGCCATAGTTTATAGACTTCTGGCGCCACGTACATAGTCGATTTGGGGATTGTGATAAAATATAGCGCCACACGCCATAATACATGGCGAAAAGTACATAGGAGCAGGCGCTATGCTTATAGCCCTCCACGCCATGTACTATAGTCCTCCACGCCATGCAGATGGCGTGGAGGTCTATACTATATGGCGTGGAGGACTATAGTAAATGGCGTGGGTGACTATAGTATATGGCGTGGAGGACTATAGTATATGGCGTGGAGGGTATAGTATATGGCGTGGAGGGCTATAAGCATAGCGTCTGCTCCTATGTACTATGGCGAGTGGCGCTATATTTTATCACAAATCGACTGAAATCGACTATGTACATGGCACCAGAAATCTATAAACTATGGCGTCTTACGCTATGTGTTATTTCAGTGCACCAAATATAAGTTCCACCAGACATAAATTCGATAAATTCGATTCAACATACTCACTAATGAATGTTCCTGCTCCAGTGTGAAAAATCACCGGTCGAAGTATCGAAAATATCGCAGTCAGTATTTCAGTTCAAAATGAGTCAATTATGTAGACATAAGCTCTAATGTCACTTGCTGACATTTATACGTTCCCTCACACCGCATGGCTGCGAGTTATAATTGGAGTGCCAAGAGCCATATTACATGGCTCATGGCACTATGTAATATAGCGTGTGGGGCCATAATTTCTGTGCCAGGTAATTATGGCGCTGGGAGCCATACTTCATAGCTCAAGGCACTATGTACATAGCGTGTGGGACCGTAAATGCTGCGCCATGTTACATAGGACCACGCGCTATGTAGATTCTGACATTATGGCGCTGGGATCCATATTGCATAGCTCAGAGTACTATGTACATAGCGTATGGGGCCATAAATAATGCGCTATGTTACATGGCTCTGGCCGCCATGTGGATTTTTTTCAGTGTAGAGCAAGTCTGGTAGAATTTTGATTAGAGTTAACAGCTACGTTAGTTTTTGTCTATTTTTACATTAGTTGCTACCTTTTAATCTTCAAATGATGATCGCCTTGATATGAAAATAGGCAACAAATGTTTCAATTTCTAACATTTTGAGTTTTTTGTGGGCGGTAACCCTAAAAAATGTTTTACCCCTATAACTTCCATAGCAGTAATATGATCGAAACGAAATTCACAGAATGGGTAGGTCTTAGCGTGTAGCAGGTTTGATATAATTTTGGCTGTGATGCTCGAAAAGGGCTGTCAGCTCTGGACCCTTTTGTCATTTTTTTTTACCAAATGACATTAAATGTTTATATCATTAACACCTTAAGAATGGTACTGAGCTAATCGTGAAGCTAAATTTTGACATGTCTCCATTATCTGGTCATTCTTTCGTGCGAAAATTTTCGCAATGGAGAAAAGCAGAGACACTGTTCATTCCGGACGGATAAAATGTCAAGAATTTTAATTTTCAATCGATTTTCTTATTGGAAAGACATTTGCACAATCCAATTTTCAAATTGAAACACCAAATGTCACTTTTTAGCTCGAAAGAATGCACTGCACAAACTAAATTGGCGTGAAATGATTGGTGACATGTGTCAATGCCATCTATATTTTCAAAGCGAAAGCAAGTTTGAAGCAACTTTTCATGCTAAGAACAGAGTACAACTCTTGCTTATTTTCAATCTAAATTTTCGCCGAAACAAATTTCACGTGAAATTTCGTATGAAAATTTCACTTGAAATCGAACTCAGTACTATGCTTTACGGTGAAAATCATTAACAAGTCCTCAAAATATGCAAGTTCCGAAAATTTTGCGGATGATATCCCCAAAAATATTAATATCCTCAAATTTTCTAATGTAGTCATCGGACATAAATGATATTCATTGAGCAGGTTTATTTCACGTGAAGCAGTTGCGAAACTACAAGAGAGCTTACAGCAACGAGCATTTTCGCCATAAAATTTTCATAGGATAATCATGCTATACTGAAAATCAATAGCAAATAATTAACTCTTTTTAATTCTGAAACCCTTCCGAGGGGTAATCCTGGAAATATAGTTGCCCTGTATCATCCGATGAAGTCTTCCGATCGTCGTAGTAAGGAGCATGGTTAGTAGAACATGCATTCAAAACGTGCACGTTTATTTCGCTTTTCTTCGGAAATCAGTCTTTCTAGGGATTCCGATGCGCTAGAGTTTTTTTCTCGCTAGTATGCATTTTTTGTCATGTAATTTTTTTTAAATTTATGAAATACCATTATTAACTGTTTATTCCTATCTTGTCGCTATGAAAGAAATACAGCTTAAAGTGTAAACGTTCATTAACTAAGAAGAAAAAATCACGACAAGCACAAGCACATACCTCCGATTACGTCCACAAGCCATCCCTAAATAACCAGTTTTCCAAGATAATCAAAAGTCTCTTTAAAACTTTAACTCGGTATACTGTTTTTAGCAGCATATACTGTACTATGTAATTAAATGCTCATTAATTGAATATTTTGCGAATTGTTTATATTACAATAATGTCCATTAATCTGCTGCTTGAAAGAACCATAATGCCAGTCAGTATAAAATTTAAAGAAAAACACTGCATTTACACTACTTTCCATAGTTCATACAATGGACTATTTTGAACTGATTCACCAACATCCTGTACTTGACCGCTTTGATACATGCACATATATATATATACGAACTAATTCCAAATGTGCCATATCGTAATCTTGCTTCACTGTTAAAAATGCTCATTTACCACAAAAAGTCTTCACGACGAAAAATGTCGTCATGACCATTGCGGTTGAAGTTCCTGGCTTGACGAAATATTTCATCATACCCAGTTAACAGGTCAATAGCGCTTATTAAAAAAATGTATTAATTGCTCATAGCTATTACAAGTTCAACTAATAGCCAAAGTTGCCCTGATACGGGGATGTGTCATTCACCAGTTGAATGTAAACCCTTTAGTTCTTTAAATATTCACTTCTGAAGAATGCCCGGACGGAATGCATTCATACAAACAACTAAAGTGAAATAAAAAATTTGCAAATAAATATTAATATTCACCTTATCAGCAGTGAATAAAGAGTATATAAGCTTCTGGTTCAAGCTTCTGGGAACAATCACAGCAAAGCATTAGATTAAGACAGATCAAGTTCTCCATTCACAATACGAAATGTATTTCAAGCTTGTAGTATTCAGTGCATGCTTAGCTCTAGCGGCATCGATTCTATCAAACCCAAGTCAAGTTCATCTTCGTAAAGCTTTCGAGACAGAAGATACAGAAGCTGAGCAGCATCTGCGGCAGACCAGAGATATCGCAGCATTTAAGATTCTGTCGTTTGGACGATCATCGGCTGATTCAACAAGGGTAAGCTGTGTAATGTGATGATGAATTTAACTTGTTTCGTATCTCATTTTGGACAATGAGTTAAAATAATGAAAATATTATTGTTTAATTTTATTCGAAAATTTACTAGTTGTTTTAGAGCTGCTTTATTATTTTTAACACGATTTCATATTTTCAGGACCTAATTCCGACAAATGAAAATATTTTAGTTGGAAATTCGAATTATAACAGGCGCGTACAGCGAAGTTTGGGAGGTCCTTACGCGACTCCGCGTCCAATGCAACTGCCCTAAGTGACCGCCGACACGGTCCCGCGTCTTGGTCCTTTTCATTTCGTTCGTAGATTTGTCTTCGTGGATTTGTGATTTGACATTATTGAGTGATTTTTCTGCTAATTTCAGTGTTTTTTTTTTTTCAAATTTAAATTATTATAAAATTTTTAAATAACAGAAATCATTAATTTAAATATTTATTGTGAATGAATTAAAATTAAAATTAAAGAAACTATGTTTAAAATACCTTTTTTTATCGTAATACATATATACGCTTATAAAATTTATGAAATTTCATTACTAGTCCTTAATATAAAATAAAGAAAACAAGTATAATCAGCGAGCATTGTGTGGGCAAGTTGTAATGAGCTTTATCTGACCGGCCATGGACGTTTTCCTGCCTAGCCGTGCTGGCAATGAACGTGTTAAATAACACATTATTTTATTATCTTGTATTGTCTCGCCGACTTAAAATGAAAGTTTGAAATATATTTGTTTTTTGTGTAAATTTAGCTTCTGATTGGAGACCAAAAAATTTTTTTCTGAAAAACTGTCAAATGTGCTGTTTCTTGGTCATTCATCTTATTTTTTAAGTAGGTAATAGAAGTATGTTTCAAAAATTTGGGTTATGTACTTAACCGCACGACACGCCATATGAATGAAAAGTACATAGTCCTAAATGTCTGAAATACATTGAACCACAATAGCCTTGAATAGCGAGTAAATGCATTACTAACCTTTCCAAGTGCATGAAACACAACCACTTACTAAAATTTCAACTTTGAACGCATCGACGCAAGGAAAGGAGGTGAGTTTAGAATGTGTGGTAAGTATTTTGCTGTCAAATGAGTAACTTTTGAGGTGAATCTGATTTGAAATTGCTTGATGGAAAAGATCATCATTTGCAGTTTTTGTTAAAATTACACTTTTTTTATTAAAGAATCAATTAACGTCGTCTAAAACCACAAACAACTTTATTCAAAACTTCAACATATTAATGTACATTTAAATAAACAAAACAAGATTACATAATAAGATAATGCATTATTTAAAATCGATGAGTGAAAGTCAATCCACCACCGAAGTTTGGTCGACTGTTACCGTAAGGGCCTCCCAAATGCTGGCTGTATTGAGCAGTGCCATGAACACTGTTCCTTTTGTTATCACTTTCCCACAGTTTCGCACGGCCTTGAGCATAAATATCGTATCCTTGACGGGGGCTTCCTCCACCTTGAACGAAAAGCTGCCTTTTAATTCTCGAAGACTCTGCCTGGCCATCAGCAAGCTGTAAGTAAGAGGCATCTTCAGTTTTAAATGCTTCAGCACTTCGTTGAAAGCGTCTGTTTTGATCTGAATTTGGAACTAAAGGTTCCATACTATTTTCCCCCGTCGCAATAAATCCCTTAAAAGATGAAATTGTATTTAAAATAATATCGCAATTTTAAAATGAAATACAATTTTACCAATAAAATTAAGTAAGAATATTTTCGTTCTATTAACTTATTGTGCATAATGAGGTATAAATAAACAATTTCATATTCGCATTGCGAACTTACCGTTGCTGACTGCCGCAGAATCTGTTCAGCTTCTTCTTGAGAAATTGGCACATAGTAAGCATCTTCGGTCTCGAAAGCTTCACGAAGATCAACTTGCCTTGGGTCGGATGGAATTGATGCTGATGCCGCTAAAGCTAAGCATGCTCCGAATACTACAAGCTTGAAACACATTTTGCAATTTTGATAGCGAACTTAATCTGTCTTGATTCGATTCTTTGCTGCGATTGTTCCCTGAAGCTTGAACTAAAAGTTTATATACTCTCTATTCACTGCTGATAAGAAGAAATGTACTTTCCAATTTTATATTTCACTTTAGTTGAGTTTGTCTGGATTCATTCTGTACGGGGATTCTTCATAAGCAAATATTTAAAGAAAATAAAGGGTTTGCATTCAATTGCTGACCGAAACATCCCCGTATCAGGGGAACTTTCTGTTTTATTTGAGCTCGTCATAGTTAACAGCAAGCAAGACATTATTTTATCATTTAAGAGCAATCAAACAATCGACAAGTAATCACAGCTCGCAAAACTTAGCTGTATTTTTGTTGTTGTTAAAAGTAATAATAAAAATTAGCTATTGCTGAGAATGAAGACGATGGCGACTTATAAAACGAGTCAACAAATTGGCAAACTCTGAAAGCATTGCATGGTTCACAGTGGAAAATCTGCTCAATGGGATTTAAGTTTTGATATGTTGATATAGATATGGATCGGAAAAATAAAAATCGCATTCCAAATGAGCCTTCTTAAACGAAATTTATGATGCAAATTTATCTCTCAAATATATGATTAATCAGCAGTATTGAGCGGTAACAACGCTTTTTGTGCCCAAGTTTCTCATTACTACACTCATCAGTTTAAATTAGTATTGAAGTAGTATTCTTCGGCTGGCAAAGAACAGCGGATTTTCTTCTTTCTTTTCCTGCCTACGAGTACCAAAGCGTAAATATGTATTAGTATAAATTTTGCCAATAATTGTCTAGAAATTTAAGGTCCCCGCGTTGTACAATCTGTTTTTGAAAGATTGCACCACATAATTCATTGCTTTGAATTAATCCAATGAAATTTTTGGAACACTATTGTGTCTAGAAAAGCAATTAGGTTGTTAAGTTATTTGAACTCTTTTTGGCTAGAACTTTAACATCGTCACGTAGATATTATTTTTAAAGTTTTAGATTTATGGAGCACAAAAGCTATTTCTGCGTTCAAAATGAAACCAGTCTAATTCTGGCAAATCTATGTCAAAAAGATGTCGCTCAATTTCATGTATCACACAGCAAGTTTGTTATAAAATGACCACCCAGCTTGGAGGAGTTTTGCGAAATATGATCATAAATATGGTTTTAATGTTAGAAAATTGTCTAAATTTTCAAAAAAAATTGTTAATAATTTCATTGCAGGTTATTAGAATAAGTCAAAACTTATCATCAAATCACAAGAAGTATTATATCTTGTCGGCTATTCCGAGAGTCACATGAAGTGACGAGCGTCTCGTGAAGTGAGATTTTCAGTCACTTGGTAATATCAAGTGGCTGTGGCAGAAGTCATATAAATTGATATTTTGAAGAAAAAAAAGAAGAAGGATTTTGACGAAGTTGGGATCGTGTATAATGAAAAAAAGTAAAAAAATCTTATTTTGAAGATCACATATAAATTTTTATTTGAATAATGCGGTTAAACTCGACTACATTTTTGCCATTGCCGTTAGCCGTTTTCTGATAAAGTTTTTGCTCGTATGTTTGTGATTTTCTTGTTGTGTGTTAAATTTCGGGGTGTTTAATGTTTGATTGGTTGTTTTTGTTGCTTTCGCTTTGAAAACGCAGATGGCATTGACACATGTCTACAATCATTCCACGCCAATTTAGTATGTGCAGCTCATGTTTTCTAGCTAATGCCTAGTACTATACTCTTCGCGAAACGAATTCAACGGTCAAATCCCATACAAAAAGAGCTTTTCAATTCGTCAGTAAAGCTCTTTTTGAATGAGATTTGACCTTTGAATTCGTTTCGCGAAGAGTATAGTACTAGGCATAATAAGTGACATTTGGTGTTTGAATCTGAAAATTGAATTGTGCAAATGTATTTCCAATAAGAAAATCGATCGGAAATTGATCAGCAAAGTACCAGCCTTAAAAAGTAAAGGCTGATACTGAGTTTATCGTAAAGGTAAATTTTTACAAGTCCCGATTATCTCGTCATTCTTTCGAGCGAAAATTTTATCAATGGAGAAAAACAGATACAACGCTTATTCCTGACGGATAAAATGTCAAGGATGTTAATTTTTGATCGATTTTCTAAGACAAGCGACAATTCGAATGACTTATTGGACTGATGGAGAGTCATCCACAAAGCCTGAAACAGCACAGCAAACACATAAAAACCACTTCTAATATTCACCAATACTTTTTCCTAATCACTATATTTATAATCTTGTATAGCAAGTTTAAGTATACCGGGTACACTTGTGAATTCCGCCCTGTTTTTTATTTCACTAATCATTTGTTTATCCCTGGAAATTTCCTGTTTGCGTTCGATTTTCCTTACCCTCCATTTGAACTTT
Source organism: Nemotelus nigrinus (assembly GCA_947369275.1). Classification (NCBI taxonomy): domain Eukaryota; kingdom Metazoa; phylum Arthropoda; class Insecta; order Diptera; family Stratiomyidae; genus Nemotelus; species Nemotelus nigrinus. The sequence goes on along the minus strand of OX376373.1, from coordinate 54,636,107 downwards.
AATTTCATATTTACTCTACTCCCTCTTCAGAGTAAGCAAGTAAGCACTTGTGATAATAAGGGATGGAAAGTTTGTGAGCGCCAACGACATCCGGTGTTCCCAAGCTGTCCCCCATCTAAGTACTGACCACGCCTAACACTGCTTAACTTCGGTGATCGAACAAGAACCGGTCGATGTCAGTGTGGTAGGGTCTATGGACGTGGTGAATTTCAAGTGTTGAAAAATTTCAATGAGATAGTAAATTTCAAATGTTAAGGCATTGCCATTCAAACACAAATTCATAGTCACCTCACCTAGAGTCACTTCACGTGACTCTCAGAATACTGATTCGTAGGTGACGTGACTTTCCAAGTGACGAGAATAGGGGCCATTGAAAATTTCAATGAAAAGGTGATAGATTTGTTTACTCAACTGAAAAATAGGCGTATGGAATACCTTTACAAATAATAAATAAAAATGTATAATTAGTTGTATTTTCCTAAAAGATTTTTGTATCTTATTTTTCTACATACAAAGGGTAAAAAAAGTTAAGGCACAAACTCTCAGTAAGAATAAAAAACTTATTTTTAATGCTACTTTAATCATATGTGATGGTTGCTTTGCATTTATTTATAAGTTTTGGATGTTTATTTTAAAAACAATATCAAAAAACTGGACACGAAAAAATTTTCACATCATTAACGTAAAATTTTTGACTGAAGTACCAAAATAGCGAAAAAAAGCTAGGGCACAGCGCAGTTTTATCTAAAATTATTTGTAATTCCTGGGAAAAAAATACCGTTAAGTATACTTAAAATCATGAAAATATGATATTTTTATTCAGTCTAGCTTGAAAAATGTTTTGTAAAAGTAATTTTATTGAGGCTGTTGTCAAAAATGAATGTGAAAAGGAAATCGGTAGGTGCAGAAATCCGTAAATGTATTTTGCGACGTTGGAAAACATGAATGGCGTATTCTGTGATTGGAATACTAATGGGAAAATCAAGATATACACTGAGAAATGTAATAACAAAATATAAATCAACAAAATCATTTGAAACAAAGCATCGGTAGAAAGGCTTAAAATCTTATCTGAGCTTGAAAAAAGTGGATTATCAGAAAAAATTAAGAAGAACCCTAAATTAAGTGCCCCAGTTTTACCAATTAAGGTGAAAGAACGAGTTGAAAAGAAAGTTTATACTCAAATTGTTCGAAATGTTAAAAAGAAAGCGGATTTGAAGGGCAGATTGTGCCGAAGTAAACCTTATGTTAGTAAAAAAAAATGAAATTGTTAAATTACGTTTTGTTTAAGGTTTTTTGTTCTTACTAAGTGTTCGTGCCTTAACTTTTTTTACCAACTGTATAAACATTTCTGAAAATCGATGTAAACATTTGTAAGAAATGACTGTGTTGTTATTTTTTACTCTCGGTGTCAATGTAGGAACACTCTTTGTCGGTAAAACTGGCTTGCGCTCTGTACGGCACGTCTGATTTGGCCCGTTCAGAATTTCCAGAATAAGTATGTACTTACATGAGTTCCCTCCAGCCGCCTATGTTTAGCGGCAATGGCCAATCATCATATTCAATTGTATCGCTTAACTTAGATGGATCTGAATTCCCAATTTCTAATAAAATACTAAATTCAGAGTATCATGATCACGTATTTGCTATGATCGATACGAATTTTTTGGCAGTTCGTAGTTCGTTGGAAATATAATCAGGACCATTTTCTACTTTATCAATGAATGAAAGTGTTTCTTCGACTCACATGGAAGGAATGTGAAACCTGCTTATCAAATGAAATTGAGTTTTTTTTTGCAACTCAGTTCATTCCTTATACGAGGGTTGATCAAAAAGTACCTAATGATAACCAATATACACCAAGATGATTAAACTTAAAAAAAATATTTAATTTTTCAACATAGTCTCCTAACAAGTTAATACATTTAGTCCATTTTTTTTCAAACCCAAAATATCCTTAGAAAAAATAATTTATCTCTACTCTTCCAAAACGCCTCAACACCGGCCATCACTTCGCTATCATCTTCATATTTCTTGCCCCGAACGTATTCTTTGAGTCGAGGAAAAAGAAAGAAGTCACTAGGAGCAAGATCTGGTGAATACGGTGGATGCTCAAGCAGTTTGAATCCTGTTTCTGGAAGTGCAGCCCGGGCGTTTTTTTTTTTTTTTTCGAATTCGTCGTCGACAATCAAACATATATATGTAAATGTATAAATACACATATATATCCGATTTCGTGACACACTTCTTCAGCTCAGCAAACTAGGATTTACTGAACTGAAGAAAATTTCACCATTTCAACATACTCATGCATGAATGCTGAAAGAGGGGTCTGTTGAGAAAAGAATATATATATATATATATATATATATATATATATATATATATATATATATATATATATATATATATATATATATGCATGCACTTTTTATCCACCACCAGCTGTAAGATATTTCCTAACTATAGACAAAGAATGGGGTTAGTTTGAATTCCGCTGTTAGTAATAAATTGATCATTCCCGAGTAGGGAATGAAGGATCTGTGGAAGGGTCCGAACCACACTCTCATCGCAATTTTTTCTTTCTTTAACAAAATGAGGGTACATTAGGCGTGACATAAATGGCTAATTAGTTGTGGTATGGTCATTAGTTTCTCACTTGTATTCACCAACACCCATAACAAAATATTTCATATTGCATGCAATCGAATAACTTCATTTGTCACAAACTTTCCCCTCAGGCAGTGTCAAGCACTGGTATAAATCTTGATGAAAAAGTACTCCGGTTCACAGTTTGCCACGTCTTTTTTCCTTAATTGCCTCCCGCAATCTTCTTATTTGGCCTGATATAATAGATCACTTTTCCAAATATTCCACCATAATATTTGCATCAGCGTCGCAAACAACTGATTCATAGCTTTCCTGCGGAACTCGACATTTTAATCATTTTCACAACATTTTCTAGATCAAAATGGTGGATCCAAGCTCTCCAGATCTGCCAAGAACTTTTCGAGATTCACCCTCGAAATATCGACTCGTTTCTTCTTTTGCTCGTCGCTAAGTATTCTCGGCCCCCAACGAGCAAAGACCTTCTTCATATGTATTTCGTTGGCAATGATTCTTTGAACACTACCATTCGAGATCTCTGTGATACTTGAGCGATCTTCCAACACGACAACTTCGACTTTTTGCACGTTGTCTTCAGTGAGGGACATGAATGGACGTCCTTCGCGGTGTTAGTCTTCAGTGAATGTCCTGCCAATATTATTGGCGCAACTTGCGACGGTGAAATGTGGAGGAACAGAGTCCTCTAATGTTTCCACCTAGTCGCTGTGTATGTCTTTGGTGGACATTTTTTTGGTAGACAAACACTGGTACTTAATGACAGCTTCAATTTCATTTTTCTCCATTTTGATGTTCTCTCTTCGACGGCTCGTATTGAAATGAATGTACCTCCCTGGAATCGTGGCCCATTTATATGTTTTTTTCTGCGAACTTAGTGGGTATATGAAGCAGTTAAATTTTTTTTAATTTAAAAACTAAAAATAGCATATTATCACCACTTTTGGATCAACCCTCGTACAATCCCAATAATTTTCCAAACAAACATTTTATTGCGCTTCAATTAATTTATGTATTTGAATTAAACCTATTGTTCTAAATTAATATGTCTTAGATCTAATAGTTTTAAAACTATACCAAGATCTTAGTCTAATTCTAATGTGTATTTATCATGTATATGAAATTCTTAACCTAACTTATAATCTTCATTTTTGGAGCAATACTAGGAGCGGATTAGTAAAGAAGAATGAAGGAAATTTGGAATAGGGTTGTGATGACAGGGGGGGAATGTAAGGTTGCAGTTACTTTCGCACGCCTGTGCAGAAAAGATTACGTCCGATTTCTTCAGGCGGTCGGAATATATTGGGCCGTCGAGTGTACCGTACCGGTCCTGCGTCTCGAGTAGTGCAGAGTGCTGTGTGTGGGGATCATTCAAAAATAGGATGTTAGTTGGATCATTTACATCTTTCCACGAGCATGTTAGAGTGAGAGGATCATGATATTGTGGGAGACTTAGTAAATTTCTCACTAGGCTGTTGGGATGGTCAGGACATTTGCCAAGGAATTTCAAAAATATATTTGTAAGGAACAAATCTATTCTTACGATTTTGGCGATGGAGTTTATAAGAGTTGAGTTTGCGGTGAAAGTTGAGACAATGTCGCAGTAATTTTCATCTTCCCATTTGGTGTGAAAAAGGAACAGAACAATCATCTGCAATGATAGGATGAATTAGTGGCTTACAGCATGCAGGCTTGACGGCATTCTTAAGGTGTGTGTAATGAGGGGTACTATACTGTGGAATGCATGCTGTACTTTAGTGAGGATGTTTTTCATATGGGGTATTGGAGATAGTTTGGTGTTCAGCATTACACCCAACGTAACGTTCTTATGTCTAATGATGGCGTTATTTTTCATTTTTAGGGTTATAGAGAAAACTGGAGAGCTTGTAGATCGCGAAGTTTAATTTGGCTTCGAATGATGATGGATTCGGATTTGGACATGACAGGAAGTAGCTATGAAGTCTGTCAAGATACGTAGATATACATTCCACGTTTATTTTTAGGCAGGTGAATAAACAATGAGGTCATTCGCAAACTGTAAGATTTTTAGAGGCAGTCGGGGGCGTGAATATCGGCTGTGTAGATGACGAAGAGTATGGGAGAAAGAACAGAGTGTTGGGAGATACCGACTGTGTTAGCATAGGGATTTGATTGGATATTGTTTATATTCACTACCGAGGTTCTATTAGAGATAAAACTGTAAATAATTTTGAACAAGTGCAGATGATAATGGAAGAAGGGGATATTAGCCCTGCAACAATAAACTATAGTGCATTTTATACCGACATTTTTTTGTTCTTTACATATATTTTGCACGGATTGTGGCAGGTGTTTGAGTATTTAACGTACTATTCTGCTGCCAAAGATGAGCTTAAAACATGTGTTTGTAATTGACTGAAAAATAGGAATTTTAAATTATCTGTTTGGATGCTGTCATGAAACACTTACTTGAGCCGCATCGTTGACGCAACACGAATTATCATTATGAATTGTGATCATGACATGGTTCATTTGACGGATGAACTTAACGAAGTATGCAACTAACTAAAATGAAAAATATTAAGTTTTTATGTTCAAGTTATTGATTTTCAAACTAAACCACAATATTCTAAAAGATAACGCTAGAAAAGAAATGTCAGAATATCCGAAATTTTCTAGAATAAAAGAAGAATTGGATAAATCGCACAAGTCGGTATCATGAAACCTCGAACGTTATGGTCGAACGATATTGTAACATTAAATCTCGAACATTAGAATCGTCATTATAGAGTGACGTATCATAAAAATACCAAAGTTGGAGTTGTAAATAGAAAGTGTCTTACAGAATTGATACTAGAAATTGTGGTACTATAAAAACCGAAACTAGATTTGAAAAATAGAAATGAAATTATTAACTATAATTTGCGTTTCACTAGAAAACAGTGAACGTTGTACAACACCGTTTGTATTTGAAACATATGAATGATGTATTTTTTGGGGGTCAAATACACTTTGTGCGCTTTCAAAACTAAATGAAGCTGTTTCTAAAAAATATTATGTTCGGAAATAAACTTGAATATTGCAGAATCTCCACTTTAATTTTTGCAATTCTATTAGAGCTTTTCAATTTCTTGACACATTTTATAAGTCATAAATTTTTCATCATTCTCAATAAAAGCTTATATGCGATTTTTTTTTACTTCATTTAAAAACAAAAAATATAACAAAGTTTTGCGTTCCGTATTTAATTGATCTTATAAAAGAATGTATTACTTGTTCATACCTACGATTAGTTTAAATAAAAGCCACAGATCTGGTGATAATAACACGGGAGTGCATCGTTCACCATTTGAATACACACCGTTTAGTTTCCTTAAATATTTACTTGAATGGTTCGCTCGTGCAATATCGACAAAAAATATATAAAAAAATTAAAAAATATGTTTAAGAACTTCTCTCACCAGCAGAATAGAATGTATATAAACTTATGGCTCAAGCTCCAGAGAACAATCGTAGCAGCGAATCGAATTAAGACTGATCGAGTTATTTGTTAAAATTACAAAATGTATTTCAAGCTTGTTGTGTTCGGTGCATGCTTAGCTGTAGCAGCCTCAGCATCAATTCCATCAGCTCCAAGTCAGGTTGACGTTCGCGATGCTTACTATATTCCGATTTCGAAAGCAGAAGCTGAACAACTTCTGCGGTTGCCCAGATATATCTCACCATTTAAGATTCCCTCACTTTTTCCGTCACTCCCACGTTTCCAATCAGCGGATGAGTATGCAACGGTAAGCTGTGTAAAAAATTTAACTTGCTTTATATCTCATTTTGCACATTACAATGAAAACATCATTAGTTAATTTACTTATTATTTTCAAATTGCGGTAGAATCTTTAATACGATTTCATATTTTAAGGGATCTCTTCCGAACAGACGCGTACGGCGAAGTGCTGACGCATTTGAAACTGAAGATGCTTATTACTTGTCTTTTGCTGATGACCAGACTGAATCTTTGAGAGCCAAACGGCAGCTTAAGCTTCAAGGAGGAGGTAGTCTCAGTAAGGGGATTGACATTAAAGCTGAAGGCATTGCGACACTGTGGCAAAGTAATAATCAAAGAAACAGTCTTCAGGGCACTGTCCAATACAAGCAGCTTTTAGGAGGTCCTTTCGGTAGCAGTCAACCAAAATTTGGAGGTGGACTGATTTTTACACATCGGTTTTAAATTAAAGTGCTGAAAGTTTGAAATAAAGTTATTTTTGGGATAAGGCGAACTTTGACTTTTGAATGGAAATCGAGAAGGGTTTTTGAAAGACTATAAAAGATGTGTTCGCGTACCTGAATCTATTATAATATATTAAATTAGATTCGCAGCAAGTCGCTTTTGTACTCTTACTGCAAGCCAAGTTTTGCCACAAAAAGAAGCCAGCTGCAGAAATATGTTGCTGCTGCTGTACGCGAACATACCCAAAGTGTATCTATTTTTAAGTAATAGGAGCAAGTTGTCAATATTTAGATTAGGTACTTTATTGTGATACTAGTTGGCATTCAAAATCGAAAATTGTCTAAACAGTGATGCATATCAAGACCAAGCAATCCGAAGTGATGACTAAAAAATCCCAAATACCTGATGTGTATTGAACCAAGACGGTCTTGCTTATTGGGAAAACTAGCTACGATCTGGGGTGTGTTTTAGATGCAAGCCATCACTTAAGTAACTGACAAATTTCGCAATAGCAAGGAGAAACTGCGTTGGATGTTGGAGAGTTAAAAGCTGCTAACTGGTGGGTTGGCTTTTACGCGGTTCAACTCAATACTATTTTTTTGTCAATTCTTTTTTAAATTTAATCTTAGTATATACACGGGAATTGGATGCAACTTCAGAGTTATGGCGACATACGAATAAACGAATAAAATTCTCACAAAACATTTGCACAATATTCAAAAGTTTATTTAGGATTCCATTTTATCGTAGTCGAGTTAGTTTATGGATCACAGATGATGAACCCATGATGTTTAAATTACACTGTTCTGTAGGAATATTTGCTTACAAAAATTCCAGTTGCTCTTCAGTTGCCGATGCATTGGATCAATTTATTGAATATAACTGGTTTATAACCAAACTTATTTTCTAGACGTAAAAGCAAACGCTTTGGGCGTTCAACGACAATCAGGTTAATTTTCTCCTTATTACTAATAAATAACAGATAAACATACAGATTAATAAATGATGACTGCATTATATAGCTACTGAATAATGATAACTGATTAATAACTTGAAATTACGAAGTGCAAACGGTTTGAACAAGAGAAGGTTTAGAAATGTTTGAAGAATAAGTTTACTTAGGCTGCTGAATATCCTGCAGCATATATATATATATATATATATATATATATATATATATATATATATATATATATATATATATATATATATATATATATATATATATATATGTATATATATATATATATATATATAGTTAAATGTTAAAGTTAAACGTTCGACCAGTAGATCAAATTTATAAATTAAACCTATCCATATAAACACTTAAAGATTTATTAGCAAAGAAAATACGAATTAATACTAATTGTACAAGAGGTGGTACCGACGAAACCCTATTACTCACGTACAGACTCACGCAACTTGGACAAAGTCATTTCACATATGCAGGTATTGAATCATTCAACAATTTACCGAAAGAGCTTAAAGATATGCGCAACGTGAAATCATTTAAAGAGGACCTTAAAAAATACACTATGAATGTATGATAACTTAGTACCTATTTTTACTCTAATTATTTAGTTTTCGCTTTTAAGATATGCAAATTGGTTAACGGTGATCTACTTTGCAAAGCCCTTGAATTATTGTGAGCTTTTTAATCTACCTACTGTGGTTTTATAATTTAATTAATAAGCGTAATGTTGATTTGATGCTATTTATATTGTATGATTAATTTTCTGGCTCCTCACCACTAACACAAGGTTTGTTTCATTATACGGGGGAGTTGTGCAATATATGTATTGTTACCATAATGTATAATATGTGAAATAAATGCACTATATAAAAAAAAACCACAGCTTTCTAAAAAAAAATCGATATGTGATAAAAATAAGAGCTTTTTATATTTCTATCTCTTTCGCTCAAAGTAGCCGTAACCAATTCTGAATTCCAAATTTGGCACAATTATGTTTCTGTTGGAATTCATGAGTCCAATACATTTTTTGCTTTGATTACTACGAGAAGTAACAGTTTCTCTCCAGCAGCATTTGCACCCAATAAGACGGAGATGTTTTCTCGTCCAGTAAAGCTAGTAGCTCCATAAGCTCCAGTTTTTTTTTTTTGGATCGAAACAGAAACGTGATTGATCCAAATTGAATATCTGTGATGGCGGGACGCCAGTTGTAACTTGTTGCAAAAGTTTAAAATAATGTGAAACTGTGAAAGGGTCTACACTTCTTTTCCGTGCTACTTCTGTACTCTTTTTTATGCTCAGATTAATTTTTTTTTTAATCTCCTAGCCATGATGCCGTTTTTAAAAGGCATAGTAATGTTATTTAGTGTTTTTTTGGGCCCAATAGTGTTTAATACTTGTCTTTTTGATAAACCGAATCCCCAACGATCCATAATTCAGTTGAGGCAATCAATTATCATATTACGTTTTCTTCAGCATGAGGAATGCACTTATCTCTACCAAAAGTTGAACTTTTCCCACCCCGTTGAACTTGAACTCTTTTAAATAATGTTGCCTTCGGAATCTCATAGACAGATTTAAAGTCATTTTACCACTTTGGATCAAGGAGCTGTTGCTTTGATAAGGATGGTGGAGCTGTCTTCCTTTCAAAACTGTGAGCCATTATTATTGTGTATTACTGCACCAAAATAAGGAAATAAAATAAGTAAGGAAATGCAACCTAACGGGGCAAGTGCAAGCTAGCGGTTCCACTTCCCCCAAATCATTGGGCTCCGCTTTCCTCAACCAACAAAAAAAAAAGTTATCGTGAAGATACTGCAAGTAATACACTTTTACAACAACAACAAATATCCCTCACCTGTATCTTGTAATTACCCAGTGTGCCGAATTCGGCATTTGGTTGAGAATTCTTTCAGAAAATTGAAGCGAATTCAGAAAAAAACTTTCGGATTCTCAAACTTATTCGTTACGAATTCTTTAAGACCAGTATATGGAAAACGCTACAAAAACGCCGATAGTGCTCAAACCTCCCCTATTTAGCTCTTGAAAAGCTTTCGTGCAATGGTTCATTTTTTTCAAGATTCATTGCGAATTCTTTGGGAATTCCTTGTGATTTTTTTTTGTGGATTCTTTGCGAATTCGTTACGAATTTTTGGTGAATTTTTTGAAGATTTTTTTTGCAGGTTTCAAATAGTTCTTTGAGAATACTTCCAATACTTTTTGAATAAATTCTAATAACTTATATTGAATAAAATACTTATAATTTTTAATACCAATACTAATTTTTTTATTTGTTGTTTCATTTCATATTATTAATTTTAAATAACAATTTTTTTTCGTCAGTTTGTTAAGCTTGTCTTTGCTGCTTTAAAAAAACCTTTTTTGAAAAAACCTTCGAGCTCGTCCCGTCTTCTTGAAGGAAATCTTCGCACGGGAACTTCTGCATACAAAGGGAAAAGTTACTAGAGAATAAAAAATTTAAGTGACATTTCGAACTTTTAAAATGGACACTGTTAACGCCTCAAATAACACAATTTCCAAAAAAATTGTAGGTACGTGCACTTATGCATGAAAAACGGTTATACGACGAAAGTACTCAATACATAATTTAATAAAGGAAATATTAACGGCATTAGGCTTGGGATTTGTCGTAAATTCCGACGTGTTTCACAACAAACTCTTAAAAATTTCCCTATCACAGATTCGTTCGCACATTGTTTGGAATTTGTTCAAATTCAGTGAAATATCCTCAACGAATTCCGATTGATTTTGAATTTGTTTCTTCCAAACTTCAGAAAAGATTGTTCAAAAATATTCAAATGTTTCTCATAAAATAATGAACAGTAATACCCCAGTCAACAGTTTTATTTATTTCAAGAGGTTTTTATATTTCTATCTCTTTCGTTCAGTTTCGGATTAGTCGTAACCAATTCTGAATTCCGAATTTGGCACGCTGAGTACTCCAGTTCCAACAAATATTGCACGAAATGGTGACGAAACCACATGAATGAGCGTGAATAATGGAGATAAAAGAAAAATAACCTCTACTCTGATCAGAGTGATCACGTGCCTCAAGTGCCTCAAGTTCCCTCTGCATGCGGTTTTATTCAAGATAGAGCTAGTTCACATAAACGACACTATGTTGCTCTGTATTATAATATTGTTTTGCCTTTGAAAAAGCCCAACGGGTTTCATTTACCACGAATTTTCACTAATCCTGGACTTACCTTATACCTTTCATATAAATATATATATATATATATATATATATATATATATATATATATATATATATATATATATATATATATATATATATATATATATATATATACATATACATATATATATATATATATATATATATATATATATATATATATATATATGTATATATATATATAAAAATATATATATATATATATATATATATATATATATATATATATATATATATATATATATATATATATATATATATATATATATATATATATATGGTATATATATATATATTTCTTGAAAATTTCAGATTGTCTAACTTTTACGTTTTGTTTTTCTAAAATCGTCCAAGAATGGTGTTTTAATCCTCATTCATCCATTCCCCAAGCGCTTAAACAAGCCTTAGTAATCAAATAAGGAAAATAGCACCAGGGGATACATCTCAGTAGATGACAAGTGCGCCAAGCTGTTGCAAGCTGTTGCAAAAGCAAAAGAGAACCCAACAAAGTATTGAAATAACTTATTTTTAGATTTGTACAGCTAATGAAACGTTGAAATTATAATAAGTCTATGTAAACTTTTTTTAAACGATTTTTGTTTAATAAATAATTTTTTCTGTAATATTATCTACTCAATAGTTTTCAAAAAATAAGCAAAAAAAAATCCTAGCGAAACTAATTTTTGATCTATAGGCATAATTGTACAAACAATTTTAGTGTACGTAAACAAATTTGTACACAGTAAATGCATAGAACATGAAATTTTCGGAAAAGGGGAATCTGCTACTACTTTTCTGCGATGAAGATTAAAAATCGGAAATTACATTCGGAAATTCCCCTTATCAGCACCGAATAGAGAGTATATAATCTTCTGGCTCAAGCTTCATGAAACAATCGCAGCAAATCATCGAATTAAGAAAGATTAAGTTCTCTATTCAAAACACAAAATGTATTTCAAGCTTGTAATATACGGTGCATGCTTAGCTCTAGCAGCGTCAGCGTCAATTCCATCAGACCCAAGTCAAATTGATATTCGCGAAGCTTTCGAGACCGAAGATGCCTACTATGTGCCAATTTCTGAAGAAGAAGCTGAAGAGTTAATGCGACGGAATTGACGGTAATAGTCGACCGAATACAGCCAGCATTTGGGAGGTCCTTACGGTAATAGTCGACCAAACTTTGGAGGTGGATTGACTTTCACTCATCGATTTTAAAGAATCCATTATTTTATTATGTTGTTTTGTTTATTTAAATGCCAATTAATATGTTGAATAAAGCTGTTTTTGATTTTAGATGAACTTAGCTTTTGTTTGGCTCTTTGAAACAACAATCTTTTTTCGTAAGACTATAAATTGTGATCGTCTTCGCTTGAATTGTTTATTTTGTAGATTTTGTAGTAATGTTAGTTATAGCATGAAAATCTAGTTAGTTTATTGCGCTGTTAGTTCCAGTTCCAAATTAAAATTAGTCCTGATATATTACGGAATAGTTTGTTTAGCAAGAAATAAATTGGTCCTTTTCTGCCTCAAACAGATGAATGCTGTTCACTGAAAAACAAATATGCTTTGCTTGCGTGCACAAAAAAGATCACTAAAATGCTTTAAAATGCTCGGGCTATGCTTCCTTTCCGTTTCTATACTGGTGATGTATACGTTTTAGATTTGAAAATCTCGCAACACAAATTAATTTAAGTGGGCTTACTAAGGACGTAAATCCTCATTATTCTCGTGATGAGAGTGAGGTAATGTGGTCTTTTCTGTCGATTGCTTTTCAGAGAAAACGCGGCGATTCAATAAAAAAATTTATAAAACACTTTACTGCACGAGGAGAGCAGGGTTTGAATTTTTTGAGTGACCCAGCTAGATCAACGGAAGGAGGACAAAATAGAAATGTTTTTGGCACGAACGAGAACGTCATGCCGCCCCACAAATCGGGAAAATAATACATCCAACTTTTTACAAACTTAATCACTTGCTTTAAACCGCTGGCTATATAAATCGAAAATTCAATCAGGTTCTCCTTATAAACCAATATCTGATAGATATTTCCAATTCGCATAAAATTCCAAAAAAATTTTTTTACTACTACATATACTCACTAAGTCAGCATAAAAAAACATATAAACAGGCCACAATTTCAGGGAGGTACATTCATTTGAATACGAACAGTCGAAGAGATAACAAAAAAAGGGGGGGAAACGAAATTAGAGCTGTCATTAAATACCTCTGTTTGAAAAAATTGTCTATCAAAGAAATACACGGGGACAAGGTGAAAATATTAAGGGACTCTGCTCCTCCATATTCCACCGCTGCACGCTGAGCCAAAGAGTTTAAGCTGGGAAAAACATCGAATGAAAGCAAACATCGCGAAGGACGTCCAACCACGTCCCTCACTGAAGACACCGTGAAAAAAATCCATGTCATGTTGGTAGATCAAAGAGTGACCATCAGGCAAGTAGCTGAGGTCATAGGGATCTCGATTGGTAATGTTCAAAGAATCGTTGCCAACGAAATATATATGAAGAAGGTCTCTGCGCGTTGGGGGCCGAGAATGTTAGCCGACTGGCAAAAGAAGAAACGAGTCGACATTTCAAGAGTGAATCTCGAAAAGTTCCAGGCAGATCAGGATAATTTTTTGTCACGTTTCGTAATCATGGATGAGATTTGAATCTACCATTTTCATCCAGATATCAAACAGCAATCGATGACGTGGAAGTAACCTTCTTCATCAACGCTGAAGGAATTGAAAGCGTCAAGCTCGGCGGGGAATGTTATGCCTGAGTTTTTTGGGAAGCTGAAGGAATTATCATAGTGAAATATTTGCAAAAGGGATCCATTATATTAGGCTTTTTCTACGCAGACCAAATAAGAAGATTGCGTGAGGCTATTGAGGACAAGGCACCGGTCAACAAGGCTGGAGTTTCGATGGCCACAATCAATTTAAAAACCAAGATTCAAACTTTTACATCTTTCCTCGGAAATTTTTTTTTACATCATCTAGTGACTTTTACATCTTTCCTTGGCCAAGGAACACCTTCGGGGTAAGAAATTTAAAGATGATAGCGAAGTTAGGCCCGCTGTTGAATTTTTTTTGTAAGAGTATCCTGGGTTTGGAAAAACGATGGACTAACTATATTAACTTTTTAGGAGACTATGGTGAGAAAAAAATATATCTTTTAAGTTAAATCACCTTGGTTTATATTCATTATTATTACTTATTGATCAACCCTCGTATATCTTATACTTTTACTTATTCATTGATGTAATCCAATTTTCTTGCATCATTCATAACTTCATTTAAATGTGTACCGAACGGCAACATCGTTCGGTGGGACGACGACTACGATGGCGGACGTGACAATATAAGTTTTCAGTCCCCGACGAGCCTCGAAAGCCTCCATTTGGATCCGACGGAGCGAGCGATGGCTCGAGCGAAGGAGCAATATAAATGCAAGGCGCGACAGTGCAGAGTGTTGCGAGTGTGCAATGTAATATCGTGCAATGTTATATAGTGCAATGTATCGTACGAACAAATAGTGCAATAAAGGTGCGGCGGTAAACCGCCTATCATGTATTTTATTTTCCCTGCCGAGTACGCACGAATGTGCCACCTTCGCCTCCATACTATACAAAATGAAATCGAAGTATTTACGAATTCGTGTTCATCCTCAATTTCAACAACAGACTCCAACAAATCGCAAGTTATGTTCTAGTTAAGCTGTCGATCATTTGAGGCGATTCTGTCGGTTCTGTCGAGCAGAATCAAACCAGAGCTGTTGCCCTCTGCATGACTGGATGTCCCGCTAAACGATGGGTTTTAAGTTTTCGCCGACTGTTTTGAGGCCATTTCAAAGTGCTTCTACATTGAATTGACATTTTCCATATATTTTTATACTCTTTTATTGTTCCGAATTCTTAGCGCACTAAATAGAACATTTCTCTGAAACTGCTACCTACTTTTTACTTATAGGTTTTCTGGAAAAAAAATTCTAATAGGTCTTCTATTTGTATTTTGGCTTTTTATACTCAACGAGGATAATTAGAATGAGAATTAATTGGCAACTCTTTGGGATAAAGTAAATTTTCGAGTATTTTCATATTGACCACATATTGTACACACCTTTAGTTATTTTCTCGATATCTACAGAAGTTCGCATTTAGTATTTTCTCAAATGTTAAAAAAAAATACCAAGAGCATTCTGTTGGTTGGACACAAGTTAGATATTTGAGTTCAATTACCATTTCCTGCTTTTGCTTTTTGTTGTTGTTCGCTCTTTATTCGTAGATTGTTAAATCACTATTAGTCCATATACTTGACACAGATTATTGAGGCTCAGATTGCTGGTACAGACATCAAGTCTTTTATTAGAAACAGTCGAAGTTCAAAATTAAATATAAAATATTGCAATAAATAATTGAGGAATCACCTCACAAAAAACCTGTAGAATCTTTACATATATTTTTGGGTCTTGAATGTATTTCTAAGTGAGTAAGTTCAAAATTCAGCTTTTAACTATCAATATTTTTATTATATTATCTATTGAAGAATAAACAATAAGCCATTAAGAATAAACTTAACGAAAGTCATAAAACACAAGGATTCTAGCAAATAATTAATTTCGACGTCTCTTGACTACTAATCCACTCCTGTGGCTAGGTCTGCTAGCTCGATGATTGCCATAATGCCTCTTTAATTGATTGAACTTATTAAAACGTCGATGTCTGGTCCCCGAAATTGAAGTTCTTCGGTATGGATGCGACATAAAATCATGCTTCCTTGGCAAATGCCGTCGATATCTATGTACACCGTGGGTCCCGTGATGAGGATACGAAGGAGAATGAGCTCCATGCGGAATATGATGGCCACGAAAACGATGTCCATGTTTAATGTTGAGCCCATGAAGACCCTGGTGATGTTCATGGTGGTGTTCCACGTGTCTTGGACGTCTGTAATGTCCAGCATCTTCAACCGAAAAAAGGTCATATGTACCATCTGACCTGTATAGTCCACCAGCTAATTCACTGTCGCGAATTCTGGATGCTGCAGTCAATGCCAATGCGGCAAGTAAAATAAAAACTTTGGAACCCATATTGTGGGGTAGACTTACTGAAAGACCGAATCACTCAGAATAAGTTTTGATGTGATGCTCGTTCTAATCTCGAGCAATATTTATATAGTGAATCAGAGAAGCGGCTTTCTTTCAATCTTCAAGAGTTTTTTTCAAAGATAACGCTGGTGTCTGGCTTAACTAATTTTTCCTAACCACAATTTGTAAAAAAATTGTTTACTAACAGTATAGCTTTCAAGAATTTCATTGATAAGGATATGTAAACAAATAAATTGACCAAAACTTTGTGTCGCAAATCGATTTGGGGAATTCGTATTAGTATATTTGGTTATTTATAATTACTTATCATTTTTTATAATCGGGGAAACACATTTTTTAAGTTTAAGTTTCTGTGAAATAATATATGTTGAATTTATTAAACGAACATTGAACATGCGTACAAAATGATCTGGTTTGATAGTTTTTTATAATTAATTCAATAGCTTTTACAGCAAATTGAAATTTCTTAGAATAAAAGTTTTACGTCTAGTTAGCTGAATGGCAATGTGCATAATACTTTTTTGTGCATAATACAACGTGCATAATACTCTTGGAATACTCTTTCAAAATATGTTCTATCAATGTTTTCATTTTTGCTAAGGACAAACAAATTATTTGACTGATCAATGAAAGTGCCGGAACGTAACTTGTGTTGATCAGGATGTTTGGATATGAATTTACTTTTAAGTTTTGTAAATGGAAGGTAGATCTTTCAAGCAATTTGGTAAAGATGCTGTATCAAAGCTGAGAATTTGTAGTCTATTATTTCTACTTTAATTGGTCGTGAACTAAAAGAAAGCTAAATCTGTCAATTTTGTTCTATTTTAAAAAAAGTTTTTGGTATTACGTACCTGATATTATATGTTTTTTTAATCTGAAAAATAATTTGCAGCTGCAAATTCCATATGCTTCAATGAGAAAGGTACCTAACATGGAAACAAAATAAGTTTCCTATATTCTCTAGTTGGATTAACGTTTTTGGTTCAATGGTCTTCCAACATTTAAAAGCCTTTCGAATAATCCTCTGAAAGAGTCCTTCAAAATAGGCCTCAATTCCCATTGTAACTTTATCATCTCACAAAAATCTCTCCTCCTGGAGCCATCTCATGAAGTTTGCAAATAAGCAATAGTTGGTGGGGGACATACATATCTAGAGAATATGGTGGGTGGGGAACCAATTCGTAGCGCAAATCATTCAATTTTACAATTGTTTCCACTGATATGTTAGTGAGTGTATTATCATGCTGAAAGAGCAGTTATTTTTTCACCAAATCAGGCCACTTTTC
Source organism: Nemotelus nigrinus (assembly GCA_947369275.1). Taxonomy (NCBI): domain Eukaryota; kingdom Metazoa; phylum Arthropoda; class Insecta; order Diptera; family Stratiomyidae; genus Nemotelus; species Nemotelus nigrinus. The sequence goes on along the minus strand of OX376373.1, from coordinate 54,618,697 downwards.
TTGATCTAATAATTCAACATAATAGTCTCTTGTCATCGTTCTTCACTGTTCAAGATAGTCCATGAATATTATTCCATGTGTATACGTCTTCGGACGCTATGTACAGCTTTGACCTGCTTCTAACCACTCTGCTGACTGTTTATTTGAGAGTAGACTGAAAAAGAGGATTCATATTTTGTCCGCTAGTATAAATTGATAAAAAAGTCCATTCGATCATATTATAACAGTGCCAAAAAACGCTCCAAATATAAACACGTTTGTGTTTTTGATTCACTGTTCGCTTATATTCAGCGAACCAATTTTTAACCCTTTTATCTGACGGACCTGATACCCCATAATATATATCGAGCTTTTCTTTGGTTTCCTTCGCTTTTTTCTCAAATGGTACTGCTTAATCTGTGCATGAAATTCGGCCTCATCCATTTTATCGAAACACTGAAAGTTGATAATGAAACTAGACTCTTGCTCTTTCGAAAGATGGCACAAGCTGGTAATCAAATCTCTTTCATGAGTTGAGTGAAACCTGGTGCTGAGTACTTTCCTTATTGGAACACGTAGTACATAGCAGGCTTATTTGACATCATTTCAAAAAAAAATTACAAAATGCAGAAAAAGTAAAAATATTATAAAGCATTTGTAGAAAAATGTATAAGAAACCCGTTTTTAGGAATGTGTGCAAATTATCCATTGTACTAAAATTCTTTTTGTTGAAAATCTTCTGGCTTCTGGCCCTTTGATCGATCGGATGTTTTATAGAACATTTATTCGGAGAAATAGAATGACTTTGTTGCATGGATCAATATCGTTTAGATTAACAGGACGACATAGAGCATGTACGAGAATGTGTACCTTGAAATCGATATGTGTCATTCTTAGATAGCCCCTTACAGTTGAATCAATCAGTCTTCAAACCAGTCTTCAAATCTTCTTCGAAAACAGACTAAGCTATTTATGTAAAATTTGCAAACGAATTTTTGAATAACTGGTAGTATCTTTTAGCACCACTTCTGCTGCGCAGTGCCTTTTTTTAAATCTTTCAAAAGGCTGCCACCCAAAACTAAATCCGGGCGATCCTTTGAAACCTTTATACCTTGAGCAGTTTTTTCGTAATTATAGAATAAGTCCTGTATGTGCACAACCAGCTTCCGCAGATATTCTTGCATTTTGACTTGTTTGTGCACGTTTCTTAAATCGTCGAAATTCGCTCCAACTTGCACTAAACAGTTTCAGAATCATCTAGAAATTAATCTTTATTTATTGTGACGATCAATCGATGCCATTGATTCTCCGTTTTCGTACCTATGGACAATATTTTCTTCTGCTGTCAAGTTATTATTTTTTGTTTTTATACTTAACACTCGAGCCAAGAATCGAGAATATAATGTACTTGCTCATGTAGACCTTATTAATAGGTCTATATTTATTAGTAAATGAAAACGGTTTTTTTTCTTCAAATTTTGCATAATATGTCCATACCGGAAAAATAGTACATAAATCGAAATGGGCTTCATTTGAACTTCACGTATTATCGAACACTACTTTCAAGCGTTCAGTGAACAAATTTAATTTTGTGTACTTGTTCTTTTTGAGTGAAATGTCTAATCTAAAAAATTCTTAAATGTTAACTAAAGTTAACTAATTTTCGGTGTATGATCTATCTGATCTATATATACAACAATATTCCTCCCAGCCAAACCATTGAAGAATCAACCGAAACGATAAAATATTCAGCAGGGTATCCCGGCAGTCTTTTGAGCAGTTGAGCGATTTGGTCAAATTAAAAAAATTTATCGATTCATAAGTAAAACCTTAAAGGGTATGCGGGTGATTTCGTCAGACCGAACAATTGGCAGGCCAAACCGTTGAAGGTTTGATTTTTAAATACTTTGATGGCGGCATGATGACTCGGCGGCTTGTTCTCTTGATTGTTTCAATACTACAGAAAAAATTATCGGCTCTTATCAAGTTCTTCCTTCAGTTACCCACTAGTTCTTGGGCAGTTTTTTCCCCTAGTATAGATAGCCAAAAAATACCTGCTTACTAGATCGTCGGGAACCTATCACCACGGAGTATGTGAAGTTTGACGTTGCAGCCCAAGTTTGAAGATACCTTTCCTTGCCTTTTCGCACTAATAGGGCGATTGAGATTACACCTGATACCACCATCACAGCATTTTCTGAGACCGTGCGGTAACTAAAAGCTATTCGAAGGTTATCCCTGCGTTAGACACTGGCAATGTGCTTCCGGAACTTCTAAGTTTGGAGCACATCTTCCTAAGTTTTGGCTCCATAAAGCAAGATGGAATTGGTCATTACCATCAGCAGCCTCCGTTTCATCTCAGTGCTGACGTAGGTCATTACCATACTCAGCGAAGTGACGACGATGAGACCTCTGTCAAACGAATATGATCTCAATACGTGAGCATGGTATCCAGGGTCACTCCCAGGTCCCTGACTGATTTGCTGGTCTGGATCTCGAAGGAGAAAACTGTCACGGGTTTGACAGCTGGTATCCTCCGCTTCATCAACATGAGGCCGAGTTCGGCCATACACGTATCCACTCTTATCATGACTTTGTTCTAAGTCTAAGATCAAAGAAATCAGTGAATATGGAAGTGGTTACCGCTGTGACGTCATCAGCCTAACCTACCAATAACACTTCCGCAGGCATTCCCAGGCACAGCAGATCATTGTATATTATGTTCCAGAGGGCAGGCTCTACGATGGACTCCTGTGCCGCATTAGAAGTGACAGGCCTCCTTCTGAATCTGTCGTCAATGTCGTAGAGCCACCATCGGTCCCTGAGTTAGTCCCGCATCCTGGCTAACAAGTAGCCCAGGTTGCGGAGTTTCTGTCTGTCCATCGATTGTTAAATGATCTTTTCGGAAGCCGTGCTATCTTTCAGAAAGATCAACAGCCGATCTCCTTGCTGACAGCAGCATCGATTTAAGCAGCCCATCGAGAAGCATCTTCGCAGTGTTTAGCATGCCCTGCACACTGGTTGGACTATTAATGCCAATAACATCACTTAAAACTGATCGAACGCATGTAAAAAATTTACGATGGGAAAAGAAGCAACTGTGGAAGATTAGCAATTATCAATTTTTCAATATTTTATTTTTTGAAATATCTTAATTTATGGAAAACAGTATTGTGGAATTTCATAATTGGTCAGTCTTATATATGGTTGGTAAATAAAAAAGAAACACGCGATCAATCTAGATTTTGATTTATTTTATTTTTAAGTTTTTTTTTTGGTACCTGGATAACAATATTCAATTAAAAAATGTATTCTAATTATTAAGAACTGCAAACAAAGCACTTCTGTATATGTATTATTTATTATTTATTTCATCTATTATTTTACTTATTTCTTCAAAAAGGTATTCAGCGGTGTGTCTATTTCTTTTGGTTTCTATAAATGTATAAAAATATGGTTTAGGTGTAAATATATTATATTGACTATAGACTATAAATTATATTGACTTCTTCAACTTTACTTAACTTATTCTGTTTGATTTCACTGGTATTTTAAATGATTTTGTTCAAATCCTTATTAGGTGAACAGCGAAATGAAGATCAATAAAATATGAAGGAAATCAAATGAACTTTAAAGTTCAATTCAATCGTATTTTCTTCCAGAGAATCCCGGTCAAAACAACATTGATGTGCCATTTTTTAAATGGTGCAATATTTTTCGTACGATATTTCTCAATCATAGGTTCTGGCCAAAAATATTAGAGCTTACTACAAAAGAGCATAGCCTTCAAAAAATGTAAACTTAAGAAAAAATCTTACTAATTTACAAGTTTCAATTGATTTTTTTGCAGATCTCATGATTTTATCGGTCATGGTCAAATGCATTCAAACTAGTTCACGATGAAACAGTATTGAAACTTTTCAATACATTGATCTCCGATTTTCCCGTCGAGCAGATGATGCGAAACCATCACATCCGGTCAATGCATCGTTAATAGGGGATACGAATGCTAACTATAGTGTCTATCAATGATAATCACCAGAAAATTTTATATATATGGTAGTGTATAATGTTTAATTTTTTAGATGTTTGAAGAAAAGTAATATTATACACCAAGTAACTTGCAAGGTATCTTATCTTTTAAAATCGTCTGAGTGCCGGTTACTTTCTATTGCAAGTACAAATAGATTAGGCAGTGAATTTACCTGCCAGTCAATGTAAATAGCATGGATGATGTTGGAGATTCACACGAAACTTAAATACACAGCCTATTTAGCTTTGTGCGTCATATTTGAATAAGTAACAATATATTTAACAATAAAATAGCTGGATAAATTAACTCAACTGCATAAAATAAGCACTAAAGCATCTTAGTTACACGGAATCGAACAATTGTAATATTGTTTTAATAAGAAAAATAATTTTAAACAATTCTCCGAATATTTTATCAACTGTGGTGCTATAGTTTTGAAAACATTTTGCTGAGCTTGCAATATTTTTATACTGCTATCAGTTCATGCTTATCAGGCAACTGTAGCTTTTGATGGAAATCTGAACTTTGAAATAATGTGGGCTAAGATTGATAAAAAAGCTTCATTTAAAATAGTCACCCCCAGAATATGCAAATAAAGATTCTACTAATAGGTTCGTATCAAAATTTTTCGTAGTATCGTAAGCTTTCACCCATTTTTTAGAGGTCGACTGAGAAACAATGAATAATGAAAAAGCCAATAAAACTTTTTGTGGAAATATTCTGAATTTTCAAGCGATTAAGGGGCTTCCAGAATTTTTCGACCAAATATTATAGAGACGTGTTGATAAATATCAATGAATCAAAAAATTTAAACAAAGCATTGCGTTTTCAAACTGGATTAATAAAAATATACGAAAAATTAGGGAGTTATTCATTTGCCAAAATCTTATCTATTCATTCTTGTCGTAGTACTATAGCTTCTCTCTGGCATTGGCTTCCTGCAGATGATGTCTCTTTTGGCTCTGTTAACTGTCACGGACGAATGAAGACCAACGCCACTCAATCCTGGGACCCGAATCGTTTGGTTTATGTTCTCCGTCAGAAGGTTTGTGTTTTGGCCTTATGTCAAAATTACACTCTCGACAATTGTTGGCGTGCCTAGAGTGTAAATGGTCACCTCGTCTATTCTCGCCTGCTTTTCACATGCCAAAACATGGCAACGACGAGAATGTAAATGGCTTGATCGTCGGCTCTGGCCTGTTTTATGGGGGTTTTATGAAGGTGTCCGAGAGTTTATGAGAGTCTCGTCCTAATTTGTGGCTCGAAATGTTGTTAGTTTTACGTGTCGAGTCAAAGGGATTTAAAAAAAGTCTGGTGGTGGCTCCGATGATATTTACAAACCTATTTGGTTTGTCTGCCCATGAAATCATGAGCAAGATGCATAGCATCGGACATGATGCATCTTACCGGACAAGATGCATGAGTACCGGATGGGTACGAGGTATACTGTTCGAATATTTGTAAACAAATTTCTGAATAGAGAAAATGCTACTTACCTACACCACATGCATATCAGCCTACTTAAACTTCACACCCTTCAAATCTTCTTAATGCAGACAGGAATAGTTTTATGGCGTACTGAGGGAAAAAAGGGTATATCACTTAAATAAACAGTTTTGAGTGAAGACTTTGAATACTCGCCAAATGTTCTGGGAAGTAATTTCCCAAGATGCTCGACGAAACGTTCGGGAAGAGTGCCATTTCGGCGTTACAAGAGCCCAGAAAAGTAGAAATTATGAACAACCGGTTGACCTCAGTAGCCTCGTATATTAGCCGGACGGACTTCGGATGATTTGGCTTGGAACGGATTGAAATGCAACTTCAAAGTAGGTTTTTGGTGCGGCTGGATTAACGTGGATTAGCCCAATAAAATTTAGCTAGTTCTACTAAAGTGACGTATATCGCATCGGAATGTCACATATATGAATAGAACTCAAGTGGGCTTCGAATTTTTTAATCCTCAATCCCCCGATACGATTCAGTCGATTCAGTCTAGTAAAATTTCGTGATCGGATCGACTTATCTCAAATCAATCCGGTGCGCGTATACATGGTTTGACTAATCCTAATCCACTTTGAAAACACATTATAGACGCGGCTAGTGATTCTGTTAATTACAGGAACAGCAGAATGTTGTCTCAACACATTGATGATTTGGAATGCTACAACATCAGATTGAGTAAAAAATTAACTCTGAGTTTCACCGCTCAAAATAATTTATTTTCAAACTCAGTGAAATGCGAAAAGAGGATGTTGTGGGAAGATCTGGTTACAAGTTGAAAGTGAAACAGATTCTTATATGTCCACCACATCCATAAAATAGGCTAACATTGATCTGGTAAGGACTCCGGTGATGCAGAAGTGTCAAATGGCGATGATGAACCTTGAAGCGTGGTAAATATTAGCATTGGATCAATTCATTCCATCATACTGTACATTTGGCTCCCATAACTAGTTAGAGATTTTGGCATAGTGACTCCAACTTTCTCAACAAAGTCGTCACTGATGTTAGGTCTTGTGATACAGTCTAATTTTTTCTGCGATCAAAGCTGTGAATTTTTCAGATAAATTAAATGAATATGTTTCTCTTGTATTTGGCTGATAGTGGTTCTGAGCCTAGTTTAGTAAGATAACTTGGGATACTTGGAAGTGGCGCAGTTAAGCACATAAAGGTGAGGCATATTTAGCCTTGCAAGTTGAAGCGGATTTTTCATAGACATGGGAGGGATCACCCGGTTTGCAGGTCACACCTTTCGAATATCAACTGTCTCAGGAAGCTTATTGCTGAAATGGTTGGTGAATTTTGCAGTGAGTGTCTTGTACAGCGGCTGGCTGCCATTCGCCCAGGCCCCGACATGTATAAGGAAATTAATCGGCTTTCTGGTAAAAACATCAACCGGCAGATAGCGGTAACGACTAGCAATGTTTCTTTGTGCAACCCTGATCTGCAGGCCGAATTGTTCGCAGAACCATTTCAATCGCAATTAAATGCTGTTCCGCCTAACTTCTCTGCCGCTAATAGCCAAAATGTACCCGAGGAAGTTAATTCATTTCTCAATAGTCACAACGAGCCGCTGGTCACATTTTCATCCGAAAATTCATCGGATGATCCGCAACTCTCAAGTGACCAATTTCACTTTGTCAATAGTGAATACTTGGTGCACTTGTTAGTTGGTATAAAAAGTAAAAAGTCATCTGGGCATGATGGGATGTCTAGCTTTATTGTTAAACATCTTTCGATCTCTATGCTCAGATTAATGCCTTGAACAACGGTTACTTTCCCGATACATGAAAAATTGCTAACATTGTTCCCATTCACAAAAAAGGCAAAAATAATGAGGCCAGCAATTTCCGCCCGATCTCTCTAGTAATTTGGGAAAGCTCTTTGCGAAGATTTGGTTGGAAATGATTTCCACCTACTGCAAGCTCGCTAATCTCATACAAGAATATCAATTTGGCTTTAGGTGTAAGCATGGGACCCAGCATGCTATCTCGTACTTGCACGATCAGATTGTGTCACACTTGAATGAGCGACAGACTCCGACGGTTTTTTGTGTCTTGGATATTGAGAAGGCCTTCGATAGGGTATGGCACGGAGGTCTTCTATATAAGTTGATCAAGTTAGGTTTTCCAGAAATAGTAATACGACTCACCCCAAGCTTCCTTAGCAACAGACAATTTGATGTTAGCGTTAATCGAGCAAATTCACTCCGGGGACCTGTGACATCAGGAGTGCCACAAGGTTCTGTCATGGAATCTGTTTCATGCACAATTTTCACTGTTGACCTCACTCTTCTAGCGGGCAATCCTCAAGTTAAAGTCCTACAATATGCAGATGACACGCTCTTATTCGCGTCGAGCCAAGAGCCTTGAAGAATACAAGCCAAATAAACAAAGCTGACTGTATTCAGGAAACTTTTCAAATATCGGGGATCACAAACAATCCACAATAAGGTAAAAAAAGTCGCTGTCTTTTTTGGAACTTCTAGAATGACTCCTAGTTCTACATTGCGCTACCTTGGAGTAGATATATTTGATAAATTTTGGAATGCATATAAGTCCAAACGAAAGTTAGTATCAATCCAATAAGTTTGTTTAAGATCAAACAATTTAATCTGATAAGATAAATTTTATCTGATAAGATAAAATCAATACCAATTATTCATATAAATTGAATAAGACGCTCTTATAAACGGTATCCGAATCGCATATAAACGAATACACCACATTCTTATTAAATATACACCATTTAGAATAAGATATATATTATTCTAATTTCGAGGTCACACGATAAATTTATCCCATTTTCAAAAACCCAAAATCATTTAACCCAAAATCTTATTTTGGTTTTTTCCCTCCTTTTTATTATGAATATATATATTGGGAACAATTATCCATTATGATGAAAAAAGAATGAAAACAATTGAATATTTATGCATTCAAAGATAAATGTAGGTTGGAATTATTTTTGCGAGATGATTAAAATTGAACAACTTTTTATTTACATTAAAAATTTTAATCTACATTGAAAATTCTATTTTGACAAAGTGGTATCGAAAATATGCACTGATTCTCATCAGACACCAGCGCACAGTGCATACTTGACTGGCGTGACCACTTGTAGTTGGAAATCATTTAATTTGTATTTACGCTAGTTGTGACAAATTTTAACATCTCCGACTTATGTCCATCGATATAATTTTACTTGTAGAGGTTATTGAATGTGATCATGGTTCCCTTCTTGTCTATAAATCAGCATAGACAACGTATATCATCAAAGCTTATCAAAGCCGAGAATATTGATACGGGAAACTCGATCGTTTTGCGGAACCAGCCTCCGAAAGCAGAATCAAATTGGAATTATTTTTGCGGGATGTAGGTGTTGGGAAAATACTTGACATAGTACACCAAGTAAAACTTTCGAGCATTAAATTCAATTATGTACTGTGAGATGGATAACGATTATTTGTTTTATTATTTGAAAAAAAAACTCGATAGATTTTATTCAGATATACTTTATTCACCAAAATCAAAGGTTTACAATATTCCTGTAGTGATTAAAGTTGTTCCTTATGGCTACCAAATAATTTCCACAAATAACTTTAATAAACACTTTAATAAACACTTCCAATTAACTTCTCTTACAAACCCGAAATGCTAATTGCACGACTTGCGACGCAAAAGTAATTCTAAACAATCCGTTTCACGAAAACACTCCCGAGTAAATTTTTGCGTCCAATGCAGTTCACTTACAAACTTTAAATACGAACTTCACGACTTGCGACGCAAAAGTAATTCTAAATAATTCGTTTTATTTTTTATGAATTTTTAATATGAATTTATGATAAATATTATCCGATCTTGGTATAAACCACCCGCTTGTACGAAACTCGTACAAAAGTTATTCCAAAATAGGATAGAACAATTTTATCCAACGTCAACATATATAATCTATACGAATATTAGGATACATTATAGTACACCATTGTGAAAATCAATTTTATCCGAATATTTTTCACCGTGTATGCATGAATTCTTCAAGTTTAACCCCTATGTTCGACATAGAATTAAAGTAGCCAGTCCGCATTTCAGCGCATCAGACATTTTTTCGCCAAAAAGATGGGCATGACGACAAGGGCTAAATCCATTTGCTACAAAACACTCATTCGGCCAATCCTGGCATACGCATCCCCATCCTGGATTACCTGTTCCAAATCTGCCATGGCAGAAGCGAAGATGTTCGAACGGAGAATTCTGCGTTTCTGCACTGGCAGGTTTTACAACCCGGTAACTAAAAAGTGACCGAGGAACTCTCTCTTATATCAGGAGACAGGTCTTGAGCCGCTTAGGGACTGGGTTTTAGAACTGACGTCAAGGTTTTACCCACAGACAGACGGACATGAAAAAGGACTGATTCGGGGTATCGGACGTATGAATGGTTCAAATGAGCCACTTATGCGTCCAGCGGAAATAGCAGGACAGCGGCGGCTCATGGACATGCTGTTCAATTATGCTGGCCTTCCGACGAATCGGAGAGGATAGCTAAGACCTAGGTTAAGTTTAGGTCAAAGTAGGCTAAGCTAATTGTATTTAGACTTAAGCTAAATTTAGTTTAGTAAATTAAGTTAGTATTTAAGTACTATATTGCTAAGTCAAACCCAGGTATTGTATTGCCTGGGTAATATTTAATAAGTGTAAACCGAAAAATAAATGAATGATAAAAAAATAAAAACAAAATTTAATAAGAGCCAGCAGGCCAAAATAGGATATCGGCTTAGTATAAGTTATTTTATGTTAAACACTCCTTTATTTAAGTTATCTATATACAATGTAATGAATAAAATTGTATTATTAGTATTATTATTGGAAGTAGCGCATATTCGCCTGGAGCATCAAAAACACTTTCATTTATGACATTGACTGCTATGTCTATGTTGTCTGAAGATGCCTGCAGAATATTTAGGTGACAAAACTTAATATAATTCTCAAAATAAAACGCCACTACACGTTTTAAGCAAAAATTGCACAAACGAGAAATTGAAATTTTTTTAAGAAATCGTAATTAAACTTGATACTTGATTGCGAAAAAATCCTTAGCTCATCAGCGATAGCTTGAAAATAATTTAAAATTAGTCAAAAGTAAATTTGATCTCCCTCTCCAAAATCATAAATTGATATTCGCTGATTCGGTAAACGAATTGAAAAAATGCTTTGAACCATAGTTTTGTAAAAAAAACTCAAAAATGTTTTTTGGTTGTAAATTGTGTCTTAAAATAGGCAAATTGAAATATATTTTCACAAAATATTTCATTGAGCTACAGGAAAATGGTAAATTTGTCTTGCACTTAATGAACGTATAAACTTCTGATCTGAAGCATAGCCATGGCAAAACTACAGCAGGTGCACAGAAGTCAATAATTTTTCCAAGAAGTATAAGAGCTAGTCGAGTTTCCTTTTAGAGAGCGATCTCCTGTTTAAAGAGAATTGCTTTCCCTCATACATAAAATTTAAAGCGTTCGTTGATTCCAGTGATAATTACATTTTTTTCGTGTCTCAACTATATTAATCAAGTTTACAAGATCAGTACATTTTTACCGAATGATTTCCAAGTAGAATCATTGAGAGTTAAATTTAAATATAAAATCAAAAGTTTAACGATCTTTTATTGAAAATACGATCAAACTAAAGTTTTTTAAGAGAGTCTCTGCTAACAAATTGAGATTCAATTTAAACTATGTTTCTACCAGCCAATCATTATATCTCTATAAGAAAATTTATATCTAGGCTACATCAGCCAGAATTTTTATATACTATGACTGTACTTTTGAAATGAAACTCAAAAAATCCCCTGCATAAACTGATTTCAATGAAGAACATACCAATAGAATGATTCAATGCAAATCAATTTCCATTGATTTCGCTCTTATCAGTTTTTTTTATGACATCCTACTAGTTGCGAAATTGACTAATCGCTTATTTCGTAGCTTAATCGTTCTAAGTGATTGTTTTCTCATCAAGTTTTTATCTCCAATGGCTATTAGTAACTATCAAATAATATGAATTAAACGTAATGTTGATGTTTTTGATATTCAAAAACAGATTTCAGATACGACCAACCAAGTGCGTGTCGTGTGAATGAATTTACTAAAAGATAATAGTTTTCATGGAAATAAATCAATGTTTGGCAGCAAATTTGAACTTGCCTAAAAATAAGTGAATAGATATGAAAATTGTGACGGTTCTGTCGCAGTTTTGAATTAAGCTTATAAATTTGCTTAGGAAAACCCGGATTCTAGTTTTCATGGCATATCGAATGAAGAATATATTTAGACAATAATTTAAGTTAAATTATTTATGTCAATCAAATAATATTTGCTCATGTGAAATAATTACGGCAACTGATATCTCTTCATTTTCCTTGATTTTTTTCAATAAACGAAAAACTACAAAGAGAAATGGTTTTTTATTTTACTTCCATTTTGACACAATCGGCGAAAATCCTTGAAAAATTGCATTACCTACTCCCTGAAACTTACTCATAACGTACATACTTATGTCACACATCGCACTCTCTATGCTTAGCTGCCTTCCAGATTCGGCTGGCCAGTCATGATATAAATGTCCTCTACTTGTAAATCAATAAATTTTGGGATGCGGCTTTTCAAACAAAGCATCGCCGGCAATGCAAGTTAAATGATGTTACACAATGCCCTCATAGCGATTTAACGAATCATTAATATCCCTCGAAAAGCTGTTTAACGTTGCATGGCAGTCAGCATTTGAATGGATGGCAGTTAAATCGTTTGCTACTGTTTGGCCAGCAACTCTTCGACGGCCCTCAACAGAATGGGCCTGCTCGAACATTCAACGAAATAAATTAAACTTTGATTGATAGGTTCAGAGGTCGACAAACTGAACACTTTTAGCGCACCGTGCACCTGGATGCAGCCGCTGAGATACAAGTCGATTCGACATGGTGATTATTTACGTTAAGATGGCACTACATAAATCAGCACGTCTTGGCCAATAAAAAAGTGTCAAGTGAAACCGAAAGTGATTTGACGCGAAGGGTTAGGTGTTGTTTTATGGATTTTGGAAGAAAGCCCTTTTCGTATTGAAAATGAAATTTGGACGTATTTGATTCTTTTTTTTCAGGTAAGTTTCATGTTACAGTTTTATTGTCTAGCTTGTTTAGTTGGAATTGATGGGAGTTTCGTAAGGTCCGGTAAAGCCCAAAGTGCTAAAACAATTCAGAGAAAGTATCGTGGTCAGTGAGATTGTCACAAGAATCAATCACTCCTACGTTTTGGTGTGAAATAGTGCATGGTGTTTTAGATATGATAAAGATTTAATGACAGTCATCGATTGATTGCTGGGAAATGATGTTTCAGTTACATAAAGCCAATGAAGCTTATAAAAATTGGCTGTGGCAGCAACTGTTTGGTATCAGTCATGTATTTTTTTAAGGAATGCTCCACTTCAACTATTAGGTACACAGATATATTTCCGGATTTTTCATTAATAAAAGTTTAGACATTTTAAGAGAAATAAAAAAAGTTGTTATTCAAAATATCGCCTTTCACTGGCCTAACATGTTTGCCATCTCTGAGGCAATAAATAAAAAACCGCTAAGATAAAGCAACTTTTTTGGACCGAAACCATAATCTAAACATTATGGCACTTCTTTGAAATTGGCAAAGTCTAGCCTAGCAAAACCATGTGCCGTCAACCAGAACAAGTAATAATAAGAAGGAACCAGGGCATGAATCACGAGATTTCGATAGGCGATATCGCCTATCGTCAAATAAAAACGATAGCGATTATCGACTTAGGAATGTCGGCATCACAACCTAAACGATATGGTGTATCGAAATTTTCCTTTGGAATTATAACTCCATGGTAAATTTTCTTGACACTTGACAGCATCTGATGTATGATAATGACATTTGAAAATACAAATAGTGAGCTGCTAACGCGCGAAAAGTCTGTCGGTAATTCAATTCACAACGAAAATCAATAGAGCCATTCATCCTTTTTGATTCTTCATCTGAAGATGATATATTTTCCATGTTTCGCCATGAATTTGCTCATTATTATGAACTGAGTAGTATTTGTTATTTTTATATTCGCTGTATTTTCACTGAAAATACATTTTGTTTGAGACAAAATTTTATTAAATAATCATCATACTTACCTTTTCAAAAAAATACCCGGAATCGTTTCGATCACTCTTTACTTTTCGTCTTTAAACACAAAACTGCGAAATGGTCTGCCATCATTGGTATGTTCGCGAACCTGAATTTATTATAATATATTAAAATGGATTGTACTCTTGCTGCAAGCCAAATTTTACCACAAAAAGAAACCAACTGCAAAAATCTGTTGCTGCTGCAGTAAGCGAACAGACCCCATGTCACAAGCCGAAGGTGGATATCGATGACAAATCGATAGTCGCTTGACTATCGCCAGAGATTTCGATAGTCGCTGTCGTTTTTCGTGATTCCAAATCTCGGAAATTTCGACAGTCTATATCGTCTGTCGTCGGTTGTGATTCATGTCCAGGTCTGGTAAATACAACGAGCGTAGAAAAAAATCCCATTTCAGTGTTTTGATGGTGTCCTTACTGGGTGCCAGGGTGGGTGATGTAAAATAACGAAGCTCACGTTATGCAGGGCAGCCAATGCAAAACGATGCAAACATGAGCTTTGTCGTGTAGAAAGAGGACAGCTTTGGTGAATTCTCTTCTTCTTTTTTCTTTAATGGTTTCTTTCAGCCGCGCTAGAATTGAAGTGTAGTACTCTCCGACTATGGAGATGCCGTTGTTTGAAAAATTGATTAACAGGATCCTGTCTGAGTCGCAAAAAAAAGGTTATCCTTATTTGTGCCAGTGCGCAGAGTCTTATTTGGACTCAGGACATAATGGTGAATCCAAGCTTCGACTATTTCTCGGGAACGCGCCATCCGATTGAGCTGAAACTTTCAGGATACATTGGCATATTTACAAAATTTGTTATCTTTTTTCTTTAACCCTTTGGCGCCGGCGGCCATTTTACCTATTATATACCTATTATTCCGTCCACAAAAAATTTTTGCAAAAATTTAAATGTGAATCGGATAATGTTTTAGAAGTTTTTAACCTCATGTAGGCGCTAGGTGCCTAAAAAGAGATCGAGAAAATTAGAAAATTTTATCTTTCGATAGAGCTATCAAATTATTATAAAACTTTTAGGGCATATTGGTATTATCAAGTGGTGAATTTGTATTGCTTTTAGAGAATATGTTGAGAAGGCACTGAAAGTGAAAGCCTGCAAATCATCGACTCTCTTCAAAAATTGTCGCTTTTTGGGAAAAAAGCCACTCACATATAAATCTTATGCTTTGTCTACATAGTCATAGTAAAACTTTTAAAATTTTACAACGGGCTAGAACTTTAGTTCTTCCTCAATTTACCTATATTTTTAGGAATGTATTGGTCTTAACTAGGTCCAGGTCTGATCGAAGTGATTTTGAAATGCGGGCGATTCTGTACCAGTGGTACCATCTTGAAAAATCACTAAGAAAAATAACTGTTTTTAGCCCTATAAATTTTGATTCAGTCATTCGATTTGGATAGAAATTTCGGTTGGAGCTGCCAGCTATGGCCATTTAAGTGTCTTGAATTTTTAAAATTCACTGAGTAACATAAAGCTCATTGCTCTATAGCTTCCAGTACAGTAATGGAATCATAGCAAAATTCAAATGGGAAATTAAACTTGTTGTAAACAATATTCAGTAGAAATCTAAATGGAAATGGTTGTTTTTGTGTTTTTTTTTTGTATATCTTGAGTAAGCGATTTTACCATAGAATTTTCAAATCGTAGTGATCTTGTAGTGAAAATAAACAGCAAACATTAAGATTTAGAAAATTTCAAAATTTTTGCGAATGGTAACCCTAAATTTCTTTGTATCCGTATAACTTCCAATATGAAATTTGCAGAGCAAGTTGCCTTCAACGTGAGGCAGGTGTGACATACTTTTGGTATCAGGCGCTAGCAAAAGGCTGCCAGCACGAGGCGTTTTTGTTATTTTCGTACTAATTAATGTTTGCATTAAGTATTCACATCGCGAACATTTGCAATGCAAATAAGTAAACAATGTTTGAATTTTCTAAGGTCTGGACATTTTCCGGTGGCAACTCCAAACACCTTTCTATTGCTGTAACTTTCGATGAAGTCATCGATATTAAAACAAACTTAGGGTCTATTATTACTTAGGGTGTATTTGTCTTAAGTAGGAAAAGTAGCTAGTGGTAGAATATACACTCAAATTCTGCATGAATCTTCTACTGTTCTTCGAACATTAGTGTTTCTAACGGTTCTGATGCGCTAGGAGTTTTCTTTGATCTAGCATTTTTCAATGTCAATTTTTCGACTTCTTACCAACCTGGGTTCTATCCGAATCTATTGTGGGTCGTCTTGAAGTGAGTCCCTTCCTTGTTTGAAAAGACTGTGCCACTTGTAAATCAAGGTTTTATCTGGAAAAAAGTCCCCATAAACGGATGCCATGTCTTTCATTTTGGTTTGAGCCGACATTTTCTGTTTTGGGAGAAACTCTATAAGAGCACAGGGTTCGATTTCATCATATATTACACTTTCTTCCAGATGAAGTTGCTTTATTATGCTCGTATATCACCTAATTACTCATTCCACCCTCGTATATGTTGATATTACGACTGATTATTTTTGACAGGTATTTAACCTCTGAAACAAAAATAGACCGCAAATACCTTCCTTCTATTTGTGTAACTCGATTACTTAGATGCGCAACTGGAAATAAATACGTTGAAAATAGTTGAAATCAAAGTAGAAGAATGGAAATAAAAGCACCAAAAAATTATATATATTTTAACCAGTGGTTTCTCTAATTGGATCTGAAATGTAAAAGGGATAGATACTTAGTCAATACTATTTATTTTGTTTCAAAAATCATAGTTTTAGGTTTTGGTTGCCGGAAGATCTGAAGTTTTCTTACAATTCCATGAATATTCTAATCAAATGTATATCAAACTAAAAACTATTTTTTTGGCAGAGAATTTTTCGAAGTTCGATTTTTTCTATATATTTTTTCGATTTTATTATCTACTTTCGGATTTGCAATTACAGTGTTTTAAGTTCGGTATTCGAGAATAAATTCTGTAGGAAACGTTGGATCGGAAAGATAGTTTTGCAATTATATGCTTAAGATCTACGAGTAGAAGCAGATCGTTGGCAGCTTCTCCACAGACTCGAGAACATTTCAAGATAATCAATAATCAAATTACTTTGGTAAATTTTTCAGGATAACCAAAGTTTCATGAAAGGACAGCAAAAGTCTAACAAAACGATTTATTTGTTTTGTTCTCCGAAGATTATATTTATAAAGTCAAAAAGAAACACAAATGGTTCAGAAAATGGCTAGAACGAAAGCAAATTAATTCAAAGCTGAACTTGTTTGGCGAATGGATCAACATTCATGTAACCCATTCTGGGGGCCTAAGACTGTCTGAGTCTCGTTAAGTTATTTTTCTTTATAGTTAGCTAGAACATGGGTGTACCTATGAAGAAGGGCTGTGAAGATTCTGGCAGCAAGGTATCAAGGCATTGCCAGTTTGTTGACAACATAGTTTCGCAGAAAGCCTCTATCTCCAAGAAACCAAATCAATTGCACCACCAACTGACTCAATATATCTTTAAGTGAGAACAAAAGTACTCAATATCAATTAAGGACTCTATATCAAGACCAGAAAGGATATTTATTTGACTATATGACTTTGTGTTAAAATGCCAATATTAACTACTAATATCTAATTACTCAGAAAAAAATACCACCTCCACCTATGTGACACTACAATGTGCTGGGAGGCTAGAAGACGGCTTAAAATTATTAGTATAATTATATACCAATTAAACTCATGCGAGTATGTACCGCTGCTAATTTTATTTCTCAGCTTTGAGCTATCGGTATACACAAAATGATGCAAAAATGCTATGCAAATTTAATGCAGTAAGATTGGCCTGTTGTAACTAATGATGCAACTGGTAAAATGTCAGTGAACGAACCAGCCCTTGCACATTTCTAAGCATCAGCCGGTTGGTAGTCTTAAGGACAGCCTGCCATAGGGTTGCCAACTCTCCCGGAATTCCGGGATTCTCCCGGAAAAATACAGTTCACTTAAAAAAACTCCCGGCTCCCGGAAAACAGCTAAATTCTCCCGGAAATTTAACAAAAATTGCCTTCACGGTATTATTATATTTTTATTTATATTTTATGCTCGCTTTTATATGCTAGTAAATAATACAATATTTATGATTAAAAATCGTACATTGCACTAGATTTGTACAATTGATTAAATAAAAGATCTGAGTGCTTCTCTAAATGAGCCAATAAATGAGGATAAATTGTACTACGTTTACTATTTGCTGCGAGAAGTGCATGACCTTGTCGCAAGTAAAACAAAGAAGGAAGACTTGCGTTGAGTTAATTTTTTTTAAAAAACTTGTTACATTCGTTCGATCGATCCCTATGGAAAATCTTGCCGCTGATCGTGTTTTCAGCGTAGTAAGCCAACTATGGTCAGTAGACATATAATACCAGTTCTGGCGCACTTCAGAGGAGCAAAAGGGGAATTATCGCCCCGCGCATGACGTAAACGATGATCTTTGAACTAATAAACAGCTCAACTGGGCTTTTAGCTTAACAGGGTTGTTTATCAGTTCAACTACCCTATTTATCAGCCCAAAAGGGTTCTTTATTAGCTCAACAGGGTTGTTTATCAGTTCAGCTAGGCTGTTTATCAGCTCAATTGGGCTGTTTATCAGTTCGAGATCATCGCTTACGTCATGCGTGGAGTGCGTGGGATACGCGTGCCGATAATGGCAGGCACCATGTCCTTATTGCCCCTCTTTGCTCCTCTTATTTACTCTTCTGTTGCTCCTCTTAAGTGTGCCAGAACTGGTATTATATATCTATTGTGGTCAAAAAATCTTAGTCGGCTTAATGAAACACTTGTAAAATCAGAAATTCAGGTATGCACAGATTTTAATTACACATGTAAAGAATTCTATAGCTTTATCCTTGTAAATCAAAAGACATTACAAACAAATCGATGTGTAAAGAAATATCATTTTAAATAAACAAAATTGTTTTTCACTTATTTTTTTATTTTCCTCCCGGATTTCCGATCCACTGAGTTGGCAGCCCTAGCCTGCCACCAAAATATCTCCAAATATAGTAACATAGGCAGATCAGGAAGTAATGCAGGCTAGTCTTAAATTTGTATGTGCTTTACCTGGAGCAATGCTCTGACTGGTCTAGCTGTGTGAGCACTTGCATTATTTTGCAGAATTATACTGATACTCTATTAAATATTCTATTCTACTTCATTAATAATATTTTACGGATCTCCAATTATCATACATGTTACTTGGTTCTATCGACTATAAAAGAACTCAATTTATCTGCCTTGATAGATACTGGTATATCTGACACTAACCCTTAATTAATTTATACTGTAACAGAAGATCAACTAAATCACATAATTGTCGATATGCATAGTGGTTCAAGTCCGGGGTTCGACGGCGTCACGGTTGAATGCTTAAAAAGAATTATAGAGTATATCAGCAAACCATTGATGCTCTTAGCAAACTTAAGTTTCCAGACAAATACCTGTCGACATATTTATAAAAAGGCAATTATGACTCCCATTCACAAGGAAAAATAAACTTGATATTAGTAACTATCGTTCAATATCACTGACATCTAAAATATCCAAAAATTTAGAGAAATCTGTTAAGAAACGCTTAGTATCATGCTTAGATAAATGGTAATTTATTAACCAAAACAATTTGGATTTATGGTTGGACGTGGTACACAAGATTTTTTACTTTTATTAATTAACTAAATTAAACATAGAATCAATGAGCACAAATTGCTAGCTTGACTTGGCAAAAACGTTTGATTCATTTCTACATGTGAAGTTTGTGCACAAAATAACGCCGGGCTAATTTCAGCCCTAACTGGATAAATTGGATTGAAAACCATTTGGCTGATCGTACGCAAAAAGTGAGAATAACTGGAAAACTAGGTTCCAAACTCCTTTTTGAGAATCGTGTTCTACAAGGAATAGTTTTAGGGTATATTTTTTCATCATTTACTATAAGGATTTATTCTCACATTTTATAAAAGGCCACTTAATACCATCTGCTGTTGATACCGTATTCTTTGTGGAGGATAGAGACTGAAAATCTGTGAACCTGAAGATTGAACACAGCCTCCTATTATTGAAAGACTGGATGAATTTTAACCGTCTCACTTTTAATGCTCAAAAAACTAATTACGTTTATCTTGCGGTTTCACGAGAACTTTGATATTAAAAGTCATTCTGTATAATGTGATTAAAATTAGTAGTGTATTAGACGGCGTAGCTCATAAGAAATATCTAAGAATTACCATTGTTTATATATATTTGAAATGGGACGTTCAAATGCAAAGTATAATTAATAAAGTAAGAATTATCATATCTTTATGCTTCGAAGATCGAGCCTCCTTAAACTTGCGAATGTTAAAGCTTCATATCTTCATAAGGGTTTGCTTTCGAAACCACTTTGTCAAATAACATTTTCAAGATAAATAAAATTTTTTTTCAATTTTAACCATCCCGCAAAAACATTTCCAACTTCATGTCGTGTTAATTTTGCAATATTCTATAGTTGCTTGGGGCAGTGCTACACGAAGTTTTCTTAACCATTTGATTCTTATCCAAAAGGCTCTGATTTCAATATTACTTTAAAAAAAAAAAAAACTATGCCGATTTGACTATGTGCAACTATTTCGACAGTTAAACGTTCCACCAAATTTATAAATTAAAGATGTCCACACAAACACACTTAAAACCAATTCTGCTAGAGGTGGTACCGAAAAAAATACCCTCACTCCCGAACGGATTCACACAGCTGGGTCAAAATTAATTCAGATATGGAGGTATTAGAATATTCAACGCCTTACCAAAAGAGGTTAAAAATACACGCAATATATATGTACATACACGCAAATACACGCTATAAATGTATTATATTTAGATAATTTTTTATTCGCCAATATTTTTAGCTTTTGCTTTTAAGATAGTTAATTCGATATATAGTAATGTAATTTGGAAAGGCCTTGCATTATTCTGTGCTTTCCTTTTTGGATTTTTAATTTTATAAACATAATTGGTGCGTTTTTTTGCACATCCGAGCAAATCAAATTTTGTTAATTATATTAAATACAAAAACGATTTTTTTGTTGTATGCAATATACTCAACAAAATTTGATCTGCTCGGGTGTGCAAAAAAACGCACGTAATATTGCTTTTGTTACTACCAACATTGTATGATTAATATTCTGGCTCCTCATTCCTAGCCCAAGGTTGTTGCCTTAAAAGGGGGGTCGTGCAATGGGCTTATAACAGTATTGTATTATTGTAAATTATATGCCCTACACAAAAACACACATCAAAATCGAAAAACAAATAGTAAGCATGAGAAATAAAATGTATAAAGCAAATGTCATGAATCGTTTCGAGACTACCAGTTTTTGATTTTCCGAGTTGTAGAGTTGGTAAAAGAAACGGATTATCAAAAAGAACTAAAGCGTTTAGTTTTGCCGTTAAGCCGTTAAAGCTATTGCTTATTTCTGGCAGTCAAAAGAAATACAGAGAAATCCAGAATTTAGTTATTCTCTACCAAGCGATTGCGTGAAATGTACTTGTAGAACGCTGGCCTTATGCACAATCACCGTATATTAGGATAGCACAAAACAAGCAAATAACACCATGATAGTAAGGTGAGGCTCGAACCCATAGGTAATAGATCACTATATCGAACGGGCGCCTGAAAGAGCAGATCTGTCGTACGCCCCCAACAGTTTCAACGATAACTTCTGTCCTGATTGCAATTTCATCTTCCAACTGCTTCAAAGTCAAGTACCTTTCTATGCCACATTTAAACTTTCTTAAATTCGATTTCCTGATAAAAATCTGAAATACTTTCAAATTTATCTACACTTTCCAATCTGAAAGACAATATCAACTTTTTGCCCTCCTTCCACATTAATTATTCAAATGCAAGTGATGTCAGTGATTAAATGTCCCTATTTGAATATTTTAGAACTGGAAAATATGTTTAAAAATTTCCTTGAAAAACATCGATGTATACTATTTAATTAATTTTTCATACTAAAAATTCCGGAAAATGTTTAATTCGAAGAAAAATAAGCTCAAAGATGCTCAGCTGCATCAACAACTATCTACATAGTAATTTTTTGACATTACAGCTCTGTATGTGGCTTAGGTACATACATCATCTATCATAGGCATTTTTTTACTGGAATCACCGGAAATTCCTTTATACTGCATAAATATTCTCTTGACACTAACGGACATATCGTATGATTGAAAACAGATATGAGTGACTGAAAAGTCAGCAGTTTCTTTGACAGCAAGTTCATTTATTGCGACATTGAACTTCTTGTATTTGTTAATGAAAATCGATAAACATATCATACTACTCGATTATCCAATTTAGACTTTAAAATATCTATGGCTAGAAACTAATTGTGTAAAATTCCCTCATATTGAGAATAACAATAATAACTACCAAAACAAAGAATTTAGTTGATTATGGTTCGAGATACTGTCGCCAACTTATGAGTAGAGCTGTCATTTTGGTATCGTTTTCAATGCTAAAGTTTTGTTTTCAATTCTACACGAGCTTACTTTTATCCATTGCGCTATCTAAGCATTTTGTCACTTGAAATCTTAGTCATACTGGAGGAATATATTTTTATTGACAAGCCGTTAAGATATTTCAGAACGATTCGGAAAAGTATTTAAAGAAAATATTTTGCTAGTAAATATCATACACTGGCTATCATTTCATCCGTTTAGGACTCAAGAGAAAGAACTGTGTTTCAAAATGATCGGTAAACTTTTATGAACTATTAATTATTTTTATTAATTTTTTTAATTATATTTATTTCTATTTACTTTTGACTAATTTGATATTTATTTCCAGGAAACATGTTGGCAACCATTCTGCTGATAGGGCTTACCACCGTGAGTGCGCAGAGCTGTGGTTCGATTGCGCAAGGAACTCTCATGCCAGATGGAAGCAACTGTGGAGGATATTATTCTTGCCAAAATGGAGTACTCCAATCGAAAACCTGCCCTGGAAACTATGGCTTCGATCCCAACTCACAAATGTGCAGCCCGTCATATTCATGCCCGAATCAGATATCCATAAATCAACCAAACTGGGTTTACCCAGGCAACAACGGAGGATATTACCCCGGTAATATAAATAATGGCTACCCGTACCCTGGATATGGTAACCAATACCCATACCCGATCAATAATGGTCCTTACCCAATCAACAATGGTCCGTATCCAATCAACAATGGCCCATATCCAATCAACAACGGTCCGTATCCAATAAACAATGGGCCTTATTATCCTAACCCAGGGTATCCCTACCAATCCATTGATGAACCCAACTCGATTTCAAACCCCTGCTTCGGTCAACCCAACGGTGCATACGTCGCATACTCGTGCTCTCAGTTCTATTTCTGCAGCCAAGGGCAAGCCACGTTGTCCAGTTGCCCCAGCGGATACTCTTTTAGTACTTTGCAAAATACATGTGTTGCTTCCAATGTACCATGTTATGATTAAATAAACTAGCAATAAAAAGCACTGTCAAAAATTTCTATGGCAAAAAATGAACAGTATTAACAAGATAATGTATAAAATATATTTTTAGAAATAAATGCAGACAATTATTGTTAAGCCTTATGATATGTGTTTCAATGGTGGCAGATACTCATAAATATACACAATTGCAGCTTCCACCTTAGGTTTACTCCTAGAGGGAATTGGTTCCCATGTGGCTGCAGTGGCAAGTTTAGCTTCACGAATGCCCGACAATGCCCGATTTATCGAAAACTCAGAAACTGTTTAGAATGTTTAATAGATTTTGAAGCATCAAAACAAGCTTTAAACAATGCGAATAAATCATCTGCCTTGTTTAAAGCATATTCGGAAGAAAACCTGCAATAAAATATCGTTTTACTGACTATTTTCAACGCGGAAAAGAAACGCGATCGCGGCATTAAAGCTAAGTATTTCCCGTCTCAATTATCAATTTCTATTTTTACGTGTTGAGCAAAAAACGAGTTATTTCTGATGAAACTCATAGCTTACTAGATATAATCAGATTAACGAACAATCACTGGAAACTCCATTTCACCAATTGTGATCACTTTTCTCTTATCATTCGACAACGCGCTAAAGCGCACGCGAAAAGTCTTTAATTAGAAAATTAAAGTACTAGGATATATTAGTGACAACCAAATCCATGGCTAATTGAATAGTAATGATTTCAAAATCCGATGAGGCTCATTAAATTCATTATTTGCTAATCAAAAATCACCGAGGATGAGTCTGCTTTGACAAAAACATAAAATTATTTCTGGGTGCAAAGCATAAATTAATGCCCACAATCGCTAGCTGACCAATCAGAAAATTTGATTAGACTGTGTTTTGAATGACTAGATAAGACAATGGGAGCTTCTTGTAGTATTTAAAGGCGTTTCACTTGTTTTTTGATATCCAGTGTTAAATCCAAGCTGTCAACTTCAACTGATAGCAAAACTCATAAATCATTTTTCCAGCTATTAATCAGCCAGTCTACCGAAATGAAAGGTTCGCTTTGTTAATTTGCAAATCCAGCTTAATTTACTAATTTATTGATCGTATTTTTATAGTATTACTATTCCTTGCATCCGCTGGATTAATTGTGGTCGCTGGAGCTCAGCAAGGTTCCAATGCATTTGGTAAGTCGTGTGCAAGCGTTCGCCATGGAGAAGTTACAGCTGACATGAACCAGTGCTCGAACTACTTGATGTGCAGGGATGGCATCATGTATCTGTTCACATGTCCGGAGTCCTTTGGATTCAACTCGAACTCAAATTTGTGCGAGTACAAGCTGACCTGTTTGAAGGAGTTCCGGAACGTGGACCGGGACGATCAGAATGCACCGAAATATTGTGCTAACCACCCCACCGGAAGTTATTTGCCAGCAGTGGGTGGTTGCCGTGATTTCTACTATTGCTACAAAGGAAATACTATCGCTTCTAAATGCCCCACTGGATACGCGTTCAACAGGGCCAAATCTTCCTGTATACCGTCATCGTTGCCGTGTGCTAACGCATAAGCTTATGGAGGTGTGATCGAAAATACATTGGTAGATTATTAAACTGTACTTCTGATTTTCTTCGAATATTTTGTTACGTTGCATTGAAAAGCTGTAAAGTGAGGTTAGAGAGCTAAGTCAATAAATTATCCTACTTCGTTTATAAACTATTCGAGTTTGGTTAAAACATCTCTGGTTGTCACATAGCGCTCTTATGCAAAAAAAGTAGATCTAAAACTGAAGTTATACCACGACAACATTTGTGAGGGAAAGGGGTTGATGCTCATTCGTAAATTTGCAATCAACGCATACGAGTGAAGAGTGATTAGTTTTACGATTCACTTTACCCCTGATTCAACTCAGGCACCTATTGCTGTCTGTAAGGTTCCTCGAACCAGGAACCCCACATACTAGAAGCCAGTACTCTATTCACTAGATTACACAAGTTTATACAAAAGCCAACCTAGGGGGTGTGGGGGAGTTGCAAAATGTTCATTATTATTGGAACATATAGCAAAATAAATAGCATTTACAATTCAAGTTAATCAAAACCGACTGAAAACCGGCGCAATATATTTTTTGATACCTCCTTTGTTGCCAATGAATGGTTGTCTTATCTTCTTATCAATGGCGCATAATGACCACATAGCCAGTGAACAGTAGATCAAACTGGAAAACACTACCATACACAAATTCTCCATTGATTTACGAGTATATTATATATACTACTATAAGATCTAGGTTTGACGATTTAAGACGATTAGTATGCACCAGACTCGTACTGAATGAAAAAAAAATGCAAAGTTAATATTTAAAAGAGCAGATATTAGGTGCATTTTTTTGGGTCTCGATCCATAACAGATTAAGATAGGGAGCATTGAAAACAACAACAATCCTGCTTCAGGTGTTGTTGTTTTCAATCTTGCCTACTCTAATGTGCTATTGATCGTGACGCAAAAAATGTACCTATTTACAAACGTTTTGAGATTTAAGGGAAGTGTACTGCGAACTCACATCTTGATTGCATGGAATTCATATTAATGAAGATAGTATTTGCATACTAAGCATGAGGCAATTTTATATAGCCAGATTTTCAATACGTAAGTAACTCAAGAGCTACATAGTTCAAAAATGCAGGAGTTAAGCACATCAAATGATGCTACGTTGCTTACACTAATTTTTTTTTTTATTCAAATTTCTACTACTTCAATCCTTCTATTGCCTATAGGAGTTTGAAATAATCAATTAATTGTTAATCTTCACTGATTTTTTTATAGTGTTACCAATCAGCAGCAGAAAAACATTAACAATGCATTATACACAAAAAAACAAAATGTCCCACATCTGGACACACATAGAAAAACAAGACAAATTTGGAAGCAGTTACTTTACTTTATGTTAAAATTACGAACCCACGTTCATATTCTCTAGAATTACCATTATGCACAATTTGAACGAAATCCAGAGCCTCCACTTTTTTTCGTTGTCCGCTTCAGGTGAAATACCCCAGTATTTTCGCCTGTTAGAGGCCGTCTGTCAAAAACAGCGTGGCGAGCGGATTGAAGGCGAGTACTACACTCAGAGAAAAATAGTTGTATAAGTAAAAAAAATTGATATGAATCAAATTTTTTCAAATATGATTTGGCGTTATATACGTTTCTTTTTAATTCAAATAATCTGCCTTCATTTCAATAACGGTATATCAAAGTGGTCTTGTTTAGCACAAAATGTTTTGTTTTACATTCAATGATGAAAATTATGATTTGAAAATAACATTTCTATAATAAAGTGGAATCATATTTATTGAATGTGAGGGCTTATTTAATTCAAATAAGATTCATTTTTTATTTAAAAGTTTTTCAACTTTCGATTTAAATTTGATTCTACTAAATTTTAAGTGAAGGAATCTTTTTCAGTGTATGATTTACAAGACTAAATCATTATTTCGATGTGACTCTTTGACCATGATTTTACTAATTCTTCTGGGCCAAGTTTTAATTCAACTCTAAAGAGAAATTGAAAAGTGTTACACTGTAGTGTAATTTGTCGATAAACATATTCCAACTTTCTCCAAGACACGCGTTGAAACCCTACATCCCCGATTGGGACACAAAAGGAGGTAGATCCGGGTGGCCATCGCTCACGAAGAACACGCAATATGAACTACCTTTCATCTATGTCTTCATCAACCAGTTTTGTCTATCATAATCAATCAAGTGGGTATCGAAGATCAATTTGATAAGATTTTAGATAAGAAACTCTAGCGCACCTGAACCGCTAGAAACACTAATGTTCGAAGAACAGTAGAAGAATCGTGCAGATTTTGAGTGCATATTCTACCACACGAGCTGCTTCTTACAGCCAAAATGTTTCAAACACTACGTTTTACTTTGGTCTCAAGAATGCATTATAACTCATATGGTGGAAAGGTTTCAGATATTACCACTGGCATGAATTTCAAAGTTTGTGAGAGCAAAACACGGGTTAATTATATTCGTCATCAGTTGCTTATTTCACAAAACTTTGATAGCAGCATCTCAATGAAGAAAATGCTCAGTGCCTGCAGCACTGTAACTGAAGTTGGTGTTTGGGGCTGCGATCCGAAAATTTTGCAGAACTTTGGGAATTGAAACATTGTTTATTTATTTCCATTGTAAATGTTTCCGGTATGAATACTAACTATAAGCATTTATTGATACAGAAATAGCACTACAGACTCGTGACTGATTGGCAACCTTTTCCCAGTATCACATCTGCATCAAGTTGAAATTAACCGACCCTGCGAATTTCGTCTCGATCCGATGACTGCGTTCGAAGTTATAAGAGTATAAAGAAATTTAGGGTTACCAGCCGCGGCATTTTTCAAATAATCGAAAACTTAATATTTGCTGCATATTGTCACTACAATATCATTACCATTTGAAAATTTTACGATCAAATCGCTTAAGAAAGATATTGGAAATAAACACAAAACCGAAAATAGCTGGCAACCCTATCGTGGCTTTCCAACCAAATTCGACTTGAATAATGCCTATAGTAGGTTCCATTAAATGTATGAAATTCGTATTGATTTCATGACTGCACTGGAAGCTATAGGGCAAAAAACTTTATTTTTCTGAGCGAATTTTCAAAACCAAAGACACAAAAATTACCATAGCTGGTAGCACCAATCGAATTTTTCAACCAAATTTATATCAAACACGGCTTAGAGTAAGGTTCAGCTACTGTGTCAATTTCATGAAAATCTGGTAACTGAATCAAAAAGCACTTTTTTTTCTTTGTAATTTTTCACAATGGCACCACTGGCACAGTGTTGCCCACAATTAAAAATCGCTTCTATCAGCCTTAGTCCTACTTAATTCCAATGTATTTTGTAAATTTCAACCGCATCTGATTTTTGGTTCGTGAGTTCCCGTGAACAGAAGTTTTTGATGTTAAAAGTATCGGTAAATTGGGAAAGGGCTACCGTTCTTGCCCGACATGAAAATTCCATTCCCTTGACTGTTTAGACAAAGCATAAGATTTCTATACAAGTTGGTTTTCATTCTAAGAAACGAACATAATTTAGGAGATTCGATGGTTTGAATGTTTTCACTTTCAGTGCCTGCCGTAACTACAGGGTTGCCAGCGCGTTCATAAAAAACTACGCATGTATGCAACTTAACAACATTTATATATTCTGTAAGTTTCATAATGATCTGATAATCTAATGAAAAGTGATCACAATTCAAAAATTTTCAAATTTTCCCAATCTCATTTTAGGCGCCTAGCGCCCACATAGGGTTAAAAATTTCAAAAACATTATCACGTTCACATTCGAAACACGTTCAGAACTCATTACGTAGACTTTAGTTTTGTAAAAGTTATTTTTTGACAGAAAAATAGGTATATTTAAAATATCACTAAAATGGCCGCCGGCACCAAAGGGTTAATGATTATTAACTTTTTGTGAGACTTGGCACTATTCTGCATATACACCAATGTATCCTGAAAATTTCAGTTCAATGGGATGGCGCGTTCCTGAGATTTTTTCACTGAAATTTTTTGATGATATACACGCGTATCTTTGGTTCGTTGTTCCTGGTGCATCCGTCAAGGGCTGACGGTCCCATCATCGATAACCAGGCAGATGTTCCTCCTATATATATATATATATATATATATATATATGTATATATATATACATATATATATATATATATATATATATATATATATATATATATATATATATATATATATATATATATATATATATATATATATATATATATATATATATATATATATATATGTATAGAAATATGAATTTTTGGCCAAATTGATTTTAATACTAATGATCTTCTTCGAACATTAGTAAAAATTATACTGTAGACTTGATTGCGCAAAGTCCGAGTAGCTGGATTACTTGTTAATCACCCCAGTTTTTTGCGAGGTTTCAGGTCCAAAAATCGAGGTTCAGGTCCTTCATATACATACGTCTAAGATTTCTGATTCCCACATGCCTGCAATTCACTACCAGCAGAGTATCAACGGATAATTTAACGGTTGCCTGATATTTTTAAGGATAAAATTAGGTACTGGTATATGACTCAAAGTTAATTTTGGATCATTATTAGTTTACTTATAAAAGCTTTTCTAAATTTCAATCACCTTTTTCTCTTCTTGCCCACAGTTTTATAGACATCAATTATCTGCTCCAGAGCTTGAACTTTAAGCGAAGACCCTCGATTAGGGAATTTTTCGCGGATTACTTCCAAAAGCATTATCATCTGCAATGGTTTTGCTTGAAAATTTTCAGTGGATAAAATTCACTGATTGAAAAATTTGAAGTTAAGTAAATAACCATCAATAATATACCGCCTGCTAGATATGCCTCATAAGCTAATGTCTGTTCCGAAAATGGTGCATATCTTCGATATGAGTAAATTCAATTTTTAAATAGCACCGCAGGCAAAACTCTTCCATAACGTTATTATTTATTATTTAATTTTCGTTTATTTTAAATTCACTTCAAAGTTTTCAAAAAAAAAAAGTTTTACAAAATGTATTTTTTAAATGTATTGTACAGCATTGAAATCTTGTTAGATCCCCGTGGTCATATAAGTTGACTTTGATATTTCAACGACAATGAAAGTAAAAATCCGATACTCTAAACTTTTCTAGATTTTAAAGTGGAATTTTCAGTCCCAGAACTAAATTTATTCAGCCATAATAACAAACAATTTCTTCATTCGCGATTTTTCTACTCGGCCGACTCATTGCACATGCCGATAAGCAAAAGAATAAAACTAGGTTTCATATATTTTCCTTTATATTTCAATCACATATCCTACAAGTATACCAACATTTTAGATTAATTTCAGTTCTCTTGATAAAATTCGTTTGACGTTTATCAAAACAACACATTTGCACTAATTTTTATTCGATTGTTAATACGTAACGATCAACGCATTCAAAAACACGGTTCCGTTCTTTTCTCACAAGCTGCTTCCAAACTATCATAAGCATAGCCTTCTGGGCAGTTTTTCAAAATGGACATTCCACCCACGCAAGCATAGAATAGTTTACAGGATAGTGGACTTGGCAAATAAGTTCCGTCCGGACGTCCGTTGCATGGATTTTGAAGAGTCGGTCCTGTGCCTGGACCAGGATTGGTTCCTCCATTATTCTGACAGGTAGAAATGTATTCGCACCTTCCGCTGCCGGAATGATATCCATATGGCGCGAAGCAGGTCATGCTAATCAAAACTCCGTCACGGCATAAGTAATATTTGGTGCAATGAGTAGGATCGTCAATAGTTGAACCCGACGGTACTTTTCCACAAGCTTGACCCGACACAAGCATTTGCACTCCGATCGAAGATAAGATGACAGCAAATAGAAAAACTACATTACGTAAAGATATCAAGATTAAAGTAGTAAATACAAATATGACTACATTCTCAAAGAATAGTTACCTTTCATTTTGATATTCTTTTTGAGGTTTTACTATAAACGGAATTCAGGAAATTCTTAATATACTTTGCGAGCCGACTAATTTCATTCAGTTGCGTTTTCCTTTAAATACTTTTCAATTTCCTGATAATGTTATCTTAGCTACTGTAGCTATCGATCCAGTTTAATTTATTTTGAAAAATGACTATAAGACCTTAATCCCCTAAATAAAAATTATCGACAAAAGGAATTAAAATCCAGATCAAAATATACTCATATTTGTTTATCTCAGGCGAGTATTTAATCAATGAAAATGTGGAAAACTTCGAGAAACATATATAAGATTTCAAATGATTAGAGATAAAATTGATTCAAGTCACGTTTGATAATTTCGAAGTATGAGATCATTGAAGATATTCATATTAAGCAGAATTACAATGGATTTTAAAAGCCCTTTGCTTTATATCAGATCGATGAACATGAATGTTATTACGACGGTGGATTCAATATTAACGGGATTTATTTAGTGTTTTAAGCTATTTATTAGCAAATAAAATGAAAACATTATAATTTATTTTCCTACATAGCTTCCTGCTATAGAAATATACGTACTTGTGTGATAGCTAGAGGGAAGGTTTCATATTCCAGTATCATAGAATGAAGTTGGTTGTAGCAGGTGTCAATTGCAAACGAACCCCTCCTTTCCTGCATCATCTTTGAATCGTTGCCCCCTAGAGCTTCAAGTGCTGTGATCAAGTGCAGTCCAGTACATTTCGTTAAGTTTAGAGACTGTTCGAACTGCATGATGGGACCTGGCGTTGTCATAGAGAATAATGATATCAGCCTACTTTTTATCCACCAAACTTACGGATTGCTTGCGTGTTTTGTCATAAGTGACAATCCAACTCAAAAATGCATCACCTTGTTCAGCAAACCTTGCTGTTAGTGTCCGACAAACCTCGAAACGTCTCAACTTCTGATCTTTAGTCGAAAGGCGAGGGGCCCATCTGGCTCACACTTTACGGAACTTTAGGTAATTCACACTGATCACTTGACAGCTTCCATCACTTATTCCAACTTTCTCTGCAATATTACATACTCCGACTCGTCTACCCTCCTCAATAATCTCTCGAAGCCCTCATATGTTTTCGCTTGTGATGATCATCGGAGGTTGGCGATCGTCTTTCTAATCTTGCACTTGTTTCCGTCCTTCCTTGCATTCACTATCACGAGCCCGTGACAGTGTTTGATTCCCAAACTGTGCAGCCAAACTGCGAAATAATTCTGTCTCTTTGACCTGTCACTGTTCTGCCAATCGTAGTTACTGGGGAACAAAATTTCGTTTATATTTGGTTCACTCTCGTAATTATATATGACATATTAGAAGCTTGTATAGTCTAGTGAATAGGAAACTGACTCCTACTGTATGGGATTCCTGGTTCAAATACAGGTTCGTACGGGTAACCGCAGCCCAGATCTTTGAGTTAACCTAGCTGTGAATTGTAACCTGAGTTAAATCAGGGTTAAAGTCTACGGCTCACTTTCACTATCGCCTCACTCTCGTATACACTGATTTTAACTTTGTGAATGAAGCTGTCTACCAGTTTCAACCTCTACTTTCGACAAGGGTTGTGGTGGCAATACTTTACTATAATAGAGGCTTCGAACTGCCATCTTAATGATTTTACAGTCTTATACTGTCTTGCGCCCTGGCCTCGTGAATACATTAGCATTGGCTGCTTCTCTCAGTTCTTAATCAAAGAGCTGCTAAATATTCTTGATTAATCTATGTTGTCTAGAGTATTCTGGCTTTCACTGATTTCAATTATTGATTTCCTTTTAACTTGATCGACTTGCAAAGCTCGAAGCTTCAACTCATAAATCGACGATGGTTTATCTGCGAAGGACAGCAACGTACTGTTCCCATAAATCCATGTTATGTGTCAGGCGGAAAACGCAGGTCTTAGAATAATCTTGACTTGCATACAGCAAACACACTGCTAACTTTATTTTCGATATTAGAACAGAGGTGAAAACAAGTAAAAGATTTGCTTGAAATGCGTTTTTATTAATTAGATTATACTAGTTTTCGTTAATTTTTCCCTTAAATAGAAACTGCAAAGAATGTTTCGTGGTAAAATTTAACATTTGTTATTTGTCATTCAGGACAAAATTAATAACGGAATGAAGTTACAACAGTTCTAAGCAATTGTTCTGATAATAATATGGAAAATAACTTGGGGAGCAGCATAGGTAAGCCAAGCTTGTATCAAGATTATTTTAAAACGTTTAAAGTAAAGAATACACACATATTTATTTATTTTATGCGGAAAAATGAAAATTTACTAAGAATTAACAGAATCTATACCAGATCATGCAACAGCTGAACAAATTATTGATCAAATTTCAAATGTGGACATGAATAGACCGTGCAAACCTCCACTTATAATCAAACAAACACTTGTATGCTCAACACAAACAATTTTCATCTTGCCTACGGACACGGTCCGGGCCTTACTACGCACACTGAATCCAAGCTGCTAAAAGCATATCCTGTGGGACAATTTCGCAAAGTTGAAGATCCACCCTGACAGTAGTAAAAATCTCGACAAGACGTCGGACTTGGTAAATAACTGCCATTCGCACGCCCGAAACAAGGATTTGAAGAAGGATTCACAGGCCTTCGTGTTGTGACGTCTATTTGCCAGCATCCTGGATTATATTCACATTTACCTGACAACTGATTATATCCATGGTTTTGCGGACATGGCATACTGGTTAGAACGCCATTTTTGCAAGATAGATATTTCGAACAGGTGGTCGTGTCTGGAAGAGTAGAGCTACTTGGGATATTTCCACAAGATCCTCCCGCTACAGCTGCCTGACAGCAATCGTGGCAGAAAATAGTGGTTAATACCAAGAGAAATACACTTCCTGGAAATATACAACTGTCAACCAGCTAAATATTAAAGTTTGTTATACCTTGCATTTTGCACTGCAATATTGTTTTTTAAATACTTTCAATGACAAATCCAAAAGTGAACTGAATTAGATTTATTTTCTAGTCGAAATAAATTTGGACAGATTTGCAAGCAGATTAGAGTGATCTTGAAACGTAAAAATAAAAATTTGATAGTATTAACACAGCAGTTTTTATTTACAAATTTACCATAAGTTCGCTTGATCTTTTGAACTCAATCCATTCGAGAATATAAAAACGAAGATATGAAAATCACAAATTTTGCTTCAATTCAGCCAAATCTGTCATTGATGGTTTTTTTATTCGATGAATCTTCTTGAATACAAAATTATAAGTGTAGTGCTTAGGTTGATTGGTTTTATTATATTGCTGTAGGTACGGTATCTCGCAACTAAAATTACGATAAAAAATAAGGACCAAGCAAATAAGTTTTTTAAAACTAGAAGCTATGTTATTCAAATAGTAAAGAGATATTTACTATTTTTTTTTTGGTTGATCCGATTTTAATAAACCTTGGTGTGTTTTGTTTTTAATATATTCTGGAGAGCAATTCACCACAATTGAGGAGAAAAAATTTGAAAAAATTTCCCGGCGAAAAACTACATAAAAACAGGTGGTTTTTTTTCATGTTTTTTGTAATTGGTTTTTCATGAATGGTGGTAAGATGCCCAACATCTTACTTTTCAAGATTTTTTTTGGATATTCTCGTTCAGATGAAGCAATCCGGATATTAACTGTCTGCCATAGGAGGAGGTTTCATGTGAGAACTCAACTTTGAAGACCTCTGTTAATGATAATAAAAAAATGTTAATTTAAATAAAATATTTTTTTTGCATAATTTATAAATAAGACGTTGTATTGAAGAAATTTTCATATTTATATTTAATAGAAGAGCTGAGTAATAAAAGTTTGAAAATTTGGCCTTCTAGACGGTAACAGTTATAATAATTCCTAAGAAAATAGTAAAGTACAAAGAAAGTAGCAAACAAAGAATGTTAAATGAATTTTTTTTGTCAGCGGCTATGGTCAAATTAAGTATTAACACGTGAACTTGCTTAGTACATTATTTTGTTTGAATTTATGTACTGAAATTAAAGTCTTTGCCTTATTGAAATATGCTTTTCGCTTCAAAACTATGAATTATAATACAAAAAAAAACATGAATTTCATCTCTCTTTCAAGATTTTTTAACTCCCCAATAGTCTTTCTTTTATGTTTTATATTTTGAACACCATCTACTACTATAAGCTTTTTGCAGCCAGAAAAGCTGTTAGTAGTTGCTGCTAGTTGTACTAGAATATCCAAGATTTGAGGGACAAAAATAGCTGCGCTTATCATATTAGCAATATGGAAAATTACCCTGTATGTTTTGTCCTTCAGATTAATCTTTTATTCTCTTCTTCTATTCTCTAACAGCAAAATCATTCTTGTCAGGTGTCAGAGTGAAGACCCAGGGCATAACATTAAAAAAGACACACCCGTAAGGATGAGTAATTTATTTTAGTTCATATAAAAAGAGAGCAAAGCTGTCTTGCTACAGCTCATTTGAGGTTTGGGAAATTGGAAGAAAACTTCGTTTTCAAATGATGAAATGTGAGATGACTACTTTCTATTCATTTCACTCTTTCAACAATCAGGTCCTTAAACAGATATTTACTCCAGTTCTCCATCCGTACCTAGATTATAACAGACTTAAGTATACAGTATTTTTTGTAGGAGAGTTTGTTTCACTATTACCGTCATTCCCAAATTTTCCTAGATTTTCCTAGAACAATAATCACTTTATTATTTTATCAATTTAAGTTAATTTAAAAATAGTATAAACAAGCCAACCACTGCAAAACTCGACAACGTGCCTCCTATAGAGCCGGTTTAGACGAGCGATGTTGTGCTTTGCCAGCACAGAGTTTGCTGGCCGATGGTGCTCGTTGCAAGTTTTCATGAGCGATTTCTTGCTGTGCTAGCACACAGTTTTTTATATTCGTAGCAGACTACTTTCTGTCAAATAATTTCTGAGCCTCAAATTATTTCTAAGAGAATGACAGAGAAATCGCTGCCGTGCTCGATGGCCAACTATATCACTCGTGCTCGCTGTTCCGTTCCGTCCCTCACTTCTCTTTCCTAAAAGCTCGTGCTCGATCCAGCAAAAAACCGCTCGTCTAAACCGGCTCATAGCCGTCAGACAATTTTACCGAATGGGTTTTTTGTTTGTATGTTTTTGAAGGCGTTTTTTTTGTTTGTTTGTTTATCTTAACTGTGTTTTTACTGTCGGACCATGCTACCATCTTTCAGTCTGAATTACATGCTATGCGCATGGCAGTTGAGTCCATTAGCGGAATATCAACCAGATCAATGACGATTTGCGTCGACAGTAGAGCAGCCATTCTCGCTCTTGCGTCTTACATAATTATGTTCTTCAAAAACTGTTAACGCTTGCAGAGTGGCTCTGAATGAAAAGGCAAGGCATATTCCTATCCGGATTATGTGGGTGCCAGGGCATAATGGGGTCATAGGGAACAAAAAAGCTGACGAATTGGCGAGGAAAGGTTCAGGAGCTAGCAATAGCCCCTGTATTACTGCACCACGGTCAATCGCTGACGCCACTAGCAAACTTGATGCCGCCATATGGGCCAAACTAAAGTCCGAATGGGAAAACAGGATGGACTGCAGGGTGGCCAGGATATTATGGCCATCACCTGATGTAAACAAAAGCAGAAAACTGCTCAAGCTCAGCAGAAACTGCCTGAGAGCCACGGTCGGCTTACCGCATCTCATACGAACAGACTGGGACTGACATCCAGCAAGAGGTGCGAGATGGAAGACGAGACCATCGAGTATGCTCTCTGTGATTGTCCGGCCCTAAATGATAAACGCCTCAAGATTTCTGGTTCTTACTACTTTCAATGGCTAGCAGAGGTGGCCAGTACCGTCACGCTGATCCAGTTTGGCGAAGCGGTCACTTGGGAGCTCTAAAAAAAGCCAGCGGAGGGTGGTAAATGGGCCAAAACTGGAGGCCTAATGCAAGTCGCGTTCCCGGCAGCCGTCTTTACTAACCTAACCTAATGATCGAAGAAGAACTTAAGGATTAAAATGACTTTGGAAAAAAATCATATTTCTATGTATATAAAGATAAATATATATATATATATATATATATATATATATATATATATATATATATATATATATATATATATATATATAACATCAAAAAATTTCTGTGAAAAAATCTCTGGAACGCGCAATCTGATTGAGCTAAAATTTTCAAGGTGCCGGGTCTCACAAAAAGTTAATAACCTTTAACCCTTTGGTGCCGGTGACCATTTTAGTGATATTTAAAATATACCTATTTTTCTGTCAACAAATAACTTTCGCAAAAATAAAGTTTATGGATTGAATTTTGAGCGTGTTCCAAATGTGAATATGGTAATATTTTGGAAATTTTTAACCCTATGTATGCGCTAGGCGCCTGAAATTAGATTGAGAAAATTTGAAATGTATGAACTGCAATAACTTTCGGCCGGATCATCAGATCATTATGAAACTCACAGGACGTATTGTCGTTACTAAGTTGTAGACTCGTGTTGCTTAAAACGTGCTGGTAACCCTGCAGCTACAGCAGGCATTGAAAATGAAAGCCTTCAAACCATCGACTCTCTTGAAAAATTTTCGTCTTTTACAGTGAAAACCAGCTCATATAAAAATCTTATGCTATGTCCATACAACCAAAGCAAAACTTTTGAAATTTCACATCGTACAAGAACGGTAACCCTCTTCCAATTTGCCTATATTTTAAGCATCAAAAATTTCTGTTCACGAGAACTCACGACCCCATTATCAGGTAGATATGAAATTCACAGAATGTATTGGTATTAAGTAGGACCAGGTCTGAAAGAAGCGATTTGAAAATGCGGGCAACTCTGTGCCAGTGGTGCCATCTTGGAAAATTATAAAGAAAAAAACTGCTTTTCACCCTGTGAGTTCTGATTCAGTTACCAGATTCGCATGAAATTGACACAGTAGCTGAACCTTACTCTTAGCCGTTTTTGGTAGAAATTCGTTTGAAAAATGCAGCTGGTGCTGCCAGCTATGATAATTTTGTTGTCTTGGGTTTTGAAAATTTGCTCAGGAAGATAAAGCTTTTTGCCGTATAGCTTCCAGTAGGAATGGATCGTTCCGACCGGAACTGTTAAGAAAACCTAATAATAATTCGGAACTGGTCGGAACGATTCCAATCAATAGTTCTTAACAGTTCCAGTTCCGACCAAACATCAACCGCTAGCGAGCATTCAAGCTAAGTGCCATGATACATATTGAGCATGGTTTTTGCATGGTTTCATGGAGCAATTGCTAGCAATTCAGTTCCGATGCATCATGTAGCTGGAGCTGGAACTGGATTTGGAGCTGGTAATGATCATATCTATACGGTTTGAGAACGATCGATTATTTGGACAGAGATGCGACATGACATGATTGTTTTATATAGAGCGATGTCGCTCAAGAAATTAGTGAAGATTGGCATGTATATACGAGTATGCCAACATTTTGTTCGTTTGAGATAGAATTCGGACAGAATGCGATCACTGTGTTGTCGATTCTAGGAGCAATTCGTTTGTGCATTGATCGGCGGTTTTTTTTCATTTGTTTGCACATTAGTGTTTAATAAATTGTTGTTACCTTTGAAGCTGCTACTGGAATTATATTCGGATATTTGAACTTCCTCTTGAGAAGGTACTCGCAATGTTTTTATTGTGCCTTCAGTGGCTAGCAAATGGAACTTCACGTACTACATACTCCAAAAGCTTGTGGGTCTTGGAGTTCTAATAAAAAGACCATTGGCATTAATTGAAAAAATACCAATACTTACCACTGAAGAGTGGCAAATTGTGTAGTTGCTGCTTCAGTGCGTTGTGAGCGTCTTACCTCCAAAGCAGGACTCATAACAAATGAATGCCGAACGAGGAAAGCTAAAGTGTCCCTCTTTTTAAATTGTAATCAGGTAATTTAAGGTCAAATATTTGTTTTTGTCCTTATTTTTCCTATCTGGTCCCCTTTAATATATATATATATATATATATATATATATATATATATATATACATTTAATTTTATTTCAAGTGTTTTTTAACTTAAATAAAGTTATTAGGGAAAATTTTTGCTCACATAAATGTATATTCATTCAATTATGATAATATTACAAAAGAAGTGGAACTGGAACGGATATCGAAACTGGGTCCAGAAGCGGAACGAATCGACTGGAACCAGTTCTTCGATTATTGCGGATTTGCCCATCCCTAGCTTCCAGTGCAGTCCTGAAATCAAAACGAATTTCAGATATGGAACTTTTTATAGAAATTATTCAGAAGGAGTCTGGTAAAAAAACCATTTAAGGGTTGGCAGCTATTGTTGGATTTGTATTTTCAATATCTTAACTAAGCGATTTAATCGTAAAATTTTTTTTATTAAATTTTATCATAAAAATTTTTTTTTTTTGAATTTGCAATATCTTAATTAAGCGATTTTATCGTAAAATTTTCAAACAGTAATGATCTTGTAGTGACAGTAAACAGCAAATATTCAGTTTTCGGAAATGTTAAAATTTGTGCGGGTGGTAATCCTAAATTTCTTTGTACCCCTATAACTTCTAACGCAGTCATCGGATCAAAACGAAATTCGCAGAGTAGGTTGATTTCATAGTGAGGCAGTAGTGGCTTTGATACTATTTAAGGGTTGCCAGCGCGAGGCATTTTCTGCTTTTTTCGTATTAATAAATGCTAACATTAAGTATTCATATCACGAACATTTACAATGAAAATAAGTTACCTATGTTAAAATGTTCTAAGTTCTAGAAAGTTTCGATCCCTAACTTCTTTCGTTTTTTGATCCCAAATATTTTTCTATCCCTGTAACTTTCGATGAAATCATCGGATAAAATCGAGATCGATAGAGTTATTTGATTTGGACATGAAGCAATTGTGGGAGACTTTTAGTTGCAGTGCTGGTAAAGTGCTGCAAGCACTAAGCAATTTCTTTGTTTATGTTCTGTTATGCCTCTTTCAAAGCTTTGTAGTGTTTGGCTTTCCTAAATATTGAAATTCCTGAAATCCTTTCCACCCTATGAGCTTAAATGCATTGTTAAGATCAAAGTGATTTTGCACTCGAAACAGGTTGAAGCATGTATGGTAGAATATGCACCAAGAATCTGCACGATTCTTCTACTGTTCATCGAACATTAGTATTTCTAGCAGTTCAGGTGCGCTAGAGTATTTTTTTTATAATAAACCGTTGTAGTGCAGCTCCGACTAAATATTCTTAGCTTTTTTCACTAAAACACATGAAAATTACAGCACAATTAAAATTGTTCAATATAGCTAAAATATTGTGTCTTTTGTCGTTAGTTACTCAAAAAATCAATAACCTGCTGAAAATTTCCAACCGTTTCTGCTTGGTATTAATAGAATCAAGTTATATACAATTAGCATTTCTCTAGCATCTTTGCTTACTCAGTGGCCCAGCACAAAGACAACTTATGATTAAGCATCTATTTTAAATCTAATAATCGTAGAATGTCGAATCCTTTCGAGTATATGCTTAAAGTATTCTGAGAGAATAATAATTTTTCTTATTAAGATATTGTAAAGTATTTTTTTTAATCATTGAGCATAATACGGTTGATTTAAGACAGCTTATTTTACAGTATATAAGAATCGTTATAAAAAAGTATTGAGTATAAAAATTTCTTAGTTCTTACGTTAACTGCAGCATTAGTGGAATACCAGCAATAGTGAAATATTTCTATGATATTGTCAAATCCATACAAATAAATCATAAAACTATACAATTGTCCTAAAAGCATTTCAATTACAACAAATTGACATTTCTATTGACAGTAGCTGCTTATTCTAAAGGCACTTATCACTTCGAACACACATCAAATTTTTCTTTTCGAAAACATAACCAATTGGGCACTTTTTCACAATGGCCAGGTCATTCAGACAATGATAGTAATGGTTACAGGAAATGGTACTGGATACAAACACTCCACTTTTGTTGAAGCAAGGATTTGTCGTTGCAGTTCCTTTGTCTACTGGCCCAATATTATACCAGCAGTTTGGATTGTACAAACACAGGCCAGAGTAACGATCGTAGTAGTAGTTCTGGGAGCAGGCTAGCTTCAAAAGAACGCCATTGTTGCAGTAGAGGAATCTAGCACATGTCGAGGGATCAGGAAGCTTTGCTGTATCAGGAATATTGGAGTCACAGTTGGCCCTCGGTTGAATGTTTTGTGCACAAGTCGCATATAAAAAAGAAGCAATCATAAACAATGCAAAGGCTGCAATAAAAAATATGTTCAAGTTTCTGAAGAAAGAGTTTGTTATGATATGCTTACAACGCATCTTGTGATTTTTTAGTAGCCTGATGAATGTCTTTTGTTTATGTTATCAAAATACTGAGCTCCATACTTGATTGCTACTCCTTATATACAATTTGAATAAATGCTAAAACCATATATCATATGCTTAATGTCAATTTTGGCTTAAATAAAAGATATCCTTAGCTTGCATTTAATCGCACCTGGTAAGGAGGCCAATCTGAAAAAAATTGTCCAAAGCATTGTTTGTTAAATTGTCCAAAGCATTATAAGTCAACTGTTGATTAGATGATACTCAATTGTTCGGACAAGTTTTAAAATAGCTCAAGCGTGTGCACGAGAATGAGTGCGAAATAATAAAAAAAAATGAAGATTGATTGACAGCAGTTCAACTGTCGCAAATATCTGCCGTGCAATTTTTAATCGAATTGGGTTTCCATAATATTTTAAGACACACTGAAAAGCCGATGATGTAATGTACTCGAAGGCATGCTTGTTTTGACGGTATTGAATAAACGAAAGAAATTTATCTTAAGCTCCTGATAAATGTTGGATGTGAGATACAGATAATAGTTTTGACTAAGTACTATTGAGTCTGTGATTTATAACGCAAACAAATTTTACTGTTTTTAAACTGAGGTGACTATAATCCTGACCTTGCCATACAGCACTCCTGGAAGTATCGGCTAAATTCAACTACGAGCCCCCCATAGCCGTTAGATAATTTTGCCGGTGCTGTTTTTTTTTTTTGTGTTTTTGTGGTTGTCTACTTGTTTGAATGGGGTTTGTTTGCTTGCCTGTTTGCTGTCATATAGTTTCTGTATGTTTTTGAGTATTGTTCTTCAAGTTTTTGTCCCTGCTACCACCAAAGGACAGCAGGGATCAAAAATTTAAGAATAACTAACAACAACGTGCAAAAAATGCAAACACACCGAAGATAAACAAACTAGAGATGAAGCGTATATACTGGAACAGGTATATGGAACAGGTATTTTTTTGGAACAGTCAGTACCTAGTACGATATTCAAAAATACTAGGTACGAGTATTTTTGCGAACTACGCGGTGTGACAATAAAGTAATGAGACTGATTTGATTGCCGCGCTTGTGGTAAATCTGCGACCTTGAAATTCCCTTCCCCTTCCCCGGCATCCTTCTCCTCTCCATTGATGTATTTACCATACAAACAGTCAGACAAACTTTAACCGACGATTTTGGGATGAAAAAGTTGTGCGCGAAGATGGTTCC
This sequence comes from Nemotelus nigrinus, assembly GCA_947369275.1. Lineage (NCBI taxonomy): Eukaryota > Metazoa > Arthropoda > Insecta > Diptera > Stratiomyidae > Nemotelus > Nemotelus nigrinus. The sequence continues at coordinate 54,576,410 of OX376373.1, read as the reverse complement.
AAAGAACCTTTCTGAGGAGCAAAAGCAGCATCAAATGACCGTCACAGAAGACAGTTTGGAACAAGTGGAAAACGATCCTACGCTGCTTGATAGAGTTATTACAGGCGATGAGAGCTGGTTTTTCCAATACGACCAGGAAACCAAACGCCAAAGCTGACAATGGTTGTCTCCGCACGCCCCCCGCCCAAAGAAGCTTGCATGAGCAAGGTGAAAACGATGATTATTGCCTTTTTTGATAGCCGTGGAATCGTCCACAAAGAATTTGTTCTATCGGAGCGAACCGTAAATCAAGTCTTTTATCGCCAAGTACTCGAAAGATTGCGAAAATGAGTCAACAGGGTGCGCCCAAACATTGCTCGTAACTGGATTCTTCATCACGACAACACACCGTGCCACACCGGCCTCAGCGTATTCCAGTATTTGGCCTCTAAAGGGATCGCCGTGTTGCAACAGCCGCCTTATTCGCCCGATATGTCACCATGTGACTTTTTTTGTTCCCTAGAACAAAATTGGTGATCAAAGGAACCCATTTTGAGTCGATTACGGACATCCACGCGGCCATGACGAGGGTACTCGCGAACATCCCAGTCGAAGCGTTCCAGAAATGTTACGAAGCATGGAAAACGCGCTGGAATCGTTGTATACCTGCCCAAACGGAACTCTTTGAAGGGGATGGCACAGTTGTAGAATAATTTTGAAATATACGGTTTTTATGGAATCAGTCTCATTACTTAATTGTCACACCTCGTATACATGCAATTAAAAATTTACCCAATAAATTTCTTCCATTTGATTCATATCAATCAAACAGTGACGTAATAGTATCCTAATGTTAATATGCACTCGTATTTCATACTTGCAAGTGCATTCATACTCGTATTTCATACTTTCATACTCACGAGTATTTAGTACTTGCAAGTATTTTCGTATCGAGTATTTTCGTACTTGCAAGTATTTTCGTATCACGTATTTCCGTATCGAGTTTTTCGTACTTGCGAGTATTTGCGTACTTGCAAGTATTTTATTCAATTATTCAAAAAGTTTTTAGGGCAAAAGTAGCTGAAATCGGACATAACCGGCCAATATTGGGTAAGAGTGGTTTGGGACATAACGGGCTAAGACACATTTCTGTGATAAAAAATTTCAGTTTTGTAGGGGAGTAAGGGGTTTTTTGACCATAGTTTGGCAAAAACTGCCTTTAAACCGCTTTCGGCGATTGAAAGTGGTAGGGAATGTAATAGTGATATTATAAGGGCGAAAAATTTTTGATAGAGGAAATTGGGCAAAAACGTCAATTTTTGTAAAAAAAAAAATTTTGTTTTGGTCTAGCATGAATTCGGGGACCTTTCTGAGTTGTTTCGGGTGAAATGTCCATACAAGTCTGGGAAAAAGCTGCATAGTTTCGAAGATACAGTAAAATGACATCCGCCGGGAAACCGTCCGGAAACACTGAAAGTAGCACTAAAAGTGCTAAGGAGAAAGAGGTGGACTTCGAATTTTTCAATCCTCAATATCTCGATCCAGGTCTTTTAACGCCCAAGTCGATCCGATCCAGTAAAATTTCGTGATCGGATAAACTTATCCCAAATCAATCTGCTGCGGGTATACAGCGCTGCTTGACTAATCCTAATCCACTTTGAAACCACGTTGTATACGAGGCTACTGTCGGTAGCACTTCGGTCCATCAATGACTTACATGGCACATTAGTACTGTAGTACACATTAGACTCGGGATGATAAGCGGTTTTTTCAACTTTTTACAGCCTGTTAGTTGTGCCAAGGTACGAGATAACTCTGATTCAAACTGCGAACCCTGGTCTGCTGCAGGACATCATGTGAAGCGGTGGATCATTGTGAGCATATACTATTGGCTGTTTGACACAGGCAGTGGTTCAACAATGTCCAGATGTATACGCTCAAACCGTCCTGAGTTTTCGAAAATAGGCCAGAACACAAAAACTCCCAAATCTTGACAAATTTTCTCTCCTCGCAAATTTCTCGAACTTGACCGCCGTACCATACACACCAAATGCAAAAACATATGACGTAATGCATCATATTATTACAGCAGAACTACGAATCGCTGAGCGTCCACGAAGATATTCACGAGACAAGTTTAAAGTAGCACACACTTGAGGTCGATCATCGAGTGACGTGACAGGACGAAAATGCGTGCTCCCGCTCAGACAGGATCGCTCTCATATTTGGCGCATTTCAGTCGTGGTTTATCCTTGCCTAGCGAGTGGAGTCAATACCGCCGCTAAAAAAATATAACATAAGTACTGATACTTATATGACACATGGGATGTTTCAACAACAGCCAAAAAATTTTCAAAGGCCAAAAAATTGACTCATTTTGAACTGCCCCAATTCTGAGGAAAAAGTTATGTTAAGGTTAGGCTAAGATTATTGAAGAAATAATAAGGATAATTTCAATGGAGGCAACTGATTCTTGTCGATAGTTAGTTGATTTGGGAAGCTTCAAAAGCCTCATTCAAATGCGCCTGGCTCATACGATACTTACTTATTATCTTATTTCACTCATTTTCTTAGTATCTTATTTCACTATCTTAAACTGCGTTTTTTTTATATCCACAGTAGAGTATTGTGGCCGTGATGCATGTGAAACAACAACATTCAGAATATGAGTTCTTTTAGAATTATTGAGCTTCCGACTAAAGTCTCTTTGAAGCACATGGTTTGAGCTCTCGATAAGTCATTTCAATTGAAGCAATTGGCTGCAGTGAAAAATTCCAAAGAAAAGTTTCTGTCAACCTGATAGCCAAGAAAAATAAAATCGAATGAGTAGTAAAAAATAAATTAATGCTATCAGCTGATTTGCTGAATCGAAATATTATACTGATTCTAAAATTATACTGATTCTAATCGTCCAGCTTTCAAATAAAAATATGTTTTAAATTCGAATTTAAAAATGTAGAATGCCTAATCTAATATACACACTGCTGCCAACCATAAAGGAATGAATTAAACGTGGTATGTTACGCCGGATAGTTGTTCTTTTTTTGTAAGTGTATTAGGTACTCTAATCTAGATGTAAAAACAACGCAGCTATATTATAGGAATTTCTTAATCGCAGTTTGTAGATGGCCGATAAATATTTAAAATGTATTACTATATTGACTATTCTCTATAATTTATTTATGAATCAAGTACGAGTAAATGCGTTTTCCTTCATAGCCCTTTCTATACTAAGTCAATTTTCACCGTTGGGAAATTCAACACATAATCAGTAATCCATACCTCAAGTAGAAATGAATGTTTGACCATTGAAATGTAGCTCATTGGCTTCTTGCAAATGTGTCGTAACAATTTCCCATGAATGCAAACCAGCTCACACTTTTACTTTTATCGTGATCAGAACATCGTGTTACGACTGCATTTCTGGCATTGACTACGAGCAGTTGCATTAGCTCGATGCAGTTCTTATCGCGGACAGTTAAATTTCTTAGATGCGTTAGTTTTCGAATGGACAACATGCTTTTACCTAACATATGCGTCGCCGTTCGATATAAATGCATGCAAATGCTGGACCAGGTAGGCCAGCCGCGGAAATCTCAATACGGCTATGCAGGACTCTATCTCGCTCCAAGTGATTTGCGGAAAATAAATCATCGAAATGCCTACTGGATTCCGCGTAATTTGAATGCCAGTTGTTAAGAGTACGCGATGATTGAAAATTGATTTGGTCAACGCGACGATTCAACGTAACGCGTCGGCAGGAGAATATCAAAAGAAGCCGATAAGTGATTGTACAAATTACATGGCAATAGGAAATCCATCTTCGTCGACATTTCCGAATGTTTGATTGGAATCGTGCATTATGTTGCTGCAGTGTAACAGGACAAGGGAACCTATAACCTATGTGCTGTGGAAACATTGATTTAAAAATGCAAACGTCAAATTTATTTCCAATCTTTTGAAACTATTTTACTTGCACTCTCAACAAACAGTATTCTTTAGTATTAAAGTATAGGTATCTCTTAAAATTACACTTGCTTAAGTTTATTGTTAATGACAAACGTTTGTGTTAGCATCGAAACAAGTATTTTCGGGACATTGCGAATAGTACCCAAATCCATTCTCGCAGTAGTAAAAGTTTTGGCATGACCCAGGAATACCTACATAGGTTCCTGAGGGAAGCTTGTTGCAATAATTGGCCGGGCCAATCGTTGGAGCTGTGGGAATTACAAAACGTGTTGTTGTTGAGATGGTTGGTGCTGTCGGAATCGATGGAGTTGTTTCAGGGGTTGGTTTCGATGGCGTAGTCGTTTCCGGCTTGTTACATTCAGTTGAACAGATTTTGGCGATAGGGTCGAACACAGTGTATTGGGTACATTTCAACTGCATAAAATAGCCATCGACACATAAGAAAAAATAATCACAATTGGCTCGGTTCGGTACGAATTCTCCAGACGGTACATCACCGCAGCTTTTAAAATTGTTACACACAACGAGCCCGACACACAAAGCCAGAATTACACTAACTTCACCTGGAAATAACCAAAATTGTTTTCAATCCATCTAAAGTCATAGCGATCTAACCTTTCATATTGATTCCTAGACTCTGTACAATACGCTCAAAAGTTTACTTCCGTCGTTGGCTTATCCTCGCCAGATCACACTAATAACTGATTTAAATCCAATTTTTAAAAGCAATTTAAATAATAAATGAAAAGTTACACAGCCCCGAAATCGACTGCGATACGAACAGGCAATTTTGTATGAATAGAATGAAAGTCAAATAGGAGTTTCCTGTCGGGGTAGATTAGATGACGCCTTAGTGTTGCATTGTTTTGATTTATTACATTTGATCATTTGATAATTTATCGGCGGTTGATTAGAAACATCAAGATTACCTGTAAATTTCAAAGAGAAAAAAATATTTATATTAATTCAAATTTGTGGTTGTATTTGCTTCTTTATTTCAAGTCTTATCTCTATTCCACTGATAGCAGGTTGGAACTAATCATATGACGTTTGATAAGTAAGAATTGAAATGAAAGAGTCTGAAAATAAAATTGTGTGAAAAGAGTGAAATGAAAATGCGATTCTACACCTGTTTGTCTTATCATGTGGAGACTTAATTTCTTAGAAATAACACTATTTTTTAAAAAAAATTTCGCAAGCTTCAACATGAATTCAAAGATAAATTGCTAAGCTCAGCTAAATACAGAACACTTTTTGAAACCGTGTAGTGCGTGCACCATGGAAAATTGATCCAATCTTCAATTAGTTGTGCACAGCTTCTGTTGTTGAATGATATGAGCCCGACTAATAACAAATCTTGCTGTCACATTTTTTCAACCCTAACTAGCTAAAAATAGTCAGAAGATCAAGTGTTAATTCGCATGGGTTTCACGTCAATGCATTAATTAATGTCAGAATATAATACTTCTTACGGGGTTGGATGAATGTTTTCAATTGATTTTAATCGTCATAATACTTTAATATTATTGGAACAGTTTCTTGTTGTATTCTACTATTATTGGAATAGTTTCTAGCTGCCCTCAAATCAACATACATATATATGTACATATGTATATTAATCAATTTCTCAGACAATGGTAGCAGAGCTGTTTAATATAAAATTATCGTTACTAATTGAAACAAAATTTAAGCACGATATGTGGAAAATCTGATAAACGTCTGATTTACCGCGAGAATGAACCACTTAACAATGACGATGTAGAGCACTACTCACTAGTCCTCACCAGCGTTACCAGAATCCGTTTGGAAAATTACCGTAGCTTTGCAAAAAAAATTACCTTGTTTTAGGCTTATCCGTAGGCTTATTGGGTGGATTTTTTTTTGTTAATTTGAACGTAACAAACACCTTTTACAGTTCAATATATGAACTAACTCAATTCCAAAACAAAATTACAAGAATTTCACAAAAAAAAGAAATATCGGTAAAACATTTTTATGGCATTTATTCACTTGTGAAAGAAAAATCTGCAATTATTTCTATATTACTATATATGTAGGACTTCATTTGATCGTACATTAAATCAGTTGGCTCAAACTCAACGTACCCACAAATTTTGGCACTTTCTGATGCTAAAACAGGCTCTTTTTCAGTATCTGTTTTCAATCTATTCCTGAATTTGTTTCTAATTATATGAATCTTCGAAAAATTCTCTTACAGTCTGCATTTGAATGTGGAAGATATATTAAATTTAAGGCAAAACGACTTCGGTTCTCAAATTCTTTGCGACTTTCATGGTCAAGAATTTTGCCAAGTTTAAATAAAAACGGTCAATGGGTAAATCGGGGTCAGTCAAGTCTCGTGGATTTTGGACTACGCCATTCGTTATCTAAATCTTTTATATACATGAGAAAGTGACGGATATGTGTTCCTAATTTGAAAATTGTTAGCTTTATTAGGATCAAGAATATTGATATGTTTTGTTTCTTCGCAACTGACTCTATAAAACTGAAAACATTGATTTCTGAACTCTGAGCTTTGTGGTTCGAATCGATATTTTAGAACTTTTGTTTATTTCATCAAGTTCTAACATGACCGTAATTGGAAGATATATATTATCGATCGGAAAAAACTTTTTTTTTTGCAAATTCGGATCGAAAGCTTCAATAGCTGTAGTCTGAACGTAAAGGCTCTTTAAATAGTATAATAAAATTTCGGTAAACATTGCGGATAGTTTGCTATGAACTTTTCTTACAACCACTTTTGAAGACTGACAACATGCATTAATTGGATTGAATGTCGGAAGAATTCAGTCTAGAAACAAACTTGAAAACTAATTTTCGAAGAAATTATCTTTGAGTGACAAAAAAAATGTGGAAAGACGTAATACACTTTTTTGTACAACCATTCCTTATCCCAAGCAACAAAACTCAACTATAACACAAATGATGAAAATGTTCAGTGCTGGCAACACTTTCCCAATGAAGCAGCAATAAGTTTACCTTAACAAGCTCATGCTTAAATCAACTTATCCTTTGAATTTCGTTCTCATCGCAGGATTTCATCGAAAGTTTCAGCGGTTAAACGTTGTTTGAGGCGAAAAATATTCAAAACTCGGAAAATTTAAAAATTGGTTTCTTATTTTTATTGCAAATGCTTTGCATATGAGTACGTAATTTGAAGCATCTGTTGGTGCAATATTTACGAAAATGGCTAATGCTGCTTAGCCTGTGTCAGCAGCAAGACAAAAAATATAACAAATCTGCTTCACGTTAAGTTAAACCCAACCAGTAAATTTCGTTTCGATTGAATCACTGCGCTGGAAGGTATACGGGTGAAAAGAATTTTCAGGTTACCACCCTCAAAACTTTTCAAATTTTTAAAACGTTCATATTTGTTGTTAATTTGCATAGCAGGATCATTCCCAATTGCAAATCTAATGACATAATCGCTCAGTAAAGAAATTCCACAAAATTACAAAAATTGTCATAGCTGCCAGCCCTTTCATGATTTTCGTACGAAATTCCTACGACATTTATTTCACATTAAGGTCCATTTACTGCATGAACTTCGTTTCGATTTCTACTCTGAACCCGAAGTTATAGGGAAAAAGCTTTATTTTGCTGAGCAAATTTACACGATTTATGAGACAAAAATCACCACAGCTGCCAGCCCTATACTAATTTTTGTACCAAATTTTCACCAAATGTTACATAGAGTAACATCCAAGTACTGTGTAAATTTCGTTAAAATTTGATGGCTGAATCGGAAGTTATAGGCCAAAAAGATGTTTTTTTTCTCAGTTATTTTTCAAGATGGTACCACTGCCACAGGGTTAACCGCATTTCAAAATCACTTCTATCAGGCTTGGTCCTAGCTAATACCAATATGTCTTTTAAATTTCATTATGATCGGATTATGCGGTCGTCAGTTCTCGTGAACAGAACTTTCGAGTGCTGAGAATAGAGGTAATTTGGTGATGGGTTGCCGTTCTTGTGCAAATCGGAATTTTGAAAATTTTATCTTGAGATGAAGGACAAAAGATAAAATTTATCAAAAATTTGAAATTGTTGTCAAAATTCAAAAAATTTTCAGGAAGGTCAATGATTTGAAGGATTTTTTTTCAGCAGCATGCCAAAGCTACAGAGTTACCCGCTTTATGCTGAAAATCTTTATGTGCCAAATTTTAGTCAACATCAATACGCTATGTAATTTTCACGATGATCCATTGTTTTTCTTACAAGTAATGACAAATCAAAATTTAAAAAAAATTCCTTGCCTACTTTTAGGCACCCTGCACCCACACACGGCTCAAAATTTCCAATTCTTTATCATAGACAAGCTTAAAACATAATTAGGTTTCATTCCCAATACTTTTCTTTAACAAAAATTTACACTGCTTGGAAATATAGGAGTTCCTCAAAATTCACTATAACGCTCGCCGCCGCCAAAAGGTTTCAGATATCTGAATTTGAGAAAAACATGGACCTACTTACTATATACATCTACGTTCTCCAAAAATTTCAGCTCAATCAGATTGGTCACTCCAGAGATTATCTCCCATAATCATTTTGCTGATATATATATATATATATATATATATATATATATATATATATATATATATATATATATATATATATATATATATATATATATATATATATATATATATATATATATATATATATATATAAAGAAATATGAATTTTCGGCGAAACGAGTTTAATACTATTAGTAAAAATATACTTTCGTGAATGGACTCTGTAATTTATAGAAAATTTCTTTGGCTGATGAAATAAGCTGCTCAAGCCACTGATCACTAAAAAAAACTTGAAGGACACTCCAATTTTCAACTAATCTGTGAACGATACATCCTAAGGAGAGCCATCTTGTTTGTGCTGGCCGCAGAATTTTATGAGGCTCCAAATCAAAATATGCTTGGAAAGATACTAAAAGCGCTTGTCTTTTGCTACTTTGTCTGAAATAACTTTGAATATCCCTTGCTAACATTTCACAGTCTTTGGGGTAAGCTTAACATGCGACTGAAGCTCACAAGTGTAATGAGTGACAAATGTATTTGAATACTTTTATACCCGGGCAAACTTGTTTTAAACATGCTGAAACAGAGTTATGTTCCCCCATCATCAAGTTGTAGCCATCACTTTCAAACTCGATTCTATTTTCTTTCGGTATGTTCCTTGATTCAAATGCAGACATAAATGAATTAAAAAGATTTTTGCTTGGAGTCAACTGGTCATTTTGATATATATCTACCAGTTCATAGAAGCTACTTCTGACCATACCAGAAGCTTCATCACAGTACCTTATCACTATGCAAGCTATTTTTTGACAAGTGATTTCGTGTACCAAGATATTAAATTTGCACTTACTTAAATTATTCTTTTTGGCTATAATCTATTACATTTTGAACTATAACACTTCCTTTAGTTCTTTTCAACTTCAAATTGGAAATTTGTTTCGCATCCGAGAAGCAACTTTTAATTAATTCGGACATATGATCCATTACTAAAAAAGGTACTTTATGCTCAGCAAAACATGAGCAAAGCTTTATTTCAGCTCTCTCTCTATACTACAGTTTAATTTCTTTTGTTCTTCATTCTGCACTAAATTATAAAAGCTTAAAATCATTTCCGAGGAGTTTCTACCGCATTTAGCCTCATGTTTTTTAGACAATCCATGTCGTTTTATCGCTGTAAGCTCAGCGATAAATTTTTATTCACTTGGCGGTATATATCCTTCTCTTTCTCTCGGGAAATGCCCACAACATCTGACCAGATGCTGTGGGGATTTCCCGGATTATTCGTTGGCACTTATAGTGACTGGGGATTTCCTTAAATTTCCCAGATGAGTTGTGGAAATGCATCTGATTTTTCACTTAATTTGCTAGTATTTGTTTTCGAATGATTGAAAGCAAAGGTACATATGTGTGCTTGACACCCAATTTGAAAGTTCCATTGGGCTCATACAAGGTAATTTATTTGTACCGTAGGCTAGATTTTCTAATAAACTACCTTGAAACTACGGTAGTTTGCGTATGTCTGGTAACGCTGGTCCTCATCGAGATCGCTTGGCATTCGAAAAAACTTCCACTGAAAAGCAACCATAAATTTCTGGAAAACCTGCATCAGAAAAAAAATTGGACGCAATCCAAGCTCAAAAATAACTTCTTACTCTAAATTATTGAATATGCAATAGATTACTTAGAAAAAAAGATTCATCAAAATTTTCCAAATCATTCTTGACAAAATGGTACATTTTTTTCAAATAATAAGTTTATTAACTGTTTTCTTCATACAAGAAGCTTCAGCTAGTTTTAAAATTTTAAGCTTAGTACTGTCTTCGATTTCAGATAAAATTTTCATACAAAATTGCACGTGAAATTAGGTTCGGCGAAAATTTAGCTTGAAAACAAGCAAGAGCTATACTCAGTTCTTACCATGAAAAATTGTTGGAAGTTGCTTTCGCTTCGCAAACACAGATGTTAGGCCTATTTAGTATGTGCAGTTCATTTTTTCGAACTAAAAAGTGACATTGGATGTATGAATTTAAAAATTAAATTGTGCGAATGTCTTTCCAATAACATAATTGATCAAAAATTGAAATTCTTGACATTTTATCCGCCAGAAATAAGCAGTGCCTTTGTTTTTTTGCATTGTCAAAAGTTTCGCTCGAAAAAATGACTAGATAATGGAGACTTGTCAAAATTTATCTTCACGGTTAGCTCAGTACCTGCCTTAACATACTAGGACAAATAATGTGCACCCCTCACAGTTGAAGGCATGTAGATGTTGAACGCAAGCTACGTTAAAACAGAGAGCAAAGTCAAGATTAGTTTTCTAGAGCTACAAAATACATTAGTTTTCTAGAGTAAACAAAGTTTGTTCTGCGTTGAAGATGGAAGATCTAATGGGTTGATTCTTTTCAATCGCTGGAATCTATGATGGGCTAATATTCTTTTGGCTAGCTTGTTGGGATGATGGCCAAGAGCTGCAATATATTTTCCACTGCTATTTTTAATTTCCTCTGCAACCGTCTCGATACGCAGGTCCTTGTGGAAATTTGCGTTACGGAAGTACCACGGGGCTCCGGTGATAGATCGAAGTATTTTTGATTGACTTCATTTCTTTGCTTTGAGGTATTGGCACATTGTTTAGATATACTCGAGGACAGGTTAGTTTTAGCAAAGTGAACGTACTGTGGACGCATTTGGTTCCTCCATTTTGATTCTCCATTTTGCTAGCCATTCTTCTAGAAATGAGATGTGAGCTCGCAGTATTTGGGATGCCATAACTGGATTCAAATCAGTGCGTAGAATGGCAACGTCAGTTGATTTGTCGCTTATTGGGAGATCAGGTGTGAAGATTGTATCGAGTACAGGTCCGAAGACATTATCTTGAGCTATGCGCTTGATATTTTTTGCCAGTATAGCTTTTGTATCTAACCTGGAATGTGCGATTGGTTAGGTAGGAGAAGAGTATTTCATGAAAGCTTTTCGGAAGTATTGATTTGATTTTGCAGATCAAACCTTCAAGCCAGACTGCGTTACGTCTAAACAGACTGCTGCACAATACTTCTTATCTTCGAATGCTATTTTGATGTCTGACGCGATTCGATGGACCTGTTGGATGGTAATGTACTGTCTTCGAAATCTGAATCTGTGCTCTGAAATTTTCCCTGCATCTTCAAGCATTGAAAGTAGATTTCTTAACAGAACTTTCTCGAAAACCTTGGAGACGCAGGACAAAACACTAATTGGTCTGTATCACTTCACTTGGGAAGAGTCTCAATCAGGCTTGAAATCAATATGATTTCGCCTATTTTCGAAGCTTAAGAAAATATCCGTTCGAAAAATAGTGTTGAAAAGACTAGACAGCCAGGAGAATACGATTGCAGCCAACTCTTTCAGAGTAGCCTTAGTGATAAGATCAATACCCGGAGATTTTTTTTGAGGAGGTTTCATGGATAATAATATTTTCCACTTCCTTAGCCGTAGTGAAAGGTATGAAAACCTTTTCTAGGTGAACTGCGAAAGCGGTGTTTTTAGTAAGCTCTTAGTTGTTAGTGAAGCTTCCTTGATGGTAGGTTTATTAATTTTCTAGACCATCTTCTACAGCGAATAGTCGGCATTTTTAGTGGGAATGAGGTTCTCCAAGAACGAATGACACTTTAGCTCTTTATCCTTTGCAAGTGCCAGCCTGAGCTCCCTAGAGGTGTTTGTCTTTTTTCCTGTACTAGAAAACACATACATATTGTGGAGACAAGGAGGTAGAGCCATTGAAAGTTACTTGTTTCGGGATGGAAGAATTTTTCTTCGAAGACCGAATATCAGACCAAAAAGGTTCAGTATTGGAAGAAGAAATAGAAGACTCTAGACTAGCAAAGTAATCGTGCTTTGCCTGCTTCATTTCTATTTTAGCGGAGGATCGCAGGGACTGAAACACGGCAAGATCAGAGGCAGAATTCGATCTTCGAAACTTTTTTCGAGCAACATTTTTTAGTTGAATTGCCCTCAAAAGTCGTTGGATGAACCAAGGAGGATTTATAGATTTACGAGGGTTGAAGTCAGGTGTATAGATAGAGATAAGGTCATTGAGGAAGGAATAAAATTTGGAAAGTGCATGATCAATATTTAGCCCACGGAAAAACGAAAACCAGTTCGTTTTTTGAAATTCCGATGTCATCCCTGGGTAATTAGCCTTGCGAAAATTGTATCGAGGAGCAACTGAGATTCCTTTCTCTGAGGAGTATGACAATGGAACATAAAGAGAAAGAGGAGGGTGGTGCGCGTCTACTGAAACATAGGGATGGAACACGGTGAAGACAGATATATCAGTAGAGGGAATATTAGAGAGGATAAGGCCAAGAATACGACCATTCAAGTTACGCGTAGTGTAGGAAGAAAGGAAGGAAGGAAGGACAAAAGTACTATGGAGAGCTGATTATTAGATCTGATGCAATTTGAAACCGGATCCCAGTCCATAGAAGGCATATTGAAATCGCCACAGATTATCAATGGGTCAAAAGAAAAAAAATGTATGAAGGTAAGAAGATAACTCGGTAAAAAAAATTTCGTACACAGCACAAGAACTGTTACAAGGAACATATACAGAGAGAAATATTAAGTGAAGGTTATTAGGGAAACAAGTACGAACCATCACGCATTCAACAGGAGGAGAAGAATTAAATTTACGACATAGTGCTCCATGAAGAGGTTCGCGTATAGCATTTGCTAGAAATAGAACAATTCCGATCTGCTCGAAATACCAGGTGCAAAGGGGGAAAGAACTTCATTGCTATAAATATAATTAGAAAACCAAGTTTCCCAACAAGTTTTGGTAATTATACCGAAGAGCCAGAAATTGGTATCCAGTCATTCTTTGTTATCAGCAAAGGTGGTTATTTTGAATGAGCTTTTATTGGTACTCTTTCTGCACCACACCAATTAATTAATACCTAGCATAAGTGTAGCAATAATTTTATTTTAGTTAACTCAAAATTGCAATTGGTTCATTAGACCAAGCGCACATAGCTTTTTGAGCTCACAAAGTCAACAATAACCCCATCTTGGCAAAAGCCACGAGTCATCAAAAAAAACACACCATTAGCTTATAAAAACATCAGAAGATCTATATAGCTTATAGTAAACTAAGCTACATAGTAAACTAAAACTACACAGCTAAAAAACTTAAAAGTAATAAATTTTCAAGCAAACTTTGAAAATACTGCATGGTATTCAAATAACAGCCAATTGAAATGGTCATACTTAAAGTCAAGTCTGCTTTTTGCTTGTGAAAAAAACGATAAAATAATTGCTCATAAAATTGTTTTAATTAAACAAACTGCAAATCTTTTTCGGATTTGTTGCTGAATGAACGTGGATAATAATATTTGTTGTCACAGTGTAACGGTTATTTGATGTTATATAATTTTGTTTCGTTGCATCTCAGTTTACCATCACTGAAGCATCAATTCGAAAATGGATACTTTTTTCAAACGAAATTTCTTCCTCGTAAATCTGTCAATTTCGCCTTGAAACTTTCACTAAAACGTATCAAGTAACTTAGGAATCCCTAACGACCAAATCAATCATGGAAAAGTATCCACACGTGTAATTAGCCAAGATAATCTCATTTCATCCAAAATCTATAATACCCGACACGCAATCTCCGCCTACGAAAAGGTATTAAAACAATGACAAAGCCCTGCGAGAACACGAAAGGGCCAGCGAACCTTTGTTTCATGAGAACTATTGAAATTAGGTCAACTGCATTTTAATTTCAGGCAGCCCACCTGCTAGACTGGATCGAAGGCTGAATGGGACAAGTTCTGACGGGGCCTCGTCACGTAGGTGACTCCCGTTAACGAGTTCGATTGCATCCAAGCAATAAATCAAAGAAAACGCCAAATAATCAAAACATGAGATTCTACATAGTTTCAACGCGGTGCCACTAAATTTATGGGAACGGCTTTCAGGCGGTAGAACATACGAGCTTTAATGTTCGGCGTTTGATTAAATTGCTGTATAAACAGAATCTTCGAAGATTTACTAAGATCTACCTCTATGGCATATTTAAAGTGAGTTTGTGCTACTTTGTAAACATGAAATGCTGCTTGCAGGTTACGGGGACTGCTGTCGAAGCGTTAAAAATGAATAATTGAAACTTCTGAATGTCTTGTGTTTGGAAAGGTAACGTAGTAATGCATTCACAGTTTACAGCGTAATTACTCAGGAAAACATTCTAATGGTGTACGAATAACATACATACAAACTTCACATCCGAGTTTTGGGAAATAAGTAGAATTAAAAATGGTTGGTCATTCACATGGCCCGTTAGCGTTCTTATGCCGTTTGACAACAAATTTTCCAATTGTTTATGGCAACTTCAGAATCGTAATCTATACTGCAAAAAAGTTAAATTCGCGGTTTGCTTCACAGTATGGCTCATCAGAGTATCAGTCGCACTTGATTGAGGCGCACCAAGCAAAAAAAGCCAATCTGTGCCAAATCTAAATTGAAGGTTCCCAATTCCGACCGGTTCGTCTTCATGGGTGGTCAATCAGATGTACAGCCTCAATGTACTCTTAATGTGTGCGTGTGCACCTTATTAAATTACCATCAGAATTATTGCATGTAAAATCTTCGACCGCTGGCAAGACGTAAATTGAGATATAAAGTTCTTAAACTCGGGTCTATCTACCATCCGACTCGTTTGTTGTAAACTAAAGGTAATTTGCGCTTTTTCTCTTGCATGTATTTGCTCAGCCAGATTTCGGATGGCTTTAAGTATTTTTGTTACTGAAAAGTAAGACGTGTATTGAATTTCGATAAATCCATATGGCTGTAGTTCATGCCGTTTTGTTTGCTTTTTCTACACAAAGTAGGATTTTTCATGGGAGTTAGAAGTTAAATGTACTACACAAGTACGATTTTATGGGGTCTAAGCACTTTTTACAAACGCTCATAACTTATTGAGCTTCTATTTAAAGGTGAAAATGGACAAAAACCAAGATAGCTCCCGTAAATATTTTTGGTCAACCAAACACGAATATTAAAAGCTAATTTGTTGAGCATATTCAACATCAACAAATAATTAAACTATCGTATAATAACTGATATTAAATAATTACCTGTCATTCAGAAAACATATCTGCAAATCATCAATATTGAGCTAATAATGGAACCAGCCGCAAAACGACCGGCAAATTAAATAAATATGCATTCTATGCAATATGCAGTGAGGTAGTCGAAAGCTGTCTCAATTATTTATTGATACCGGATTTCTGCAACGACGCTACGCAAATACTAGAATCGATTAGGGGCCACCAGCATACGCTTCAAGACCGGGCAACTTTCCTATCCATTTGCAAGTAAATCACACGTTGGGCGCAATTTTAGACATGAGTCTTGTCCGAACCGCCTACAACGCTTATCGATTTTAAGAAAGGTGCATCTTAACTAACGGTGAAACTAAATGCAATAAGTAAAAGGTGGTCTTTATATGCCTTATTTCATTTCGGGGATAAACAAGGAAGGAAACATACTCAAAAGAGCAAACTAATAGGAATTATTTATTGTTCATGGATCGTGAGTCACTGTACTTATGAGTTGAAATATACATATGATACATAATTGGCTACGGTTAGAGAGGCTGTAGAATTTTATTAGTTAATTTACAAAATTTCAATTATTAGCTCTCATAATCAACATCAAAAATAAAACGTAAACGGCCAGCTTTTAATTCTTACAATCGCTTCTTTACAAAAGGTTATGTCATAATTCATTTTTTTAATTTTAAACATCGAATGCGAATAAAATCAATTTCACCGCAATAAAGTTTAAGATTTATATTTTAGTTAACTTATTTTTCCCCACAACTTTTATTACAATCATTTACTGTTTGTTGAAGATTGAATAAAAAGCAATAAAAAAATCTTAAATATATTAAAGACAGGAACAATGAAACAGACATGAATAATATTATGACTCGAATAATGGTGATAAGTTAGTTGAAAAAAAAAATTAAGCGACTCGAAATAGACCCTTAAAATAAGTAATTGATCGTAAGCGTTTAGAATAAATTTCCTCATTATAAGAAAATTTAGCTTTAAGGGGGTAGTACCGGCTATAATTTTGAAAAATTCAGTTTTTTTTGTTGTTTTTTTATACCTTCAGATATCAAGTCTCCAATTTTTTTTAAGATATTCCCAAAACTGAAGAAGTTACGATAGTTTACGGCAGGCCGCTGCTTTTAATTACTGCGAAAAAAAAAGATGAAGAGCGTATAAGTCAGGCAGAAAATGAAGCAAAGGAAGCGCGTTTGGTCAAAAAAAAACTGCCCAGCTGCAAGAGCAACTGGCTTATGTGGACTCAAGAATACTTATGTATGGTCGAGGGATTGCAGACTGGGCAATTGTAGGTGATAAAAACATTTTTTTTAATAATATTCAATAAATAAATGGAAAAAAAACTTTAAACGCGTTTTTCTCGAAATGACGTTTTTTCAAACTGCGGACATTTATTCTCCGGATTGGCCGAACCGATTTAAATCAAATTTAGTGCACTACTTTATTCAAGTATCTTATGTGGTAATCTACCACAACATAGGCGAAAAGTTAACCCAAAAAAATTTGGCAAGCGAAACAAAGTGAAAAAAAGACGATTTTTCGAAAAATATTTTCATTTTTTTTATCATTTTTTTTTTAAATATTGTGGTAGACTACCACGTAAGAAACATTCCTCTTTAAAATGCGGGTTAGTTTTTTTGTTTCAGGTTTTTAATTCCTGAGATTATCTGTCCGCAGTATGACGAAGCATTTTTCGAGACGTCAACTTTGGCGCCCTCTATAAATAAGTAGAAAAATGAAAACAATAAAAAATATTTTATTTTTAATTTTCAAAACGTGTATTTTACCCATGCAAATTTCAAAATTTATAAAAAATATAGAAGGTACAAAAAAAATATTAAAAATTTGACTGTTTTTTAGCATTCTAACCGGTACTACCCCCTTAATATATGTGTTTGTTTAGAAGCGGATGTTTGGCCACTGTAAATCAGAAGCGTTTTCATTACTATTCATTTCCTGTTTGTCGAATCATATGTTCACATTTGAAATAAGTTTATATTTAAAGCAATATATTCATGCCAAAGAAACTGTAACTTTTCAAGATAATAACTTCCATAAAATAATATCTTTTGTCAGAATAATATCTTCCGTAACAACTGGTGGTAATTGGCACTAATGGCAAACTGGCAGGCCGATTCCAATATCTGCAACCAACTTATAGGACTAGTAGTGAAGCTGCTATGATTTCTTTGGAATAGACGGCGTACCAAGAAAGTGATCAGTGTGCTATAAAGAATTTTATAGTAACAACGAGTCTCAATGTAACACTCTTATTGATCGGATGAACTATGGGCCCTATTTCGTCACTTCAAAAGTCACGTCACCTATGAACCGGTATTCTGAGAGTCACGTGAAGTGACTCTAGGTGAGGTGACTACGAATTTGTGCTTGAATGGCAACGCCTTAACAGTGCTGCCATTTTAGGATTTTTTATGCTAGATCTGGCATTATTTTTCCCATAACGGCATTAGAAATTTGAAGTTAGCATTTAGCATTATTTTTAGCATTTAAATTTAGATTTCGGAATAATCTGGCACTCAATCATTTTCAATCTTGCCCATCAATTTTTTCTGAATAATAGCTCTGCTCGTGTACTTTCAATCGCGTTCATAGACTGAACCTTACTCAATCATGTAGTGGGGGAAACTAATGAAAAGTACAAAAATGCATTCATGGCATTTCCTTAGAAGTGACAGCCAGAAGTAACAGTTGTTTGATTTTGAAATGATAATGTGATTATAAAGTCATCTTAAGCAGTAATAAAGTACCTCCAGAAAAATATTCAAATTTCATAACATGGCGCGAAAAATATTTTCCTAGCCGGGCATATTTGAAAATATGTATTCACCTCACACCGTTTGACGCTTTTCAGGATCTGGCAAGGTCAGATTCAACTGAAATCTCATGCTCTTTCATGAAAGAGGGAAAGTTTTCAGTGTTCAGTCAAACAGCGTACAAAAACGACTTCCTGGCAATGCATAGAGTACGCGAACAGATGTAATGCGGCCTCATTTCAACAAATATGCGCTTTAGGCGAGATTATTCTGAAAGTTTTATATATATCGTATGTGTAATCATGGGATAATTCTCGAAAAACCAAAGAATAAGTGCTGGCGACTACTGGTTGGATTTGGTAGGCGAGCTGAGGTGGTTCGAAAATCCTAATCGTGGATGTAAAATATCAAGTATCAGATAAGTAAATCTTGGTTCCTTTTATTATTTGATCGGTACGCAAGAAAAATAAATTCAAAAGCGGGTAAGAGAAAAAGATTACAAAAAAAAAAACAGTTAATTCGAAGTCCAATACAGACCTGAATACGACGACTGCACGTTCTAGGATCCTTCATAATTTAAATACATAAGCTGATATCACGTGGATGCTATCCAGAAAATAAAGTTACAACTACATGTCTAAAAACCATAGAATTAGAGAAAAAAAAATGCATTTAAAGAAATTATGAATGAAACTCTCTTTCAATAAATTATTGTTAAATTGTCGTAAATTGATTGTTGGTTTTTTTAACAATTCAGGGTGTGGGAAATTTGTATTAATGTCTTTTCTTTAAAATTGATATACATATAAATGAATAGTGCTTCTTTTTGGTCTTCTTTTGGTCCAAACTACAACAGAGGAAGTAACAAGTTAAATAACTGGACTACTAGAACAGTTTTTATAATACCAAAGAAACAAAATTGCATCTTGATTACGTGTTAAGTTATTATAAATATACAAAATTTTACGGATCATGCTTTCTACTTCCTCTTTTCTTCTCTCATCAAAATTTCTCAATTCTGAAGTACTGAATAAAGAGATAAAAATCCAGAGGTAGATATATGCTTTTTCACATTATTGCCACACCAAAATAATAGCTGCCAGCTTTAGACTGGGTGCAAAATTGAATGAATCTTGCATATGAGCTTATTAAGTGTTTTTGTATTTACAGGTGTTGGTTATTTTGCGTTCCAATAAAAATTTACGTAATATTTCAAACTTTTGCCACTTCCAATAGTCTAGATACGGTACTAGGGGTTGAAACTGGTAGAGCGCTTCATTACAATTTTTCAATAATTGTGAATACGAGTGTGGAGTGATTAGTTCCATGACTCACTTTACCTTTGTTTTAAAATCAGGTACCTAATCAGCGCTAGGTGAACTCAAAGCTTGGTGCGCGGACCCTCGTCCTCCAAACCTGAATTCGAACCAGGGACCCTACACGCAAGAAGCCAGTGCTCTACTCACCAGGCTACTCAAGCCTCTGTAATGAACTACCTGGGACTACTATAATCATGCAGATTATTTTTTTTACATGGATCTGAGTTAGAGTATCAACTTTCATTGCTGATTTGCATTGCGTTACTACACCACAAGGCACCTAAAAACCAGGCGTTAAATAATATCAATTACTTGAAAAAATTCGTGAAAAGATAACAGAGCTTCAATATTTGGAAACAAAGTGTTTTGACAAACTTATTACAAGATGCAAGGTAAATTTATCGTGTCACCTGTTGTTCATAAGTCCAATCAAAGCTAAGCATGCTGATCGCAACTGGAAAAGATATCCAACCAAATATGAAACAAAATGGTGAATAATATTACAAAGATTATTCATGCCAAAATAGGATTTCACATGAATTTACTGAAATCGAGAATTTTAATAGTTGCAAATAAATAACAAGTGAAAGATGCAAATTTAGTTTCATTATTCGATAATTGTTTATATTATTTTCTGGGAAACAAATCGGCCCTTTTCTTTCACATCTGATCAAAGAAAAAATTTGCTTGGTCCAAGTTTATAGCTAGTTAGTTCTCCTTTGCTGTCAGCAGGCGTAACAAACCAGAGAAATCGCATTTTTAACGTCTTCAGTCAAGCAATAAATATGCTCGAATAGACTACAGTTTAGTGAAATATGGATTTTCGCTTGGCTTTCGCCAACAATTAGATAAATTATTTGGCAACGTAATTAACCCTATGAAGAATATTACTTTCAGCAGTGCTAGTAGAAGCGGTATCGTTTGACCAGTCGTTCGATGCCAGAAGCGCTTCGTAAGATGTTTCGTTCCGATAGCCTTCTCGGGAACAGACATCCAAGATATTGAATTGTCGCTGAGGTTTCCTGCTGTTAATCTAGCACTAATCTGATAGCACATCGCACGCAGCCTGGCCAGTCGTTGAATATACGGGTATATATGCTAAACTAAATCTCTAATTGATTTGTCTCGTGACTGGCTCGGGCGCGTAACTAATTCCAGTTTTGATTCGCACTCGAACGTTTCGAGATACATTACATCGCGTATTAAAATCTAATTGCTTGTACTGTGGTAATAACTCTGTCGCTATAAATCCGCCATAACTCTTCGTCGGCGGCCCAGTAAGGCTGTCCAGATCTCACTTGTGCCTACAATTGCACCTCAGGTGCGAATCCGAGCTCGTTGATGAAACTCGATGTCAAAAGAAACTAAAGAAAGTATCTTCGAATGTGTGTCCAATTAAATTTAACGTATTTCAGTTTCGTTTATAGCAGATCATTCCACCTGCGCTCCGTCACTTAGTATTTTATTCCGATTGTGATTTTGACAGTGCATGTCAGCGAGCAACTTCAATGAGAGCTACGCTGATCGAAAAATGGTAGAGTTGCAAATCGTCAATCTTGAGGAACTGCCAAAGCTGCTTATTTAGATGGTCTGCACTGACCACCGAATCCGCACATTCGTTTGTGAACTGGCAGATATTTGAATAGCAAATGCGCATTTAGTGCATGTGTAACCAGAGTTGCAGGCATTCATGACATTTAATGATAGCTGTTAGCTTTAAAAGAGTAACTTAACTTAAAATTGTCAAAGCATCTTTTGGCACAGTTAGCCTTGTGATAAATTTGCTTGGTAAGTCAAAACGAGATTTTCAAAAATTAAAGATTTATCTTAGACGAGTTTTGAAAAGGAAACATCCTAAGGCTTCTTGTGAACGATGTAGGAAGGAAGTAGAAATATTATTTATTTATTTGCACAACAGCTAAAATTTAGCTGCTGAATTGATATTGAGTTTATATATAAAGTTAATTATTCAACGAAGCAAGTGTGGCAGAAAAATTGGGAAGCCTCGCTCCCACGATCAGAAAACATCTTAGCAAGTAGCATCTTAGCTTTTGTTCCTTCTCGTCACAAGAATATTATTAGAATGATCAGTTTGTGCAAAAAAAAAGTTTTATTGAGGGTTGCTAAGAAGTAATTTCTTACATTGGGCCATTAGGCCAAAAAATGTTTACGAAAACAGTCCGAGTCAAGACAAGGTTAAATGCAACTACCAAACTGTATCTTCAAATAGTTTCATGCCTTTTACTAACTGAAAACCTCGCTTCAACTAGTACTCAATTTTTTATCTGATCGGTGCGAAAACCTACTTCTTCCTTTTCAAATGCTGAGTTTCTTAGTCTAGTATTAATTTAGTCTAGTAGTAGTCTAGTATTAAATGATACTTAATGTAATATTTTATTTTTATTTTACTACTATCATTCCGACAATAACAAACAATTTAACGTGAACAAACCTTCCCAATCTGGCAGCACTTCTTCTTGCACTGGTCAGTCAATGATCACTCGTCAACAGGTAAACGTTAGACATTTACTGATATGATACCCAGAGGTATCGACAACGAGATCTCGTTGACGATCTAACGAGGAAATGTGAAATGGTAAAATTCATCTGTCGTGGTCGGGTCTTAGGTGATGAAGAGTTTTCCATTTGCAGGTGATTTGGCGATTAAACCTTATTGATAGAGGTAATCGGTTCGTGGGCTGGTTGGCAATTAATTTCAACTCATAGCTGCTGGCTGTTGTGCTTAATTGAATGGCTGGTCCAGTGTAGTTTTCAATTTGCTAATAATGTGATTTTATGGATTTAATTGATCACTTGCTTGAGTTATCATGGAAGTATCTATGTTTCATTAATTCATGTGTAAACTGAATTTTACTACGTAAGATTTATTCGTATGGTAGATGTTTTGCTGTATGGTACTTAGAAATATCATTTTTGGATATGGGGAGCTTAATGTAGCTTAAAATAATATTGCATTGCATAGCACTACAGGTGGGTTTATTTTCTTTTTAATTTATAAGTTCAAAAGTGACGCCGAAGTATTCAAAAAACGTTTCCATAAAAAATTTTATTCAAATAAAAATGTTTGATTTTAAATGCACTGAGAGGCTTACAAATTCGCAGAAATATTGATTGGAAGCTAACTGCTGCAAATTTTGTTATTTTTCTTATCTGTTAGTTTTTTTTTTATCTTAGACACTAATAACACTACCCAGCCTGTACAAGTACTGGGGTTACATTGACAATGCTTGACTTAAATTTAAAAGCTGAAAGAAGTATGTTTATTAAGTTTACTTTTGAGAACAGAATAAAGGTGTTTGAATATATAAGCCATATCGTGTCTTGCAGAATGTAGTTCATTATGTGCAGCTTTTTTGACCATCCGTTCAGGTTTAGCTGCGTTATAAAAAGCCAATACTCGTGTTTAACAGACTTGTACAAAGTCTACACAGACTTTATTCCCAATCAATTTATTCGGATGAGGAGTAATAAATTTCATAGCTCACTTTATCCTTGATTTGACTCGATGCCTACTTAGACCTAGATTAACTCAAAGCCCGACCTGTGATCATGACCAGATTTGAGACATGGATCGCGCTTATTAGCAGCCGATGTTTTACCCACTCGGCTATTTAAGCTGCAACTTTTATTATTTGGCTAATTTTAATTATTTATTGGGTAAATAGAGACTAGAATATGGCAATCTTGCATTTGAAAAATTAACGAAAGTAGTCCAAGCTGCGTCGAAAAAAGAAATGTAATAAGTGGGGCAGTGGCAGCTCCTCGTAGAGTGCACAATTGCACGTGTAGCCCCACGATAAAATTCAACTCAAAAGTAATTCAACTAAAAACTTGTTATAGCAGCAGATCATGTTCTTGATCATGTCCATCTCTATTAATTCCTTATTCTTCCAATAGAACTATTTTTTTTCACCATATACGCATATCCACTGCTTCTCATATTTTCCAAGACCATGTGTGATTTTTCGGCGCAAATAAGAAGGCAAGAAGACAAGAAGAAATGAAGGCTACTTTCATTGAACTTGCCTCAATACCAGCAGGACGAGCATAATTTGATTGTGCAATTGGTTCGGTGATCGATTTCATGGATTTAGGTATTACTGTCGAAAATTGCATCAACTGATTAGAGTGCTACCATTTTCAATATTTTGTATGCTTCTTAGATGGTAAGAATTTGAACTGTTGGTAAAAAAAATTATTGTTTGAGATAATTTGCTTCCGTCCAATTCAGGTGAAACCGAGTATACATATGTACTTCAAATCAAGGTATGTAGAAATTTCACAGAAGATTATTTCTCACATCGAAATGGAAGCCAAGGATAAAATTTACGAAAAGACTAATTGGATATCTAGTTATTTTCAAATGAATAAACAGTTTTGTTTTTCTTGTCCTATGTTTGCTCATGAAATATCCAAATCAAGCGTTCGCATCTATTACAAATATGGTGAGAAACCAAAATATTTGACATTGATTACAAGGGAAATATTTTGCATAATTGAATGAATAAATATCTTTTGAGCTTTCGAACTTGTCTATCGTGGTCGTGACAATAAGAGCTTAGCCTGGAAATATTTCTAGAATAGGTAAATTTTAGCGCTGAGTTAGAAATAGCTCTACTAGATCATATTAAAATATATTACTGTTTCTCTATGTTACTGTACTCCAAAAACAACAGAAAATAATTTGTTATGTTGCTCGTTAGACATGCTGAAAAGAGCTCGTTAGACATGCTGATGAAAAGAGAAATAACGCGTTATAGTTTTGTTTTGTTTAAAATTCAATGTTTGCAGGTGCCTTAATGGAATGTATGCACGGAGTTTTGGACAATACATGGTATAGCCCAAAATATTTTTAACCTACCATGCTGCTAGTCTCATAAGTTATCACAAAAGAAGAATTAGAAAAGCTCCACTCAAGTAATTTTGCAAACAGCTTCCTCTGGGCATTGTTTTTACTATAACATTTAGTTGCATTTTATGTCTCCAGCTGTGAACATGGAGCGATTCAGAGTTATGAGCCCCAGAACCATTTCTAACCCAGCCGTTGGGGCGGTTCTTAAAGCGTTCGTAATGCAACTAATCTTTGCAGTCCTGTTAGCTTCTTGATATTAGTTTTACTCTTCGCCTTTCACCACACGATCTCTCCATACACCAAAATTGTCTTCACTACACATGTGAATATGTAGTAGGCCGCTCTAGATCTAAGACCCCAGGTATTGCAGTAGGCAGATCGGCACACGAAAAGTGCTTCGTTATCCATACGGCACTATCTATACAGTGCTTTACATGTGCACCCCAGCTCAGTTTCCTGTCTAGTATAAGGCCCAAACATTCGGCACTAACAACAAGTTCCAATGTTATTCCGTTGAGGCTAGGTTTGACAATAGCAGGCACGTGGTTTTTCCTTGTGAAAAGTACAAGCTTGGTTTTTGTAGGGTTTACCCTAAACCCGGCTTCTCTGGCCCAGATTTGGAAACGGTCCGGCGCCTATTGTATAAGGTCTGACATAGTTTGTGGAAACACACCCTTCACAAGTACCACAATGTCATCGGCATACGCCACCACCTCAAGGCGCTGGCCCTTAAATTCTCCAGTATTTCGTTGACTGTCAGGATCCAGAAAAACGGCGATATAATCCCCTCTTGTGTTCTTCCACTTATTTTCTCTCCTTATTCACTCCTTATTTTATCAATCTTTATTTAAAGGAGAAATTTGGGTGTTTTGGTAGGATTTCACCCCAGCGCATAAACCATTAGCGTCTCAGACATGCCCCAGAGTTCATTTGAGCTTCTAAATGGCTCTTTAAATCCACTGGATTAAAAATTATGGTCGGAACTGGATAGGATTGTCAGTAAGGGGCAATCAAATATTGATTGTCTTAATCGGTCTCTTAAGTAAGCATACAATAATTACCCCATTGATAAAGTATGTACTGCGACTGGCGAAATCGTTTAATGGCCTTTATCAATGCTACGGGTGCGGTTTGAAAGATTTTCTATTAAAATTATGTGAATAAGAAATATATACTTTGCAGCACTTTATGTTGTTACTTTAATAGTTTTTATTTTTTCCTTTTTTGGCAGGACTACGTATCATGCTTCTTCTTTTGTGAAGTGTAATTCAGTACCTGCTCCCAATAGTTTGTAGCTATCAACTTCAATGCTTAGCGCTTTTTGGTTATGACACTGATTGACCTTAAATAGATCAAAGTTTAGTGTAAAGGCAAATTATTCGGTGATGCGATTGGGTTCATGGTCAACGAGACTAGCCTAGAATCATACTAAGTAAACTAATTCCAACAATAATATCGAACGATATTCAAATCCAGATTAATATCCATATTCTTCAAATACAGTCTGTCTGGGTTTTTATAAGCATATGAGGCATCTTATTATTGGTCAGAACACCATTAGGAGAATAATATCCCGGAAAAGCACGCGGCACTCAATATTCCCAACACTAAAGATCTTGCCCTTACGAAGGTTACATGTTGAAAAGATGATGAAAATACTTTTTATTAGGAATAGCGGCTATCCAACTATGTAGAACAGTATTTCGATGTATGTTTTATTACCTGGCACGTCGGATCAAATCAGAAAACTGCGGACGTTTTTGTCAGATAATCGCTCCGGTTATATTTAGTACATTTCCCAACAAAATAAGGAACAGGGTAAATCTCAAATCATCTTTGTTTACATTAAAAAACTGATTGTTCTCAACAGCTGCTATTGAATTCATCTTCATCATTACTAAATGATTTAACTCTGAATATCGCTGAACAACTCTTTTTTTAGCTACCAAAGTCATTTGCGAGTATAAGTATAATTAATATCTCAATTTATCTCTTCCTATAAAGCTCTCAGTTAATTAATGAACTCTGTATTTTTTTTTTAGTTTTTGTTAAATTTTATATATTTTATTTGAGTGGTTTATAATCCGCAGTACTTAATAAATTTAAGACCGATAGCATATTCTCTCACAAAATCAACCATGTATTTTTATAAATAAATAAAAATAGAATATGCATAAATCGTCACTCTTCTCTCCTTACCTCATTATAAATGAGTTATAAAAAAATATTAAAGCATCATTAAAAAGACGCAATGGCATGCTACCGAAACAAAAAAGGTTGTTCACTTGCAAAAAAATTGTTAGATTAGATTCAATAGCAGACAATTTACTTAAATAAAATGAAGTAAAAGAAGAGTAAATGCAGACATCCAGCATCATTTTTGCATTATTCTAGCATTTCACAATTTATTTTGAGAGTTAAGTAAGATAATTCATTTTTTCTAGAGATATTGAAAACTCCCGAAAATTAAATAAAATTAAAGCTTTGAGATCAAGTACTAATCGGACGAAAGCGGCCAAAACAAGTGGAATAAAAGTTGAAAATTGGACCTGTTGGAAATCTGTCGTATTTTCCAGTTTTAGTTCAAAATATAACAGCTATATTGTATAAATCACCTTCCATCGTAAATTCATCTAAAAAAATAGGAAGAATAGATAGTGAAATAAAACATAGACTAGACAGTATTTATTCTTGTCCAACAAAGCATAGTTACTCTCTTAAATCCCGGAAGTTCCTTTTTTAAGATCCAAGTTATATCGCGGCATGTAAATATAAAACTATAATAAATGACGGCGCTGGATACTTTGCACCTTCTTCCAAGGAACTCAGTACACATCGGCTTCCTTTACACTTATCTCTGCCAGACAGGTCTCAAAGTTTAATAGGTAAATTAAGTGCGCCTCTCATATGATATCAAAATTCCATCTAGCCGTACTTTGTTCAAAATTGACCCTCTAATAAAACTCTTATCGTACTATTCATACAACTGCAAGTATGTTTGTGCATATTTGCCTGAAATTTGAATGCACATTTCGAAACAATCTACGCATTCTGTCCACATTGCATCATTTACATACTTCACTTGAAGAAGAATTGTTTATTTTCTTGCGATTGTGCCTTCTTTTCGGTTAAAATCACTTTTTATGCCGGAATTACATTCTGGCCGAGGAATGCCAAATGACGACAAGTCTGTGTGTAAATGGTCTCCTTGTCTATTCTCGGCTGTTTTTTTCATGGCAAGCACGCGTGTGTAAATGGTTTGCTCGTCGGCTCTTGTTTGTTTTATGAAGGGATAATGATCCTTTTATTGCTGTGCCTGAGTGTTTATGACCGTCTCGTCCGAGCTCGCAGCCGCTGGAAGCGAAGTCGGTTTTATGCATCAAGTCAAAGGGATTCGAGAGGGTAGCATGTGCTCATTTAAATTTTCGAATTTTTCGCCGGGACTTCAAACATGTGTTTGCGTGTCCCAGATTGAAATAACTCAACGCACACCAGGCAGTTGCAATAGCCACAGCCCGTACCTCAGTCATCGTTCACTGAACTGAACAAAACAGCTCACAACTGTCGAAAGATGCATAGTGCAATATCCTAAGTAAACAATTCACCCTTTGAAAGGTGCATGGTGTATGGTCCGTGTTGTATGGTGCAATATCCTAAGTAAACAATTCACCCTATGTCTTGTTGAGTCTCGTCCAATGTCTTGTTGAGTCTTGTTTACTCTTGTACCCGAGACGCTCGTCCCAGTGTATAAATTCGGCATTAGAGCACTCAACAATGTTTAGTGTTATGACTGAATGCATTCACTTTGTTTACTTGCTCGGAATTCTTGAGAGCAAATGCGTACGATGTGTTGGTGTATCATGGTAGGCAGGTAAGTGATGCGATAAAAGTCATGCAATTTGTTTGCACAATAATCAGCCGCGGAATTATGGCTGAGCATGGCTGTGATTTAGGCCTGAATTTTAGACATTGGTATTTTTTCGAATGTGCTGGAAAAATGTAGGTTGCAAGAAGTGTATTTATATAGTATGTTGATAAGGGCGATTTATATTGTTTTGGTGTACTAGAAGTAATTGCTATGTTAAAAGTGAACTAATGATGTAAGATCATTTGAAATGACAATGCATACATTTCAGCTGGTCTTAATAAACGTTGCAACAACATACATATGTATATTCAATCCAGCCTACACATGAAAATTTTTGGTATTCAACTAGAGACCGATATACATTGAAGAAGCGAGTAGATTACCCTTGAAATATCGATATCTGTCGATAAATTAAAATATATCTTGCTTCTAAAGGAAAAATCTATCATTGAATTAAAAGATTGTAGTTTTAATTAAGTCCCGAAATTCAAAATTAATACTCTAAACAAGCTCCATACGAGGTTCTTTTCATTATTAGTTCGTTTACTAGGTATTTTGGACTGGCTGTCAGATTTTTTTTTCAAAAACTGGCTAAAAAAATACTATTCAAAAACTGAAGCGCTTACGAACCGCTAGGAAATCTTTTTCCGAAGAATAAATATGATTCAAGTGTTATGATCATTGAAATTTTACTGTCACAAGAACCAATGATTTTTGTAGCCAGAATTTTCAGAATCAAGCCAACAATATCCATAAATCCCCTAAATGTCTAAAAAAAATTAAAATTTGTGATTCAAGGGCAACTAGACCTAAAACAAATACATTTGGTTAAAAATACCTTATATGCAGCATGTGTGGTAAAATGAATAAATTAAGAAATATTTCAAGAATAAAGTTGGTCTTGATCGGTAAGCCATAGAACTTAAGAGGTGACCATTAAGATAAGGAATAAAAAACGTAAGAAAATTTTTGTTAATAAGTCATATTTCTTTACGTGATTCCAAATCACGTCTCTCTTTTTGTAGAGCGGCGGCTAGTTCGCCAGACAAAAGAAGCAAGTTTATATCCATCTGCAGCTTAATGCAGAACGGAAGATTCTTATCCTGAATCTAATTTTTTTTTTCTATGATGATGCCTAGGCTCAGGAGATGCCCTTTTATACCATAGTACAGCCTTGGCGGAAGACTTGAATTTGGCTTGAAAAGGGAGAAAGGAAGGGTTGAGTTTGCAGGAGATAGCGATGCACGATTCGCTTGAGCAATTGTGGCTCATAGTCGGCGGGGGAAACAGTAAATGGTAGACTGTTCCATAATCGTATTGACCTAGATAAGAAAGAATCGTGAAATTTGACGGCACTGATCGAAAAGGTATGAGAGTGAGCGCGTTGGGAGGATCGGGTGTTGTGCCTAGGAACCAGTCATTTGGTAGGAAACTAATTAGTGTTAATCAGAGAAGGGACGTCAAATTGGGCCGAAATCAAATTGTGGTCTGAGTTGTCAAGAGGCACAAAAACTGAGATCGAATATTTATCTGGGTGTGAAGTTAAAAATACATCTTAAAGATTTGCATTGTGCCCAGATATGTTGGGAACTCTTGTTGCACAATCTACTAACTGCTCCAAATTGAACGACTCGCTGAAAAGCTCAACATGCCTGCCCGTCAGACTAAAAAAATTGAAAATAACTTTTAATGCAAACAAAATTCAATGCCGGAAAATAAGTTTTGACAGCCCTTGCGTAAGGTTGATTAAATCTCAGCATATGATCAAAATGACTGTCGAAAAGAGACTGTTGAGATAACTGGAAAGTTTCGCAAAGCAGCATTCATACACTGGCACAAAACTGGTGAACGGAATTTGAACAGATTCAAAATTTCAAACATTGACTAAGGTCTAATATAACTACACTACATAGCACATCAAGACTCCTCCACCAACCAATTTGCCCGTGAGTAAACTATCCTAGCTTTAACGAAGGATCACATGCTAGGGTGAAATTTTTTTGTAGAGCCACAATTTAAACGTATATGCTAGTTTTACTCTCACATAAAAACGAATAGTTTTGGCAGCGATTTTGTATCCAAGCCGTGGAATACAGACACAAATAGACGGAGAAGCGACATTTTTATGCGGAAGAGTTGCAGGGTTGGCAGGCTTGGTAATGGCATAAGAGGGCTCTGGTTGGACATATTACATCCAAAATAACAGTTTACTTTTGACGATGGCTTAGAATAGGGTCTAAAACAATTTTTTTGGTGAATTTTCACAATTTAAATTGGAAAGGTCTGCAAATAAAAATAAAACGTTTGGTTTTTGACGAAAGAGTAACATTTACCAAAAAGCTTGATGATCTGGAGACATTTTTTTTTACACATCTGCCTCACACAATCATCACAAAATACACAAGTCTAAGCCTTATAAAGGTTAATATGTTCTGTAAATTTCGTGACGATCCAATGACTCTGATAGGAGCTATCAGTCGAAATTCGGGGAAAAATGCTTGTCAATTTTTAGTTAAAAGTTTCCAAAGCTTTATCATAGCCAAGCTTGAAATATTATCAATCTTCATTTCGCATATTTACTTTTCCGAATTTCTTCTCTCTATAGAAATATAGGAGTACTTGAAAATACACTAAATGGCCACCCGCCGCCAAAGGGTTAAATATAAATATATTTCAACTTAATGTATACTTACACTTTATATAAATCCATCTCTTCCGAAAAGTGGAAAAATGAATCACGCCAAAGCAAATATTTTATTTTCTTGTATTTTTAGAAACTAATGATATCATATTTGTGCTTGCCTAAAGAAATTTGAATTTGTGTTCAAAATCGAAAAGTATTTATTACAAAAATTAAAAGTTGATATTCAAATCGCTGCGACATATTAAAGATTAGAAGCTACATCGATTGATATCTATTTTTTTTATTGCATTGATTTATGAACAAACAACAAACATAATAATTCGTGGAAAAATCCAAATGAAAGCAGATATATGAAAAGTAGTAGAAATTGTGGTTGCTTGAAACTTTTGGAAAAATCAATGATTTGTTCATTAGAAATAACTAGAATGGGTTGAAAATGTACACATAAATTAAGCAAATCACAGGTCATCAAATATCAACTTAGCATTGACCTCCCACGCTGGGCGCTAAACACACAGGCGACGTTAATATAATGCAATGATTGTTTTGATAGTATATTGTATATATACAATGATAACTAGAAACATGTACATTATTAAATTTTTTTACTTTAAGCTATTGTTTTTGACATTTTCGATTTGATTGAAATTTATGTCAATTAAAACAGATTCATGTGCTTGAATTCTCAAACTCTATGCATCGATACTATTTCTAGCAACTAATACAGCATTAAAGTACATATCTTCAAAAGTCCAGCTTGACCTTCTAGTAAAATTAAGCTCGGCAAAAAATTCTTTATATTTACACTTGAGATACATATGCTTTCATTTTCATTTCTCTCCCGAAACACAAAATGAATAGACATATATATATTTACAAGCTTTAAAACATTTCAATTCTCAGTTGTTGAACTTGCGACTTACTCGTTCATTGGACACTACAATACCCGTCCGCATTGAAATTTCAAGCACATAATTGCTTTGGCAAGATGTTTTTGAGTTGAATAGCTGTTAGAAAAAACGGAGAAGACACATTTGATTATGCTAACGTCTTCAAACAATGAAGAGACGACGAGCGATTTTCACAGAATTTCGCACCGCACAACATCTTATTCACCTAGATATGTAAGTGCACGCATAGGGCGAAAGTATGAATGATTCAAGCTGACAAATGATTTCGTGCTGATTTTTCGAAATGGGAATTATTGAAATGAGTATGATGGCTTTTGTGAAGGTTGGCTTTATTCGAAAGTGAAAATCGTTTAGAAGCTGTAATCGAGAATCTAATCGGTGCTTAAGTAGCAGTTCTTTTGATAGTACTGAGCGTTCAAGGTATTGAGTCTCCAGAAATCGTGAGGTTTGATTAGATTAACGATCACACATTGAATTCGCAAAACAAATTGTGGACTTCTGGTCAAGTCAATATACGCTGGTCAAAGTAACGATATTAGAGTTCTGTCAAATTTTCGAGAAAGTAAATAGAAATGTAATGGAAAATCATTTAAAAGCAACTTTTTCTGGCAGAGCCCAATTTATTTAAAAACTCTCTAACATAGCACTGTGCTGCATGTTTTCTGCTCACCACACGTAATTCAATAAATAACTAAACTGCTGTGCAGGTCCATCGACAGCTATCATTTAGACTACAATTACCGCAAAATTGATTGACCAGGAAAACTATTTGTTCCCCACCTCATCATTTTGGTGCAAAGTGCATCGAGCACTCCGTGCACCATCCGTTCATCTATACTGCAATAATAATTATAATGCATGTCCTACGAAACACTCCACCAACGATGCCTTCATCATACGTAGGGCTTATGGTTGAGAATCAGTCAAAAGTCTTCCGTGAACAATTAGTTTGCAATCGATACCTGCCACTCATCACTTTATCAATTTAGCAAACCATTATTAATCGCGTCGTCGCCGTCGGCCTACACTTAGCGCTATGTGCTTGAAAGTTATGTTTGCGAAGCGCTCTTTGCACGCTCCATGGCTACACTATAATGCTACAGAATGAAAGCAGGTGACCGGGAAGGTCAGCAATTGACGTGCGTGTAATAGCTCTTATGGAATTTCATTCGGAACTCTTGAAGATATTGCGCGGTATGCAATCAAATGCGAGTGTGGATTTGATGATAATCCTTATTTTATTGTAGAAGATGTTCAAGCCAGTGGCTTAAAAGCTTGTGCTGGATGTGCACTAAATAAGATAGAACGGATAGAAAGAAGTGCAGTGTTTTGATGTTGAGTGCAAATACAATGTGGATGAAAGTTTCGGCTAATACTTTTACGTTAGTTTCCAAATAATCACTAGCTTTTTATACTTCTTTATACTTCTCGTAGGTATTTACTTTTATTCTGATGGGCCCTATTGAAAAGTTTGCGTAACAAAGACTTCCGTTACAGGACAAAAGCTATTCACGCCCACCTGCAGAATAAATCAATTTCGTAATTGAACATTGGTTAAACGCTTCGATGGAACCGTCGAGTGTGTCATTGGTTTAAGATAGATTATCTCCTCGTGGTGCATCCCGGGTGATGCCGAATGCTCTAAACTCTTCCATGACGGCTTTCGTCCTCGGACTTCTTTGATTCACGATTTTGATTTGGGATTCCACGAGGCAATCTTCTAGGCCCTTTACTGTTTGCCTTATTTATTAATTATATAGGTTCCATTAACCAGTCATCCTCTGCTTTGCTTTATGCCGATGACACTAAAATTTTCAAATTTGAAACTTTAACGACTGCAATGATTCACTGCAGGATCTAAACAAATTTGCCAGCTGGTGTTCTGACAACAATCTCCTTATTAATCCTGACAAGTATACGATTATATCTTACACACGCAAAAATGTTTCTGCAATCTATGAATACTTCCTTTTGAGTTTAATTTTAAATAGATCAGCAAAAGTACTCGATTTAGGAGTACCGCTGAATCAATCATTCACATTTTACGATCACATCGACGCAATTGCTGTGAAAGCTAGCAATGTCTTAGGTTTTGTCAGAAGACTTTCAA
Source organism: Nemotelus nigrinus (assembly GCA_947369275.1). NCBI lineage: Eukaryota > Metazoa > Arthropoda > Insecta > Diptera > Stratiomyidae > Nemotelus > Nemotelus nigrinus. Next base: position 54,542,316 of record OX376373.1, on the reverse strand, counting down.
GAGAATTTAACGATATTTTTACTAATGTTTGAAGAAGAACATTAATATTAAAATCACTTTGGCCAAAAATTCATATTTCTAATCTAAGGAACGCGCCATCCGATTAAACTGAAATTTTCAGAATACATTAGTGTATATGCAGAATAGTGCCAGGTTTCACAAAAAGTTAATAGTTTTTAACCCTTTGGTGCCGGCGGCCATTTTAGTGATATTTTAAATATACCTATTTTTCTGTCAACAAATAACTTTCGCAGAAATAGTCTATGGAACAAATTTTAAACGTGTTTTTTTAAATCTTTAACCCTATGTGTACGCTAGGCGCCTAAATGAGATTGGGAAAATTTGAAAATTTTTGAATTGCGATAACTTTCGACCAGATCATGAAATTATTATGAAACAGGACATATTGTTCATACTAAGTTGTAAATTCGTGTAGGTTTTTATGAACGTGCTGGCAGCACTGCAGCTACGGCAGGCAATGAAATCCTTCAAAACACCGATTCTCCTGAAAAATTTTCGCCTTCTACAGTGAAAAGCAACTCATGTAGAAACGTTCTGCTTTGTCCACACAACCAAAGGAAAACTTTTGAAATTTTACATCGGACAAGAACCGTAATCCTCCTTATTTACCTATATTTTAAGCATCAAAAGCTTCTGTTCATGAGAACTCACGGCCCAATTATCAGATACAAATGAAATTCACAGAATGTATTGTACCAGTGATGCCATCTCTGTACCAGTGGTGCCATCTTGAAAATACCAGTGGTGCCATCTTGAAAAATTATAAAGAAAAAAACTGCTTTTTGCCCTATGAATTCTGATTCAGTTACCAAATTTCCATGAAATTGGCACAGTAGCTGAAACTTACTCTAAGCTATGTTTGGTAGAAATTTGGTTGAAAAATTCGGTTGGTACTGCCAGCCATGGTAATTTTTGGTGTCTTGGGTTTTGAAAATTCGCTCAGGAAAATTAAGCTTTTTGCATTATAACTTCCAGTGCAGTCATGAAATCAAAACAAGTTTCATATTCAGAAGGAATCTGCTAGAAAAACCATTATAGGGTTGCCAGCTGTTGTGGGCTTTTTTATTTATTTGCAATATCTTTATTAAGCGATTTTATCGTAAAATTTTTAAACGGTAATGATCTTATAGTGACAATAAACAAGAAATATTAAGTTTGCGAAAATTTGAAAACTTTTGCGACTGGGGACTTTAAGTTTCTTTTTACCCCTATAACTTCCAATGCAGTCATCGGATTAGAACGAAATTTCGCAGAGTAGGTTGATTTCAATGTGAGGCAGGTGTGATATATTTTTGGGTTTGATGCTAGCAAAGGGTTGCCAGCGCAAGGCGTTTTTTGCTATTTTCGTATCAATCAATGCTTACATTAAGTATTCATATCTCGAACATTTACAATGAAAATAAGTTACAAATGTTTAAGTTTTCTGAGTTATAGAAACTTTTTGGCTCCAAACATCTTTCGTTTTTTTACTCTAAACATATTTCTATTCCTGTAACTTTCAACGAAATCATCGGCTAAAATTGAAATCGATAGAGTTGTTCGATTTTGAAGTGAGGCAATTATGGGAGACTTTTAGTTGCAGTGCTGATAAAGTGTTGCAAGCACTAAGCATTTTCTTTGTTTATGTTATGCTATTTTCAAAGTTTTGCAGTGTCTCGCTTTCCTAAATCTTGAAATTCCTGGAATCCTTCCCCCCTATGAGCTTAAATGCATTGTTAAAATCCAAGTGATTTTGTACTCGAAATAGGTGAGAGCACGTGTGGTAGAATATGCACGCAAAATCTGCACGATTCTTCTACTGTTCATCGAAAATTAGTATTTCTAGCGGTTCAGGTTCGCTAGAGTTTTTTGACTAAGAACCTATTTTGCAGGTTAATTAAACTTATTGTCAAATACGCAAGTATTGTATGGCCACCGTATCACAAAGTATACATTGACCGAAATTAAGTCCATCCAAAAGAGGTTCTTACGTTTCTGTCTTCGCGGCCTTACATCTTCCGATCATCTCCGTCCCGTTGAAACTTTTGCATGCCTCAGAGCTCGTTCTTCATCTAGTCCTCATTAAGTTTATTGTATATGTTTCGATAACCGATCAAACTCTGAGCGCATGTCCATCTGCTAACCGTAAAAGCCTCTTTATTTAGATCATAAAGGTGCCAACTTGTTTGGACAGCTTGTTTGCTTAAAGTAGTGTCAGTGCTTCGATCAAGAAGCTTCATCCGATGAATGCCACAAAGCGTTTGTTGTCAGAATATTAAGGCAATACGCACACGGGTCGTTGAGCTATCGTCGTAGATGCGATATTTCTACGCTTGGTCATCACAACCTATGTAAATCAATGGGTGACCGCTAACGGAGCGTTAGCCTATCGTGAAGAGTGAGCAGCGTAGTCGGTTCACGTTGAGTGCGTCTCAAGCGTTGTGCATTGCAGGCCTCAAGTCAAATGACTAGTCGTTTTTGCAAGCGCGAAGGATGACGGCAACGGACAATTCGTGGGGGAGGTGGGAAAATGCCCCGAATTGTATGATTTTACGACGCGTACTGACGTTTTCTTGACGACCCGTGTGTGGACATGATACGATGATGACGACACTCGTTTTCTCGCGAGCTTCACAAGTGTCAAACGCATCTCTCACGTATCGCATGGCTAACAACCCGTGTGCGGAGTGCCTAAGAAGACAAGCAGAAAATAAGCATCCAATTCAGCCCGACCGTCAACTTGTGCTGTGACTTCATCGTGTTTTAAATTAAGATTTGATTAATTGCTTAAATACTGTAAAATTTGTCTTAAATTTTCTAATCATAGCAAACGAAAAGTCTGTCAAAAGATGAAAATATATGAAAAACAGTTTTGGTGGAAGAATTTAATTGAGTTTTACATGTTCAATAAAATTGGTTAAAATTGATAGGGGGTTGTAATTTTTGGAAGAGTTGGTGGAACTTTTTTGTAGAATTGTGGCATCAGCCAAGATTGGTCAATTATAGATATTTGTCGTTGCAGGATTCCTGTAGGAACTTCGAGTTGTCGAAAGTGGAGCCTTTTTCATTCCTGTAGGAACTTTGAGTTGTCGAAAGTGGAGCCTTTTTCATTCCTGTAGGAACTTTGAGCTTTCAAAAGTGGAGCCTTTTTTGTTCATGTAGGAACTTTGAGTTGTCGAAACATTGTCGTGGAAACCAATCTGCCCTAAGAAATAACAAGCGGGCATCCTATCGAACAAAAACAATCACGGAGTTTGTGAAGATTATTTAAACCCTTATTCAAGAGACAAATCGTTGCAGCGTTACCGCAAGAAATTTGATTGTTGCAACTTTGTAGTATATCGAATGTATACGTTGAAGAAATCAAACAACTTGTGCTCCTTCCTTCTTCAAGCAACCATCGTTCATCCACCAGCGCCTCTTTGGATTATGAAAATAAATAAAAATAAAATATCAACCTTCAAAAATCTGAGGAAGCTAAAAACGCCTTCTCCAGATGCATTGTCCCACCAAGACCAAAATTCCTTTCCATGAGCAACAACACCTGTTGTAAAGTGCCTGTTTTCATATTATTCTACAGTTTCACCTCATGAACGACAGAAGCCAACTAAGTAGATCGAAGCAGATAAATATCTTAAAATAAAAAACCAAAAACAATGCCAACTACTCCAGCGGTAATTTAGCCTTTGAGTGAACTTGGCGAGATTAGCCTTAACTGGGCTGCGTTTGATACTGGCAAAGTAAGTGGAATCATCTCGGCTTCCTTCAGAGCTATGTTGTCCACCCACAGTGAATAACGTGGGTCTGTATAGAGGAGTCATGCTGGGAGCAAATGAAGACAAATGCTTCTACAAGCAGGCGAACTCAAAACTAAGCGCCAAAAGAAAGATATTGCTGAAAGATGACTGCAGGGATTTTTCACTTCCACACTGAACTAGAAAAACTTCTGTAGATTATCAAGCTTTTCAACCCTGACCTAACCCAAACATCCTGAAAATCAACGGGAAACTGCTTTCATCTGAATGAAAAGAAGGCTGCATGGCTTTTACAGGGTCGAAAGACCTCTTGAATTTGGAAACAAAGAAGCGAATTGAAGTAGTCCCATAGTTTAAGCAGCATCTTGACTTGACCATGATTGGTAATAGTGTTGGTGCATCAAAGCTGCAACAGTTACCCTGCTTCTGTCTAAGACAAGGGAGGACTTAATATTTTTGAAACTCGTTATCCGCCACTGGATTCAAACTGAATACTGTCTGAATACTAATGTTAACTGCGGTTCTTCAATTGCTGGTCCTAGGCTTTGTAGAATTTCTAGTTGGCTTGCAGTTCAAAGTTTGGAAGAAATTTGAAACTACCATTAATTATGGTTATTACTTGCAATAATATACTCGATGACCTTAGTTGCCATTATTTGTCATGTAGCTTGTATAAGATAAAATGTGCTAGAACCAAAGAACATTGTTGATGTCTGACAAACAATTTTGAAGCTCCTTTAATTTTTGCTTTATTGGGGAGGTAAACATTTATACGTTCATTTAATTTTTGAGAAAAATATTGACAGAATGCTTAGCATGTTGGCATAAAAGCATCCATATTCATTGATACCGCTAAAAAAAATCGAAAGTTTGTCCTGTTATCGGCAACATCTATTCGAAAAACCCATAACTCAAACAATGCAGTTTCGATAGTATTCAATTGAGCCGATCTAAATATGTTTTACAAAAAACCTCATTCGTTAATCTCAGCCCTTTCTGTCATAAGCATGGCAATAATTAATAGGGAATTTCCGAAGCCACAACAAAACTGCTGCATTTGAGTAGAATTACTTCTTAGTTAGTGTACAGATAAAAATTAAGTTGTGGTTTCATCTAGCCTCGATCACAAATATGTCATGCTTTCTGAACCGTTACACGTGCTTCTACATGGTTTAACTTGTGCAAAACTTATTGCTTAAAATCCAACCAATAAATTAAAACCTCAATAGATTTTAATACATAGATTTTTTCGTTCCTTAGGATCTGACGTCTACTTTCAAACCCAAACTTATTCTTTTGTGCTCTATCCTCCAAAGTTTGTGGTTATAGATTTTGATTGAATGACCCTCATTCGGCTCGTATAATCACACTCACCGGACCACTACTCCAGACCTAGACGCGGAAAGCGTTTTGTAGCCAATTCATCTTCGCGAAGTATTTGCGGCCTGTGACCTCGGACGTAGGGTTCCATCGCGTCTACGATGCAACAGAAAAAGAATTCGATCGCATCATGTGCAATGTGCATATGCACTATGCACTCTATAACGCGCGACGCGACAGTGGATGAGATCGGGACTGGACCCGGCTATTAATCGCGTCTTTTCTAAGATTTTCAGTATTATCCAATCAAGGCATCAGCAGTTAACGTGCTTCAGCTTTAGCTTCAGTTTGGTTTGACTGATGAATGAAAATCGCTTTTCAATGTTTGATTGCAGCTAAACAGCGAACTTAATGCAAAGTTCAACGTTCTCGAATGGTTGCCGCTTTGACTGCTATTTACTAAGCTAAGTTACCTACTAGCTGTTAGACTAGCACGGTTGAGCTGCCAGGACAGAAGACTGCTAGTGCTAGCATGCATCCAAGATCGAGAAATGATGAAGTGCAATTTGTTAAGTGGTTTAGCGTTGACGGAGAAAGCGATTATCGTGAGAAGCGGCATGTTATGTTGTCATGCGACTGATGTCTGATTGTGTGTCTGATGCCTAAAGTGATGATAAGTGAAGAGCAATTGTTCTTTGATTTATGATTTCGATGCAATCGGTTGGGAAAATTATACTTTAGCCTTTTAGATATGACTGTCGTTGCTCGAGCAACGCTTTAATAAGACATTGTCATTCAATGATTCAAAAGGATTAATTTAGATAACAATTGATTGAAATGAAATTTAACTTGACAGTCATCAGTTTTAAAAGCCATGATTCAAAGTCGAAATGATATTGACAATTATCGCTGTTCATATCTCAGTCTTTTCGTAAAAGTTTGTGGCATATCATTTACTTGAAATAAATTCTTTCAGTCTTGTAACGATAACATTATTCGCAGTCCCAAAAAAAATCTGATTGGGTAAATTTGATACAAAAGCATTGAATAATTTCAGGTCTTTTCTCTTCAATGAGATCTGCAATTTCTTCGCACAAATTTACCAGGAATTATTTAGCGCCAAATTCATCAAGCACATACCTCTCGTCCTCTGATATTGTTTCAACCGTTTTTATTACGTATATAGCAATAGCACTTGAATATATACATAAAACTACTATCGAACTTGATCGCAACATATGCTCTTGATCTGATAAACAATATCTTTGATATATTACATTTTCTTGATCCAAAATAAAAATGTTGGCACATAAAATACAAAGCACATGAAATGATGCTTTTATGTTAGTTTTCCAACAATTTTAAAACCTAATAATATAATTCAATTTTAAATGGAAATTTATTTTTAATCTTCATGATGTGGAGTCTGCCCTCAAAGCTGTGAATGCAGCTCGAGCTAGGTTTAGAAATACAAGCTCTCATGATTACTTTTTCGAATTTACCAGGCTACTTTCTGCTGCCAAAATTTCCGTCATTATCCGCGACTACTTTGCAAGCATTGAGTCTTCTAACTACTTCAATTAACGAGCACTTTTCTGGTCTTATCTCCGATTACTCAAAAATTCCAATCGTTTTCTCGATTTCATTTTCCTTGATCATGCTACTGCCTCTAATCCACGAGAAATTAGCTACCTCTTTGCAAAATATTATTTTCCCTTTTTTCTCAAGGCAATCCAATCTTAACTTGTGAAGTCTTTCATACTACTTCATCTTTCCTTTCCTTTATTAAGACCAATCCTCTAGAAATTGAATCCTTATCCTTGTTTTGATTTCAATTTAGACCTATTGGCCAAGTCACTTTCATCGTCCTGTTTTGTTCCTCTGTCTATAATATTTCATCGTAGCTTTTCCCCCGACCCTTTCCTTCCCAATCGGTTAGAAATATGCTTATGTTTCACCCATTCATAAGTTTGTTGTCCTAAGCTGTATGTGCAACTATCGTTCCATTTCTCTCTTTCTTTCTTTTGGTAGAGTTCTTGCAAGAATTGTTCTTGAAATAAACAACTCGCAGCTTCCACTCCTTCATCGTTTTCTTGTTCCTGAGCCATATGGTTTGATCGAAAGTAGAAGAAACTTGATTGTTTCTGTTTTGGATCCAATGGAAACAAGTAGATGTGGTATACACCAGGTTTTCAAAAACTTTGGACTCTATTGAACATAAAATTCTTTTTTGTTAAGCTTGGTGGCTATGGGGTTTTTGGTCTTTTTTCGTCATGGTTTTGCTGTAACTGCACACTCCACTATCTCTCCCTCTCTCTGTCCATTTTCCGGAATTCCTGAGGGCTCGATTCTTGTTCCACTATTATTCCTAGTTTTTATCAATGATATCCATTTTTTAATCGTTCTTCTCGCCTCTTGTTCGCTGATAGCATCAAAATCTTCAGAGCAATTGCACCTATCGACGACTACCTCCGACTCCAAAATGGTATTTTTACCCTTTGCGACTGGTATTGTAAAATCTCAATTACTTTGAACATATCCAAATGTCATCAAATACCCTATAGGTAGAAAATGCCCTCCCTTAATACGAGCATCATTCAAATATCAACGAACCTTTTGCAAAGATAAATTTATTTTACATTTAAAAAAAGAACACACTTGATAGTTATTTTTCGAAATACTTACTCTCCTTAATAATACATTTTTCCCATCGAACAAAAAGTTGGTTCCTGGCGTTTTAGAAGGATGACTTTGGGCGCGTATCCAAACCAAAGCGCAAAAACTGTTCAACTTGTTGATCGTTCGCAAAACGCTCTACTCGAAGTGTTTCCCCGAGAGGCCCAAACATATGGAAATTGCAAGGTGGAAATTCAGAGCTGTAGAGAGAATTATCAAGTGTAGTCCATTTGATTTCATCTCCCATTTTTGGTTTGTTAGCGCAACAATGTGGGGTCTTGCATTGTGGTGCAAAAACAGGAAGTCTTGGACGGGTTGATGGCGCCATTTTAACCAATATTCAGCTCAAACCTAGTCAAAGTCCACAGTAGTAAGCAGCGTTTATTGCGCGATGATCGTGAAGGAAATCAACAAGTAAAACACCTTGAGAGTCCCAAAAAACTGTTAACATCACCTTACCGGCTGGCAAACTAGTTTTAGCTTTTGACGGTTCTGGCTCCCCCTTTTTTCCACTCCATAGAGGCTCTTTTTGACTCAGGAGGGCAGTGGTAAGCCCAAGTTTCATTGCACGTTGTAATGCGTTGCAAAAAAAGCCTGCCATTCATTTTAAAAATGAACAAGAAGGGTATGACAAACTTTGACTCTCGCATTTTTGTACTCTTGGGTAATCAGACGTGGAGCCAATCTTGGCGAGATTTTTCGGAATTTAAAATGGTGTCGAAGGTTTGTGTGTATTTCTACACTGATTCTTGTTTCCTTACTGACTGCTGCTACAGTGGAGCGCCGATCTCTTTCAATGAGCTCGCGAACAGCTGGGACATTGCCAGGCGTAATGATGGAGCGAGGGCGTCTTCATTGACTAACATTTTCTACTTTTTCACGTCCTGCTTTGAACTCGGTGCCCCTGGCTTTCACTCGTGGCAGTGAAATCCCCCAAAATGTGCATGCACTCGGTCCCGAATGTCGGCTGGTTTATCGTCTTCGTTCGCTAAAAACTTTATTATAATGCGTTACGCAACTGAAGGATGAACCTCTCTTTCGCTCATTGTGAGGACGACTAAACAAACCATATAACATAACAAACGATCGGGCGGTTGGTTTGGCCCAGTGTGGCCAGATTGGGCTATTTCCCGCCAATTGGGCTATCTAAAATTTGAATTGGCGGGAGGTTTTTTGATTTCGCGGGCTGGCGGCTTTTGGGCTATATATTTTTTTGAAAAACTGTATTTGGGCTATACAGTAAAACGTGTTAATCGGGACACTGTATGATCAAACTACCTGAACAATTTAACTATAAAATTACCACAGATACAATTTCTTGAAGAAAATTCACTCTGTAATCGGCTTACCTCTAGAATTGGACCGTGAACCAGATAAGCTGGACAATAATTTGTTCAGTGGTACTTGCTAATTGGACCAAAAACGATTTTAAGAGCAGCATGAAAAAGTGTAAAAAATGAGTTCAAAAGATCAACTGTTCAAGGTCAAAGAATATTTTTCGTATAGTTTATGCATGACTTTCTGCTGAAAAATCATTTGATGTGTTGAATTTGGTACGTTACAGAGGCTTCAATTTCAGTGGTATTCTGATAATAATAAAATATTGATATATTTGGGCATTAGTGTATATTTGCCCTTTCTTAGCAGCTATGAATGCAATTTATTTGATAATTATGATGTAAATATGTCAATGTTTGTTCAGGCTACGGCAAAACACCCCGGAAAATCAAATATGAGGGCAAAATACAACGAACTAAGTGTTCGCAAAATGTAAGAAGTAATACAAGTATCAACAAAAAACCATTGTTCAGCAAAAAAAAAACTCCCATGGCTTTAAAATTAGTAAGAGTCAGGTGCAACGCATTTAAAAATTAAAAACCCGCTAAACGGACATTCGAAAATTTTGAATACACTGGCAGAAAACGGTTGGAAATAAAAATTTGCCAATATCCGGCTCGATACTTCACAGTAAAGCTCGTCAAATTGCTACAAAATTAGAGCTTTGTGATTTCAAGGCAACAAACGGATTGCTAGAACCTATGGTACGCTTTGTGTCGAAGAACCTGATGTTTATTTAGACACAGTTCAGGAAGTTCAGTCACAGCTAAAAATGCTAAGTGATGGCTCTGATGCTACAAATATCTATAATCTTGATGAAACAGAATTGTTTTTTAGAGTAACACCACAAAAATCTTTATGCCTTAAATAGTAAAGATGTACAAATGGAAAACCTTCAAAGCAACGTGCGGCAGTTGCAGTGCTGTGTAAGTGGCGAAAAGAAAGATTTGGTGGTCATAGGAAAAGCTGTAATAATTGACATTATGCGAAGTTTGGGCATAACTTGGCGAGCTAACACAAAATCTTGGATGACGGGTGCTATTTTTAAAGAATGGATGCACACACTTGATATTGAAATGCAGATACAAAACCCAAACATTACCATCTTTTTTGATAAATCTAGGTGCGGTAGCAGTGATAATCTGGAAGACATCAAGCTACGACTTTTTCGCCTATTCGCACTTCTCATTTACAGCCCTTAGACCAGGGGACTATACTAAAATAGATAAATTATACTTAAATCAGGGGATTAAACTAAATTACCGCACATATATGATGAACATGATATTGTGTGCTCTGGAAAATACTGAGCGTACTTCAGACACAACAAAATTTGCTTCTGTATTTGAATCTCTCTACTGGTTATGATCTGTTTAGAATAAAGTATCTCCACTCACAATTAAAAATGTGTTTTTGGAAATGTGGATTGCTTTGAAATCTGAGGGTCAAAAGCGGAGTCGTGATGAGAGTTCAAATTCAAAGTGGTTAGAACTCAAATGTTTCAGCAGACATTTAAAATTTGGCAGGAGTCGATCAACTTACGACCTTAAACGAGTCTGTCCCGGAAGATTGGGAAGATATCTTATTTGAAGGGGTTTCAACCGAAGAAGCCATATCACCTTTTGCTAATTTCGTTAAGTGAATTCAAATCGTTGTATTTCGAAACAGAAAATAAAGTTCGTCAGCTGAATACTAATGCCATAATCACCATAATCAAGCAAATATGAAACTTCAAAGCTGCTTTGCAAACATTAAATGATTGAGCAGTTCTAATAGAGCTGGTACATCTTACGCGCGCAAAGAGGTAAATTTCTATATCTAATTATTTTAAAACTTTCAACTGAACATGTGTTTCTGTGAAAAATGAAACATTTGTAAAACATTCACGTGAAAAACATATATTTTGCAATTTAATTTCCTGTAACAAATACTCAAGATGCGATAATAATAAATATGTGAACATAATTTGCAGTAACCTTTGCTAAAAATAAAATATCTTCAACGTTCTTTTTTAAATCTTTAAAATCGGACCAGCTGTGAAATGGAACGATATAATTGATGACGCTGAGGTAGTCCGATTCCAAGGTTTGTGTTTCTAAAATATATATAAACATGATACATCGTATCCATTTCATTATCAAAAAAATTAATCATTTTATTTCAATTCATTTCAAACACTTCAATTTTTTCGCGAAACGTCGCTTGGAGGCCCGCAAGTGGATTTGTCTGACGTATGTCTTCGTTTGACTGTATTTGAACTTCTAACAGCTGATTGTCCAACCGAAAGAAATAATTTTTTTCAAAACTTGCGTTCGTAGTTTTGAATGTATGAAATTTTATAAAATATTAATATTTGACTCATTTTTAATAAAACATTCAGCCGTTCTAGCCATTAAAACTAGCTTTTATTTTCTGTGTGAACATTTTCAAAAAGTCATTGAAAAAATAAGTGCACCTTCACACATATTTTTCACGAACTTTTCTAAAATTTTCACATACTTAATTTATTTACATTTTTCAAAGACGTTATAAGTAAAATTTTATCTGTATAAAGTATCGGAATTTTTGACTGTTTTAAACGACTTCTGTGCTATAATTAGAGCATTATATGTTATTTAGTATGAATTTTTATTTCATCAGCTTAAATGAATTGATTTAGTTATAAAAACAATTATCTGCTGTGGCGGTTTTGGGCTACAAATAAAACATCTTCGCTATTTTGGGCTATAAAAATTTTAAGTCGGCTATATTTTCCCCCAAATATCTGGCCACACTGGTTCGGTCTTAGGTCATCTAGACGGGTTTCCTTCTACCCTTCTCGACACTTTGCCTATCTTCGACATACTTTTTAAGTCCTCAAAAGTAAAAGGCAGAGTTGATATTTGAACGCCCCTCGTATATTCCTACGCTTTTTACGGATATTCAACTACGGCTGTTTACAATTTCAATGATCTCAGTGTGTTCTTTAATCCAAAGCTTAAGTTTGGCCAGCACATTGCGTATATTACCGCCAAGGACTCTCATTTTGCTGGTTCAATCTTTAGGTATTATTCACGTGGTTTGCAGTTTATTTTCACTCCCCGTCGTTATTGCGTATCCCCAGGAAACACAACGATCTTCAGCTTGGTCTTTTTCCACTAACGTTCTCTCAATTTAAATTTCAAATCAAAGAATCAACTTCAAAAGCTTCGTATCACGCTTGGTTACTTTTATTATTATTGTGCTTTCTTCTATATTATTATTACTTTAATTCGTTGAGGTTTGAAATAGTTATATTTTCAGTTTTCTGAATTATTCATTTTCTGAGCTTGGTCTTATTAAAATATTTCCATTTTTTCTATCATTGGGCGTTAGTCTATTAAAATGGATTCTTAGTAAATAAACAAATGTTAGCAGTAGCTCCAATAACTTTACACTCGCATAAAGTAGTTCAAATATGAAGAATTTTGAAACTACAATCATTAAGACTCGAAACGCACTTTAGTCGAAAATGTTCACTCTTCTTTATTATTCTATTATTCATTTGGAGTTTTGCAAGCTTCTCGAAATACCGTACTTATAGGTAATTATTCACCCTGACTTCAAAAGGGCTATTTTCTTAACGCTTCTTAATTTAATCGATAAAAAAAACTTTCACTGTATTTAACCTTTATCAACCGAATTATTATCAACACGGTAAAAAAACTGAAACTAATCTGCATAAATGCATACTTGTGTGCCGCATTCACCGGCAGAAACACAGCTCGTATCAGAATTTCAATTGGTGTCGTTGTCTTCGTCGTTCCTTCAATGCCGACTTTTACTTTGACCCACAAACCATCGATTAAGAGTCTTCAATAAAATTACCCTTAATTATCTCTATAGCGGTTGATTACAGTGATGAGAGATTCATGGAGCTTCTGATTGTGTGACAACTTCTTGCGACTAGTGCTATTAAGTTTTTGATTGGCGCTGTTCCGCGGCCCTGCTACACGACTGGTTTGCAGCTTTGATCGATGCAGTGTAATTCATAGGTACTTGTTGTGTATGCATTTTGTGCTATTAATCAGATTAAAGTGTCAAAGACATACATAGGAGACGGATGAGTATATGCTGACATCATAGCAAGTGAAATATTTACCTAGCGGAAAATTGTAATCATACACGAAGTTACTTGTTTTCGATGAAACCGGTAATTAAAACAAGATAGTTAAGTGATGCTATAAGTTTGATAATCTTTCGTCATGTAGTCGGAGGCAAACTTTGTATGCATTTTGATAATAAATCATGATCTATTTGTTATGATTCGCTTTGACCTTCATGCGATGTTGTGCTATTCATTGGAGAAACACATTGATATGCAATTATCATCTAAAAGCCAATATATGGACAATTATTAGAATAGAAGGAAATATCAATCAAAATAATAAACTGTGAGTCCCAGCGTATCTTAAGATTAAACTTACCCATTCAAGTACAAGTTAACCAAGCGAAATTATGCATGAACCAACCGTTTAATTTTTATTTATTTTGAATATGTTTCATTTTGTAGTATAGAAATATTGCATTGTGGAATTTTGAAAATTTCAAGAATTCAAAAGTTGCAAATAAAACTTCAATAAGGTATAACAATAGTCTTCAAACTTGTGATACTTTTCAAAACATAATTTATATTCGACAAATTTTAAACAATCTTTAATGACTGATAAGTGGCTAGTTTCTGCAAAATTAGTGCATTCAACCCAACTTTTTCACGCAAAATTAATGCATTCATTTCATAATTTGAGAGATCTTATCTATTTCCTTCCAAATTCATTTTGCTGGTGATGTGTCTGAGCTTCTAGTACGCACACTATCCCCAAGCCGCTTAGCTTGTTTTAGCTTTGTTCATAATACTTCATTATGATAGCTTTCATTACCAGTATAAGATAAATATATATATATATATATATATATATATATATATATATATATATATATATATATATATATATATATATATATATATATATATATATACATATATATATATATATATATATATATATATATATATATATATATATATATATATATATATACATATATATATATATATACATATATATTTTCCTTTAGTTAAACTATATACTAGAATGCTCTTAACGAGAGGTAAAAAATCAAGGCTGGTAGAGTAAAAATATAAATCTACACCCGGAGCAGGAACAACCATCGCTCCACATATTTTTTTGAAATACCTAAAATCCCTCCTAATTGTCAAATCCAAAAATTATTTTTATAATATCAGTAAGTAGCGTCTTGGATTACCGATAGAAAATTTACAAAAGAATGGGCCTGTGACTAGCATTTGATTAGTAACGCGTGAAAAGTGAAGGCTAGATACGAGCAAATAAAGTGTTGAGAAAAAAGCCGAAAATTGTACCATGGGCACAGGAAAACGTTTCGAATTGTGAAATTGCTAAGCGTATTGGCAGTAGCAGTTGGTCAGTGAGACGTATTTTACAGGAAAATTGCCCAAACTGAAGCCATACAGAGAAAAGAGGGTAGCAGTATGAAATAAAAGCAACAAACAACGAAGAGATGAGAAGAGACTAGCATATCAAATTTCAGCAAAAAGCCCGTTCCTCAACAAGAAAATGAAGCAAAGAGAGACAAAACTGAACCTCTATAGACTGAAAATATATTGTTTGACGAATCTAAATTTAATCTGATTGGTCTAGATCGAAGCTTGAAAGTTCGGTGTAGATAAGGTGAACCGTATAACGACGAATGTATTCAAGCAACGACCAAATATTCCCCATTCGTAATGGTATCGTGGTGCATCACTGGAGTTGGTAGTATAAACCAATAAAAGCCAGCAAGCCAAAATAGTATAGCAGCTAGATTTTAAGTTTCCTTTGTAAATGAAACTTTAAGTTAGGTTAAGAATGTAAAATTAATTTATAATAAAAATGTATTATACAAAAAAAGGCATAAATCGAATCATCACCGAAGGCTTACTTCTTTCATTGGAGAATTTATACGTAGCATACCCGGATCCTATTTTCTAGGATGATTTGGCATCATGCCACGGTGCTTGTTAAATAAATATGGAATGAATTTTGTTGAACTTGTTGCATGATTTATTAACTGAAGTGTTTTCTTTTTTCCAGAAACAAAAATTTTAAGGATGAATTTGGCATAGTAAAGGCTTTTAATTAAGGCTAAAGAAGGTGCTGTGAATTATGAATCTTTATTTTAATAAAAAAAACTAACTCAAAATGGGACACGCTATTATTAATTGCTAGTTTACGGTATCATTTGTTTATTTCAGCTTTAACATTTTCCCCTAGGTTAGGTTAGGTTAGTAAAAAGGGCTGCCGGAAAACGCGGCTTGCATTAGGCCACCAATTTGGGCCCATTTGCCACCCTCCGCTGGCTTTTTAGAGCTGCCAAGTGACCGCTTCGCCAAACTGGATCAGCTGACTCAGCGTGACGGTACTGGCCACCTCTGCTAACCCTTGAAAGTGGTATGCCACAAAAATTTTGAGGCGTTTATTATTTAGGGCCGGACAATCGCAGAGAGTATGCTCGATAGTGTCCTCTTCCATCTCGCACCTCTTGCATAAAGTGCTGGATGTCAGTCCCATTCTCTTCGCATGAGATGCGGTAAGGCAGTGCCCTGTGAGCAAGCTGACCGTTTCTCTCAAGCAGTTTCTGCTGAGCTTGAGCAGTTTCCTGCTTTTGCTTGGATCAGGTGATGGCCATAATGTCCTGGCCACCCTGCAGTCCAGCCTGTTTCCCATTCGGACTTTAGTTTGGCCCATTTGGCGGCATCAAGTTTGTTTGTGGCGTCAGCGATTGACCGAGGTACAGTGATGCAGGGGCAATTGCTAGCTCCTGAACCTTTCCTCGCCAATTCATCAGCTTTTTCGTTGCCTATGACCCCACTATGCCCTGGTACCCACATAATCCGGATAGGAATATGCCTTGCCTTTTCATTGAGAGCCACTCGGCAAGCGTTAACAGTTTTTGAAGAACATCTGTAAGACGTAAGAGCGAGAATGGCTGCCCTACTGTCAACGCAAATGGTCATTGGTCTGGTTGATATTCCGCTAATGGACTCAACTGCCATGCGTATAGCATGTAATTCAGACTGAAAGACGGCAGCATGGTCCGACAGTCTACACCACAGGTTCAGGCTCAAATCCGTAGAAAACACGCCCGAGCCAACTCCTGTGTCCGTCTTTGACCCGTCCGTGTAAATCAAGGCGCCCCATCGGTGGTAGCTTCCTTTTTCTTCCAGTCTGTTCTTGTGGGTATCTTGACCTGGAAATTCCTGCCAAGATGTATTATTTTGCTCATGTGGTCCGTGTCTTCTGCAACGAGTCCAAATCTTTTGCGGCATTCTGTAAGAATACCGCTGTGGCCCCACTGATCTGAATCGTTCCACATGCCAGAACTTTTTTTCCCTTTTTTTCCCCTAAATATAAAAGATAATTTGTATCGGCAATTGTTATTCACTACGAAAATGTTCTATTCCAGTCGATTTGTTGTTGTCCTTTTATCATAATAAATTAACAAAAAAGATTTTAAACCCTTTTAGGTTCAAAATAATAGCCACAGCTATTAATTGAATAATTACGTAATGAGAATATAAACCAAAAGCTAAAAGCTGACTAGTGCAAGATTTTTTCCTGCGCCGGGTTCATATTAAAATGTTATATCGTTACACTCTTTCGTAAACTGATCTTATTTGAAATTGAAATATCCAGAGTCCGTGCAAATGCGAATAGCCAGCTATTTAATGCCTCTTCAAAATGTCACGCTGACTCTATATCTTTTTCAACTTAAGGACCAATTTTTCCTTTTGAAGTTCGATACATAAGTTTATTTCAATTTCTTGACAGATTTTGAAATGTGCATGGTATTCATCAGCGATTTTGATATGTTTAGGCTTTCGCATGTGTTTAGTTTTCGTAACTAAAGTACCTCATTGCTAACTTTGCCCCATGTGCTCCTCGCCTAGGGTGTGTTATGCTACTATTGATGACTATAAAGTATTATTCGCATTTTTTCGCGCCTCTATCGAGAGGCTATGAGGATATTAGCATTAAAAACAACAAAAATACTGTCCCAAGTGTTGTTAATTATTAAATGCTGGTATTGTAACCAAGTTTTGACAAAGGAGCGAAAAACACGGCTACTATTTCGCTAAAGTCGCTTTCTGCTTCGTTTCAATCAATCTAACAACAACTAACCAATGAACCGGTATTTCTAGCAAGTGATTATGCTCCACATTTTTTATCTGTTCGTCCCAGACCAAACCTACTTTGTAGCCCAATTGGTTGGCTTTACTTATTGGAACTGCTTTTACAGCAAAGCGTCCTAGAACTTGCCTAACCTTCTTGAAAATTGACGAAAAAACTAACTGAAATCTTAAAGGTACTGCTTTTTCTTCTTGTGTGAACAACGTCGTTAGTTGTGGGCGCTGTATTTTCCCCTTCTTTTTTTTATAAGATCCCCAACTATTATAAAAATTTTTTTTTTACTTCCATTGAAAATATTATACATTTGTGTACTCTGCTTTGAAAAAATAGCTTGGATGCAGTCAACATATTTAGTTCATCCACAAACAGCGAAGCTAGCCTTGACCGTTAGAATTCTTGGTAGCTTTTGCCTTATTGGCAATGGACCCATGAAGTGGTAATATCCTTGTTTATGCTAGACTAAAAAATTTAATTGAAATGTGCTGTCTTGAAGCGCGCATTTCAGTATGAGCAAATACATGAAAAATGTTGAAGACTAGTTTGCAAAACTGAATAGGTAAGGTTAAGAGTTAGGGTTAAAATGTTCATAAGAAATGCAATGACCGAGGTCGAAATTGGAGGACCTTTGAACTTGTGTTTTGACTTCCTCTGGAGTCTCTTGAGCTCCTGGTTCAATAGCTACGACCATGTTTCTGTCGTATAGCTAAAAACGCTAGGAAATGTAACCTTCTGAAGACGTGAAAGAGTATCAGCAACTATGTTGTCGCAACCACGGTCCTGTCGAAGATCAATAGTGAAGTTGCCGATAAAGCTTAGATATCTGAACTAAACGGCTTTTTCAGGGTTTCGTTTGAAAGCAAATGTTTCTGATTTGTAGTCAGTGAATAAAATGAAAGTATGACCTTCCAGATAATAGCGTAAGTAAAACATTTCCAGAGAAGCGGCAAGAAGTTAACTAAAATTACATTTTGCGTTATTAAGCTTCCCTGAGCTGAAGCGCAGAGGCTGCCTAGCTTCAATGACAAGATTGGAGAATCCAATCTACTTTCTTTAATTTGTCTACCTTGGATCTACAAGTAAAAGAGTTTAAAAGCCGTTGTTGCTGACTTGTAAAAATTAACTATCCGTTAGAATCTTCTTAGGCCTCTCACTGCCGTTGGCAACTGGAATTGGAATTTGCTTCAACTCAATCAGGAAAGAATTTGATACCAGTCGGTGAAATCACTTGCCCTAAGAATTTAATTTTGTTCCTAAGAGAAGAACGATTTCTCCATGCCTAGAACACCTGTCCACAATGTTCAGCTTCTGAAGAAGCATCTATTAAAATGTCACCTAAATAGACGAAACAGGATAGAAGTCCGCCAAGGACAGATTGGATATACCTCTAATAGTCGTGAGCTGCATTGCATAACCTGACGTTTTTGAGAGTGATCGGGATGAGTCTAGAAAGTCTACAGATTGAGGTCTTCAGGATATCGTTTGTTTCTATAGAGATTTGGTGTTAGCTCTAAGGAATGTCAATAAAAGAGAATACCGAATCTTGAATGACCAGAATTGGATAGCAGATCAGAATAGTAACCACCCCAAGGCGTCTTTAATCGTGGAATGCACGCCATTCTCCATTCTTTTTTTATCAAACGGAGAGGAAGACACTAAAAACGTTTTGATGACCTACAAATGCCATGTAAAAGTATTGTCAAGCCTGGGTGCTATACAGTTAGCCATATAGACTATTGGTATTGGAGGGCCTGCAGTAAAATTTCTTAATGGTGGCAGTATACTTGCGGGTAAGTGAGAATATCAATGGATTTCATGAAGATTGACGTTGAAGGCTAAGTTTTGAGAATGAAGTGGAGGTGTATTGTTCATTGGATGAAAGTGAGGTGAGTAGGTCCACCAAAAACTTTAAGCCAAATTGACTTCAAGACCAAAGTGGCACAAACAATCTGCACCTTAAATGAATCTTGCACCATTCGCAACGATAAAGTTCATTGAGAACCTTCAATAAGCCCTTCATTCTGATGAAAGAGTTTTCACCCAGCCTTCACACGATCGAAGACTATAACAAGTGATACAGTTAAAAAAATGTTGCCAAAAGTATTGATGAATAAAAAATTTAGTCACATGCAAGGTCTTTAGTTTCATTAAATTAATCAGTTTCGTTAGAATCTCCTTGTAGAGATCGGACTGGTTCGTAGCTGTGCCAGAGTAGTTGCCTGGATTGAATGAATTAACTTTTCTAAATTAATTGGCGATCACTTGAGAAACTTGGTTTTTAACAGAAAGAGAGAAGCTTGACAATTTAACACAGACTGCAGAAGCTAACTTCGCGAACATTTGTTTTAACATTGATATTCGTATTATTCTTTTCTTCTCTGTGTTTTTCTTTCCGAATGACGCTGATATGAATTGTTGTTGAGATGACTGTATTTGTTGTTGTTACAAGGCTTGCTTTATGCCGTTTACTTCAAAAATGTTCTACTGTGAGAATGAAGGTATGTTGTCTATTTTAGTTCCATCTGATTACCTATTCAAGCTGTTATCACTTACACTGAAACACTCCATGATATTTGAAAGCTGCTCAAGAAACTGGACTCACTTCCCAGCAAATACAGCACTACTTCTAAAGTGCTGCAGAAGTCGTGAGTAAATCCGTGAATGCTTTTAATGCTAGAGATAGCACTTTACCCCAAAATTCACCTATTTACTTCATATTACCCGCGTATTTACTTCATATTACCTGCTATACTACTGCTGAAGTGATGAAACAGCAACACGCAAAATATACTGCTGTACTACTGCTTTAGAAGCAGTATAGCAGGACATTGATATGACTGCACAGCTATAATGTCACCAATAGTATATTCGCATTTCTTTGCATTCATGTCATCACATTTGCATTACTTTGTATTCATGTCATCTTTAATTGGAGTAAAAAAGACCTGTTTTAATTATAAACTTCAAAATATTTCAAGTATCACTTGCGAAGTATGACTGACGCGTGACGTATGGGCAAATCCATTTGATTTTTGGGAAACGATTTGAATTGCGCCATCTGGTCACCAGTTTGGCAGTAGTGCACCAGTACTTTATATTCATTGTAAATAAGGAACCGTAAATATGTAAGGGATTCATCAACGTTCGGAGAGCCAAAACAACTAGACAGCCTGCTCAGGAGTTTAGCAGTTGTACAGCAGCATGTATAATCATTGAAAAATAGAAAATATATAAACTCATCAGAAAACGTATCAACACATGGAAAAGTTTTTACAACTGTATGCGAAAGAGCTGAACGCACGTTTGCTGGGTTTTTACAGCAAGTTGATTTGATGACTATTAGTACAATTATTCTGTTCTCGTTAGTATTCTAGTTAGTCTCCGAACACTTCGGCCAAGGTGCATCTACCTTGCTGCTAGCTTTATTAGATGTCACCAGCTTTAGTTTTAATCACGTCTAGATCACCAGTTTAAAATGATTTAATTAAAACCTTTACTTTTCGATTTTCCAAGCATCATTTTTTTCAACTAACACTATTATATTTCAACTTACCAACTAAAATGGAGGAAAACAAAAGTAGAAAGTATACAGTGTGTGTATTGAGTGTTTGGTCCAGTTCAAAAGTCGAAACCGATGGCCAGTGTCGTTAGGTTCATTAAAAAAGTGAGCCATTTAGCGAAAAAAAGTTCTGTACAATTTCAGTCGTGAAATGTAATTAATCTTAATATGAATAGTGACGCCACGGTATCATGAATGTTATTATAAAACTCGTGTTAAGATTTTACTGTACATATTATTCATATTATCGAACAAAATTTTGGGTCCCAATTACTCCAGGGGGCAAAAATCGAACAACTTTCAATGCATAGTTAAATATTCAAATATATCTTTGAATATTGCAGTGCATAATTTCAAGCAGTAGCCTCAAGTTATAGAAAAGGCGAACTGAATTCTAAAACACTGTCCACTAAAATGTGTGGAAATACTATCAAACTATTTTCACTAGCTAACTCGTATGGAGTCAGATGTGTAATATTATGTTATAACAGCATCCAAGGAAAATGCATAGCATTTATTACTCTGCAGTATACTAACGTATTGCTTGCATCAAACCATCCGCTACTCGATAACAATTTCTTCAATTTTAAGTAATTATTAATGATCGTCTGTCACCTGGCATTAAAGATTACACGTAAACAGACGACAGTGCATAACTCTTGTTTTCACAACAAACTCTTTGAATAATATGCGACAGCATTCGACCAAAACAAATACCACGTAGGTATACCGACAAATCGAATAATATAAATGGCTTCTGATTATTAGGCAAATTACGATTGCATTAGTTCGATAAATATATAAACTTCGTCACCAGTAAGTACGTAATATAAAATAAGTGAATGCATTCTTCCTACTTGGTTTTCTCCTCCACGGAAATTCAATACAATGAGATATCAGATACTTTTGTCACATGACAGTTTGTCTTTTCGGATTATGTGACTCGGACAATTCGAATTATGAAATCGACCAGGTGATCATCCAATTGAATAAGTGAATTTAACCGAATTTCAATACAAGGCCGTTTATCAAAAGCCCACCGCTATCGTAACCGTAATGATTATGAACTTGAAGATATGTGCGTGGTGTTTTGTTTCGATGGAAGAACTGAATGGTGTTTTAAAGTACACGAAAGGTACTTTGAAATGGTGATGTGTTTACCGCGGCTAAAGTAGTTCGGATGGAATGATATCTTTTGACCTTCAAACATCTTAGTTTGGACGCTTGGAATTTTTCCGCCTTAATCCATTGCAACAGATATTGGATTTCCATCGGCCCTCTTAAGCTTCATCACAGACAGGAATATGTATTCAAAATACTTCTGAGAATCGACTGTAAAAATTCTTATGCGAGTGTTTTTGAAATATCATCTTGTAGATATAATCGAAACTCCAGTGTACGAATCAATTCCCCCATTTCCCCACAGGCTGCAAACTCAATTTCTCTCTTCGCAGTACTAAACGAACCTCTTGAAAAGAGTAGCACACGTATAATTTGGTCATTACTCTAATTGACAGGCATTTAGGGATTCGTGCATTCACTAAACACATCAGGTGCATCCTTGCAAAACTTGCATTCACCAGCAAGTTTGCAACAGCTTTCAGTTCGTTTACCCTCAGGTCTACGATAAATTGCAATCATACACATGAAGGTCGCATTTTTGATTAATTTCCCGAAACACGCCTTTGCAGATATTATGACGGCGAAGACATGCTGCGATCCAGTTTTTCGCACTTTCTTCGCCTTTTGAGTTCGCGACGGCCGGCCCGGGTGCAATGAGATGGGACTCACTAGCAAGTAGCTGCCTGCAGTTCGGCGATTTGAACGGAATGTATGCCTATGCAAAGTGTGTAGCTCGGGTCGAAATGTGGGTCATGCTTATCAACATTCTCCCCAATATAGGCATTTTGGTATGGCTGCTTGTTTTACTGTAATTTACTGTAAAAACTGAAAGTATTTGAAAGTAAGATGGTACGGAAAGTATGCCAATCTCTGTCATCGGCATTATCAGAAACAGCGGTTCCGATTTCGATTTCGCTGCACCAAACAATGATGAAATAAATCCATGGGAACTAGCCACTCAAGTTTTCCTATCTGTGCAGTTTACCATATGGTCGAGCTGGGCTAGAGCTGCCGGCTGGACTTTGACGTTAATTCCATATTGACTATCTTCCGCAACAAGGTTCGACTCTAAATCAAATGAATAACTATAATTGGACGTTTCGAATATCTTCTTAGGTTTTTGCATTCATCGAACAACTTGCATGATTAACAAACATATGAACGAACTTATCAAAATATTCAAATCCAATTTCGCACACTCGACAACACTTTCGGGTGCATGCCACTTATGCGAAGGTGCAGGTGATTATACTGCCTGCGACCTTATTTGGACAAAATCAGCTTCTAATCTTGATTGTATTCCCATGTCGAAGATCAGCAATTGGAATTCTTTTCGATCTTCTTGCCGTCAATCGGTTGGCTCAGGACTGCAGCCGCTACTTCGCGGTTGCGTCTCAGGCAGTGTGTACGAGTAGGTTCGATGGCTGTTAGATGGGTTCACCTGGCCTGACATCGTCCGACAGGTAAATTTCACTCTCTCTGCCAAGCCAGACAGCATCCATCGATTGCATGCCTATAGAACTCCATCATTGCAAATTTCGCTATTAACTGCCTACACCTTGCTGGCGATTCGGACGTGCCTGATCCGAAAATAATTAGGCAGAAACATCGGCCACGGTCAATGTTTCGTCTATATTTGGGATTCCAAGGAAAGTTCCGAGTAGGAATACATCAGTGAATGATTGAAAGGCTTTTGATCGAAAGTGTCGTACGATATGCGAATAATGTTCGTTTGTCTTTTGAATTAAATTCGTACATTGTCAAGAAATGATAAAACATCAGAAATTTCATTGTCCAAAGCCGCGTTGTGCCAAATAAGGATATATTTAATTATGCTTTAGATAATTGAATTGCGCTTGTATAACTGAAATATAAGTATGTAGTTTCTATTTTTGTGTTTCCCTATGATCAAATGAAAGTCAATTGCAATGTTTTAAAACAAAAGCCCAAACATTTTAATACATAGAAAATAGTTTCACTTCAGGTTTAATGCAATCCTAGTACGAAGTGTGTATTTTTGTACTGGAAATGCACTATCCATGTATTGTCATTCACGAAGGAATCAGGAGCGAGTTCAGAGGGGGGTCATGGAGGAGCCTAGGTTAGTAAAAGAAACCGTGGAATTTCCGCTTATTATTTTACCCCACTTGCTGTCAGGGGAAAAAGCAGCATTTTAACCTCAGTGCCACTATTTTAATTTAAAGAAAAATGAAATTCAACCAGTTTTAATCATAATTAGTTGCAGGTATAGTACTTAAAGCCGGCCGTACATGTAAACGCCTGAATTTAGACAGTTTTTCAGAGGCTTATTTAAAATAGAACGAATAAATGAATCGTTTTGAAAGTAATCATGTTTATTCATTACATATTAAAATACAAGAATCTGATTTTATTTAATTTTTTTTTTCAAAATGGCCGCCGTAGTAATCAATCTCCTGAGACCCTCGCGGCGAAAGGGATCAATCGGCGGGATTTTTAGGATCAGTTACAGCAATTTGAAATCCAAAAAATGGGCTGGAGTCTGTTTATTAAACATTTATCATCTAGTTGAGCCAAGAAAAAAAATAGTAATAAAATCTTGAATTAGTACGCCTCATAAAAAAAAAGTACGACTTTTGACCCTTTTTTTCGACAGTTTTTATGTCAAAAATTCTCAATTTTGAAAAAAATTTTGGCATTATTGAGATTCAACTAGAAGACTATACTATAGGAAAAACGTGTGCCAAGTTTCAAAAGAATCGGTTGAGAAATTTTTAAGCTATCTTGCCCGACAATTTAAAAAAAAAGCCGTTTCGAGAAAACGCGTAGTTTTGACACACAGAAACTCTATGATTACAGCGACTTATCAACTAATCAGCGACTCCAGGCCCATACAGAAGTCCTTCAGTACGTGCATAGTACTCGTGATTTTTCTCAACTCTTCTTAACACGCGACGAGCTTTTTTAGTTAACAAAGAGCTGCGGCGATTTTCTCGACTCACTAGCGAGGGTCGAGAGCTGCAATACGGATTCAATAGCGCTCGAGCGTCGAGTCGAGGCGGAGCACTTAAATGAGTTTTTAGTCGATAAATAATGCGAATTTCATTTCAAAACTGTACAAACATATTTTTTAGATGTGAATTTAACTATTTATGTAAAAAAAATGAAACTCGAATTTTTGAAAATTTTACATTTATCGCCCCCCCTTAACGCTATCTTAGTACGCTACAGAAGAGTTAAGCAAAATTATAACAAAAAAACATTGGTTTCAATGTGTGATGCGATGACAGTCATTCGTTGTTATGATGAAGGGTAAACTCAATATTGGTCAAAGCAAATGAACCCAAAATTTCATATTTGGTTCTACTAGTGTTGGGTCGATATATCAATGACTGACATTTTTCGCAGTGAATGAAAAACCACTGGTGTCAGCAGTGACTACATATTCAATATCACAGCGAATGAAATCACAGCGAGCGGAATGCAGGCGAACAAAATATCAGGAAAAAATCACAGTGAAAAATCACTGCGACCGAAATTGCTGTGATCGAAAGTCACAGAGATATCAAAAACTGTGATTCTGCCTAGCGTTGTGTTACTCATACAAGATGCATGACAAATGTCCCATACACAGCTACAAAATGTCACATCACCTCAAGCTTCAAATTTGTACCACCTCATTTTTTTTGTCATATTGAGATGAAGCGATTGCTTCTAAGCTTCGAAGCGGTTGACTTGAGACCTTTGTGGCGCAGCGATTGTAGTACACGGGACAAAATTTGTACCACCTCATTTTTTGTCACGTTGAGGTGCTTTCGTTAATTTCGAAGCGATTGACTTGAGACTTTTGAGGCGCAGCGATTGTAATACTCAATGGGAAATGTATGTACGTGAGACTAGTTTGAGTTTGATTTGTACCAACTCATTTTTTGTCATATTGATGTGCTTTGCTCAACTTTGAAGCGATTGACTTGTGATACTTGAGGCACAGGATTGCTGTGCAAGGCGAAAATGTATGCATGCGAGTTTAGTTTTGAGTTTGATTTGCACGATACTTAAACAAAAAAATTGGTGGTAATTAGCTGCCATTTTTGGGAAATTGTTTAGTAGATTAGTAACATTACTGCTCTCCTTAGCATAAACGTTTTACCTACATTTTTTTTCATTTTTGAGTTAACGCCGAATTCAAAAACTACATACTCAATTGAATCATTCTCCAAAATATGAAAACCTTATCTTTTGTGGAAGTATGCTAAAATCAATAATGAATAATCCCCCATCTAGAAAAAAAACGTAACCAGTACTTAGCATAAATGTTCTATCATACCGTAGCGGCGGGGTAATGGTATGGGGCTGTATGGCTGCCAGCGGCGCTGGAAACTTATAGATAATTGAAGGAATGCAATATGACACTTCATTTGAAGTATGACATTGTACCACCTCAAATTTGAAAATGAGTAACTCATACAAATACATATCAATATGACTGACGACCCAATACTAATTCAGCCCACTGCACTGATACGATTGCTGTGATTTAATTCGCTATCATTCCACTTGCTGCGATTAAATCGCATTGCGAATTTTCTGTGACCTACGAATTTGGAAATTGCGATCCGATCAAACTGAAATTTGCAGAAAATATTAATGTATGTAAGCAGTTAGTTGGTGTCATACAGATGTGTTCAAACCTTTTACGGCGGCGGACATTTTAAGAACGAGATATTTAAGAAAAACTGATTTTTGTGGCCTTTGACCTTGAATAACCTTTGCTGCGCACACGAGTTTGTAATGGACTTTCCACATTATGTATGTAATCTTACAATAAACACATTTCCGTCGAAAAATGTCCCCTTAGTAGATGAAGCCTTATTTTCCTGGCCTAATAGGGCAAAAACTGAGTCAGTAAAAATGAAAATTTCTGATGAGGATATTTTTGGCTGCCACACGATCTTACAAAAAAGAATAAAGTGGTTCGAGCAAACAATGTGTACACCACTCAAGATGTCTTACTTACTGACCCTTTTCTCGAACGAACTATCACTGAAAAACGCGTCAGAAGGCAAAAAACAATATTTATCACCAAATGAGTGTTTGATAGAGTTATAAAGGCATACTTTGCTATGAACTGCTAAAACCTGCGCAAACTATCAAATCTCATCTTTAGTGTAAACAACTGGATTTAGCTAATTACTAGATATTGTAAATATATGCATAATGGCAGAACTTTCTTTGTATGTTATACTACGCCTTTCCTATTCAACAGACCATCACTTAGTTGGTTTGCTGAAATATTCCATAATAAACAAGAGGCTTAGAGATATAAATCAGAAAGAACTGACATTCAAGCCAAACTTTCAACTTTAAAAACAAATGATTTTTACAAATCAGTAATATTTCCTTTCTCCATTTTTGCTTAGTGAATTTTCCCATATTACTTAGTAATATGAGTTTTTTTTCAAATATATTCAATTTCAGTGTATAACCAAAGTTAACATTATAAATTAGTATTAACATTAAAAATCTTTCCGGTCCATATAAATATTAAAATTGCACAGAAAACAAATATCTACTTTGTTTGAAACAAGGATCTGCGAAAACTAGAACCAAATCGATGCAACGCGGTCACTGCAAGTTGCTTGATTTCCCTCGAGACATTCAATTAAAATTCCATGTTTAAACTATTATTTTAAAAAAAAACGTCAACGCCTCTTGCATAGTAATTATGTCACTCTTACGGATCAGCTTTAACAATATTAATTGCTTTGGAAAACTCTTCCGGATGGACTTGATCCGAAAACCCGTTGACCCAGAAAAAATTTCACCAAATAGGAATTTCAAATTGGTCGTAATTCAAACGAGTGGACCACACCAACGGCAACTACGGGCCACCTTGTCGCATCTCCCTCCCTCCCTTTCACCAGGTGAGATGGTCATTCCCTTGGACAGGAAATTCGCAAAGTGATCAAATGAAATGCCGGCCGGCAATCTGTCACCTCGGCCCGCGTATTGAGATTTGCTGATTTAGCAAAAAATAGGGGTATCATCCCACTATCGACGACGACTTAAGAGCCTTACGCATTCAATGATCCGCTTTCGTCAAGCGGAAACGAGGGCGGCTTGTCTGGTATTGTGCTTGATGATAATGGAATTTTAAAAGAATGTGATTTATTGCAGAAAGCAACTAATGCAGCTGATATTCATGGTCTGTACAAAAGATACTTTCTCAATGTCGAACCTATAGGGCCCAATCGATATCAGATTCAATATCACTGCCATTCTTTAGTATCGATGCGATAGCAAGTTCCCTACTTGAAATCATGCGTGTTGTCTTCCGCAGGTATTTTTTCTTGCATATTAAATCTACTTACCTGCGTTGCGTGCCGTAATTCTTAAGACCTGATCGATGCATCAGGTGCCCGCCTTACGGTCCATGCCTTCCACTGCGGAAGCTTAAAGAACCACCGGCGACGCGATCACTTTCTTTCGCGGTCACCATTGACTTTTCTTTTCGATTGTCTCGGACCGCGCTCGTTATTATCGTCATATATTGTTAAAATGTCGTTTACTGTTCATAAGGTAGATCGATATTGGGCACAAGACACTTGTCAGACTCAGTTTCACTCTCTTGACAATACCATTCTTTTCTTTGATATATGCGCAGTGCAACGCATTAAGCTGCGTTTCCTAAATCTGATTGCATACGAGTTGAAAGATCGTTAATTACCGAAGATGGTCTAACCTTGGTTGCGCTTTCTTCGAAGGTCGCCCTACATTCGGAGTTCGGGTTTTTATCGATTTCGAAAGAAAACATGCATTGCCACAAATCAATTGGGGCCCGCCAGAGTATCATTGAGTCGTAATAATGAGTTATGGATTGGACGTGGTAAAATATTAGTCAAGAGTTTGAAGTGCAGAAAATTGGGAAACGTGCTGTCGGATCTATTGAGATCGAATGAGATATTGTCATGTAAATTCTTGTTTGAATATACAAGACTTCCGTTAAAATCTTTGGTTGGTGTAGGGATTTCATCCTACTCATATGAATAATGGTAACATGAAATTTCTATGGACGAATTATCCATGTGAAGGCATTAAGTACGATGGAGGAGTTGAAATTTTAGCATTTCTATCGATTTCGCTTTTCACAACAGGAACAGATTGGCATTTATCTGTTAGAAAAACAGCAGTCGTAAAGTTCATTTGACTTGCCATAGATATTTAAGTGAGTTTGTTTACTGAAAGTTGGAATAGTGAATATCATTACGACAATATTTCGTTGTGGATTAAAGATTTAATTATTTTAAGTGGATTAAAGATTTAATTTTTTCCGAATATATTAGAAATTATGTACATATAGATTTATTAAGGCTGGTTTCCTTTAAATTAAAACTTTATTCGCATTTAGTTTGAAGTCAATGAAAATTTTTTCCTTGATAGACATTAAAATGAGCACCAACCGCATCGAAATAGTGTTTGAAAAGTAAGCTCACACAAAATAGCAAAGCAATGGGTTATGGGGTATTGTTATAAAGACATTTCCAAGAGTGGGCTTTGAAATATGCTTCCCCGATAGACCTTTTAAATCATCAACTGTAGGCGATGTTTTCCTAGAAATAATACAAACAATAAATTTGCTTGCCTGTTCTTAATTCTAAGATCTCATTGAGAAGCTTTGCCATGGAACATGACTTGAACATTGCCAAAACATTTGGGCCAGTTTTTGGACCCGAGATTAGGAGTAAGAAAGCATATAAGCCTGAATCCGTTTTTCACCAATTTGCCAGGTAACGTTTATTTTAAAGCAATGAAAAAGTTGAGACTTTCTTATTAACAGTTTATTCGTAACTTTGTGGAGGAAGATGTCGTTTCGAAGGCTATGGGCCACTTGCAATTATTCTTATTTATTTATTCACCAAACAAGGTACAAAATCACATATAAAATAACAAATTAAAAATATAATGGAAAAGTAAAGTGAAGTAAAGGAAAAAGTAAAAACAAACAAGTTAAATAAGTAAAAAATAAATTGAAAAAATTAACAAATAAATTAATAAATAACAATCAATAAATAAAATATTGACATATAAGCTTTAGTTAAAGATTTAGGGTTACGGATGGCATGAAAAAGAGAGTATTTGAAGGATGATTTGGAAATCTTAGGGGAATCTGCAGCATCTATTTACTGGCTCATTAGCTCCATATGTGGTCGAATGAGAATATTCTTTTAGGAAACGATTGGACCTGGTGTTCCTCACAGGGATATCTATCAAAACTTTATTATTCAGGAATTCTACATTACTCTAATGACGTCGAATGTGAAAAAGGCCGATATCATCATTCTTCTGGAGGCTAGTGTCGATAAGTTTAGATGACCCAGTCGAATTAAGAGGGTAGGCTAAGAGGGTAGGCTATTAAAATCATAAGGGTTGTACAGTTCTCGCAAGGCGAAAAGTAAAAATTGCTTTTGTATTGACTCGAGTCTTTCACTGTGGGTTTCGAGAATAGGACGTACAAGTGAAGTGTATAAAGACCTTCTGACCCACAGGTTACGAAATTTTTTGGCACGTCTTTTGATGAAGCCTAGTTTGTTTGCGCGAGAAAGTATCTTATCGTAGTGTAAAGTGAAGCGCAGTTTTTCATCTAAGATAACACCGAGGTTAGCAATGTTATCAACTCGAGTTAGCATATTATTGCCGAAGAAGTACGTATTTTGTGGTACCGTGCATTTCCTGGAAAAACTAATAACCTGGCATTTATTAATGTTGAGAGAGAGAGCTTGCTTACATTGCACCAATGATCAAGTGAATCAAGCTTGGATTGAAGAAAGAGGGCATCTGATTTGGATTCAATGGTCTGATAAACTTTGAGGTCTTCTGCATAAAGTAAATGAGGTATGTTTGCAAGGACGCTAGATAGGTCGGAAATAAATATATTGAAAAGAAGTGGGCCAAGATGGCTACCTTGTGGTACACCAGAGGTAGCAGTAATGTTTTTCGATAAAAGTCCTTGAAATTTCACACATTGTTTTCGATTGCGAATGTACATATGAAGTCAGCCATCTAAGTAAAGACCCGGCAATACCGAATTTCTTTAGCTTAAGAATTAAGGTAGAATGGTCAACTCTGTCAAATGCTTTACTGAAATCTTCGTAGACTGCGTTAATTTGGTATCATTTTTCCATTTTGCATAGAACGTTTGAGGTTAGGATTTTCAAATTCGTGGTAGTTGAGCAACCTTTTCTAAAGCCATGTTGTTGCTCGTTCAGACGGGAATCAACTAGGGTAGAAATTTGTCATATACCACCTTTCCGAAAAGTTTCGGAATCGAAGACAAAATGGCAATGCCCTTATAATTTTCAACACAGCGTCGAATTCCATTCTAGAATATGGGTGTGACATACAAAAGCTTGCAACAGGATGGAAAAACTCTAGACGAAAGTGATCTATTAAAGAAAATATGCAAGGGAGTTATTAGCTGCTCGACACACTTGCGTAAAAAGATCGGAGGAAGAAGATCGGGCCCAGGATCTTTGTTGCAGTTGAGCTCTAAAAAAGCTTAACGTATTTCATCGCGGGAGACTTCTAAATGGCTGACAAAAGCTGCTGGAGCTGAATCAGAGTAGGAAAGGTGTGAGTTTGTTGGGTCTGGTGCATTTAAACTTTTTGGAAACTATCTGCGAATAGGTCACATATATCTTTAGGAGAAGAAGACGTTATATTATTCAGAAACATCGACAATGGATAACCAATAGTTTTTCGCTTCACATTAAAAAAGTCGAAGAATTTTTTCGGGTGGCGGACTATATTTTTGCCGGTTGACCTAATGTAAGTATCATAAGCCTCATGAGACTTTGCTCAAAATTGCTTAGTGAGTTCATTATACTCTTCTTGAATAGCAGGACTAACGTCTGTATTTTATTTAAGTCGCTTATAAAGTTCGTTTCTACGATTTTGCAAATGCTTAAGGTCTCTATCAAGCCATGGCTCAGACAATTTATTCTATTTTTTTTATCTTTGGTACATATCTTTGAACAGCGTCAAAAATTTTATTGTAAAAAGATGAAATGGCTGCCTCGAGATCCTGAGTTGAAAGAATATTCGTACAGTCATTAGTATCAAGAACATGTTTAATGCTTTCATAATCAGCATTAAGGAAGTCAAATACAATTGAATTATTGCAAGTTTTTAAGTAGGTGGAATCAGGAGTGGAAAGTTCAACTGACAGTGCCGTATGGTGTAAACTGTTGCAAAAAAGATGCTCAACGTCATTAGTTGGACTAACCACTACTTCGTCATAAGCATTCGTCAAGACTAGATCTAACCAATTACCATTTTGATTGAAAATGTGGGAGACCAGCTGTAAATCATTACCATAAAAGGCACTCGCAAGATTGAAATCGTTGGTGTCTACAAGGTTTACGGGGAGAAGGTAAGAGTCATTTTCATCCGGAACAAAACATAGATTCGGACGATTGAAATAACCAAAAACTATTATTTTATATTATTCGCTAAGTGATGTTGCTAATGACTATTCAATGAAAATTGTCCTTACACGTGGTTTTTCGAAGGACGACTATTTTATTGCAAGTTAAAACTTTCAAACCAGTGAAATTTGTAGTTATTACAAAAATGAAAAAGAAAGTTTTTATGCGTACCAAGCCCAAAAGACAGGCCAAAATGGTCAAAATGATTCTAGCTCCAGAGGTATTCAATAAACGCCCACCAGAAGTAAGGTTTGCTAATGAATGTTTGAATCTTTTGGCACCATTTAAAGAAAATTACACTGGTGATATCAGCAGCACGGCTCAAACATAAGCGATCACTGTCTGCACCACAATGAATTCCCCAGAACATGGAGCCCTTTTAGCGTTTTGGAAATAACTTGCCATGAAAGGCCTGCTCCAAAAAGAACAAAACATTTGGGAATCAAGAATCTGGTCTAAAAATTTCATTTGGTTGCAGCTGTTTAAACGATAAACTTAGCATAATGAATGCAAGTTGTGACGTACTCAAAATCAAGAGCAACGCTAAGGGAACCAATGGCAAAACCAAGGACTTGGAGCGCAAACGACAACCAAGACTGCGCAGAATTTTGCTGGATCGACACTTTTTATCAAAGTCTTCTTTACCTATGGAGCTTTTGATCTTTTAATGCAAGCAAAACTTTTTAGAATACACAAGGCACTATTTTTGGTCAAGATAAGGATTCTATTGGAACTATAAAATTACATCTGAGCGTAAGATGTTTTTTAGAAGAAAAAAATACATAAAAATGTTCGGTAGAGTATAATACTATATATCCTGGTGCAGTCGTATGAAGGTTGCGTAATTGACTGAATTGATAACTTATTGCTAACGTGTGTAGTAATAGGTTCAAGTCCCATCAATGACTGTGATCACTGTAAATGGTCAATCCTCATTCCCATTAGCCTTGCCATTTTAGGCAGAAAAGTCAATCTGTGAAAAATGTAAATATCTTTATTGTGGTATAAGAAACATTTTGGGAAAACTCCGTTAGGAAATAGTGGGCACAAAAATTGTTCAAGATAAATGGTTATGAAAATTTGTATTTCTGAAATATTCCTATATAACTTCTGCAATGTCGTTATTATCACATGATTTACCATCGATCCAAACAGCATGCTGTAACAACATTAAGTGCGGATTTCATTTGCTTGTATTAGCTGGAATGGTTGCCTCATTTGTTCGAAAAGCAATCTAATGACTATGGCATTTGTTTGAAATATGAAAATTGCCAAATTAAGTACATTATCATTGGCGCTTCAAACAAAGTCCGTTCCTGGCCTCTGCCAAAAAGTTTCTCCATTGAACTCAATCCAGAACTGATGTCATGCAGTAAAGCTTGGTGCATTCTATTCATTGCTATTCTTTCTGCGGAAGCAAGGGCATCCACGCAGGAGTCCACCATAAAATCGTGTGATGATAGACTAGATAAGAGTGTGAAATAAATCGTTGCCGTAGCGTCTGCAACGAAACCGCATGAGCAAATTTAACAGTAATAGAAAATCATGCATCAGAGCCAGAGACTCTGATGACTGATTTTCCGTTACCAACACTACTTTTTACGACGTGTCCAGCAATCAACAGAATCGTTGGAACCCTAAAGATGTATTTTTAGATCTTGCCTCTTTCATTGCCTAATAAGGTAATGAATAAAGGCTGGTATTGTGTTTTATTTCACGTAAAGCTATCAACAAAAATTTTACGTGAAATTTGTTTCGGCGAAAATTGAGCATGAAATTAAACAAGAGTAGTGGGAAGGGGGGGGGGGGGGGGTATAACTTTACGGAGCACACTTTTCCACTTACCCTGGAGTCTGGTAGATAAGAAACATAGAAAAATAAACTTACAAGCAATCCAAGTCGTAATCAAAATCGTATAATATCAACATGCCGTTTAGAAAGAGAATGCTGTTAGTAGCAAATGTTTAGATCAATATATTTCAAAAACGGTTATGGTAACAAGAAAAAGTTGTACGATTTTTTTGGTAGGACATTTTTTAGTGACCTTTGACCTGGTATAAAAAGTAACGCAGCACTCGGATCGACGGGAACTTTTGACATTTGGTTCAACATGCCGACTCTATTGTTTAGCTTTGAGCCGTCAGTGTACACATGGATAAGCCCACGTTCGATGGTGACACCATCATGCCATTCATTACTACCAGGAATGAGAGGTGTGAACTTCAAATCTAGTAGGCATTGCGGAGCGATGTAGTCAACACCCGCTGGAGCGGGAACTCCCTCGGCCAAAATCCTCACATGGCCGATTTCTGTTCTGATCCATGCCGAGATACAATTTAGTCTCACAGCAGCCAGATTAGCTTGCTGTAATATATGTACTAGCTCCATTTTGCTAGGATTCACATTCAAGCCGCACTCACGACTCGAACGTGAAAGTATGTCAAGAGAGTGATTTGACCTCTCCGATAGCGTAGATAAATACTTTCTGACACTGTCACAACTATGTCGTCCGCATATGCAATCACTTTGCAGCCAGCACAGTCCAGCTTCATTAAGAGAGTATTCACCGTGGTGCTCCATAGCAAAGTAGAGAGGACTCCACCTTGAAGTGTGCCCGTACTGACTCCTCGTCTTACGCTGGCATTCCCTAGGGAAGATATTACCACTCTACTTTTGAGAAGCTGCACAATAAAAGCAATCAGCTGCTCATCCACATGCAGCACCGAGAGTGCCCCGACAATTGTGTTAGACTTTAAATTATTGAAGGCCCCCTCGATGTCCAAGAAAACGGCAAGCGTATATTCCTTAAGAGCAAGAGATTTCTCAACTTGCTCAATGAGGGCGTGAAGAGCAGTCTCAATAGACTTACCTCTGGTATAAGCGTGCTGTGACTGCGATATCAACATAGGATCGATTGATCTTTTAATATGCTAATCAATCAATGACCCTTTCCAAAATCAGGACAGAGTTAAGATTTATTGGACGATAGCTCATCGGCTTATCATGAGAAACTTTTCCTGCTTTAGGTATAAACACAGCTCTAGTCTCCCGCTAGCTGGTGGGAGCATACGAGAAGCGTAAGCAAGCGTTATAAATCTCTCTTAGACATGGTAGCGAAACTTTCATGGAGTGCTGAATGTCAGCCGCAAGGACGCCATCAGGGATTATTTTAAATCCCATCTTAGTCGAGAATTTGATATTCTGAACGGCGGCATTATAATGTAAGGTAGTTCCGTTTGGTGCACTGTTCCTATAGGGCAGTAATTGTCCGGAAGAAGTGCGTCCATAAGAACGTTTAGAGTATCTGCGCTCGAACTAGTCCAAATACCCTCAGGGTTCATGATGCACCCCATAGCGTTCGGTGCTGTGCTTAGGACTTTACGAAGGCGATTTGCCTCGCTGAGATTTTCTACGTTTCTACAGAAAGATCTCCATGAGGAACTGTTTGCCTTGCGTACGGCATACTTAAAATACAGCAACCAGTCATTAGATATTTTCGGGCTATTGAACTTCATCCTACATTCTCTTCGCAGGATGCAGATCTCCATACTCCAACAGGGAGGTTACATGCTTCTCTAGACGCGGAGTTAAGAGAACTAGTAAGGGTGTCAACCGCCTGATCCACTTCATGGTAGCAGTCAATGCTCCTAGGAGCAGTTTCCAGTGAGGATTGAACCCAAGAATTAAATAACTTCCAGTCCGTCCTCTTTCTGTTAATAAAGGTTTTCAGCACAGCAGAGCTGCGGCCAGCCACGTTGTACGATATGTACCTATGATCAGATAATGAACATTCCTGTAGAACCCTACAGCCGCAGAGAAGATGCGAGTGAGTAAAATAGTCTAAAAACGACTGCGTATTTTAAAAATAACACTAAATTCCTTATGATTATCCTGCTTCCACAATGTGGGCGGACCTTTTTTGCGTAGCAGCAGAAATTAGTTCTTGTGAAATGCTTGCAATTAATTCTTTCCAAATCAGTGAACCCCCCGTATAATCTACACCTTAATCGCTAGTCACAATTTCTTCAATTACTTTTGCAATACGAAAATTTCATGACAATGCTAACAAGCAAGACCAATCACACAATCACTGCTATGTTCCACTAGGTTTTCAGTAGCTCGTCGACTACAATTTCAATTATGAACAAATTAATAAGTCCGATGCAGTACCAGATAACAATTGGATAGCTATAACTGTAAACCTCCAACAAATCCACTCAATCGACAAATATCTGTTTATTGTTCGCAACCAAATGGAAACAATAGCCAAAATCGAAATTGCTCTCAAATGTGCAGCAATCGCATTGAATTCCAAGATAAGCATTGGATATCATTGTGTAGCTTTTAGTCTGTTGATTGGAGGAAGGTTGGTGTCTTACTTTGTTTCTTCCAAGAGTTTTGCTAGCAGAGCTGGCTTAGTGGCTGGAAAATAACTATGAGTATGAAAATCATTCGGAAAAATTAACTTGGTTGACTAGAATTTCAAAAATACGAAATGGGATAAAACAGTTTTTGGTTGTAGATTGTAAGGGTGATGTTAGGCGTAATCATACATTGCAGCTCCAGAATTCATGTAGCAGTGTATCAAAGATGCATTTGTTACAAACTGAGTGAAGTCTGCATTTTTTTGCCGAAAACTGGTAGCACACTATGGAAACCCAAGACCACAGTGCACTTTACTCTAAGTTTGACGGTAACGTTCATGTACCCCATCGGTCATGGAAGTCGTGCGAAGCTTTTTTGTCGAAATCTTCTTGCCGTTTACAGTCTCTGGGTCTATCTGGCATTTTCTTGGCTTCGGATCGATGTTGTGTAGATATTTGAACAAAAACTACTCAAAATATGTTCGATTAAGGTTACATAAAACGTTGATCGCTTGCATCGCTACTGATTGCAACCAGATAACAGCCCAAAGTGCCGTTAACGTTGAGTAACGAACGAATCGAAGAAGACGATGGACAAGGAAATGAGATGTTGATGCGCACCTTCAGGTGATGTTGCATTGAAATGAGTCAGTAGAATAAGGCGGACGTTAAGTATTGTTTTTGCCCAAAAAAATAATAGAGCTGGTGAAGACTAAGTTTGTGGTTACTGATTTTGAACGAAGAGTTTTCAAGGCAATATTATTTTAGAATTGCAGAGCCACGCAACGTGGAGTGTATGACGACATAATGATACGCAGTATGTGCTGCAATCAATTCAATTTACTTCCATTAATAACAACATTTTCTTATAGCTTCTGACCTAGCATGTTGCAGACTAGGCAAGTAATGCAATGAATTGCATTTTTCGTGCAATACGTTAATATTATTACAGAATGTTAGTCAATATTTCGGAAAACCGTATTTCCAAAAAACTTTGAATAATTTCTATTTATATTGTTTATTTATCTACCTCGTTGTTTTCATATCATAGATCCCCCTTTTATTAAGGTGAATGGCGCTAATGACGGCCTGCTTCAAAGGTTGACCGGCCGATATTTTTTTTGTCTTCGAACCAATATCACACTTTTCAATATGAAACCTAAAGGGCAATAGTTGGAACAGTAGCAACTGTACTTACTTTAGATGCATTTTCAACGAGTTTGATTCGTATTGTGAGACAAAAAAGGGTTAAAAAAAAGAGTTGCAGCAGGCCAAACTTAAGGAACAAGGGAGCGGACATTTGGACCTATAGAGAAATTCTAATTTCATTTTCAAATGCATTTTCTCACTGTGGTTGTGCTTGAGCATAGAAAAGAGCTATTAACCGCATTTAGTTCGTATGGTGTAGTGAAGTGAGAATCAATAAGCTAACTTGACGAAAACTTGCTCTCAGTTTGTTCATATTGGTTGATAATCAATAATATTTGATTTGAATACTGTAAACTCAATTTCACTACTTCACTTTATGTCATTAGTCACTGGTCATAACAAAGAAATTGTATTTTGAAATGGGCAAGACCTGTCAGTCCAAGGACTGGCAACAGGATCGTTAGAAACAAACAGCACAATGCTGGAAATCAATGAAAATCAAAATTTCGTTATTCTTTCCGGCACATCCAAATCATCCATGAAGAAACTCGTGATGTCATGTAAAAGAAAGAGCTCTAAGTGGATACAGTTTAAGGGGGATTCCTAGGTGAACTTCTGAGCTCCTTCTCTGGAGCTCTAAAAAATAGCGTCTAAAACCTCTTATGGATTTAGATTTTTGGATCGGATTTGGCTCAGCTCAGACAGCTGTAAAGGTACAACTAAGGGGTAAATTTGTGTTGAGCTTGAGCCAGGTTTATGACTAAGATGACAGAAATACAAACGAGAATAGCCTTCTGAAGCACCTGCTGCAACTTCTACACCGGCAATAGCTTCACCTACTAACGAGGGGTGGAGGCATACAAGCTTGTGATAACCTGATTATTCCTCGAACAGGATTTTAAAGCATGTTCAAAATTTCTTAAGATTTAAAAAGTTTCTTTGGATTATTTGTTCTATTTATTCATTTTTTTATTTATTACTTACTCATTATTTTATTAATTTTTTTTTTTTTAGAAGTGCGTCTTCATTTGGTTTTGGACCAATCGAAACACTATTAAAGACTGGTTTGTTAAACCAGCAACATGCTGAATTTCTATCACCAGATCATGGTAAGTGGCTACTGGGAGAGATGCGTCGTAGAACTCAGGACTGAGCCGAATCAATAAGAGTTTACGTAGCATTGATAAACGGTATCATTAGAAAGCTGGTCACTACTATCGATGAAGGAACCAAGCTGAAGATCCTTTGGCTAAATCTGACTTTCTTTTCAAGGCACTATTTTTGAAATCTTATGTCCTTCCTTCGAAGTGGCGACCTCAGCGGCTAGTTAAGGCAGACTTCACATTATTTTGTAATCCTAAGCTGTGTGACGAGTTTGAGAAATCGGTTGTTCAGAAGGCTTCTTACTGAAATTGCAGGTCCAAGCAGATAATACTGCAGGGTTATGACTCGAAAAGTGGCAATTACGCTCAGTAAGTGGCATAGCGAGGGCACCTGTGAGAAATGTTACAAAGCTAATCAGGGTAGACTAAGTGCTAACAGCTTCTGTGAAGATTTAATTTGTCAGTTTAGGATAGTGTTAAACCTTCGAGAAGTTCGCTGCGATATTCTTTATGCATTAAAAGAAGTGATGGTGGAATAGCTCAAAGCGTGCACAAACCTTGGAGAAGAAGAAAATTAGGCAGCATTGCTAAGACAAATTTGAGCCGATGGGCCCAGATTTTTTGTGCACGTCTGGAGTCGAGCATACGATCAAACGCCATCACTTCCTAAAATATAGTGCTATTACCCTGTCTCTCCTATCATACAAAGGCACATCAACGCAGAGTTTG
The DNA here is from genome assembly GCA_947369275.1 of Nemotelus nigrinus. NCBI lineage: Eukaryota > Metazoa > Arthropoda > Insecta > Diptera > Stratiomyidae > Nemotelus > Nemotelus nigrinus. The sequence goes on along the minus strand of OX376373.1, from coordinate 54,502,513 downwards.
AGGAGATGCTAGACCTAGAACATCCCTAAATATCTCCGATACTGTTAGTCAAAAAGAAGGATGGCTCATACCGTCTCTGCTTCGATTTAAGAAGTTTAAAAATGTTTCCGAATCAGACGCATACACTCTGTCACATATTTCGGCTACTTCAGATAAACTATGCGATGCCATATATGCTTTTTCATTCTGTATTAAGCTGGCGAGCACGCAAGTTCCAATGGCAGAGGAATCATCTAAAATTCCAGCACTCCCTGTGCGGAACTGAGGACTTTTCTAGTACCAAAGAATGGTATTTGGACTTAAGAATCTCCAGCAGCGCCGCTAAAAATGACTAATAGATTTTTAGGACACGAATCAAAACCCTAAGTCTTCACCTTTTTGTATGAAATAATCATCGTGACTGAGCACTTTGAAAACCACCTGCAATTCTTATACGACTTCCAGAGGTTGCAAAAAGCAGTATTAGAAGTGTCGACAAAAAGTGTGAGTTCTGTTGTCGGTAAAACATTTAGGATACATGTTAGATGAAACTGGGCTGCCTCTTTCGAATTCCTTGGTCATCCCACGAACTTGGGGTGAGATTGCAAGATTGGTTCCACCATTAGGATCAGTAATCAAACAAATTTCGTCTGGTCAGAGAAACGTAAGTGTGTTTTTTATTTTTGTTAAGTTGACAATGGCACTGTTAATTTCATGTCTGCACTACGAACTTCCCCTCGTCATTCAAACGAATATCAGTCTGAAGGTGAGAATGTGATCTGATAACTGAAATGCTCACTAAAATCTGCGAAGAGGAAGTACTCGGCTACGGAAAGCAATGTTTGGCAGTTATCAGGGCTGCCAAAAAAATTGTGGCTATAGGTCGCTGGGACTCACTTTACGGGAGCCACATATAACTTTTCTCATGTATGGCTGAGCAACTATAACGATGTCATTCATACCAATTCACAATCATAGAAAGGCTAAAGTAAATATTGCACTAACAGCCCTTTTTCGTGGCATGGCTACCGACAACCGCCGGTGTGAACGAATGGGGTATTCAGTCAGGGAGGATATCGGTAAATCCTCAGAATAGCGCTTAAACGATGGAAGCACGTTTGCGTTAGTCACCAAGACCTAGCGACTTTAGTATCTGGCGATGATTGGTCTTCAAGTGGTGGAGGATGGGGATGGTCAAATTTCAACAAAGATTAATGAATCAAAAAATAACGTGATCAAGTCGAGTGTCAGTATTATTGCCCTAACAGCTATGCAGACATTTGAAATTATGTGCGTAAATGTTTCTAGTGTCAGGAAAATATGGTGAAACGTAAACTGCCTCGGGAATCTGATTTCAAGAACTGAAGAAATTTTTCCGCGGCCATCAAGAAGGCACTTTCACACTGACGGGACTCAACTACTTTGTGAACCTTTAAAGCCTACATAAAAAGCCTTTAATAACCTTAAAAATCCATTTAGGTTAGAATAGGTTAGGTTGCACTGGCTGGCACAAGAGCACACATAGACCAACTGGCCCATACTGATACCAGATAAATGGACCACGATAAAGAAAGTTCAATCCAAGCGGCCATCAAAAGCCCCGGACTTTTTCACGAACTGAAGGATGTCCTTCAGCTTTTGCTCTGCCGCGTGCGAAAGATCCACCAGCCAGGGCTCACCGAAGTATCGCAGCCTTGTTTTCCCCAGTACCGGGCAGTGACACAGTAGATGCTGAATTGTTTCATCCTACAGGTGTCGCTGGTTAGGAGTCCCATTTTCATAGCATGTGCTGCTACAGGATAATGGCCAGTAATGATGCCAACCAGTCGTTTGCAGTCAGTCCGGGTTAACTCGAGGAGGTATTTAGTCGATGCGAGATTGTATGACCTCCACATGATTTTGGTTACCGCAAGTCTAAGTTGTACCCCATCTGCATGTCGCACCTTGCATCATTTTGGAGTCGATTGAGTACTTAACCGTTTGGATAGGAGTAAAGTTGTCATTCGATCCCGAAAGGGGAAGACTAGCCACATACTTGGCTAACGCATCCGCCCTCTCATTTCCATCAATGCCGTTGTGACCGGGAACCCAGAAGGCTCTGACTCTTCTGCTGAAACCCAGTCTGTTCAGGGCCTGAATGAAATCCATTTAATAATCTTAAAAAGCCAATTACCTCCTAAATGGGACCCTATTTCAACTCTTTTTGTAAAGTGGAAGGAGCTCAAATAGACTTGTGTATACGCTTACAAAAATAAGCTTTCATTTTATACACATGTCACTTCGTATTTCCACATTCACATCAAGAAATACAACTAGTTGACTTAGAAATAAATTGTAAGAGAAGAGCATTTGAAATTTCGTTTCGCAACCAATAAGGGTTCAAATTAAATCAATTCTGGTTTTTCTTATAGGTGACCAAACACTTAATGTTTCAGTCAATCCTAATTTTTGCAAATCTAACTTCAACAGCAGAAACAAAATTATTTAAAATTCATTAAATGTGAAAGTTACTTGGACAATAACATGCTTATTGGCATGCATTCAACATAGGCACTACCTGCCATTCGTCAGAGCTACCTTCTAAATTGTTCATATTGAAAATAAGACAAGTCTGCCCTAAATTCTCGTAAATAACAATAGAGAATTTGTGTTCATTCATCTTTATCAATATTCACAACAGCAACTAACCAAAATCGTTGACAAATGCAAGTACTCGCTTGAAGTATGACGTGGGCCATTCCAAGGTTGGTTGTACTTTAGTATGTTCATCACAACGTAGGGCAATATGGGATTTTTGTTGCACTTGGTGGTACTTCAGTCTCAAGTAACAGAGGTAAAGTATGTCTAATTGAAAGGTTCTGGGCTAATAAAACAGGGCATTTGAATGAAATCTCATGCAGAAAGGTTCAAGTTTACAAATTTATTGAGTTGGAATGATTCAACGTAAACTAGGTCAAAATCATTACAATTTTGAGTCCATTTGTGGATTTTAAACATATTAAACCTGTAAAATTGCTTGCGTTACTCAGTTAACATTGAAATGAGTAAAACCTGATTCAATAAAAAGTGTATTTGAAAGTATTCTGCCCTACTAAGCATAAAGGCTCTATCTGCGTTTTTCTCGTTTTTGAGATTCGAAAACTATATGCTCCATTGGTACAAAATTTAATAAACCTATCTTCTGTGGAAGTATGTTAAAATCAATAATAAAAAGTGCATTCTCCATATACCTCCAGTACAAATCAAAACACAAATAATTGATCATCTCGAAAGTACTAAAATGTAGATAGAACCTTCATGCTTAGTAGGGCAGTATTATGCACTACTATTGGATTTGCATTGCGTCCACTGCGTTGTTGTGCAGTGTTTAAATCCTCTTGACAAAAAAGTATCGACTCTATGTTGAACCCTACTTTTTAGTTTGAATGAGCAGATATGATTAAAAGCTGATTTTTACTATAAGTTCTAAATAAGCATGTTATCTACGTTGAGATAAAACTAACCAGGTTCAAATTAAGTGATTATGTGATCATTCTGTATTTTGTGGAGAGGCTCGTTATATTTTTAAAACTGTGGCGAAAACTCTAATTTACTCCTTTTCCAGGTAAATGGTTTTGAAGCACATTATAATAGGTGTATCCACAACAAGAAGCTATAAGATGCTACTCTGGTACCTACCAATGTACACAAAAGATTGGTCTTGCTTAGCTCATAAGATATTCAGACCATTGCTTGGAAAATTCGATAGTCTGCATGGACGTGCTTTACCAGTAGCTTGACAGCCTACTATCAAATATAAAGTGTAACTAAACCACCTTGTATCCGCATACAACACTTTACTACACGATGATGGCACGCTATGAGTATTATATGGTAATGGGTTATACGTCGTTTTGTACGAGCATAACATAATAACGGACTGTTCGATTTAAATGATGCCTTCGCTACCGTCTTGGTTTCGGTTTGTAGGGCTTCACCAATGGCACGTTTTCGATGCACTTTCCAGTCCAGTTTGCGAACAACAGTGGTCCGTGCTGATAGTTTCGCGATTTTACGCCTCGACGGGAATCCCAAAGAAACGAGCACGAAATAAGGAAGAATACTATATCCGTGCAGCGTAAGCGAACGTTACGGTGGTGTTATATCAGAGTGCGTGATGGTGATAAAGGCTTGTGCAGAGAGCAAGTTACAATTCGACAGTTTCAATGTTCGATGTCAGATGGATCTCTAGTGCGCATTTGCACCGAATTCTAGTGTTTGTTGGAGTATTGTGGAATAGCAGTCTAATGTTCTTAGCACAGTGTAGAGCAATAAAGTGGATTAAAGAGCGCCTCAAGAGGGTAAGTTCGATTAAAAGTTAATCTGATTATTTAGAGGATGGTGAAATTTTGGTTTCTCAGGCAAATTCAAGTTTAAATTTGCTTCCACGTATTTTCCAGTCAGAAACATGTTGTAAATCCAAATTACTAGCCATCCCTATCACTATTTAAGAAGTACAGATAAGCTTGTTGGTAGTCGTTACTAGGTCATGTCGAATATATAAATAAATGGTAGTGATGCCCAAAACTTACTCTTCATAATTAAGGAAGTTTCTATACTAGGATGTTTTGAATCGTTTGATAGCTTGAATCACTGAAAATTCCACCATCCATGTAGATTAGCTTATTGAACACAATCAAAAATTTTACAATCAGTTAAAATTATAACAATAAATTAACATCGGTAGCATTTATCTTAATTGGTTCACCAGTAGCCACCAAACTACTAAAATCACAAAAACGGCTCATGGAACTTCATGTCAGATCAATCTACATTTATACGAGTAGATTAAAATCCATAGATGTTGCATCTTTGTTGGCTCTTTCCAATGTCAAGACCAACAAATATCTATCAAGCTGCGCTTTTTATACAACTTTCAGATCGGTTAGATCTTTAAAAGATCAAGTTCTTAAAGTCTCTGTTAGTTGGTGGAAACATTTCGTTTCTTTCACTTTGGTTCCTATGTAAATCTTTCTACCTAAAAGTGTCTGATTTTCTTTGCAAACCTATCAAGCTTTCGCCTCCGACTGGTTGCAGTGATAATCGGTGTATTAGAATCAATTGCAACCCAATTTTTAGTATCCAGCTTCTGTTATGGCAACATCGGTCTCTCTTATACGAACTGAAAACTTCTCCAAAGCTTATCCTAGACAGTTTAGTTTAGCAAAATATCGGGTGATTTCTTCTCAACAATAGGCGTGTGTTTTTGCTCCTCTATCCATTATAGAACAGAATAGACGCATTGGAAACAACAACACTCCTGTCCCAGTGAATTCACTGGCACAGAATTCTGTTCTGCATAGGAAGCTCATGTGCTGAGCTATAGAATGCGCTGATAGAAAAAAGAAAATGTCATGAACAGTTGCCTTTTTTTGCGGTGAGGTGGCTTTGGATTTTTCAAGGTTATGTTGAATTTTTTGGCAGTTAGGAAATTAGAAAAAGCCCTCATAATGTGTAGAAAGTTAAAACAGGTAGTTTTCTGTTAATTTGTTTTTATATCTTCTATCGATTGTGGTAGCTTATACTCGTTATTTTCTCCCCCTTTATTTTCAACTGTTTTGCGCTACCACAGCGAATACAGCAACCTATAGCTATCTTAGCGAAAGCACCAGCTGTTTTGTACTAGATCGTTTTTTTACCCAATGTTCTATTCTGTTCTGCACCGGAGCAAAAAAAAAGCACCTAAGCACATTACAAAATATATACAATTTTTTTCCTATGGTTTTTTCCGCTTATAGCCGAAAATTGTCCTGGCTTCCTGACTTGCAGGCATCAGTCAACGTGTACACAATTAATTATTTTTTTGAACACTCAGTTTTTAGCTTTTTTACACTTAAATTTGTTTGAATAACACAATTGACGCGTTGATTTCCGTCTGCTCAATTCCAGAGAAAAGTGGTCCTTCGGAGAAAAACACTTGAAGTAACCTACGTTGTAATTCACCAGCTACAACCTTTCACTGCTAGCGACAATAAGTGGATGAAAAACAAATATGCTAAGGAGTACGAAAAAAGATCGGTTGTTTTTTGGAACATAACGCAAAATTTAACATTTTCAAAAATAATTTAGTGATAATCTACAACCAAAAGATTGTTTTTTTGATGCATCCAGTCTAATTTAATTAATATTTATGCAACAATCTACCATACTATAATATTGTTTTATACAATTTTGGTATGGAATATTAAACTGAAATTATTTGATGCAGCTTCGACTTTTTGAACGGGAAATCTCTTCGCTTATTAGCAAAACATTAAGCTGAATTTTCGGGGCCTTCAAAAATTTAAGATATAAAGCTACAATAGTCAGACATGACATCAAGTGAGGCTCAAAGCGCAACATCAGTGAAGGAAATTTGCTGCGTATTACATTGCCTTCTTCCAAGTGAAGTCAGGTCCTTCCAAGTTAAATCTAGTGACCCAAATACAGATTTTTTAGCAACCCTACATTTTGGAGATGATGGGCCAATGTACTTTCTGACCACTTCCTCACCAAGCTTGTATTTGAATGGCCTCAGCTTATTAATGGCTACTTTACAGCTTACTATCGTTTAATGAAACCCCTTGCTTCCGCAATCGATCAGAAAGGCGAGTGGATGTATTATATGCAAACTTTCTCAAGAATTTTGACTCTGTGAATCATGAAATCCTGCTCTCACAGTTCCACGGGTTCGATATCTCAGGTCAACTCCGCTACTGATTTTTTTTCATACCTTCGTGATTGTGCTTGCTTTGTGCTTTCTTCTTTTCCATTCTACTTTACTTCTGGTGTTCTATAAGGCTCGATTTCTGGTCCTCTGCTTTCTGATCCTCTGTTCATAAACTTGACTTTCTTCCCTCTTTAAGTCCCCGTGTCTTTATTACACTGCCGATCTTAACAGATTTAGGTTGAATTAGTCAATGGATGACTGCTCCCAGCTGCATGATGATTTGTCTGCACTGGACAAATTATGCTCTGTCAATTGTAATAATCTCAATGTTGCTAAATGCTTTCAGATATCATATACATGCGAATTGCCCCGCATAACTTATTCTTGTTCCATTCATGGCTCTTCAATCAGTCCACACAATTTTAAGGACCTTGAAGTTGCGTTTGATACTAAAATAAAATTTGATGTTCACATCTTTCGTGTCATATCCACGTCCTCGAATCTGTACGGCTTTATTTTTAGAGCACCCACACCTTTGGTTGATATTTGTTCGTATGTCAGCTTGTCTGCCATCTTCATGGGTTGTGCCCTCGAGTATTGTTTTCAAATTTGTATTTGAAAACAAACTCAGCAGTAATTGATACTGCTGAGTTTGTGCAACGCAGATTTGCTCGCTCGCTGTTACTCATGTTCCGAAAGCTTTACTCTGAGCACGGTGTGTCTCTCCATTGTAGAAACTCTTACCCTCCTGTCGCTCAGATACGTACGTTTTATCCATAGATATAAGAAGAATGGATACGAAATGGGCCGAGAGAAATGAAGCAATTTTCGACCTCTGGTCTCAATGTGTTTGTATAAAACAATAACAAATTTCATGTAGAAAAGTTGATGTATTTGGAAAATTGTTGAAATGTATTAGTTTCCCCGTTATCCCAACCACCCCGTAGATTGGATGGATTGAAATGAATGTTTACATAGAGAGTCTACAGCGCTGAGGGGTGGTGCGTGCGGCATTGAGGGGAAAGCTGTTTTACAGAGAGTAAGATTGCATGTGTAGTAAAATTGCTTCACTCACGTACGGGCTCATGCATTGTGATTGCGTGTCCATTCTTTATATGTCTATGGTTTTATCACATCTTCACAGGCTGCCTCCACTAGCAATTTCCCATTGCATGAAATTTGGAATTGCCAGTGGAGGCAGCCTATGGTATGCAATATTTTATGGTCTGCCATAAATGGTTGGCAATATGGTATGCAATTAGCTCGGCAATCTGCCTTGCAATATTTTGACAGTTCTTGGTTTCAAAATGGCGCTGAACCATGGGAATGCTTTATTTCTTATAAGAAGATGCAGGTATTTTGAATTTAAAGGGATTTTTAGATGTCGTTGAGCAATGAAATGGTGGGAAATTGCGAAAAAATCGAATTTGCATTTCAAATAACTCCTTAAGAGCATTTGACGCTCAGATACAGCGCACGACCTTCCCGCTCAGAGGCATTTTCGAAATGAAATTGCATGCCATGAAATTCCCCACGCACAGATGGCATACCATAAATTTGACAGTCGTTGCAATCGGAAATTGCAGAGAAAATTGCTAATCGAGTCCCGGTGTCACTTACCGTCAACGTACTCCTGCTCGTTTACTCGTACTTATACTTATTTTAGTGTTCCCTTTTTACGCTTGCATAGCCAACATAATTGTTTAGATACTGGTCTTCTTCCGCCTTCGTTACGTGTTTTTAAAACTTAAAAGCAAGTGTTCTATCGTACGAAATAAATTGAATAAATTTATAAATTTCTTCTGCAGCTATCATCCAATTTTACCTGTGCATAAAATTACACACAAAGCAATCTATTTTTAAATATTATTAATTAAAGTTATAATTTTTATCTCTTTCTTGCTCTTTTTTTTGAAGTTTTGGACATTATTTTATTTCCTTTCCTTTGTTTTTGCCATTTTCTTAAAACCACTACTCTGTAAATAACACGTCGCATAACTTCAAATAGTTCAGCAAACTATAGAATCTTTAACTTTACAGTCTAGTTTTCATCCCAGTCACAATAAAAGAAGAAAGAACTTTGATAACGGTCCTGTTAAAGTCCATTCGACTAAATCCTCTTTCGTTAAAATTAACTGATGTAAACCTATTCAGTTCTAAATCTAACTGCAAGCTTAGATTAGATATCAAATGAGGCAAATAAGGTTTTCGTGTTGATGAGGCATCATGATGATAACGCCCAGCAAGAAGAAAAGCAGATTTCTAATTGTAAGCCAATTCAGCTTGAAACATTTGAAATTTTTCGATTATTTTCTCTCTAATCAGAATAAAGTTGTCTTGTTTACATGGAATCCATGTGCGGACCAAGTTCAATATTCCATGTGTGGACCAAGTTCAATATTCCGTATTGCGATTACAGTATGCGCCTCTCCATCCTTCAAATTCCTTCCCTTGAGTCACGTAGAGTGTTCCTTGACGAGTGCCTCCTCTTTAAACTTTTCAACGGCTGTATATTGGTGGACCCTAGCATTCACCATTCTGTTAGAGATTCGGGCCGTCTTAATAGAACAGTTTTCAAATTTAATGTTCCATTTGCCCGTATCGACAGCTATTTCTTTTCTCCCTTTTTGCGTTTGCCTCGTCAGCATAATAATCTTAACCTTGGTCCTCTGCCTCGATCGTTAGCTATGTTTAAAAATATTCTAAAAAATAACGTTCTTCAGGCACATGAAATATGTCATGATTTAGTTTTTTGTTGTATCTTTTTTTCGGTCGATTTTCCTTTGATTACTTTTCCTTTCTGAATTTCATTTGATTTTAATTATTATTTCTTTTTTTTAATTTAATTTTTCTCTTTTTAACTCTCATATTATTGTGCCTTTTTTCTTTTTATATATATATATATATTTTCTCTCTATTCTTGTTATGTCTAATCTATAATTGGATTTGTTCTGTTGATTTGGACATTAATAAATAAATAAATAAATAAATAAATAAATGCGTGGGTCAAAACACACCAAATCGAGCGAGCAATAATTTTTAAATTTGAACTGAAAAAATAGCTGTTGGTCATTAAGAAAATTGATACCACAATCAATTTCAAACAGAAACGAATCAGCACAAACATGGATATGTAAAGACGGAAATATTAAGAGCTTGAAATTACGAATCGACATGCAACCGGTGGTATAGGAAATAAGCAGCTATCCACTAGCAACAATGAATATATTCAGTTACGCTATGTAAATATGGAAAAGTGCTTTTCGATAATGGCTGAATGTACATTCAAAAATCTTACCAAATTGGGACAAAGATATACGCCGATATGAGAGTACTATATGATTCATTTTTGTTCAAGCACCATCAAATGAGCGTGCAATGTGCGTGAATATTTTCGTTTCAAGGTCAATGGTAAGCTGCTAATTATATTAAAATGCTATTTGGCAAACTATAATCCAAATTTTGCCGCAAAATCTTTTATTTTAATTGATTCTTGAAAGTCCCTTTATATGGCGCCCAACGTGGTTCGCCAGAGTATTATCGATTTAGACTTGCAATGAAAAGTAAAAAAAAAACACTGATTCATTTATTTATTAATTGGTTTATTACTTTAAAATAAGATTTCAGTATATAATTTTATTTTATTTAATAGCGAAACGAAGTAAGTAATAGAAATAGATAATGATTATATATCAACGAAAAACAATATTTACAAAAAACTTAAAGTTATGGTGTACAAATGGCTTGGATAAGGAAGGATTTGAAGGATAATTTGGAAATCATTAGGGAATAAAGGTCACCTAAAGCCATTGAAAATCCCGCAGCATCTATAATACTTACCGGTTCATTAGCTGCATATATGGTGGAATGTGGATATTCCTTTAGCAAACGATCGGACCTGGTGTTCTTTACGTGGATATTTGGCAACATTTTACTATTCAGTAATTCAACTCTAAAAATAGTTTTTGTATGGATTTGGGCCTGGTGCTGTGGATTTTAAAGGCTAGGTTCCAGACAATGCAGGCGTATTGGAGAAGAGGGTGTACGAGTGCAATGTATAATGATTTTGTGACCCACAAGTTTTTAAATACCTTGGATCATTGCTTAATAAAGCCAAGCTGTTTCTTTGCACTGGAAAGAATTTTATCGTAGTGCACAGTGAAACGAAGTTTTCCATCTAAGACAACACTATAATCAACAACGCTATCAGCGCAAGCTAATAAACTATTGCCGAGAAAGTAAGTATTCTACGTAACCGTGCATTTACGAATAAAACCTAGAACTTGGCAGTTGTACATGTAAAGCGAGAGCTTGTGTATATTGTACCACTGACCAAGTGAATCAAGCGTGATTTGAAGAAAAAGTACATCAGATTTAAATTCAATGGTGTGGTCAGTGATGGGCATTGAGACGAATAAATATGGAGCAGATTTTGTTAAAAAAAGTAGCAGATTCAGGAAAAAAGGAATAGAAATAAGACATATATATAACGTCTGTTCCCGTACTACGATTAATTGCGATTAATTGCAATGAAGCCGCTCCCGTACTCCGTTTTACTGAAAACTGAAAATTTCCCCTCTTTCAGTAAGTGCGATGAAATTTCAGTAGAGTCTGAGCTACTCAAAAATACTGAAAAGTGTCAAACGGTGTGGCCCGAGTAAATATTTTCAAATATGCGCGGCAAGCAACATTTTTGTTGCGTAATGTTGCTATGAAGGTCGAATATTTTTATGGCGATAATTTATCACCGCTAAGGATGACTTTATAATTACTATTGTTCTTCCAAAAACCGAAAACTGACACTTTTGTTTGTCAATTTTCAGGAAATGCAATGAGAACGTTCCCGAATTTCTGCAGCTTTTCTGCAAGTTTTACTAAAGTCTCTGTAGACTGCATCAATCTTATAGCTTTTCTCCCTTTAACACGAAACGTCCAAAACTATAACTATCAAGTTTGTGATAGTTTGGCGACCTTTCCTAAAGCCATGCTGTTATTTGTCCAGGTGGAAGTTATATAATGGAGAAAATTTGCTGTAGAAAACTTTTTTAAAAAGTTTTAGAATCGAAGATAAAATGGCAATGTCCCTTTAATTTTCAATAAAGGGTCTATTGCAATTTTTGAAAATTTCTCTCACACATGAAAGTTTCCAACAGGATGGGAAAACACTAGATTAAAATGACCTGTGTTGTGTACAACTAAGAATCGAAATGTCAAACGAACAATGACAGCCATCTATTTTTGCTCACCATTGATAGCAGCGACAACTGACCACCAAGCGGTCAAGACGAACAACAATTAAATAATTAATTATTTTTGAATTTAAAACCGATCCATACACTAAAGCCATTTGCATGAAATGTATGATATACATAGGAGAAGAATGATACAATAAATGGAGTCTGACTTGATAGGCCATCTCGAATAGGCGACCAATAAGACACTTACAAGGAAATACAAATATATTTTATTTTATTTATCCTTGTATAAATTCACTTCTGAGCTAATGCTAAAGGGGCGGCTAAATTCGCCACGCAGAAGCGACGAGTGAATTTAAAAATCGTAGATTTGAACGAGTGAACTTAAAAATCGTAGATTTGAAGACGAAAATAAATTCAGTCCTTGCCCTGACCAAGGAACAGAAAGCGAACCATCCTGTTCCGTACTTTTCACCTGTCAAGGATTAGATTTACGCATATAAGTCGTTGGAAAAAGATCAGGGCCTGATATTTGCGATAATCGAGTCCCGAAATTGCTTTACGTATTTCTTCGCATTAAATTTTCACGTAGCTGACAAAAGCAGCTGGAGTTTCATCAGAAGGAGGAAGTTTTGGATTGGATGCGTCTGGTGCATCTAGAAATATAATGAAATGAAATTAAATAACTTGATCAATCTTACTTTTTAGTTTCATCTACGATAATAATGAGAATTTTAAAAAGAATGAAAAGTATTTCAAATGTTGATAGCTTTAACGTAGTTGGCAGGAATTTCAAATAAGTTTCAATCATATTCAGGCTAGAATAAACAAATTCACCTCTTTAGATAAAGCGCTGTCAATTGTCTTCAATCGTTCGATGAGCGACTTCAAAAAATACGATATTTTATAGTTATTTATATGGAATAAATCTCTACGTTTAGTTTATTTTAGCGGAACTCTCAAAGAAACTCCTTTAGGAGATCTGCTGCAACTAGTTGATCAATTGAGGTATTAATTAATTTGAGATCTCCTATTTCTAAAGTAGTGCAATATAAAACCAATGCTGAACTTTTTCTATGTTGTTCGAATGAGTTTTGTAAAGAGAGTTTCATAATATAAACGCATACTCAAGGTTACTTCTAACTAAAGTCCAGTACAAAATTGTTAATGTATTAATATTTTAAAAATGGAATAATTCATCCTAACATTCAACGGGTTTAAGCTAAAATATTCATAATATAACTATTGAAATTCAATGAAGTGTTGAAAAGTGAGCCAAGATCTTTAGCGAATTCCACACAGTATCGCATTAATTGATTTAATTGAAATATAGTTATATTTCTTTTGACAAATAATATAATTATTGGTATAAATTATTGGGTTGGCAACAATCGTAGAAATTGTCAATATTAGACTGTTCGACAGAAATATCATCATAAATTCTAGTAGATTTGAACATTTTACACCCATCTGCAAACAATAAGAACTCAGCCTAATGAAAAGCAAATCATATATCATGTATTAAGATTAAAAACAATAAAGTTCTCAAATGAGAGCCTTACAGCACACCTGATGTGGGAGTGAAAGGCCTTCGAAACGAAAAACAGTGACATTCCCATGTCTCCATACGCTCGGAAAAATTGTGGTGAACGTTGGGAAAAATATAGAACTTAAGACTTAATTTGTTAAATTATTTATTATTGTATTATTTGATTATTCAAATGTATTCTTTATACCACCATATTAATTGAACGAATTTGTTGAAGTAGATTTGCCTCTAATAAACCCATGTTGGTTAGAAATATTTATTAGTCTCAGTAAAGGAGTAAAAACGCTAGTTGACAGACATTCAAAGATCTTTGGAATGGTAGTTGGAATGAAAATTGACTTATAGTTTCTCATGTTAGCTCTATCCTCTGATTTATAAACTGGGACGACATAGCTGGCTCTCCATGCTTTCGTAAAACAGCCTAAAGATAATGATTTGTTAAACAAGTAGCGCAGGAGGGTTACCAATATTTAGGATTATTTATGTATGCAAACGTTTTATAATATGTACTTCATTTACTTACATTCTGTACGCTTTCCTCTATGCCTTCCAAGTGTAGATTTATTGCAATACATCTCTTTGGGAGCACACTCGATGTTTTGGAACATCTGCAATGCTGAATAAAGCTGTTTAAATTAATGCTAAATATATTCTCAAGACGAAATCAGAAAGCAACATCGTCTGTCAAACAAAAGTACCGCAGTGCGATGTAAATGCACTTTTCTGCTTTCAAAAGCCCAAACCATACTACCAAAAAAAAGTATGTCCTCTATCAAGAAACTACAAATAAAAATATTTGGATACCTCTCTATAATCTAAAATAAACCATTTTTCATGTCTCAAACAATGACCCTAATTCTTGTTCTGAAACTGCAGGCAACATTGCATGTAACATACATACAAGCCATTCTGTTTTATTTTGTTTTTGAGAAATGAATTATCACGTCTTAGAACATTTTTGGAAAATTCAACCAATCAAAGTTTACCATCGTAGCTCTTATATTGCATTAATCTTTAGCACGAGCGAACATTCACCATATCATTTAGTGATGAATTGCAATTCATCGTGTTGCGCAAGTAATGTACATTCGTATCCACATAATAGTCCATAGACAATAGCCAAACAATATAATTAAGGTCTACGTCAAAATCCAACTTCATAGCTATAAATTTAATTAGTGTCTATAACGACCTTGAGTCTTTCACACTCGAAAAGGCACGCCGCATTTAGATTATCCAATTAGCCGTGAATAAACTATTTCCATACTAAATAATGCAAAAACAGCAGTAGCTACACTTGCGAATGTACAAATAAACTTGCGAAGATTCCAACCTAAAGCAAGTATACGTTATTTTTAAGTATATATCATAGTTATTTTCGGAAAACCACTTATTTTCCTCGAAAAAAATGCTTTCAAGCAGCAGCGAAACCGTTTTATGTAACGACTACCGTTAGCAAGAAACCATCACGCTAATTTGATGAAAATCCAAAATAAACACGCGAAAATATTTAATCCACGTAGACAAGGTCGAAGGAAATGAATGCCGAAGAACGATTGGATTCATGACGGAAACTCGTTGCAATCTATCATATCCTTGTTCACGTCCGACATTAACGCCTCATAGGGTTTTACCTCACGAGGGGTGAAATATTAACAAGTATTCGTTCTAAGGTGTGTTTCAATGGTTTATTTACCCGCATTGAGCAAGATTGAAGAGCTGCCAACTAATTGGAGAGGACAACCTTAAATAATGCTTAATTTATAAAGTGATACTTAATTTATAAAATGGGTCTATAAGTTATTTAAGAAGGTTGTTAAGGATTTTTTTCATAAAATTTCAGATTAATCAGTTTAAAATTTTGTTTTGATTATTTTCATGGCTAGGAACCATACAATTGCCTAATTATCGGTTGAAAAGTTTCCAAAAATTCTTAGGAGCATGTGTTTATAATGGGCTGAAATCAGGTTGCACAACACTCACGATGCTACAAGTCATTCTTTTATCACTCCGCCAAATAGATAACTAATTAGAAAATTCATATTTTTTTGCAGCAAAAAATTTATTATAATTACGTTAATCCTATCCGACAACACAGTGACATATGCATAGTTTAATAAAATTAATGGTTTCACTCCCCCTGACTTAGTTTAGCTACGACACCTTACTTCATATTATTACCTTCGTTAGCGAAGTAACACCGGGAAAATGTATGTATACCCTTCATTCTATCAATTTGGGGAAATGCAAATGACCAGCTCTCATTGTTTCCATCAGAATTGTTTGAACTTCGTCACGCGGGGAGCAAGTCACTCCGGAAATATACCCGACTATGTAGTAATAGACGTGGTAGTAGAGGCCACCCGTAACCATGATCCGTCGTTAAAACTTAAATTGTTCGTATGAATGTTGCACAATTACCGCATTCGAGTGCATTTGACCGTTGCCCCACACGTTGACATTTATGGGTTTCCATTGCGCTAGAATCAAAGCTGATCGATTCAAATCAAATCAATATAATACAAATGGATTCGGACAATCGATTGTTGTTGTGAAGTTTTCCGCGTGAACGAACCATGAATGTCATTTTACAGTACGACGAGAGGTGGATTGAAACCGGGACATATTCGATGATGATGATTATTTATGTTAGACAAAAACATAAAGCAATAAGAGTTGCCATGTGCAATTTTTTTGGAACAATAGTTAAATAGTAGAACGTACTTTTGGAGCATATGACTGTACCTGCTGTTTCTGATTCAATTCGTTTAGTAACTTTCTTATTGCTCAAGTAAGTGCAAACGCGAAGCAGGTAGTTAAACAATTATCCTAGAAGCAAATGGAACCAAGTTCAGATGACCCAACCGTAATTCATGTGATGGTAGGCTATGGAAATCACTAAAGTTATGCATTTATTTTATTTATATACGTAAAGCGAATATTAAGAGTTTTTTCTGTACAAATGCTGTGCTCCAGACAAAACATGAATATTTAAGAAGAGGTCGTACAAATAAAGTATAAAACGACCTAGCAGCTCATAAACTATGAAATGTAATGAAACTGTTCGTTTGCACGAAAAATAATTTTACTATATTGTAAGCGGCGTTATCTAAGATGACGCCGTGGCCAATAACTTTATCAACTCGGGCTAATAAATCGTCCCAGAGAAACTAAGTGTTATTGTTTTTTTTTTTTTGCGGTAAAAACTTATAGCCTGGGACTTATAACCTGCTACATATCACTATTAAAGAAGAGCATGTTAAGTTTTCAATACACGCACAGCTGTGCAGTTTTCACAGCGAGTCCAGTTTCAACTGGGAAAATCCTGCTTCCGATTTTGATTGAATGACGTGATAAATTATCAGACCATCAATGTAGAGCAAATGAAGTATATTTAATAAGACGTCTTATAAGTCCGATAAGAATATATTAAAAATAAGAGGCCCAGAGTGACTGCCTTTTCGTAACCAGAGTTAGCGAGAATTTTTCTCGACAAACATTTGTGAAAAGTAGGAGCTAAGCCAGATGAGTAAAGGCTCGGTGACTCCGCAATCCCATAGCTTCAGACTAAGGGAAAATAGTTTACTTCGTTGGAAGCTATACTGAAGTCTCCATAGACTACGTCAATTTCATAAACTTTCTCCATTTTACACAGAACATCCGCGACTAGAATTAGTCAACCGCGACTAGTATAACTCAAGCCAAGAACAAAGCAACTACCAAACATATAAGAGTACGCCAAGAATCGTGGATAACCAAAAAAGTCATAGATATCTCGAAAAAGAAGCGCTAAGCTTACAAAATATACATGGCAGATCAAAATTCCGCAGTAAAGAAGTAGAGCTACACAGTGTTAAAAAGGGAGTCGAGTAGACTAATAAAGGGAGCTAAATGGGAATTTTACTCGAAAAAGTGTGAAGCATCGGCTGGGAGTAGTTTAAAATACTGGAAAGTTATTAATGAATTATTGCAAACAGGTAAAACTGTAAAACAGCAGGCAACATGTATTAATGAATTATCCATAAATGGATTATTAACTTCAACTCTTGAACCTATCGTAGAAAAATTGAATAATTATTTTGCAATGATTGGAACTAATGTCACTCAACAGTTCCACAGTGCTCTCGAGCAAAGTGATACTGCAATTCCTGAAAGCTATGCCAGTATTCATTTAACCCCTACAGTGCCAAGTGAAGCAATGGAAATCACAGATAAACTAACAACCAAAGTTTCTCCAGGTGTCGACAATTAAACATCCGAAGACGCCAAATTGCTTAAAAATGAAATAGCGAAGATTCTAGCAAAATAGTCACTTAAAGGCAGGTTCTTTTCTTTCTTGCCTTAAGTTGGCGCGAATAACACCAACCTTTAAGGGAGGTGATCCTTCGGATCCCTCTAATTACCGCCCAATTGCCGTTACTTGTATAATGAGCAAGATATTTGAGAGAATCTTAAATTCCCGTTTAGTGCAACTCATAAATGACTCATCAATTTTAGCACCAATTCAGTATAGTTTCCAAGAACACCGCAGTACAATAGAGGCCACATTAGACAGGAGTAACAGTTCATTGGTGAAAGGTAACTATGTAGCAGCCATTTTGGTCGATCTCAAGAAAGCCTTTGACAATATTGACCTCAGAATTTTGCTCCAACGTCTCGAAAAATATGGCATTAGTAAGAAGTTTAATTCGATAATAAAAGATTATTTATTGGATAGGTGGATTGTGAGAAAACAATTACAGTGCATCAGTCGGGAACGTTTCATCAATACAGGCATACCGCAGACATGGACCAGTACTGTTCGTCCTGTATGTGAACTGCATCCAACATCTCCAGCTGTCTGGCAAATCAGTCATTTTCGCTTATGTCACACACCTTTTATATTCTGGAAAGGATGAACCATATCTGGAGTATAAAATTAATAGAGATCTAGAAACATACCAAGTGTAGCTTAGACATAGCAAGCTACTTATAAACGTCAACAAGACCAAGTACATCATTTTCCAGTAGAAAAACAAACGTCCTATAAACCTTTATTCAGATAAACGGAATTCGTCTCGAAAAAACTGCATTAATGAAATATCTTGGTTTAATCCTGGATGAGAAAATGTCATGGTTATACCACGTCAGACATAAAGTCGCACCAATGATTACAGCCTTAAGGAAATTTGAGTTCTTGGAAACCAGAACTAAATTAATGATATTTAATGCTTATATACTTTCAAATATCACACACGGAACTATTTTATGAAGTCAGACATCAAAGCAAAACATCGAGTTGATTGAAAGACTTATTTCGACAGCAATTAAAATTATGTGATTTTTAAAATCCTGAGCAACAATTTGAAATGGCCTAACACCCCCCGCACTGTGTTGGAGATAACTAACCGGGAAACCAGAACTGCTAGAAATCTATGTCTTGCAACTCCAAAAACGCATACATTGAAAATGGATCCAATACAGCAGGCTATCGCATTTTACAATTCATTGCCCAACTCGGTCAAATCACCGAACAACATAATAGAGTTCAAGGTATACTTGAAATCTCACATCAAAAACACCAATCCTTAATGAAGAAGATACTAGAGGTTTTTGTGGACTTTTCTCTGGACACATGTCAAAGAGGACAAGCATATAACTTAGGCTATGAAGTGTAATTAATATTAATAACGATTGTACCTTCCCTTATACCAATATTCAATTGTCTGGGAAGTACTAGGAGATATGTTTGATGATAAGTTGTTGCACACGGACCGTACATACTGATTAAGTGATGGAGAGAGTAGAAGGAAGGAGGAAAAAAAATGTAAAGTAGCTGAGAGACATTTTCCTAAGGCGCATGCTCATTCAGATGCAAATCAACAAATCCACTCAAATAGTTTTAGTATTTTGGAAGGGGTAGTAAAACGGCAATGTCCCTTTTGTTTCTCCTGCGATTTTTGAACATAGAAGCGACATATGAAGACTTCTTATAGGATCGGAAAACCTCAGAGATGAGTGACCTATTATGTATAATATGGAAGGGGGCTATTAAATGTTTGGTGACCTTTTTCACAATCTAGTTCCGTAATAGTTTTATGTATGTTTTTATCTGATATTGCTTTATCATTCTGTTGGAGCCGAATCAGAAAAAGAGTGCAAAGTTTTTAATGAATTAGATAGGCTAAAGATTTAATGGAAAATTTTTGTGCCAAATTGACCTTAACTTTCTGTTTTCATCCTGCATTCAAATAAAGACTTTCAAAACTAATTGCATTTTATTTTGCTTACCATCCTAACAATAACGTTTAAAATCAAAAATGCTTAAATTAACCTATAAAATGGGTACAAAGTTTTTATCTAATATGTAACCCAATTTCGTTGATTATCGTTAATCATCTGAATAGGTGGTCGATCCAGCCTTTTTTCAAACTCTTTCTACCATTTTGTTAGACTGTGGATGAAAATTCGTGGTTTTACTTTCTTGATGCCTTAATTTGCCACACAAAAATTTAAGCTTGTTTGCAGTGAAAATCGTTTAGGGCCCTTTACTTGCTCACCTAGCTCTGCAACTATGGATGCCCCTTGATTGGAAAGAGTGCAGAATTTCGGTCATTTAGTAAAATAATCACCTATCACCTAATCATTTAGTAAAATAATCACCTGCTACTCCGGAAACGGCTCTGCAACATCAATGACGATTCTTTCGAATGATGTCCTTACGTCGTACCTCTTCAACTTACCTCTGGGTTTCTTTTGGGCTCATTTGCAAAGGCGTTTATAGTTTATTTCTTGCAGAAGTATTCTTTTAGCGTTTAGTGAACTCCTGATATATCTTCGTTTAATTCCTACAAATAATCTTTGGTATTAGGTCGCCAGACTCAAAAAAATCCGAAGTTTTTAAATATTGGCCATTTTTTCGCCGCTTCGATCTAGAAGACACCACATTATCAAAAGATTTGACCTCATTCCAGAAAAGACTATCTTTATTGGGACTTAGATTCAAGTAAGTAGCTGATAACTTACGAACAGATGGTTCAGATTCTTTAGATGGTTCTCAAATGCGTTGCCAAAAGCAAGGATGTCCAAATAATAATGCAGTGATTGCGGAACTTTATAAGTCATTCAAAGGCTACATAAGGATTAAAAGCCCGGAAAGGATCAAAGCATATCACTAATATTCAGTTCCTGCTGCAATGGCTGTCTTCTCGCGGTAACTTTTCTACTTATTAATTATAACATAAGGTATAAATATTTAAATAGAGCTCTATGCCAGCTTTGGGCAGCACTAGAGCCGCCAAGGGGGGTTGCAGGGTTAATTGACTTTAACATTCACTTTCATATCGAAAGTTAAAAACCGCTTCGCGTTAGCAGAGTTATCCATGACGGCACCTATTCTTGGCAATATGTCGCTATCCTTTTTCGTAACGTCATTTAAGCCGCAGTAGTCTACGCAAAATCGTTTAGTGCCATCCTTGTTCTTAACTTAAACTACTGCTGACGTCCAAAATATGTTCGAAGGCTAGATAATTCGTTATTTTTGGATGTCTTGTCTGACATCCATGATTTCAACTTGTTTAGCCAGTATCAGGAGGTGGGGAACCTACTGAATCGGTACTGGGTTTTGAAGTAGTTCCAAATTAGCTCTCATGTATTCATTGTCGAGAAGATCTAAGCATAACATTTAATTTGCAGAGCTCCTTGTTGGTACTTGTCCATTATCTAAAGCTGAAGATTGTATCAGGTTCTTAGCTGGGTCGTCTGCCTTTTTATTGGATATAATTTTTTGCTTTGACTGCTCATATGCTACTGGTTAACCGGATTACATCTCTGGATTACACCTCCTTCCTTAATTTTTCTGTTTTGCTCCGACAAATTCAGCTCTCTGATGGGGACATAGATATTCATATTCACAAATCTGACGATGTTTCTTGCCACCATAATGCTCCTAATTACTGGAGTTAAAGTTGACCTGATAATGAACAATGAGTGTTCCAAAAGATCACACTCAAGTTTGGACCACATTTCATTTTCCGTAGACTTTAGCACTTTCGTGTTTTTGCAGACTACGATTCGCAATTAGTTCGTTATTCACCTTCCTGTTGCCTTTTAACGATATTTCTACATTTTTCCGCTTGAATGCTGTTTCTCCTAGATCCAAGCTGAAACTGTGAGGGCGTAGGAAGTCCATCCCAAATATGCATTCGTGCGTTATTTCCGCTACCAGGCTATTGTGCTGGAATACTTAATCACCAGGCTGTATCTGACGTATAATTTTCCCTTGATTTGGTGTAGACTTATCCGTAGTAATCCGAAGGACGCATGGCTTGGTTCAACCTTACTAAGACTTCAGGTTTTCATCAAGTCTGTTCGCAAGATCGACTTCGTCGTTCAAGTATAAATGGTATTGATGTTGTTTTCCCTGCAGCATCAAGTCATTTCGTGTTGTTGTTATTTCTTCAAAAAATGAAACCATCAAATTCAACTATATAGACATAAATAAGAGTGGCATTGACTGTTATAATGATCCAGATTTTGTTCATTTTGTTTAAACAAATGTCAAGTTCAATCCAATTGTTTGTCAAAAACTGTAAATTTGTTTTTTCTATTTTCACAATTTTTATATATTTTCCATTACCTTCATATTCAGGCATTGACCTTGCCCTTCGTATTGAGGACTAGCACATCTCCAGTTTTTAACTGGTCGGATTTTGGCTCCCACTTTCAATTTGCATATGCCTTGTGAAGTAATTGAATGATCGCATGACAAAATGCCATATCCTATTTGAATTCAAGAAATGTGCAAGGGTGAGCTCTGGAAGAGCTTTTGTATTATTCTCTTCTACGAAGGTTTGCTTAATTCTATAATTTCACACCATTGAACGAGTCTAAAACTAGTATTCAAGGAAGTTTTTACAAAATGGTTGTCAAGAGTAGATACTTTCCTCATGAAACATAGACTGAATGTTAGAATCTTTTTAAATAAATGTAGCCCATAAGCTGACATTTAACCGTCGACAACACTGTCTAATACCACACTCGTCATGCTGCCGTAGTTTATGTTAAGCTTGCATTGTATCTTCTATTGTTAAATAGTTTGTCGACAGTTTGCCGGTTCGTTGTCGTTTTTATGGGCATTTTTCCATTCTTTGGCGGGGACCGTGTGTGGTAGGTAGACGCCACAAAGCGCCCCCTGCGGCATTAGCTCAATTACGAAAAGGTGGGGCTCGCTAAAATTAAACGGGGACGGCGCGCACCATGACTCCCCTTCGCCAGGTGTTCACGCAGTCTGCACACCTAATGTCAGTACGAAATGAATCTATCTATGTATATCTGAGCAATGAAACCGCGACTACCTGTACGCGATGAGTGATCTGAATCATTCGCGGCATCATATATTCCGCGGACAGCTGATTTTCGAAAAAATTCGCGGTTCGAAATTATTTCTTCTTGGCCAATCGATTTCAGTGTGTTGTTGGTTTATGCAGCTCGGTTCGGTACCGCGCCGTTACAGTTTCGCGTAACGTGTTGTGAATTTGAATTTTGGATGATAACGGTGTGCTTAGAATGATATTGTAGTCTATTAAGGTGATTAGTGGTCAAAGCAGGAGGCGGTCGAGGGTGTGAGAGTGGTCTAATTGTAAATGAAACCCAAGTGCGAATATTTTAGTGCAATAAGAAGTTGATAAGAATCTATAGTTGCAAAATTTTATTTGGATACCAGTGCTTAGGAAGGGAATTGAAGATGGCGTACGTAATTTGGAGAATGTTGATGAAAAAATACTCGAGGGTGCGACTGGAGATACAACGGCACCCTAGTGTGCTTGTAAGTAGAATTTCAATAGCTTTAAAAATTCAAGCTCTAAAAGTATTTTAGTATATATATTTTTCGCAAGAATGACATCAGTTTTATTATGCAATATCATGACCAAATCAAAAATAATTCTTATACTAATTGCCGCGAAATTACCACCTTAATTATTATTTCCTCTCTGTTTGCTGGGCTTTCGGATTCACAGCGAACAGTTCGAAACAGCAAATCAACAGACAACGACGATTCAACTAGAATTCAGCATTATGAAACATTTCAGTGTGCAACGTTCAAAGTTTCACGTTACTTCAAGACGGGCTTTGACTTAATATCTAGACCCAGACTTACATATGTACGTACACGAAGTAATGCATGCAATCATTAGGCATTGTGTTTGCATCAACTGAGCACATGCACTTCAGTAACGCGATTTACTAAGTTTTCTTTTTATGAAAATCCCAACAAACTAATGAAAATCTCACACTCTCTATTATTGATATGCATGGATGTACGTGTTTGTATGTACGAGTACATATTTTGCTGCGACTAGACTAATCTACATGCAATTATTCAGAGCTCGTTGTAAGTTCTCATACTTTACAATAGCTACCTAGTTTAATGAGAAACAAAAGTCTGTTGGCACCACATATTAAATGCACATTGCTAAATTATGGTCTGTTGTAATGATAAATCGGTGCAATTTCCGATACAGTTCATTTGAATACGGTTTGACAAATGATTTAATTTAAAATTTTGTTGCACACTGGCATTGCTGCAAATCGTTGAAAATTCTGTCCTTTCACAAACGTCTTAAGAAATTTCATGTCTACATCGAAAATCAGCTTAAAGCTTCGGTTCTCTTTCCATGCCCTATACAACGATCCGAAAGATTGTTGGCAAAACACAGTGTTAAAATTAAACTTTTGATTGTGTTTGATTGTTTCCTCTGGCTGGCATAGTTGCTCCATTGAAACGTGAATTGGCAGGTGTCGCCGCGCTGGCTCGCGAAATCAGAGCGTTAAAATAGATTTGGACTAAATTTGGCAATATGCAAAGCCAAACGTGAACGGCCTGGCGCCATATAGTTTTTATACATAGATACATAACAGTTGTTAGCGAAATCCGCATATTTTTGTATCAGGTGTGTTACGAATAATGGAAATTTTGATTAGCAGATATTGCAATATTACGATTGCTGAGATATACCTAGCTCTGATGATTGCATATTTTGCTTCATTAGTGAAAGAAACGTAAACCGAACGACCAGATTCTTTGCATGTTACTGCAAATTACTGCACACGAATATCATTAACGTATTTCCATTGCAAAGAGATTTAATTTATCGAAATATAGCAATTCACAGACACGAAACCAAAAAAAAATATATCTGAGAGTGTCATAAAATCATTATTTTTAATTTTGGCTATGAATACAGAAAATGTTCGTTAGATTCTGATGAGTATTCATCAAAATCTAATATAGAAAAATCTAAAAAAAAAAATATAAAAAAATCTAAAAAAAAAATCTAATATCAAAATTGTGCACCGATAGGCAATAAATTTAATGAAAATGTAAATTTCCTCCTCTCATCATGATAATACAATTGGAACGTGTCGAAGAACAAACAGCGAAATTAAGTAGTCCGGAAACATTTTGCTATCTATGGCAAATCGAAAAATAATTTCTTTTCTCATTTTGATTTAGTATTTAGCAGAGTTACGCTTGAGCAACTTTTATGTCATCACTAATCATTTTTGATTATAGACACAAGAGTTGTGAATAAATTCAACTTGGGTCAAAAAATGTATGGAGGTTTGATCCATTTTTTAATATGTTATCTGTTTGGAATATATAGATTCAAATATGAATTCAAATGTCAAAACCCATATGAATTTAAAGCAAAAGTGTTTCATGTATGAATCATCGTAATTTTCGTACTACACTGAGAAAACACATGGCGCCAGACGCCATAATTTGTAGACTTCTGGCGTCATGTACGTAGTCGATTTAGCCATTGTGATAAAATATAGCGCCACACGCCATAATACATGGCGAAAAGTACATAGGCCTACACGCCATGTACTATAGTCCTCCACGCCATGTACATGGCGTGACGGACTATATTACATGGCGTGGAGAGCTATAGCACATGACGTGGAGGGCTACACTGTATGGCGTGGAAGACTATACTGTATGGCGTGGAGGACTATAGTACATGGCGTGGAGGGCTATAAGCATAGCGTCTGCTCCTATGTACTATGGCGTGTGGCGCTATATTTTATCACAAATCGACCGAAATCGACTATGTACATGGCGCCAGAAGCCTATAAATGATGGCGTCTGGCGCTATGTGTTTTTTCAGTGCATCTAAAGATGATCCAGTTCGCATCCAACAAAAGGCCACGAGCCTTCTCAGTTCTGAGCACCTGGAGGTAGAGTAGTTGATGTTAGGTTATGGAATTCTATCGATGAAATTCCCGAGGGATAAATGACACCAAAATCCATACCCTCTCTTATACTCAAGAAGCTTGCTGTCATTTATACATTTCCTCACACAGTATGGCTGCGAGTTATAATTGTAGTGCTTTGAACCATATTAGGTTAATCACAATACAGCGTTTTCCGCTGCGGCCAACGCAGTGGGCTGCGGGAAGTGCTGTCAAAAAATTAGAATGCACTCTTTTGTATGGTAACGCGCACAATGGCTGCAGCGGAATTTGCGGCAGCGGCGAAATTTGCAAAATTTCTAATTTTGCCGCACCGCTAGCGGTTATACCTATCAAAGGTTGGCATCACCACTAGGTCGAATTAACTCTGTTTGAATTAGGTTGAATGGTCTGGTGGAATAGACAAGCGATGGCTGATGAGTATTGTGATAAGCCAACCTTATCCTCGTACACCAGGATTTAGCAATACAAAAGAAAAAAAAATGATTTTGGTTGGTGCCTTGGTTGCATTGACAGCGACATTGTCGCTACATTGTGATTCACCAAATTTAACTGCGGCATTCACGCCTCCCCCTGTGGAACGCTGCGTGTGCCGCAGCGGAAAACGCTGTATTGTGATTAACCTATATTACATGGCTCATGGCACTATGTAATATGGCGTGTGGGACTATAATTTCTGCGCCATGTAATTATGGCGCTGGGAGCCATACTGCATGGCTCAGGGTACTCTGTACATAGCGTGTGGGACCATAAATCCTGCGCCATGTTACATGGGACCTCGCGCTATATAGATTCTGACATTATGGCGCTGGGAACCATATTGCATGGCTCAGAGTACTGTGTACATGGCGTATGGGACCATAAATAATGCGGTATGTTACAGGGCTCTGGGCGCTATGTGGATTTTTTTCAGTGTACGTGCAAATCGCTAAAAAAAATCAATCCCATGCTGCTCAAATTTGTTTAGTCATTGAAATAGTTCCAAACAATTCTGCCCTCAAATATTTGTAGATCATAATGTTCGCATTTTCTACTCAAAATCAAAATCAAAAAATCAATCATTATTTGCGTCTTTTCTGGGTTTTGCCTTCGATTTTGTATTTTATTTGTTCTAATTTTGCTAGATGGCTTCCAGTTTCTAAATTTTTACAACCCAATTTTCTTGTAGTTTTTGTGGTAAAGATATTTGTGCTGCGAAGGCATTGTTACACACTTTAAGAGTAAATGCTTGACCTCGCAAAGTGTTATTGCGGTGATTGGCGCGAAACTAATGCTGAGTCTAATAAACTACAATTCCAATTGAATGCGTAACCTTTGTAGGTACTTAAGTAGCAAAAACTTCTCTACCACAAATTTATTGGCCTCATTAGCAGCGAAATCCATAACTGACCTTATGTTCGTCAATTTTTCATTTTCGATTAGTAATGAATTTCCTGATGAGCTCGCATGTAATTAAGGCAAAATCCAAAAATCTATGCTTGAAATAAAACACAAAGTCAAACACCGCAAGAACTTATTAGATCTCCTATTCACCATTAACGTCTGGTCAACTTAAGCTAACTATCAATGTGGCCCAAAGCACAATTTTTCTTGCAACGTCCTCTTGAGGTTACATGCCAGTAAGAAAAGGGGCTTCGAAAAACAATATTTGTAAATATGATTTTTTGTTGAAAAGCCAACAAAGCCAGTTATTTGAGGGCGATTGATTTTGGAGACTGAATTAAATAGGATACGATTTTTTTTTGTTCCAATCAAAAATTACCATATTTCAAAGAACCTTTTGTAGCCAAAGTGATAGCACTGGCTAGGAAAATTTAATCGTCGTCATGTCACAGGAACTTTTTTAATAGTTTTTCTATGTATTAGGTGTTGTGAATGAAAATACGTAGCTATTTTTTTTTATCACGTATGAGTTTTATTTGTTTAATAAACATACATTGTAAAGAAAATATTAAATAGTTCACCAGAAATATGTGAATAAAGTTGTTTGTAAATTAAAGGACTAGGATTTTCTGGAATATTTTGCTTCCGGTTGGTCCCTTTTGATCGTCCAGCAGTAGTCAGCCACCTTCCTTGGTCTCCATCTACTCTGATAACGCTTCTTTATTTTTAAAGAGTCCTAATAGCACCTTTGTCCATGCTCATCATCTACAGCTCCCAAATTCTATGGGGAAAAATCCAGATGTGAGTCTAGAAAATGAATTTTAAGCGGCAAATTGCAATCCAAAGCTTCATATGTCAATAGAAGCTCCTTAATCAATCCTATATGGCTTTCACTCATATAGTTACTCCACGTTCTTAAGGGGTTATATAGGTCTTGAAGGAAAAAAAACAACTTTTTATTGTATTTTAAAAACCAAAAATCTATTTTATTCGAAATTTACACATAAAAAAGTTTAACATTTCAAGAAGCTGTAAAAAAAATTCAGCTAAAAATATTGAAAATTGTCGATTTTCCTGCAGTTTTCCTCGTCCAGCCTTTTTTTTGCGGTAAGCAGAATATTTCGGTGCAGGTTCATCTGAAATTTAAATTCGAAATTATTCTTATAGTTTATACTGTTGGTTTGTGATTGAATGTAAGGATTTTTGATCGATCGACTGGTTCTTATTTTATACGAAAAAAATGTTTTAAAAACGATGCGGATCGGAAAAATGCTTGAAAATATGAGACGAAAATACATTCAAACTTATTTCAAAACTTTGAATTTCATTTTTTTTTTTCAATCACGAGCCAAGGGTATAGACTATAAGAAAACTTTTGAATTTTTGATTTCAGATGAACCTGCACCGAAATATTCTGAAAAAGGCTGGACGAGGAAAACTGTAGGAAAATCGACAATTTTCAATATTTTTAGCTGAAATTTTTTTTAAACACTTCTAAATATGCTAAATTTTTCTAAATGCCAAATTTTTCTGTGTAAATTTCAAATAAAATAGATTTTTGGTTTTCAAAATACAATTTTTTGAAAAGGTTGATTTTTTTCCTTCATGAAACCCCTTAAGGCAATGCCAAACTGATTTTGCTAAAACATTCAAATTTTCTCCGAATTTCGGATCTTTCATTAATTCTCTGATTTAAGGTTCTATTAAAATACCCTCTTTGATTTTAGCATCGCTGATTCAATTGGCTTGATAGATGGAACTTGCACATTGGAGTACCTAAGATAAAAATAGCAGTTTGAAACATGATCTCTCTGCTCAGTCCATATCATGGGAATAGCAAACGGCTTATGACGTGATCCTTTCTTCCAATCAGTTAAAATTTTTACACATGTTATGCAACAAATATGTGGGGCCCAAGATTTGTTTTGATGAGCCACCCTAAAACTCAAATACTCGCGGTAACACTTCAAAGTAAGAACAGTAAAATTTCGCCTTTGATTTTTGAAAGTCAGTTCACCACAAATATAGCAAAAAGAGGTAAAATTGTTAGTAAACTTTTTCGACATATTCGCGCAAACAAAGAAGTTAATTAAAACCGCTACAATATTGAAATTGAATCGTTACAATACCGAATTTGAACTTGATCTCATCACAAAAAAAACGGGATGATCAAAAAAAATAAAAAGGGCGTTTTCGTAATGAGGGTAAGTAGTCAAAACGCGATCACCTATCAGAGTTCGTGTGGCATGACCACTGTTGATCAGTGTAATCTGTTGAGACCAAAATTGTCGTTGGCAATCAAAATCTTCTTAGATCTTCCCTCGAAGATTAGCTTAAAATGAAACGCACCACCGTTATTGAATACCTTTTCATCGACACTAATCTGAATTACTAATTATCATTTTGAAAACCAATTCCACGAATACCAATTTAGTAGAACATTCTACTCTTATGATTTAATTGGTTAAATCAGATTTTCAGTGATACTGTGTTTTTGCAGACCTAACTCAGAATTTAGATAGTTTGGATCACTCGATTTCACTGTCAAATGGTCTACCCTCAACTTTCGGCATTTGTTCACCACATAGCTTCATGTCTTCTGGCTTTCCGGGGTTCTATCAAACAACTCCTGTATCATATACTGCTCTGGTATGAGGTCTTGCAGTCATGCAGTGGCTTGAAACATCCTACGGTCAATCTGTTGGCATTTTTTCAGCATCTCTTTTTCAGTCATCTGTTCGCATTGTATATTTTCCTTCTTCGGGAAGGTATGCGTTAGTAGATTTTACTTTGGAATTTCCGTATCCTCCGAAATGGTTTCTGCACTTTCCAATTCACGCCTTTTGGTGTTCCAAATACTTTCAGGGGGCTTGGGTCACTTCTCAGCTGTCGTTTCGTAGATAAGTGAGGGGTACGTATGCAGAGCTTGATGGTCCGGTGAAAAGATAAATTTTCTGATCTTATGTCCCATTTTTAGTTTCTTTTCGTTACGTTCGTCTGTGGTTCTTTCCGTTCTGAATGCCTGTATTTAATTTTTAGCTGCATATTAAAATTGGTCCCCCTCAGAGTCGCTCTATCTGTTTGGGTTTTGTAGCCACGAGTACAATCTCATGGATATCTATGTGAAACAGGGAGGCCATACGAGGGTTAGCACCAGCCTTCATGGTGCTCAGAGCCAGATTAGTGCGAATCAGGAACAATGTCAACCCAACCAACCTAATGGTGCTAACGGAGGCGATATGACATTAGGTTGAAGCAGCACAAAGACTACTAGTTGCGGAATATCATATCCGTGAGCCCAACGCAACAGCTTTGGCTATCAAGTCGATGAATTCTGCAAACATTGCCAGGTTGTGGCTTTATGGTCAGACAAACAGTGTAGAAAAGCTAATCAGATGTCGCACTCATAAAAGCCGCTGAACGTGCCATGTCTTACAAAGTGTCTTTTGAACATATAGTCTTACCTACGGTACATCATGGGGAGGCGATATAAGCAACATTAACAATAATAATACAAATAATAAATAGTCTAACAGAAATAAATAAAATAAATATGATAATATTATTATATCTTTCTTTAATGAATATGAACTTAATCTTTGTCATAGTCAATATTCATTTATTTTTAAACATATTTGAAATAATATACATACGTATGTCAAAATCACCCTAGATATATTAATTGCTGTCCAGAAATTGATGTATGTAGCTAAGGGATAAATTGGTATGTGAATAAACATATCCAGTATTTGTTTTTGAAGTTTTGTGAATGAAAAATTTGTTCTATCGACTGTATTATCAAAGACGTCAAATTATTTCTGTTGAAGGCAAAAAGTGAAATCAACCTTCTGTTGATTGTACGGGCGTACATGAATAAATGCTCTAATAGTCAAATTGAATAATTGAGATCCCACGACCCGCAAATAACCTATTTTTTAATCACCCGAAATTCGTGCTCACGAAAGGATCATTTGACCAATGTATTGATTTTGAATGGGATTCACAGAATGTATTGATTTCAAATGGGAGAAAATAAGGATGGGACTGCCAGTTTTGTAATGACCGACATTTTTTTCTAAAATTTTGAAACCCTGTTCTGGCGATAGCCCCTTAACCTGGGATTTTTATTAGTAAAATAAAAGAAATTAGCCAATTTTAGACTCTTGAAAATATATAACTGTAAGATTAATATAAAGAGTTCTTGCACCTTCATCGTAAAACTAAAACCGGATTCTTCCGAAAAACTGAACTTTCAATAAAACTGTAAACGAAGCACGACCATTAAACGGCCCACAGACGAGAGATCTCGTCGACAACTAGATCTGCAATATGTGATATCTGCAACGAAATTCTCTGTCTGTGGGCTAGTCTAAGGTTGCATTTTTTATCTCTGCAACGGTTGCAGTAAATATCAAAATTGTTTGATATTTGGTGGGCGGAGCTACTGGTCGACGACCAAGTTGCTGTGTCTGTTGTGATTTTGAGACTAGAATGGAGATCTCATTTGAATTTTTTGTAACGTAATGGTAACATAATTCGAAATCATTGGTTGAACGGACTGAATTGTGTTTGAATATGCTCAACAAGAGTCAGTTAGCATACCTCATGATCCCGTTAATGTTTTATATATTTCAGGAAATATTTATGAACGAAAAGAATAGATGTGGAACAATAATATCTTTAAACATTTGGCAGCAACGGATATTTAATTCATTGTTAGTGCTGCCCGCCTATGATGACCGCCAATTAAAAAAGTATTTAGAGGGCTATATGTGTCTGAACCAGACACATGTAGTTAGGTATACCTAGATACCCGTACATATCTGTTCGAAATAACTTTGCGTGAAACATAATTTTAAACCCTATTAAAGCACAATTGCTGCCAGCTCATGATACATACAAATTTATAATTTTCTTCGAAAATCAGTTAATACTTACACCCCTAATACGAACAATTACTGCCTGGTTATGATGACCGCCAATTAAAAATTATTTAGAGGGATCTTTGACTAGGCTGGAGATGCCTGAAGCAGAAAGTACAAATACCTCATATATCCGAGTATATGTACCTGTTCGAAATTATTTTACGTGAAACATTATTTGCTAGCAATGCTTACAATGTATGTCCTCCGTTTTCTTACGCCGGGTTTCCACCAAAGAGACAAAACAAAAAACACGGACAAAACATGTTTTTCTGAACAAAAACACGAATGTTTTGTAAAAACTGAACAGTTTCGCGAGCATTTTTGTCTCTGAAAACTGTTTTAGTAAACAAAACACCTTTTTTGTCCGTGTTTCTTGTTTTGTCTCTTTGGTGGAAACCCGGCATTACAACGAAAATGACCTGAAAACACCCATTCTAAAGCTTGTGTTGCCTCGACGAAAACAACGTTCGAATGAGATTGCAATTCAAGTTGCGATTACATTCTGTGTCTGTGGCAAATCAATTGAGATCCAGTCGACGACCAGATCTCCGTGTTTGTGGGGGCCGGTTTAGTTATAACAGACACTGTTGCCAGATTGGGCGATTTCTCGCCAATTGGGCTATCTCTCCGTTTCATTTGGCGACGAAAATTAGTTTTGGGCGACTGGCGACTTTTTGGGCTCCACTGACTAGCTCAGGTTTCAACTGCTCAAAAATGGTAATTGAGCTCAAAATTGATTTCCTCTACCTTGAATAAAAATTTGTCCACTTCATGTTTTAAATTGCATTGTCACTGGGGCACTGAAATAACTCGTTTTTTGTTGTTGAATATTCAATGAATTTTCTTCGAATTTTCCGATTAAACAGAAACTTTATTTCTAGTCTATTATTTGACCGTGTGCATCGAAAGTGGTCAAAAATAAGTTTGAGATTTAAATCTGTTCAAAAAATTTAAAACTCATAAGTATGAGCAAGTGGTCTAAATATAGTAAATATTATGATAAAAGCTGGGAGAACGAAGAAGTGTTTAAAGGTAGCCCTATATATTGGATTAGTTTTAAATAAACATATTCTGCATAGGTTGGCTGCAGCAAAGCAAAACTAATTCGGCACTTGCATATTGCTTGGCTTATGACGTGGAAATGAGAGCTCAAAAAAATGATCTAAGAAAACATGCTGCTACAGCAAAACATCGGCTAAAAGCTACAAATATTCAGAATAGCCGAAAACTATTAAGTGATTGTGGTAAGTGTGTTCAGTTACAGTTAAAGTGTAAAAAAGTGTCAATGTACGTATAGGAGTGAAAGTACGCAAAAATTAAAAAGCAGAAACATAAATTCGGCTAGCATTACATGTGACAATGCATTCTGCAATAAGAAGTATTGACTGTTTGTGCGATATTTTCAATGATGTACAAAATCAATCTACGTCATCCATCGAAAAATCAATATTACGAATACATCGTTCTAAATGCACTGTTGCTATAAAACACGTTATCGCGCCTGTATTCTTGAAAGAATTACTGGGCGATATTAGAGAATCCAGTTTTTCAATAATTGTTGATGAATCAACACATATTTCTACCGAGAAATATCTTTGCATTTGCGTCAAGTATTTTTCGAAAATAAGAGAAATTATCTGTACAAATTTCTTAGGGATGGTAAGAGTGATTAGTGCCACAGCAGCAGATATTTATGAGACTCTTACCATTTTTGGGAACAATGAACTTAAAGTGGGAAAAACTAATAGGACTTGGTGTAGATGGTGCCAGCAATCTTTGCGGTAGCAGGAATTCTTTGTTCACAAAGCTTAAAACTGTATCTCCTAGGTTGGTTTTAGTCCGCTGTATTTGCCATAGCATACAATTGTGTGTGTCCAAGGCTTCAGAAGATATTCCTGATGAGATAGATTTCTTAATCAGAGAAACTTACTCTTGGTTTTCACATAGCAGTTTGAGGAAGGAGAAATATAAAGAAATATTTCAGCTTATTAACTCTGTAGATATTCAGCCCGCGAAACTAGTACATATTAGTGCCACCAGATGGCTTCCACGATATAATGCAGTCAGAAATATTGTCCAATAATATCTTGAATTGCACACTTTCTTCAAGATTGCTGCAGTCACCGAAAAATGCCATTCCGCTAAATTATTAGCTGAAATTTATGGTAAAAAGGGGAATCACATCTTCCATCTATTTTTCAATCCTATTCTTAAGGAAATGAATTCGTTGAACATATATTTCCAGTCCAATAACGTAGATTTTTACCAAGCTCATCGGGAAATAATCGTTGCTGTAAAATGTATTGCGAATAGGCTGTTTAAAGTGGAATATTTGCAAACGATTGAAAGCAATATTCTTGACCTATACGATTTTTTATTAAACGATTCCTTTTATCGAGATATAAACGCAATTGACTTTGGGAACGATTGTCACTGAGAAATGATCATATCTGGTATGAGTGAAATGAAGATAAACAAACTTCAAATTTGCTTCAAATCTTTTTTGTGTTCTCTGTTGCGGCAAATACTTAATCGGTTGCCTTCACACTTAGACGTTTTTGAAAAAGCTAATTTTTTATCTCCCAAAATTTGTTTAAACCATCTTCGTCCTTCAATCAAAGAGCATCATCAGGATGTTGAAATACAATACAAAAAATTACTATCAACCAATTGGAATGAAATCTTTGCCGGAAAGATTCCACAGAGCACCGAAGAATTTTGGGCAAAAGCCTACGAAGTAAATTCTGCTGCTAGAGTACACATTTTTAAAGAAATATGCGATCTAACCTTTTCATTGCTATCTCTTCCTGCATCTAATGCAGTAGTCGAGAGATGTTTTAGCGTAATGAATATAATAAAAACTAAAATTCGGAGTAAAATGCAGCTAGATGTTTTGACATCTTTGATGCGAATTCGAATTGACATGAATTCCAATAAAATGTGCTGCAAAGATTATAAAATACCACCAGATATGATCCAAAAAATTGATTCTTCAATTTACGCCTTTACTGCATCAGAAAATGAAAATGACATTGTGAACATAATTTTCGATAATATAGGTGATTTGTAAATAAATTAATAAATGATAAATACTCATGTGAAAATGGACACGGGTGTTTTTTTTGTATCTAATAAGAAAAACGTTTTGCAAAATTTTGACCATCGGTCTGTTGCATTGCAGTGTTGGGCGCTTTTGGGCTCCTTTTAAAGCCAAATTGGGCTACATGAACGAAAATTTTCTGGCAACACTGATAACAGATTGACTACCACCCCAATTATTCACTAAAGAATTCCCGATTTACAATCCAAATTCCCATCAACTTCGATACTCCACATAACATTGTTAAAAAAATCACAATAGAATGTATGCACCAGACAGGAGTGAATCATCAAAATTACTCAATACTCCCAACAAATTAAGTTCAGTGTATTATTGAAGGCCATCCAATAAATCAGTTTCGGTTCGCTGCATCTAGGGTATACTTAATGTATTTCTGCCAATGGCTTCGCGGCAGCTCAGCAAACAATAACTGTTATTATATCTAGTTATGTAGGCAAAATGTTCTGGTCATTGATGGGATCAGAATATTTGTTTTCGTCATTTTTATGGACAGTCAGTTACTGACAAGAGGGTTGAACCGAAATTGATCCAGTCGGTCAACGGGCGAACACACCCCGACCGGTGTTTTGATGAGAATAAACTCGATTGTATTGAAATTGACAAAAATTCATTGGGTTTGATCAATTTGTTTACAAACTATGTTTATAAACTGCCGGCTAGCATTCATAAATTGGTGATTAAGAGGAAAATATTTATTGTGTATGATGTAACTGTTAGTGGTTATAAATAATGTTACTAATTGTAAATTAAAATTTTATCGCCATGTTTTTACAAATTCATCGCAACGCAGATCTAATTTGTTGTCGACAAATTTCACATTTTGATTGCAGTTTATTTAGTGCACAGATTTAGGTGGTTGCGTACAGTTAATTGTGCTTAAAATCGTAAATCAAGTGGCCTGGAATATTGGGAATATTTTTACATTCTACGTAACAGCTACAACATGGCTTCCAAAAAACCATGTTTAATATTTATATACTATATTTATTCAATATATTTTATTTCTGAAAATCATTCTATAGTATCAGTAAAATCAATCAAACCCTATTCTATAGTATTTATTTTACTTCACTTTAGATTGTAAGAAAATGATCCCTTCTGTAAAAAATATCGAAAATCTCTGTAGCCAGATATGGTCTTTGCAGCTATTTCTCAGGTATTAAGCCAATGTTAGTTCCAGCATGAACTCTCTTCGTACATGACCAGCTTTACAAAATTAATTCTGAGTTTTCATGATTATTTTTCTAGTCACTATCTTTAAAAATAACGGCTCATCGTACTTGGATTAAATCTATGTACCTCTTCCGCGTATTTACGTTCAGTCGCTCGCACTCGTATTGGTAAATAACAAATCTAAAGAAAAAATGCCAAGATATTTAAAAATTCTTATATTTTTACTTTGACACATTATTACCACATTATCTTCATTTATCTCTAAATGTAAACGTTTTTCAAAAATAGGTTAAAAAGTCGCAGAAGATTAAAGTATAACACAAACAAAACAATAATAATTTAAAATTCTAAATCACATTGGTATTCTTCAAAGGAGTTGCTCTTAAAGCCAGTTTTTAAGGCACTAAAAATATTTTGGCGGGGGCTCTTTTCTTTTTATTACCTGGGCTAATTTGTTTGCCATTGATTTGACCAATTTTTTGGTCACGTTCACCGCAATATTTTTCCATTCGTATTCCAACTTTTGTTTTAGCTCCCAGATATTAGGCATTTTGTGATTTCGTAGTTTTTGCTTGAGGATGCCTCATATGTGCTCGATTGCACTAATATCCAAGGACTGAGGGCCGTACCAAGCTTTTTTGAGCACTTGTATGACAGCCACTGTCTTGTTACAAAAGCCTTTTGTTTCACGTCGTTGTCTTGATCAAATATAAGATCACTTTGTATCACTTTATTGAAACATATTGAATTTTATCTAAAGTATCGTCAATAAAATGTATTTGTTCCGTATCAGCCACAGAGAAACACCTCCATACCATTAGATTTTCCACCGTGCTTAGCTGTAGGCATCCACACTTGCTGTTTTGAGTCTGACTGGAATTTAGTAAATTTCCTTTCAACAGTAAAAATGTCCCGCTTCCAGAGCTAAAATGGGCAACCTCATTAAGAATTGGTGAATCCTTTGATTTTTTTTCTTTATCGTTTTCCTGACTAATGGTTTTTCCTGGCTATTCTTCAGCTAAATCCTTTTGTTTTTAAAACTGTTTCAGTACTAATCTGTAAGTTATCAGTAACCATTCATAAATTTGGATAATTGTTGAGCTCTAACTTTCGGTTTTTTAAACTTCTCTCAATATCATTCTTTCGTCCGACCTATTTGACAGTTTTCGGTTAATATTTCTTGATTTATTGTCAACTCAATTTTGACTTTCATGTCTGTTGAGTCAGTCTAAATACATCTAGTAACATTTTTACTAATTTTTTGTAAGTTTTCCAATTTTCACATTCAGATATAACTATATTTCTAAGCTCGACAAAAGCTTATTTTCCTTTTCTACCCAAAACGAATTACTAATAAATAAATCTGTGAGCTTTTGACGGGGACAAATTTCCTCGATATAAGTTTGGCTGGAATCTCACCACTTTCGATTTCGGGCCCGGCTGTACTTTACTCAGCTTGCCTGTACAAAGCTAGTGCTAAGGCTATCAATTCGACTTGAGTTTGCGTTAGGCAAGTCCTTCAAGCCAACTAAAAGCGCCTTTTCCACCAACTTCCAAGTTACCCAGCGAGACGACGCATGAACGATTTAACTTCTACTTTCGATGATTGCCCTTAGCAGATCTTCTCTAGCCATTTCATGAAACGGCCAAATTATTCCAGTTGGGACAGTCTAGTGTGTCTTTTACTACTTAGCTGTTCAGTAGACCTTGAGTCTGTCTAAGGAGTGAATATTATAGTAGCCTGAATTGTGGATCGAGTCCCTATATTTAAATCCACCTATTTAAGGAATACTGTGTACTTGTCGTTCGTCATCGGTTCTCATTGAAATCTTGAAAATCTGGACACGTTCTTCCGGATTCTACATGCCCGAGCGGTTCTTATATTGGGTTAGAACTTGTATTGAGGGCAGTGCTAGAATTACCTACAGCGGGCGTCTGAGTTGGCATAATTGTCATTTTCCGTGGATTCCACTCGGCATACTCGAGCTTTTCCTCTCATCACTGCTCAGTTTTATTGCCTTAGCTTTCCGAGGGTGTAAAAATGATCTGGAAGCTATAGAAGACCACTAAGTAAGCTTTTAAGACTTCTCCAAAATCTTTGCATAGAATTGTAGGCAATGTGCACGTGGATGATGGAGCATGCTTTGTGGCTACTTTTCTTCCAGATAAAAGTGGATTTATCATCAAAACACTTCACCTTGGAATCAGTCCTTCCTCACCTTGACTGTAGAAGTAGGTGCGAACTTCTGTCTGACGAATTTTAATGGGTTTTGATTTTTTTTAGAATTATTGATCCTGCTATTATTCATACTCAGATCTTTAATCTTTTATCCAGAATAATTCATTCGTTACCTAGGCACGTTAGGGGTGGTCACCGCGAGAGTTATCATAAGGTCTTATGGGAGCATGTTCTCATTGCTAATCTCATCTGAGCCCACACGGCAAACTAAACTAAAAGAGTTTTCTGAGACCTACAGCGATTTTTTTAAGCACAAAGAGGATAAAGTAGTCTTGGAGCCATTTATGACCAGATTTGACTCTCTCAATATCACCCAAAAAACGAATAGTTCCAGAATGCCTAGACCAAAAGGCCAGAGTGAAGATCATAGTCAAGATCAGAGAATAGTGCGGGAAACAAAGCTAAATCGAGGCGGTGTTCCCTCATAGGATACAGATATCACATTAAGCGTCATCCAGGAGGAACCACGTGAAGGTGACAATACACAAGATTTAATGACAAGTATTCGCACTAACTTTTTAAAAATTTGCTTGGTGTTTGTTTATTTTTCGGTCGTATCTGAACCAAATTATTAAGCCCAAGAAAAAAACCCTTTAAACAATTTCATATGGGGATAATTATATAAGAACAAAAAAAAAATCAAATGTGTATGTACTGGAGTTTTTAGTGGAAGATGAAGACTCAAGAAAGGACCAAGGTTGTTGTCATAGGGCATGCTGCAGAACAAAAGGCGAAAGTTCCACTGAGTGCATTGTGAACGAGATTGAACTAACGAAGTGTGAAGATTATTCATGGCAGCAGTGAATTGATGAATAAATATAATATACAATAGGGTCAAACAAATCAAAACAGTAAATGTCATTAAACAGAAGCTAATGTATTCGCATTGTTTGAATTTAAGACCGAGATTTCAAGAAACCATGGTTGAAGTTCACCTTGAATGAGTAGAGTTTGTTCATAAAGTTCATAGTTATAAGACGTGAAATTATCGTTTCGTACAGTTAGGACTAGACCTGGGAAAGAAATCTAGTATAGAGTATCAGGTGTCAGACTCTGGTGTCTAGCACTCAGCACTTTTTAGTACCATTGCATATGGCGCCACGTAATCGAAGACAGGGCTATCCTTGACCTACTTTTCTAATAATCATGCCCCGTAAACTTTCGGGGCTAATTATTTCATTAATAATTAATAAGTACCTAACCCGATGCCGCGTAATGAACTTGAATTTTTCAAAATAACATAAGGCTCCTCACACGAAGGGAGTAAAAATTAAAGAAAAGTTCACGCAGGTGAGCGATTATTCCAACCTAAATATATCCAATCGTTGATGGGTCTAGGAATGCAATGCCAAACATTGTATGGTTATGTGGATGATATGACTCAATATAATATGCAATGACACATCTGTGTACATTTAAGTTCATTCGCTTTTCTGGCCGCTCTACCATAAAGCTTATGTTATGCATGTTTGTGATTGAATGAATAATATAAACATACAAGAGTATAAATCTATGAGTAAAAATGTCTTGCTTGAGCACAAGAAGTATTACTCAGGGCTATGTGGCTTCCTCATGATGCGGTTACGTACACATCGTCCAAACAATCACTAACCGGCAGACTCATCAAGCACATGATACATCCGCATCGAATTCTCTATTATTGCAAAATTATTAAAAGTAATAATTAATGCCATTACGCCGTTGCTAGATGGCCGACCAAGCGAAACGAAATGATATGTCTAAGGTCAAATTCTTGATAAAGCCATCGTTGCAAGAATGATTGCGGATTTTCGTCATTTCCCATGAATGAACTCGTGCCGTTGGGCCGTCACTCAGTTGCGACCATAAATTGTTACAAAACTGCAATAAACCAATAAATTAACGAGCGGCATTCTTTTTGCGATTTTAGCGAATTCGAACGGCCCCAAGAAAATGTCAAGAATTTTCGCTTTCGCTTGAATTATTCGATCGAAATCAGCGCCGGACCAGACCGGACTGGATTGCGAGACCCGGTGCATTATCTTCGCGTTGCATCGAATGCAACGTGGTTTCATTTTGGCCAAAAGCAGAACATTTGTCTGGAAATCGGCTCATGTTTCTTAAAAGTTGCGCGAGAAATTTTCTAAGTCCCAGCTTTCCTTCCGACGATCGCGACGACCAAGACAAAAATTGAATGAAAAAGTGAGTCTTGGTCATCGCTGGTACTACAGCCGCCGGTAATTAAGAAGGCAAAAAAAAGAGGAATGGTTTTGAAAAGAAACGAATGAATAAGATGCGAAAAATCGCAATTGCATGGCTCGTTATTGGATCGTTGCTGACTGCACTGCTGCACGACATTCAACTAGCGGCTTTAATTACGCAGGTGAAATACAGTCCGCTTGCATAAAAGTGATTCCGATTGAAGTGCTCCAATTCGCGGTGGGTTGCGACTTTAGGGTAAGCTTACGATGGATTGTAGCTGCTGCTGGTTATGAGCTAATAAAATCTTTTGAAATGAATGAATCGCAAGATGAGTTGTGGAAGAAGTAAATTTTCTCCAATCACGTGGATATTTATTTGTGTGGTTCTTTTACTTTTAGATAGTTCTACTTGGTTTTCAATCAATATTCATTCAATCAATATTTTCATAGGAAAACCCATATGGGCTTCTCATCATGAACATGAACAACGTTCTCTCCACATTTCTTTGCTAGCATAGTGTCTTTGACGTGAAAAATTCAATTTGTCCACATTGAATCATGTTTGCACCCTTAAATCTACATCAACACAGCCATTTGCATGTTTCTTTTTTAACTCGATCGCAGCTCCCAACAAGGGAAGCCTGATCGTAGCAACGTTTCAGCCAGCCTGAGATTCAATTTTTCAAAAATTTCTTCGATCGTTTCGCTATCGATCGGAACAATATTGAAAGGGAAAACTGTACAACCCGATATACTTTTGCGGAAGTTTAGGCACCCGATACCGTAGTAGTTCAATAGTTTCCTTACATGCAGTTTACGATCGCTTATAAGGTAATTTCATAGAAAAAGACGAAACCTCTTGACAAATGGCGTTTGCCTGCATCGGTATCAGGTGATCTAGTGTTCGGTAAGGTGAGTTGCCTGCCAGACTCCGATCCGTTCGTCTCCCGATCGACGCGACGTGATGCGGTAACCTGAACATTCCCGTCCAATGCGCCACCACTGCTC
The DNA here is from genome assembly GCA_947369275.1 of Nemotelus nigrinus. NCBI lineage: Eukaryota > Metazoa > Arthropoda > Insecta > Diptera > Stratiomyidae > Nemotelus > Nemotelus nigrinus. Next base: position 54,460,836 of record OX376373.1, on the reverse strand, counting down.
CGATCCAATGTAGACTTTGTTAGATTCCAGGCTCCCCTACGACTGCTGATCGCCACAACATTACAGCTAAGCCGAGAAAATTAAGGTCTTTCAACTTGTCTTGTGGGAAAAGTTTGTCATGCAAACAATGCCTAATACCTCTCCGGTACCTATTACCCGACCGGCTATGATGATGGCTTAATTGGTTATTGTTCGCTTTAGTTTATTTGCAACAGCTAACGAACATTTTGATTTAATGATCCGGAATTTGGCACTAAACTTGATAGCGTATTCAGTGCACAGTTTTGGTGATGTGATGGAATCCCGATGTAAATCATGATGCTATTGGCCGTGTTTCAAGGTTTCCTGAAAGTTTTCACCAAAACTGATTAGTTGTGAAATTTCTTGGCAGATTATCTTTTTTCACCTTGAGACAATTCGATTGAATGCGTACGCAAACTATTGTGGTGAAACGCTATGTTGAGCGAGCTCATGAGTGTATTGCTCATTTTGAAGAAACCGTTGACTGAGAAGGTAATGAAATGGCAATAGTGCGTTCAAAGAAAGTCAATATTGTCTAATAAGGTGCTTTAATATGCTTAGCGTAGGAGGCACTTAGCAATGGGTTTGGGGTGTTAGATGAGTATCAAGTAGGTGTCAACATCAAATATTCATACGCAATCAAAGTAATGTATATCTGCCATTTTTGAGGTCTTTGTATTTGTACTTTAAATCATATGATTGGATTTTGATATGATGGTTTGCACAGATTTTATACAAAATGCGCTTTATACATATACAATGTTTTGTTAATAGCAACAATTTATATGAGAGTGTTAGCTGCAGCCATTTATAACAGTTGTTTGTGAATTACATCGGTAATTTCGTTCATATATCTTTCAACTTTCATAATTATCTATTCTACTATTTAGACTCTTCCAACTGCAGTTTGGCAGTGTGATTGATACTTGATTATTGGCCAAATCTATTGCCTACCGATTAGTCAAATAACTCTAACGCTCATTTGCGAAAATGTTTCATTCGGTCGTATTTTTTTCTATGGCGGGGCAGCCCCATTGGCTGCAATTTAATTTTTAAAAACTGAAAAGAAAAATAGATTTTTTTAACAAAAGCTTTTGGCTAAAAAATAGATTTTTTTAAAACAGTTAACCAAGCTTTTTTATCGAAAAACCAAAAAGTATAAGTCTGTTGATTTGTTTGTCACCTCACCCTTTTTATGAAGCAAGGAATTCGCATTCGATGTGAAAATAGAAATATGGTTGGTTGATGGCGTGGAGCGTTTTCAGAAGGCTCCTAACACTACAACCTCCTGGGTCTGTTATGCCTTACATGCGTTATGTCCTATAGTGTATCCAAACTTCTTATGAACCAGAACATTTTCCTTAGTGGGACATTTTTTATGTCCGTGGTGGAGGGAAGAGTAGAGCCATAGACAGGTATCCAGTCTTCGTCTCGCTAGTGCTGGACGGTGGGTGAAAAGATGTTCTACACACTCTGCCGTTTCTCCACAGTATCTGCAGCAGTCTTCCCGCTCCTTACCTATTCTGTGGAGCTACTTATTGCAAGGAAGGTAACCTGTTTAATGCTCCATATTGTGCTTTTATACCATTTTTGCAGAGAGTCACTGCTTCTTTCGCTCTTTTGTTATCGAAACCAAGTTTTTAAGCATTTGTTTCTTTGATCTTTTCTTTGCTCCGTGTTCTAATTTCCTTCTCCTTATCTGACTTTCATTTATTTATTTATAGAATCCAATTTACAGATATGCATCCAATTATAAAATGGAAAAGAAATATATATACATAAAAACAAAAATAAAGAAGGCATCTGTAAGAAAATTCAATAATCCAAACATGATAAGCAGCGAAAATATTGCAATAAAGTAGGCTAAGAAATGGAAACAGTATTAATAATAGAATAATGAAAAAGAATGGAAATGAATGAAATAATAATAACAAATAAGAAGCGAAAATACATAAGAAACATAAGCAAAATTATAAACGAACAGGCTCCGACAATGTCTGGAGAATATGCCTCTTAAAACTAAGGATAGGTACGGAAAAAGAACCAAACTGATGCTCATTATGATTCCTTATTATTCTCAGTGTTGGCGAATGAAAAAATTGTGAAAAAGAGTGGAATCTGATAGGTCGGTCAGAGACCCGCACAAATTCGGAAACAGGAATATTATAAAAAAAAGGCCAACATAAATTTTGTACAGGAAACATTCATCAAGGAACAATCTGTGGACGTGCAACGGGAAAGGTTTCAAAATTTCAGGCGTTAATTCTAAGGACAGTAGGGGAAATTAAACTTATACAGAAGACAACGAGTAAACTTACGTTGGACGAACTCGAATGCATCTGACAAGTACACAAAATGAGGAGACCGCATTTGCGAGCAGTATTCTAGTATGCTACGTACTAACGACGTGAATAGACGGACACAAGTTGAGATATCAAGGGAGCAACGAGAACAACCAAGAACGAATCCTGCCACTCTTGACACTTACGATGAAATGAATTGAACATGTAGATCAAATTTAAGACGAGGATCAAAGATAACGCCAAGGTTTTGATGTTGGTCTACATGCCGCAACATAATACTGGAGAAGGTATAATCAAAGTGAATAGGAATTGATTCGTTAGTACAGGACATGGCTACACATTTCGGAATATTTAGGGAAAGAGAGTTAGCAGCACACCAATCACTCAAAACAGTAAGGTCTGATTCATAAGAAGAAGATAGTACGTAGAAGTTTAAGGTCATCCGCGTAGAGGAAGGAAACCGAATTGAAACGACTGGCAAGATCATTGGTGAACAATACGAATAGGAGCGGCCCGAAGATGGCCCCTTGGGGTACACCAGATGTATGATGAAAAAAGGAAGAAACGCAGCCATTGAACACAACACGACAAGTACGGTTGACAATATAGGAGGAGAAACAGGAATGAAAGAGTCCAGATATGCCGAAATCGCGCAGCTTACCGAACAACACAGTATGGTCTACTTTGTCAAATGCGTTAGCAAAATCCGTGTAGAAGACGTCAACTTATTGACCAGCACTCAACGTACCAGCAACGGAGTTGACAAATTCGACCAAGTTTGTTGACGTAGAACAGCCTTTAATAAATTCATTTTGCTGTCTGGAGAGCAAATGGTTAATGGTGCCATATACTCTGTTGTAAATGATTCGCTAGAGCAATTTCAGAAAACAGGAAAGAAGTGAATAGGTCGGTAATTGAATCAGTTTGATTTTTCGCCGATTTGAAGATCGGGAAGACGTCTGCAACTTTCCAGACAAAAAGAAAAACACCAGTGGACAAACTTAAATTCAATAAAATAGAAATAGGAATAATTGAAGACGAAGATTGAGACTTATACCACTTAATAAAGCCCTAGTACGGAGTAGAGCCTGTGAAGGGCATTATTGCTCCTTCTTTGGCCTGGTATCAGCTTCCTCATTTCCTTTGTATTTTTATTTAAGTTAGGGCACTCTCACCTCTGGGAGTATAGCTGAATTTATGTGATTGTGATTGAAAGCCTTGAGAATGGTTATCAAAAAAGCTCTTAATTTTAACATTTTTAGTGTTCCTTATCATTATCATGTGTGTGGCTCTAAGTACGGCAGGTAGTTCTGCTTTATAGAAGGTGTTTTTTTTTGGGAAAGGGAAATCCATTGTGCACTTGGCACCCACGATCCCTGCTCCCAATCCACAACCCATCTTTGAACCATTCGTATACCAAATTTGCACTCTTTTGTACGAGGGGTTGGGCCATCCTCCCATTTACTCCTGGATGGAATTTTCTCCTTGAACCCCTCCCCAAAAGCTGCTTTGATCTTTATTGGATCGCTAAAGCTCAGTATTTCCATTATGTGCCTTATGTCCTCCATGATTCTAAGGGAGCCTTTTAGGTGTCCTGATTTGTACCTGGACGCCTGTTTTGTTGCTCGCTCTTTAATTTTAAAGAGTGGTGGTTCTAGCTCTAGAAGATCCTCGATTCCGGCCGTTTCAGTGGAATTCATTGCTCCTGATCATTCTTTGAAGCTTGCTGAGCCTATTAATAGCAAATTTTTGTGTGGCTTTGTTCCAACACATTGCAGCTTCTTATAGAGTGATAGGTCTCACCATTTGTTTACATGACCATAGTGTCTGCCTTAGAGATAGCCCAAGCGTTTGTTTGTGATAGTCCAAGCATTGCGTCCAAGCATTTGTTTTGTCGCCCAGAGTGCCTTGTGGCCTTCAATGTCGTTTTGTTTGAACGATTGTCCCAGGTGACTTTCCTATCTAGGTGGATTCCAAGATATTTTATCTCCCCCTGCTGGCATATGACTGTGTTCCTAATATTTAGGCTTCCTGTTTCGATTTTCCTCTCTCTGGTGAATGGTACTATCCTGGTTTTCTGAGGATTTATGGATAAATCATCTTCATACCACCATTATAGATTGTTTCATTTATGGCTTTTGGTATTCTGGATCCACAGCTGCTAAAATACTTTTGATTACTTTTGACGAATGAAGCTTGTATGGTTGTTTGGGTTACGAATATACGAGTTCTTTGGACTATTTTGGCTCTAATGTCTTACATCATAGCATCTAATTGTTCTTGTACAATGCCTAAGAACTACCTCATGTAACTCATCTGTTTATTCAATGTTGTATTAAATAGGTTAGTAGGTGATTTGAGATTAGGTTTGGGAGTTGGCTCGGGATTTGTCGGGGAAGTGGCTGTGTTGGCGTCTTCAGTGACTATTTGGGTGAAAGCCTCCATATTTTGCAGGGTATTCTCCTCCACAGTTTACACATTTTTGTTTCGTTCCTATTTGCTTCTTGTAATCGCTGAATTGAGGAACCTTGTCACATTTAATGAACCGAGCTTGGACATGGCAGCTAATGGATGAGTGCCCTTACTGCTGGCAATTGTGCCTGCATACTAGGTGTCTTTACATTATATATTTCCTCATTTGCTATCAGCAGCTTTGATATGTCTGATCCTGTTTGGAGGTGAAATATCTATAGTATTGAAGACCTGTTACTCGACGTCCACTCTAAAATTCTCAGAGGTGAGGCCACGAAGTCTTCAAATTACAATATTTCAGCTTCTGACTTCTGGAGGACAGTTAGTATGATCTGGGCTTAAGAAAAGGTGAACAGCTTCGTGATTTTTCTGTAAGGTAAAAAAGTCGTGGAAATTATCTGGATACCCAAAAAGACAAGTTTAGCTACATCGAACCGAATGCTGTGTTCTTTGTTAACCCAAGGCAGAGAGGACGACTGTTCTGGTTGGCGTAAATTTATTGATACGAGCTTTGTTTTTCTCTGGGTATATTAGAAATGGGTGGTGCGTTAAAGGTGATGTCTTTTAGGAGTTTTGCTGTTTGGTTTAGAAGCTGCCATTTTAGTCATTTCGGTAGACAGGAAAAGAATAAACGAAAACTCCATTTGAGCTCGACCAAATGCGCCAACAAGACAATGATCGGAGTCAATATTGACCTCCCGAAAAGTTCGCATGTTTAACAAGTTAATAAAATGGCAGCGATCTATCACCACATGATCGGTTTGGTTAAAAGTAGTTCCACAGTTTACAGCCGGTTGACTTTGTGGATATCATTCCGTGCAAACCAGCAACTCCCAATTACCATTTCTTGAACCACTGCCAGTTGCATGGTCCGGAGTCCATTATCATCGCTATTTTAGTGTAAGCTATTGGAGCCAACGTATTACCTGTGTAAGGGTCATTTCCTTATTTGCACCTTCCTTAAAATGGTACAAGTCTGCCTTAGTAATCCAAGTATAGGTCTCGCTCTATTTCTTCAAGAAAGTCGTTTTTTTCATGAGCGGTGGTTTTCTTTGTAAGGTCGTGCACGTTAATGAGACTGATGTGATTTGCACGCATAGAGTTCAAAGCCTTTAATTTATTGCTGTAAAGCAGTTGATCACAAATTTCATATGCCGAGCACGTTGTGAGTTGGATGGAAGCTAGACTAGATTTTACAATTACTCTTCTCCGAACTACCAGCCACTTTCCACCGTATTTCTTCCAAGGCTTTTATTTGATTAATACAAAAAACATACGTTCGGTGAGAGTGCCCGCAAATCTTCGTTGCGTTTTCATTGCCGATTTCCTTAGCATTTAAGCAATCCTGGCGTTCGATTCTGCTGCTGTTTAGCGGGTATTGACAACTTTTTCGTGGAGTGGGGGAGGCCGGAGCCATTAGTTTCTGGTTTTGCTCGTCCTTGCTGGATTTGCTGTGGAGATTTGCCACATCTGGTGACCATGATAAGGGCTTTCTAGGATTTGCCGATAACGCTGTTGGTGCTACAACAATGGTGATATTGAGACATTCGGCATTGTTTCGTATTTACTGTTTAGGTGCTCAGTGTGCCACTCAACTTGCATACATAGCTCCACAGTTCTTAGTTCCACATATGTTCATATCCATGTCGCAACGCATGAAAATTTCCCAAGTACTCTTTTAGTTGTCATTGATTGAAGTTATCTTAAATTTGTCCTTCAAGCTGTTTCTTTAATTTAATGTCCTTCATACGTACAGTAACTGAGTTTACTCCATGTAACATCTAGAACACATCAACGAGTCTTTAAGGTGAAAAATTTATCTACAATTTCTATTTTTATTTCAGATAAATCCTCGATACGTACTTATATACTCAAATACATAAATCATAGACTTCTATGTGTATCCGCAACGATTGAATTAAAGTGATTGGATTGAATTAAAAATGATTTGTCTTATAAAAATGTATAGCTGCTTATTTTGTTGGAGAAATCGAATCCACATTGAACAATGCTATTTCCCCTAAAGTGACAAAGCTACTATTATTTCGTGAACGCTTGATACTACGGATATACAATAACTTTGTAACTTACATATTTTTCGATGTGACTAGATATTCTAATTTATAGTCTAAACCACGTTTGCATATACAATTTCCCCAATTAACACTTCAAAGAAATTTCCTAGCTGTCGATAAATATTAAAAATCTTCCGACATCAGCCATCCGCCAAACACCCGGAGACCCAAAATATCTTCATACCTTTTCCGAACTTTAAACCGGCTCGGTCTGTGAGGTATCTTGTCAACATAAGGACTTACATCAGATTGAAAGCCATCCGAACATAAATTAATTTCGTACACTGTTCGTCCTTTCGTCCTTCCGCACTAAATTCCAAACAACATCCCTTTGACCGTACGCACCGCAAACACTGTACCCGGTACCGAATATTTGCAAGGATGTTTTCGTACAAACTTGCAAAGCGCTTGCGTCCCCTCTGTTCGTTCGGCAGTTATTTTCTAGGCGAGGCTGAAATTTCAATGAATTGCCATAGTATCCGAAGCGAAGGCTGGTAAAAAGGCGCGGGTACCATCGCTGCTCGTACTACGTCTTCAGTCGAAGCATCTATGTCCTTCCGGGTGGCTATGACGCGGTCGCGGTTTGTGGTACGTTCGCAAAACAGATTTGACTTTATTCTTGTGTGAATTACTGATATTAAGCAAAACGAATCGCGGAATCGGAAATAGTGGGAGATTTGTTTCTTTTCAAGTGCGAGTGATTAGGCAGCTCGTAAGTGGGCGCACAGTGGACTAAGGCCATGTTCTCGATAAGGAAAAAGGTAAGTCCATGTCCAAAGCATCTCATGCACGCCGCACTTCTTCCCGGTAACAACTCGGTCGATCGATAAGGTTTATTTTGACAAGTAACAAAATGTTCCGTGCTGAAGTCTATGAAATGAATGGGGCCATTCGCTTTCTAGTGTTTCTCACGCAAAAGATTTATAGAATGCAGCAAATGACTTTCACTTGCGCTTGTTGTAGTTCGTAGACTTGACCTACCCCATTTAGCTTGGCTGCAGAACTGCATGTCATTGTGCAGTTGCATTGCGCCGTTGAATCGAATCGGATTTACAGGTGGCTGTAGTTAATGTCTTTATTCTCGTGTCTAATTGTTTTCGTTGTATTTTTTTTTCAGATTGCATCAAACAAATCGGCATCAGCGAAAAAGTCAGTCGAGGAAGCCTGGACAGAAACTAGTAAATGGGATGCGACTGACGCTGACGACATGCCCGTTCATGGGGCTGCCAATGACATCGAAACGGGCCTTAAAAAGTCGTTGGATCTCAATCCAAACCGTAGCGAGGTGCGTAGAAGCAAGTCACGTGTACGTTCCTATTTGAAGAAGTGCAAGGACAAGCTAACGGGTCACCAGCAGTCACAAGGCAGTGCGGTATGCCAAAATCCCGAATGTTGCAATGTGTCGTCAACCTCACATGCTACCGGCAATGTCTCATCCTCTTGGTATGTAGAGGACGCTGAACCACCGGATGTTATGAAACCAGATGATTCGGGTGGCGGTGACATTGGTGGTGAAAAAGTTGGACAGGTGGTTAATGTGGAAGACTTACAAGTTAATGATACTGACTTGAATAATGATGCGAATGATGGAATCGTTTTGGATGCCGGAAATATGGATATCGTCTTTATGGTAATTATTAATTTTTGTTACATGTTTTTGAAACAAATGAGGTAGTTTTAAAGCTTTTTATCACATTAAATTCATCTACATCTCTTCATATTGAAAAAAAAATCCGTTACTCAAGGGATAATGAACTTTTTTTTCAAGTAGTTCATGCAAATTATCATTCCATGTAATAGTCATTTCACTGTACACTTGAATGCAGAGTATTGCAAAAATCAGATAGCTTGTTTCTTCCTTTTTTCTGTTAGAAACGATTTGCACTCACTTCGTATTCCCGACAACTTCCTTGTGACTATCCTGAAAGAGATTTTTATAAGTACCGTTTCATGGAACTGTAGGTTCAAGGATCTATTGTCTGGCTTAGTTATGACACGATGAACTTTGAAACTCGGTGAATGTGCAGTTTTTTTTTGAGACATTATTTCTGTGTAATACAAAGAAGAAGCCGTTGTATCTTATAGTGCTGTGTATATTTCTTTACAGTTGTATTTTATTTTATATTTTCATTTGCATATTCTGATTTAGATTGTTAAATCAGAATACAGTAATATCCGGTTTAAAATTTGCAATGAAATCTAACCCAAAATATTTTTCTACGAAGCTTTAATAAAAACCCTACTTGGGCTATCCGATTATCTTTACAGAAGGGTAGGATCAACTTTACACAAAGCTTCAAGCTGATGTAGTATAGTGGATGTAGTACTGGCTCCTATAATGTAGAGCCCTTGGTTTGAGTCCCGGTTTCGATGAAATATATGAGTTAAATCAAAGTTAAAGTTAGTCGTGGAACTAATAACCCCACACTCATACAAATCGATTGTATATTTCCAATTGAGCCTCTCTACCAGCTTAAACCTCTAGTCCCGACAAGGATTTTCGTGGGATAACTCAACCTTAAGAACACTTTACAAATTATTTAAACCTTCTTAGCAGTTTGGTTTGACCACAACTGGTTAAGTAACAATCATTGTGCTTCTAAACTTCGATTTTGGGGAATGGCTTCGTCCAAAAACTTTGATACTATTTCATTCTATTACCGATTTTTACTAATGTTCGAAGAACATTAGTATTAAAATCGATTCGGCCAAAAATTCATATTTCTATATATATATATATATATATATATATATATATATATATATATATATATATATATATATATATATATGTACAAAAAATTTCAGTGAGATAATCTCGGGAACGCGCCATTCGATTGAGCTGAAACTTTCAGGATACATTGGTGTATATGCAGAATAGGTCCAGGTCTCTTTAAATGTCAGTTATTGTAAACCTTTTCGCGCCGGCGGGCATTTAAGTGATATTTTTAATATACCTATTATTTCGTGTACAAATGATTTTCGCAAAAATAAAGTTAATAAAATAAATTTCTAACGTGTTTTACATATGAATCGGATAATGCTTTGGAATTTTTTAACCCTATGTGTGCGCTGGGTGCCTAAAAAGAGGACGGGAAAATTTGAAAATTTTTAAATTTCGATAACTTTTGACAGAGCTATTCAATCATTACCAAATTTTCAGGACATATTGATATTATCTAGTTGTAGATTTGTGTGGCTTTTAATGAGCGTGCTGGCAACTCTGTAGCTAGGGCAGGCACTGAAAGTGAAAACCTCCAAATCATCGTCTCTCTTGAAAAAATGCCGTTTCTTCAAAAATAAGCCTTTCATATGTAAATCTTGTGCTTTGTTTACATAACCAAAAAAAAAAAAAGATATGGTATAACGGGCACGCCTGGCAACCCTTGCCCAATTTACCTATATTTTTAGCATCAAAAACTTCTGTTCACGGAAACTCACGATCCGATGGGCAGAATTATTTGAAATTCACAGCATGTATTGACCTTAAAAAGGACCAGGTCTGATAGAAGTGATTTTGAAATGCGGGCGATTCTGTGCCAGTGGTGCCATCTTGAAAAACCACTAAAAAAGATAACTGTTTTTAGCCCTATAAATTCTGATTGAATCGTTCGATTTTGACGAAACTTACACAATTGCTGGACCTTACTTTAAGCCACGTTTGGTAGAAATTTGGTCGAAAAATTCGGTTGGAGCTGCCAGCTATGATAATTTTGGTGTCTTCATTTTGAAAAAAAAAATTTGGAAGTGAAAACATTCAAACCATCGAATATTCAAAAAAATGTCCGTTTTTTACAATAAAACCAATCTGTATATAAATCTTATGTTTTATCTACACGTTCAAAATAAAACTTTGGAAATTTCATGTCGGACAAGAACGGTAACCCTCTCCCAGTTAACCTATATTTTTAGCATCAAAAACTTCTGTTCACGGAAACTCACGAACCAATAATCAGATACAGCTAAAATTTACAGAATGCATTGGACTTAAGTAAGACCAGATTTGATAGAAGCGATTTTGAATTGTGGGCAACTCTGTACCAGTGGTGCCATCTTGAAAAATTACAAAGAAAAAAAACTGCTTTTTGCCCTATGAAATGTGAATAAGTTACCAGATTTTCATGAAATTGACACAGAAGCTAAACCTAACTCTAATCTCTGTTTGGTGGAAATTTGGTTGAAAAATTTGATTGGTGCTACCAGCTATGGTAATTTTTGTGTCTTTGGTTTTGAAAATTCGCTCAGGAAAATAAAACTTTTTGCACTATAACTTCCAGTGCAGTCATGAAATCAATACGAATTTCATACAATTAATGAAACCTGTCATAAACATTATTCAGGCCAAATTTGGTTGAAAAGACACGATAGGGTTGCCAGCTATTGTTGGTTTTGTGTTTAATTGCAATATCTTTATTAAGCGGTTTTATCGTAGAATTTTCAAATGGTAATGATATTGTAGTGACAATAAACAGCAAATATTAAGCTTTCGATCATTTGAAAAAACTCGCTGCAGGTAACCCTAAATTTCTTTATACTCCTATAACTTCGAATGTAATTAAACAACGTGAAGCAGATTTGATATATTCTTGGATTTGATACTGGCGAAAGGTTGCCAGCACGAGTCGGTTGTGCTACTTTTGTATCAATAAATGCTTACAGTTAGTATACATACCGGAAACATTTACAATGAAAATAAATAACCGATGTTACAATTCGCAAAGTTCTGCAAATTTTTCGGATCGCAGCCCCAAACACCAAATTCAGTTACAGTGCTGCAGGCACTGAGCATTTTCTTCATTGATGTTATATGAGATGCTGCTTTCAAAATTATGTGAAATAAGCAACTGATAACGAATATAATTAACCCGTGTTTTGCTCTCATAAACGTTGAAATTCATGCCAGTGGTAATATCTGAAACCTTGCACCATATGAGTTATAATGCATTCTTAAGACGAAAGTAAAACGTGGCATTTGAAACAGTTTGGCCGTAATAAGCAGCACATGTGGTGGAATATGCACTCAAAACCTGCACGATTCTTCTACTGTTCTTCGAACATTAGTGTTTCTAGCGGTTCAGGTGCGCTAGAGTTTTTTTTTAATTATCTTTTTTGCAGAAGTAGTAACGATGAATGAAAAAACTTTTATATAAGTATTTCGGTTTTTTGTAAGTATTTCGGTTTTCTTGACTACCACCGAAGTTGGTCTATTCATTGTCTGGTAGACTCTTTGCTTCCTTGAACGCTATATAGGTTTCGGTCATAGATTTTTTACCGGTCTGTGCACTAAGCGGTTCTGTACATCACTAGGGTGCCAATAAAGGTGGAGAGATATGCTGTGTTATACATTCAGTTCAATGTTGTATATTGGCACCGCTGTACTTCCTAATATATCATAAACACCTCCCCATCGTACATTAAGTGAGCTGTGTATCTTCTTCTTGGGAAGTAATTTGTCTGCTCACTTTAGTTTTTAGCGCTCGTTCCCGAAGCTCTTTCGTCTGTGTCAGAAAACTAAATATTCGTTTTGGCCACCGTTTCCAAATTGTCTTAGGAAGCACCTGTGTCAAACCATCTCTAATGGGATAATAGTTGAGAGAGGCGTCAGCAACGCGCTAAACTGTTCATCAGTTAAATTCAGCATGCTAAGATGAAAAACCAAATGTCTGTCTTGATAAACGGTCATGGATGTGATGAAACTCTCTTTTGTACCTGAGAGGCCCAGTATGGTGAAAATGCTTCCATGGTAAATATTGTTAATACGCACCGCTTTAGGACTGAGGAGTTTAGCCATAAATTACCCTGTAAGCAGCGTATTACAAGAGGTTATCTATTGACGCAGTTGTTGAATCACTACTTGAATGATTTGATTTGTTGGTTCACATTGCTTAGAAGCTACCATTGCTCTTGGTTGGATTGGTAAAAGTTCCTTTGTCTCGTTCTACTTCTTGCACTGCTTTCCCATCGCTCTTTTTAACAGAATCAGGTTTTTTGTGTTCTGAGAAAATGAAATGCAGTACTCAAGATTTGACTCGTATTAATTTCGACAAGTCATCTTTAGGGTTGTCGCTCAAATCTTTATGTTGGTCCTGGAAAATAACTTTTCTTTTGTCTTATTTTCCATTTGCAAAAATCAATTCGGTAATGCTGCTTAGCTTGATTCATCTATTGGATTGCTTACATACGCCAGCTTATTGTTTGTACCGATACAAACAGCTAAATGTAGGGTTCAGCCAAGGACTACCAAGGAATATCATACCAAGGAAAATGCTTTTCTTGTTTGAACCCGTATTCCTTGTGCACTGCAAACAAAAATTTACTCTATATCTCAGCTCTACAGAGTTCCTTTAGACGTGTTAATTTGTTCGTGGATGCTTATATTCGCCCGAGGTCCATCCAACTTGGTATCGAAACATTGATAGCTTCCTTTGAGATAGTGCTCCTTTCATAGTGCACCACAATTATATTTCTCTCACTTAGGTGTGCTTAGCTGTTCGCACAATCACTCGTTTTTATATTCAAGGAATCGATCAAAATCTACACTGCTCATACTGCATCTGGTACCACTGATAGTTCTCGACTCATCCTCTCGTTGTCTCTTTGTATTTTTCCAGGCTCTATAGGTCTCGTTCTGAAACTTCCTTCACTGTGCTACCGCTCTACCAACCAAGCTGCTTTCTGTTTGGTACAATCTAGAATATAAAATGATTGCACAACTGGCAAATAATCTACCACTCAGTGCTGTCATTTTAGCATTTGGACTATCATTCCAAATTATTTTAAAACGGCATTCGGGATTTGGAGTTAGCATCTAGCATAATTTTGGTTTGATAATAATCCCTCATTCATTTATTCATAATGTCGCCCATAAAATCATTCTCGAACATATTTGATAGAGTATTCGATAGAGTATTAGATAGATTCTTATGAAAAACTCAAGTGTAAACCAACCCGTGGTCGACTAATTAATCCCAAACTCCAAATTGATATTTAAAAAAATATTGGAGAGAAAAAGATTTAGATGCAAAAGTAATTAACGCGCCAAAATGGCGGCCGAAAGCCAAAACTGTGAACCAGTCCACACAATCCCTTTTTTTACTGCTGGGAGAATGTCCGCCAGTGAGAACTGGTAAATATATAAGAAATACCAGTGAATCTTAAAATCAAGAGGTCAGCATATGCATCAGCTGCTTGCAAAACATATCTGGCCTGGTTTAAGGGGCCTTGATTTAACTGGTTTAGATAAGTTTAGAATATTCTTGATATGTCATATTTGAACCTCTAATTTATAATATTGTCATATCGAATCATGTTTACTTTAATGCAATAATAGAGCATGATTTAGCGTTATGATTTTACCGGATCTGACATTATTTAACATTAAATACAATCACATCTGGCATTTTCGGAAAAAAGAAATTGGCAGCACTGATACTACCTATTCATGTTACCTTTTCTAATTTTTCTTTTCATTCCTGTTTTACTTTCTAAAGATTTAATGAATTTCGCTGGTAAAGCACTGACTAATTCTTTCAACATCTGATTGTCCCATTAAACTTTATTGCCACTAATCTGGCTTTTGAAAGCATTTTGGCTAAGCATAATATATTCAAATGAATTTCAATGATTTTTAAGTACAAAAAATCAACCGAAAATAATAGCTTAGAATATTTCGAGCGTTACGTTACCAAAAACATTTTCCGCAAGTGGAATCAACTACTTCAGAAATTAACAGTCGTATCTTGGCGATAGAGTTCGGTTTCAAATTTATTTCCTTGACTGCGAAAAATAGAAAAATCTTTTGAAATGCCATATAAAACTACAACGTTATATAGTTCCAAAGCTCAATAAAAGCTGGCATTGATTTAACAACAATCCCAGAAATAATCCCAGGGAAAAATCCCATTCGAAAATAGAGCTAGAAATAAGGGACACTGAACTTTTAGTCGCAGAATTATTCCATAAAACTTTGAAACTTACTTGGCCTGGCTTTACCCAAACTTTCAGTTCATGATCCTTCTAATTTGCTGGTCAGGTGCAACGAAGATGCATACCAAAAATTGTTATCGGAGGTATAGGAAAAAAAAGCTGTGATAAGCAAACCTCTGTAAGAAACCTACAAGCGGCAATGGAAGAATCGTAACGATAACGGCTTGAGTCTTCTCGAAGAATCAGCTCTCGCATAGTAAAGAAAGATAAAATGACTCCAAAAGACTTCATAGTCTGAAAAAACCCACGTGGTAGAAGACAAATAAAGGATAACACTCTGTAAGGATTTCCTGTTTTGGATTTCAGTAATTCGATGGGTGGCTCAGAAAATATGATTGAAACCTATGGAAGAGTAAACAACATTTAATGGTCCTGTCTGAGAGAAAGGAGGAGCTTTCAAAATGTGTCTCAGTCCTTTGTAAAATGGCTTGGAATTTTAACCAGTAAAAAATACGTAACTGTCAATGATCTCTGAAAAACGAGAAGTTGTTCTCATGATAATTTTAACTGAAACCTAAAGAACTGAAACCCTATAGGTAGCTTCAATTCATGAACAGATATGCTGAAAAAATGATTTTTAAAATAATATGAAAGTGAGTGTACTAAATCTTAGCAAGATACAAAACCAAAGGGCTAAGAGCAATGGAATAAAAGTTAATTGAATACGATTATGAAATATCTAATACAAGCTAACTTTCAGTAATGGATGCCAAATTCATGGTATTGTTCAACGTTTTTGGTCATGTAGCCTATGTGGATGTGCCGTGTTTAGTATTTTTGTGCGTATCTTGGGCTTAGCTGCATTTTCTACATGTTGCGAATTCTTCCTATTTTCCACTGTTAAAAATTATTTGCCAATTTTTTCCCATCGTGAACCTAAGTCTGTGGTAGACCCACTTCTTCAAATCCCTCTATTCGTTTTAGGTGCTCTTCTGTTAAAATAATTAATTTTACTTTGAAAAAATATCAATCAATTGATGCATATTTTTTTCAAACTCACCCATTATAGCCAGTAATGTTCCAATTTATGTTGTAATTAATTAATGCTATCACAACCACCACATTTTTACCTTTTCAACATGCAATATAAAAAATGTATCAATCAGCACCATCAGCCGATTTCTAACCCTGAGAATCATCCATTCCATACCTTCTGATATTCATTCTACTCATATTCAATCCCCATATCAATGTACGCTACTATAGCCATTATCATCACCACCACTACAAAATAATACAATATTTTAATTATGTTTGCGTTTATTTCAGGATTCCGGATTCGAAAGTTTACTTGATCAATATCTCGAAACAGTCTATCCATTTTATCATGAGAAAACAAAGCGAGTTTTGGTGCGACAAGCACGAGATATTCTCGTTTGTACTTATCATGGATGTATGAGGAGTTTCGAAATTAATTTCCTAGCTCCACTTGCCAAGATGCTGTCGCAAATTAAAGAGGGATATGAATATGGCCAGGTTAGTATTCGAATATGTAGTTTAAGTTTATTGAGATTGTCAAAAATATTAATTGATTCATATTACTTTCAAACTAAGTAGAGATATAATATTGCTAATTACTAATTTTTTAGTGCATTTGATACATTATTCTTAATTTTATAATAGATTATATTTCAGTTGATTTCAAGTGAACTACTGAAGAAAATCAAGCCTTTTTGGTATAATATTTTAATTAAATTAAAATTTAATTCATTTCAAATCGTTTGTAACTTAATACCACGACCAGAGTAATAAATTTACTTTTTGAACAAGCCTTTCACGCCATACATTCTACGGATAATTGCTCTGGACCTGATTTTTAAGAGCACATTCAGGGAAAGATTAAAAAATGTTCGAACTAAAACTCTATACGGACTCCAAAATATAAAAATATTTAAAGCCTGCTGCATGGAGCTGTAAATATTTACGATATTTTCCTAACCTGGCATCAGCTTCTAAAATATCTACAATTTTCAATGCAATGGCCTTTGATTATATTAAAAGAATTATTCTCTAAGCTAGTGAAATTTTACAAAAAAAAATTATAGAACTCTAGATAAAGTTTCATCTGATGGAATAGGAACCAATTGTCACAAAGAATATTTTTTAAACTCCTAAATCTTTAAACAACTCAAAATATTTCAAAATCGAATTTATATTACCGGTTCTGTCCTCTTATTCATTTTACCACGCCTGTCCTCTAAATGAGTGAAAGAAAAATATCAACGAAAACGTCACTTTTGTCTCTTCTTTTTGCTTGGAAAGTTTTTTATCCGAAATCTGTTCTGTTATTTTTCTTATTTTCGGCAAATTTTCGCCCACCATAGTTAGGAACTTTTATTCAAAACGTTTTTACCCGAGGAATTAGGGAATAGGCCTACTGATTTTAATATTTTCTGGTTTTTATTTTCTGCATTAGATAACCTGAAAAGCTAGCTTTTGTTAACTGTAATCCAAAAATAAATATCTTTCAAAAATGACAAGTGAAAAGTTAACCCCCTACTATGCCCGTGAATTGAAAAAGCCTCATTCCTTTATTAAAAGTTAATAACGAAATTTTTAATAAGTAACTAAAATGATACTTAAATGAAATGGGGGAAAATATCCTCCTAAATGTCGAGAAGTCTGTCAATTTTATAATCGGGAAAATTCTAGCTAAGTTAGATTATAATTTTTTTAAAAAATATTGATTAAAATATTCCCAGAGTTTTTTAATCAATTCTGGTACAACTTCAGAATCTACAGTGTGATTGAGACTTAAAATAAAGATAAATCAACTTGTTTGTAGTAATGTAAGGATTAAATTCGAAAATTCTTTCTAGACAACTGAAAAACATTTAGCTTATCTCACAGAATATGATTGCTTTCTACCGTGGTTATTTACCTGTTTCGTATCGTATAACCGCCTTAAAAAATTGTATTAATTTCGGTCGAATAATATGCGTATTTTTTTGAACCTCTATCCAGAACAGAACTGTGTAGTACCATTGGAAAAAACAACAAGTGCTGCCCCAGTGAATTCACTGGGACAGTATTATGTTCTGCATAGGTAGTTCATGGGCTCACGCATACAGTGTGCTGATATTTGCGAAAGTCTTCATAGCGGTTGGTGCAACTGTTTGTTTTGAATTGATTTGAATTGATTCTGGTCTTCTCTATCGGCCATTATGATTTCACCAAACGAACTTGCAGATAAACCATTTTGAAAATCGCTATAATAACGGCATTGACAGTTAAAATTCATTGAGTCGTACCAAATTTCGCACAACCGCAGCGAATGTAGCAACCTAAGCGAATGTACCAACTGTTCTGTTATCGATCGTTTTTTTTTTGCCCCATTTTCTATTCTACTCTACAACGGAGCAAAAAAAAAAACGTACCAAATATATATTAAAAGATTTATGCAGACAAAATCATATTTATACATATTTTCATCAAAACTTTCATGATTGAATAGAATAATCTTTTCTGAAAGATAAAGTGTAATTGAATTGTTTTTTTCAAATACCAAGTAAAAGAAGTGAAAGTTTTCTATTAATATTATTACTAGTATAGGGTAAGACTTCATTTTAGTATTCGGATTAGCTTCAAGTGATAAAATTCACGAATTTACCCCCAAAAACTTTTTATTTACAATTTATTACGCAAATGTCCAAAATTATCAATTAGGGTTTGAACGTATAAGATCTGAAAAATTTCGAAGCTAGAGAAAAGCTAAAGAGCATTAAACAATTAGTCAATAAGTTTCGATTCTTCTAGCTTTCAGTATAAAATGTTTTAATTAAAAGACCAATTTTTCCTTTAGAAACTAGCTATTTCTTGGGACATATCGATAATTCAAGACAGTTAAGAAGATTGCAAATATTGATGTCTATCAAGAAATTGAATTATATCTACTTTAAGAAAGATATTTCGATCGTAGGCAAATCATGATAGTATCCGAAATAGTTTCCGAAGTCAGAAATTAAAATTCATTATATAGTGCAGTGCTAATAGAATCGAAGCCACAGCATTTGTGATAAACAAAAAGAAGCTAATCTTGGCTACCAGCTGCTGTGTCACCACTTCCGAAATATTTTACCTGTAGTAAAAATAATTACAATGTTTTTTACTTACTCTCGTTAAAATATACTGGTATTTATATTTCGAATTTTACTGTAAAATATAGCTAGGTTTTTTTTTTACATATTTCCGCACCATAATATTGTATTTCCCTAGGAAAATATAAATTTTTGCTTGAGAGATTTCAAGAAACAACAAAAGCTGTTTTTGATATTGATATTCGATTAGGTTGTAGCTTTATTTCAGGATACATTTGTGCATATGCAGAATAGGCCCAGGTCTCACCAAGTGTTAATTATCTTGAAACTTTTGTCGCCGGCGGCCATTTTAGTGATATTTTAGATATGCCTATTATTCTATCAAAAAATAGTTTTAAAAAAAACTAGGTTTGCGAAATGAATTTCGAACGTGTTCTGAAAAAAGTCTTGATAAGGTTTTGGAAATTTTTAAGCTTGTGTTTGCGCTAGATGACTAAAATGAGATCGGGAAAATTTGAAATTTTTTGAATTGCGATAACTTTTGATAAAGCTATTAAATCATTACATAACTTATAGAACATAGTGATGTTACTAAGTTGTATACTTATATATGAATGTGTTGGCAACCCTGTAGCTATGACAGGCGCTGAAAGTGAAAACCTTCAAACCATCGACTTTCCTGAATTTAAAGAGTAAACTTATTAGTAAATTATGACTGATATATTTGAAGTAAAGTCTATGAGAAAATCAAGGTGTAATACCTAACTCATATGCAATACATGTAGTCGCTGTGTTTAAGTTTTCGCGTGTGATATTTTCCTTTTAACGTCCGTTTGGTTCACTTCAAAGCCACCTTATGCATGAATAAAATTTAGACGAATACTGCTTATTGAAGTAGTAGTTGCAAAGAAATTGAAAATTGCTTAAATGCAGATATGCTAGTATGACTTTAAAATCAGTGTTATCATTAATTTTGTGTTGGAATCTGTTTTAGGTAGAAAAAACAGATAATGTTTCAGAATTATTTTTTATACAACAATTAACATAATATTGCTCTTCCTTCTGCTGGTAACTTCAAAGTTTCACAAATTTTTATAGAAATATGAATAAATTGGCAGTATTATCCCGTCGGTAACTAACTTTAGGATACCCTTTTTCTTCTTCTCATCAATGGTAAGTCTCTTGGAATAAGTTTGCATCAGAACAGGACTCACGCTCCTATTGCCCCTTTTATTCCTTTTCTTCGCCTCCTCCCAGGCATGTGATCCATAGGATGTTTTGCTGTCGTCTTTAATTACTTGGGAGTCCTTCAGAGCTTTTGTGTCAAAAATAATCCTCATGACTCACCTCATGAACCAGGTATGGCTTGCCACTTTTCTTTGCCGTTTTCATGACCATGACGTATAGGGAAGGTAAGTATATAGGTCCGCTTCGGAGTGTTCTTTTAACTTCTTTTTCAGTGCTTGAGTGAGCAAAATACCCCTCGTTTTGGGTGTGGCCCTTTACTAAAAATTTGTATGTGATAGATTTTATGTTTTTTAATGTTGTAACAGCATATTTGTATATTGCCATCATAAAGTAATTTTTTGTTGTTCCCAACAATTATCGCTGTAAAAGACGACTTTTATTGGACAGTCAGCCTTGTCATGTAAATGTTGCAGATATTTCAGCACACAGCTGCCGCCCTTCAGTTCAGCAATTGTTAAATTGTAAACGACTAGCTTTGAAATATAGTAGAAGGAAGACGACTCCCCCTGCCTGTAGGTCGTATACTGCTACGACGGCTGAATCTGTGGTTTTCTTGT
Source organism: Nemotelus nigrinus (assembly GCA_947369275.1). Lineage (NCBI taxonomy): Eukaryota > Metazoa > Arthropoda > Insecta > Diptera > Stratiomyidae > Nemotelus > Nemotelus nigrinus. The sequence goes on along the minus strand of OX376373.1, from coordinate 54,440,137 downwards.
CATTCACTTTTTCCAGTCTGGACAAGTCCTTTTCTAGAATATGAATATCATATTTTTTTGTATTTTGTTTCGTGTTTTGGTAAATGAGACAAACATCACACTGATCCATCTTCGGTGTGAAAAAAGAAAGGTTGTATGACTTGAAAATGGCTCTGTACTGGCAGTAGCTGATTGCTGCAAGGTTTGACTCATTTCTTTCTTTTAGATTATCTTTTTGAAGTTCGGCGATAGATTTCCCAACATTGATATACTCCAGAGAGCTTTGAGATCTGTAATAATGACTAGAAATTCTGGGAATTTTTTCTATGTGAACCTTTGCACTCTTCACGAGTTCTTTATCCAACTTTCGATCCTTTCCACGCTTGCCTCTCATTTCCAAGCTTAGCACACCTGTGCTTTTGTCTGTTTTTTTTTCAAAGTTTGTCCGAATAGCTCTGTCCGATAGGTCAAAAGTGTTTTTAAAAAATTGGTTGCAAACCTGTATTTTTTCTCCACTTTTTGCTATCGAGTATGATTGATTAGAGCCCTTTTTCCTTTTACGATTCAATGTAATCCTCTGATACTTGGTAAATGCTGCCGGTGTGCTATCTTTTATGAATTATCTTTGTCTTTGCAAGTTTCTCATTCCCCAAAACATAGCAAAAATCTCTTTCTGATAGTTCTCATCAATTTTTTCAGTGCACTTGAGTTTACAGATGTGGCAAGGAAACTTCATGGTTCGTTTGTTCACTCTTCCTGAGGTTTCGGACTCATATTCTTCTTTGCTTGAGTTCTTTTATTAAATTTGCTTCTTTTCATCTTTCTTGTAATTGGTTTGTTTACATTTTCGATTTCAATCCCAGTAGCCGGTTCATCTCTGCTTTCGTTGTCACTTTCGAAGCCAGAATTTGATGTATTATAATCGTAGTCCACTTCATCGTCATCAGAATTATGAAATGAGTCTTGGTCTTCCTCATCAGTAGAGTCCGTGTTAATATTGTTGTTGACACTGTAGCTTTAAGTCCCCCATAATTGACATGTAGCAATATCGTCGGCCAAACCAGTCTTCTAAGCTTCTACCGGATCAACCGCAGTCAAGTCAGCCATCATTAGTGCAGTAGCTTCACATTCTAAAATTTAAAAAATCATATATTTATCTATAAGCCACCAATGATAATGCAAACGACGAACAGTATTGATTTATATACATCAAAATGACAAAAGCCGGAACTTACCAGTCGAAGGTCTTTTTTCAGTCTCTTCTTGTATATGTTCACATTCTACTCATTCGTAATTAGAGAGTTCTTGTAGTTCAGTCAAATCAGTTTTAGGAACAGAAACAGAATCAGTTTTAGTAGTTTTAGGAACATTTTTAGTAGTCCTTTCAGTATCCATAAATAATGTTGGAAGCAATGGATCAGGCAGCTTATTAACCCAAGTTTTTACATCCATTAGCCCTATAGGAACTTCTACAGGATCTATAGTAGTCAAGTGAGCGTTCATTGATGCAGTAACTTCACATCCTAAAAAATATATTATAAATATATAATGAAACGACCTAATTAGATCAGCAGAACACATTTCAAGCTTTATTTCATAAAAATCGGGAGTGAGGTTCATTTCTAAACAATTACCGTAGTTAGTTTAAGTATCTACCTAAAAGGATCGATTTTGAGCCTAGTAAGCCGTAATACATATTGCACAACGATACGTAAGAATAAAATAAAAAAAAAAATAATTCAAAAATATCACCTGAAACTTTGTTTTGATACAATTCAAACTGAATTATTGACTATTTCGATTTTAAGTAACATTTTGCTTTATGCGCCAGGAGAAAATTTACCTGGAAACCGATATTTTGGCATATATGCTGGTTTGTTTTAGTGTGGGCTTATATAAACGCCATAATCCTAAGTGCAAACCGAATTATTTGCCAATAAGTCATATCTGTGTATTGATGAAAATGTACTATTGTGAGATAATTCAGTTTTACTTACATGATGGACGTCTTTCCTCCTTGAAGGTTTTAAAGCGACTGGCGTTTTGCGCAATAGATCTGTCTTCTGATTAGTGTGGCCAGATATTTGCGAGAAAATATAGCCCTATTTCAAATTTTCATAGCCCAAAATAGCCGAGATTTCTTTTTTTAGCCCAAAAACTGCCACATCAGATTTATAACTAAATTAATTCATTTAAGCTGATTAAACTATAATATTTAAATCCATAAAATTCGTACGATAACATAAATAACATAAATGCTCTAATTGTAGCACTGAAGTCGTTTCAAACAGCAAACATTTTCGATAACATATATAGATACAATTTTATTCACAAAGTATTTGAAAAGGGAAAAATGTGAGTAAATTACAGGAACTGTGTGGAAATTTTAAAAAAATCCTTGAAAAAATAAGTGTAGAGGGACACTTATTTTTTTAAGGACTTTCCTAGAATGTTCATACAAAAAATAAAAGCTTGCAAAAACAACTTGCAAATTTAGGTGGCACAAAAATTCAAATAGTATAAGCATAAGTCTTAAAGGCTAGAAAGGCTGAGTATTTTATTTAAAATGTAAATATTTTATCCGATTTCATACCTTCAAAACTATGAACGCCAGTTTTGAAATAAATTATTTTTTTGACTAGACGATCAGCTGTTAACATTATGTTTACTTTCAAAGGGATATATACGTCAAACAATTTCACCTGTGGGTCTCCAAGCGATACTTTATTCCAAGCAGATCGTAGTTACCAGAGAGCTCCAAACATAGATACTAATTTTATTGAGTCTGAAGAACGCTCAGTATTTTTCAGAGCTCACAATATGAGGTTCATCATATAAGCGTAGTAATTTAGTATTATGTTTGTTTTAATCATCTGATCTAAGGGCTGTAAATAAGAAGTGCAAATAGGTGGAAAAAATTGCAGCTTTTTTTGTCTTCCAGATTATCAATGCTATCATATCTAGCTTTATCAAAAAAGATGATGATGCTTCGATTTTGTGTTTGCATTTCAATATCAAGTGTGTATCCATTCTTTAAAAATAGCACCCGTCATCTAAGATTTTGTGTTAGCTCGCCAAGTTATGCCCAACGATCTTGATCTTTCAGTTTTTCCTATGCAGCTTCCATTGCAACTATCACGAGTTTCTTTCAAGGTTTTCCATATGTACATTTTTTCTATTTAAGACGTAGTCATTTTTGAGGTATTGCTCTAAAAGATACTCCTGTCTCATAAAGATGATAGATATTTGAAGCATCATAGTCATCACATAACAAACTTAGCTGTTACTGAAATTCCTGAACTGTGTCTAAATAAACATCAGCTTCTTCGCCACAAAGCGTGCCGTAATGAATATTGTAGTCCTTTTTAACGGATTTTAGCATTCTGCTCGATGCCTTGAAATCACAAAGTTTTAATTTTGTAGTGATTTGACGGGCTTTACTGTGAAGTATCTGGCCGGATATTGGCAAAGTATTGGAGCGTATCTTAGAAAACCATCGTTTTAGTTGGTTTTTGTTATTTTTTTTAAATACGATGCAGCTGACTCTTAATAATTTTAAGGCTATCGGCAGTTTTTCTTTGGAAGAGCAATTGTTTGTCGGATGATTGTATTACTTCTAACTTATTCCGAACACTTAGGTCGTTGTATTTTGCACTCATAGTAGATTTTTTCAGTTGTTTTGACGTTGCTTGAGCAAACGTTCAAATATTTACATCATAATTATCAAATGAATTGCAGTCATACTTGCTTAAAGGCAAAACATACAATAATGCTGATATAAACCAATATTTTATTATTTTCAGAATACCAATAAAATTCAAGCTATCTATAACGTCCTGAAATCAACACATTAAATAATTTTTCAGCAGAAAGCTATGCAGAAATTATACGTAAAATTTTCTTGACCTTGAACAGATAATATTTTCTGGAAAACTCATTTTGCACAATTTTTTATGCTGGTCTTAAAACTGTTATTGGTCCGATTAGCGAGTACTACTGAGCAAATTTTTGTGCACCTAATCTGGTTTACAGTCCAATTCTAGAGGTTGCCCGATTACAGAGTGAATTTTCTTCAATAAATAGTATGTGCCGTGATGTTATAGTTCAATTGTTCAGGTGTTTCGATCATACAGTGTCCCGATTATTAGGTTTTACTGAATAAAAATAGATAGCCCAAAAACCGCCAACCCACGAAATGAAAAAACGTCCCGCGAATTCAAATTTTAGATAGGTCAATTGGCGAGAAATAGGCCAATCTGGCCACACTGCTTCTGATAAACAAAATGGCTATTCCCGCGTAAATGTATACCAGCACAACACCATCTGACGGATTTTTATTCAACTATACGATATGCCAGTTCGATATAGCGATGGGCGTTTCTGTTGTTTTCAAAAAACGAAAACAAACTGTTTTTTTTCAAAAACAACTGTTTTTTAAAACTGTTTGAATTAACGAAAAGAAACAAATTTTATGCTGTTCCACAATTAGAGTTGGGTCGTACTAGAACTTTCACATAATAGGTATAACGAGTACGAAAAAATATCTATTCCAAATACCTGTTTGAAGTATGTACATATATACATACTATGCATACGATTTGCAGTAATGTAATGAAACAGACTAATATGTCCTCCTCCACGCTCCAGACACAACGTTCCCAAGCTAGAATGGTGATGGTGCAAGGTGACCTTCAAAGAATACCGAGTTATTAGTCTGTGCAGCTTGTCCGTAACTTTCCAATGGTCGGTCATTTATTTGGCAAGTCTTTCTCCAATCTAGGGGCCATCCAAAGAAAAACGATCAAATTCAATCAATTTAATTTTATTATATGCAAAAAAAAACACCTCATGTATTCGTTCAAATGACAAAAGTAAAAAAATTACTAAAATATGACCAACTAATCCTGTTGTCATCTATATGACTTTTCATCGAGCGATCTCTGATACTAAACTTTTCCTGGCTAATCTAAAACAGTTGGATTTCCACTTCGCCTCACTGAAGTATGAAGTTTTTATTAAGAAAAAAAAATGTTTCGTTTATTAAACATGGACCCACTAGGGGGCCAACCTTTTCCGTAAAGCTGGGCATGAGTCCAGGGGCACCCTACCTCCCGTGGTCGCGTAAATTTTACAACCCCAGTGGCGACCTGCAGTCACGAGGAGGGCCTCAGCAAATCCGGAGACGCCAACTGATGAACCAAAAAGAATCTCAACCTTTTCCTCCTTGGCACTTTTAGTGCTACTTCTAGTTTTTCCGGCGGATTTCATTTTTCCGTATCTTCGAAACTAGGCCGCTTTTTCCCCAGACTTGTATGGAAATTTCAACCAAAACAACTCAGAAAGGTCCCCAAATTCATGGTAGATCATAAAAAAAAATTTTGGGAAAAAATTGACGTTTTTGCCCAATAACCCCTATCAAAAAATGTTTGCCCTTAAAATATCACAAATATACTCCCCACCACTTCCAATCATCGAAATCGCGGTAAAGGCAGTTTTTGCCAAACTATGGCCAAAAAACCCCTTACTCCCCGACAAAACCGAAATTTTTATTTCACAGCGATATGGCTTGGCTCCGTTATGTCCCAAACCACTCTAACCCAAAATTGGCCGATTTTGTCCAATCTCAGCTTCTTTTGCCCTAAAAACTTTTTGAATATTTGAATAAAATACTTGCAAGTACGAAAATACTCGCAAGTACGAAAATACTGTTTTCCGCAGCTAAACAGTTTTCCACTGCCAAACAGTTCGTTTTAACAAACAAAAAACGGTTCGTTGAAAACAAACGAAAAACGATACGTTTTTAAAAAACGGTTCGTTTAAAAAAAAAAAGCGAAAAACGATTCGTTTGAGCAAAACGAAAAACAATTCGTTTTAGAAAAACGCTTAGTTATAGAAAAACTATTCGTTGTAGAAAATCGGTTTATTTTATAAATGCTGTTCGTTTCAGAAAAAAAAATCGTTATAGAAAAACTGTTTGTCGCTGTTTAGAAAAACTGTTCGTTCGTTTTTTGCAGCCAAACGTTTTTTTCAAGCTGTTTGGCGTTTTCGAGCCCATCAGTAGTTCGACATAAAAATAGACGGAAAACCATTTTTTTTTTTTTGACACCAACAACTCAAAAACTCAATTTTTGCACATATGCCGGTTTGATTTAACAGCGATGATATGATTATTTTCACACTTTAACTGGCTTGCTTTTCTTAAAAATAGTATTATGACATTACATCAAATCTACATGTATCTAGATTCGTTGGATATCATTCTAATCTTAAATATTCTTCTCTCTAACGAAATTAGAATCATATTCATGTCGCAAAAAAATTGCATGTTGTTGATCAGTGTTATCGTTAGAGCTAAAACCAATTCCATGGCTAAACAATACTAAAACATACTATTTTGTACCTTGTGATGACAATTCGATTACTTTATCGGAAGCTGTCACAATAGAAGTTTTCAATAATATGTTATATAAAAACAGAAATATTATGAATATTCGGTCTAAATATTGTTAATACGAATTTATTTTATTTTTTATATTAAAGTCCAAAGAACTGAAAGAATCCTCTTACGTGCATTTAAGTGTATTTATTGATTAGATACATATGTCAGTGAATTTTCCGCTTTTATAAATATTTGATCTTACCTGGCCGTTCACCGCAAATGAAAACAAACTTGACTTGCGCTCGCATCTACATATGGGATCGCTACAAAATATCTTCTCTCTTTGGCATGAGAAAAGATATCGAATTCAGCCTGCACACTCTTTGTTCATGCAACATATTCTCTTTAGACGCTGAATGCACTTAAATGCATTAAAATGCACCCGTACTCTTACTACTCCAGCATATTCAGCCCCAATCGAAGAAGAGTTCTCTCTCGCAGCTTTGCTGTTTATGTCGAATCGTATCTTTTTGTACGCAAAGTATCTTAACTGAGTTGTGATCTCATCTCTGGGACTCGAACAGAATTCCATTTCTACCAGCCAGATGTCGAGTGAATCATGAATGAAATAATGAATGAGGCAAAACAGCGGATGGAAGAGCTCAACGACCCCACGAAGAACACGGCGTAGAGTGGAGCTTTTTCGCGTTTCCCATTAATTCAGCAGCTCATTCGACCAGATGCAATGCATTCCGCTGTGCCGAGCCGCGACGGGCTTGATAGCCCGCGGAGTTTTTCGCGGACTCGCGGTTTGAAATTTTTGATGCGGTGCGCGAGATCGCATTCGAATCAAGTCGAGCCCGATGAGGCGGAAATTCACGGCGACCACAGCTGGTGCGGGTCATTCGGTTTTGAGCCATCATCGACCGTGGACGCGTTTTACGTTATAGTGATTGTATTGTGTCGCGAATAACGGAACCTTCATCCCTTTGCGTGAACAAGAAGTGCATTGTGTTGAATAAAGAAAACAGCTGAGCTGCGAATGCATATCGGTAATGGTGGTGACTATTTAGAACGTATATTGCCGTAGTAAATTTTTGCGTGCAGCCGTTCATCGCCTGGAGTGCATTTGAGACGTGCGGGTGCGCCAGACACCACCCCTCGAGTATCACACCAGGGGGTTGAGAAATGTCATCGTGACAGTGTCCAAGTGCGAGTGTTTACGATTCTATGCATTTCAATGAACTCGAAATCGAGTCCTAATTCGAAGTGTGTTGTTTATTTTGCCTATTGTGTGCACGGATGGTTTTCGCATTGAATTTCATTTGTATGCATTATACCTATATTTTTGTTCTGAATTGGTTGAATTGAAATTGAAATTGAAAGTGCGTTCTTGACTGCCGTTACTCGTGACTGTGGTGGATAGAGTTCATGCAAAGACCACGAACTCCTGTACACGATTTATCCTGTGAGTGTGCTCAAGTGCGTACGCTGTTGGATTTTGAATAGTGCTTATTGCTTGTGTCAAGGATTTCCCGGATGTTCTTAAAGTCCGACTACGATTTACAATTGGAATTTCCTTGAGTGAATTTCTTTTGAGAATAAAATATTTCTTTGTGGCGAAACGCTGTGTTTGCGGTGCTGCTAACTAACGGAACGTGTTTTTTTCTACGATCAGAAAGGAAGGATATTGAAGGGTTCGTAGATTGTTCTTTGTTTGATGAAACCAGTTTAAGCGTTGATTTTTTACTGAAGAGGATGTGTTCTATTGTTATAATGATTTTGATTGTTTGTAGATTATACACTTGTGAAAACTATAAACTAGTGGATAATAGGCGCGTTTATGTACATAGATGCTGGGTACATACTTATATAAAAGTGTTATCGTGAGATGAAAACCTCTTGTAAAATAATTCGAAGAATCATTTGGTTCATTTTGCCCGCCTAGTTTTGTTAGAACAGATATGAAAATATCCTTCTATATTGACTGGTGAAATTTATAATTAAGTCATTATCTGAATAAACGATTCATTGGGTCTGTTCGTGTACCTGAATATATTATAATATATTAAAATAGATTCGCAGCATGTCGTTTTTGTACTCTTGATGCAAGCAAAATTTTGGAACAAAAAAATATGTTGCTGCTGCAGTACTCGAACAGACCTATTTTACACATTGCTAAAATGAAATTTCAAACACATTTGTTACATTTCTATTTTCGTACTAACTCCCAGTGACCTCCGGAAAATGAAACTAAACTAACTCTGATGCTGCATATTATGCAAACAATTTCGTGAAAAATATTTTCGCGTTTACGTTTGAGTCAGTTCAACTGGACCACACACATCGCTTTCTTAATTTTATTTGAGGACGAGTACGCATATAATTTCCATTAACCTTTGCCCAAGCTCATCTATCTTCGGTGTCATTTGCATACTTTTTTAAGAGTGTTCTTCAAAAATTCAGTCACTTTCAAATTAATATGCTTTCCTTCTTCAAAATGCAAGATATACTTAGATATCTAGATATTTAATCGCAGTGAAAATATCAAATTTTTAAGACGAACGTTTAAATTTTGTTCGTTTTAATGAGCTTTTGAAGTATGATGACAAGCGATAAAATGAAATACAGAAATATGGGATTCATGATCCAGAATCGAGTTTTATTTTTATCCAAGTGGTAAATGCATTATCCATTTAGTGCTTTTGCAATGAATTCAGAATTACATGATTCTTTGTTATTTTGAATGGAATGCTAAACTCTGTGTTATTTTCGGCGAAACTGGTAGTCTGGATCAATAATCCTGCATACTATGAAAAATTCTAAGTTTCTTTCAACACTATTTATATGGGTAAGAATACGAGGCATAAAATCTTGAACAACATTGAAATTTAAAAACATAACCTGCAGTTCTTCTATGATGCAGAATCATATTTTCTTGGTGAAAATACGATATTAGATACAATGTTGCTTCAACGACAAAATCATTCATTGTGTGGTTTTTCAATATTGCCCAGCACCTGTGTAATTAACATCATCCGTCTACCATATACCTGGGTACTTAAATAATCCGTGCGGCACCTTCAAATCGATTTATGCTAATTCTATAGATTAAAGCTCATGAACAGTAGAGCCGCCCCGCACTATAAATCAGTTGAGTAAATATCGTACGTGCATACAAGAAAAACTCGTTAAGTAGGTCGCGTGATTGCATTTTGTTGTAAGTCATTAAAGCTGAGGAGTACATGAAATTAGGCCGCCAGGGGTGTGAGGGAAAATATTTTTTTTCACACAGCAATGAAATTTAGTTATATCTTAATATTTGATATTTTACAAAATTCAAGTTTGATCAGTTAAGAAATTTGTTCGAGAATTTTTTTGGTTTTGACTGCACTTATTTTCCTCTCTTAACTATGGTTGCAAAAAAGTGTTGCTCTCAAATTGTAGTTTTTGTTGATTTTGGGCTAATAAATTGTCAAATATAATGATAAATTTTATCGATCCCTTCGAAAAGGCAAAAACTTTAAACTATTTAGTTTTGTTTTGCATTTGCTGATGAGCTAAATTTGGTGTTTGCATAAACTCCTGTCCTGTTTTGAATATCTTTTTCAGAGTACAATGCACCAAATATTTATTCATGCATTGCAATATACATTTATTGCAATATACATTTTCTTACATACGATAGATTAACAAAACGGATCCATGGATCATAAAAAGAAAATGCTAAAAAAATGCTTTTAGCATCCAAACTGTGAAATTTTGTTAGCATTCGTTCTGGTTTTATCTAAAAATCTTTGAAAAAATAGACCAGGTCACTCAGTTCTTAGCTACTTATAACCCAAAAAAATAACTAACCTTATGAAAATCATATCATATAATCAACATTTTGGTGCAAAATGTTTGATAAAAATGCAATTGGTGATCACTTTACGAAAAAAAAATGAATAGAATGAAAGTGGATATTTTTGAAACATTATACAATTGCCTTGAACTATGAATTTATAGGATTCTGAAAATTTGAAGGAGAAGAATCTGAAAATTTGAAGGCTGCAGAAAATTTTAAATAAAACATTGTAGAAGCTGTCTGCAACGACAATAGTCAGCAAAAGCATTATGAAACATTTGTTAGCACTTGATTTGCTAAGTTTGGGCTATCATTTGAAAGCTAATCTAACAGCAAAAAATCTATTCTCTGTGGAAAAATCGATTTTGCTTGGTTTTTCGAAAATAATAATTTTAAATCACGACGCGACTAGCGGTAGCACAAAGTATAAATTTTTAATTAAAAAATATTTTAGCTTCTTTTTCTTAAATCATCTCCAAAATTTCTCGGACATTTTTCTAAAAATACCTTCAGAAAGAGCAGACAGTAAACATACAAATGCTTGTTGCAATTATAAAATCGTAGTTACTCTTGCTGATAACGCTGCGTTATGCAATTGTATGTCTGGGAAACGATTCCATAAAAGTTGCTCTAATATCTCAGACCGAGTGCTAAGAGTTACCAAAAATAGGAAAAATAAGTTTGAATTTGTATTTCATGCAAACGTAAAATTAATAAATATAAAAAAAACTGAATCACAGCTCAGGAACATGTTTCTTTTAATACATGATGTTAAAGAAAAAGAAAATGCACTGTCAAAGATGCATTCATTCAGGTACAAATTCTGCTATTATTGAAAAACTGGATTTCATACATAATAAATGCTGTGAAAAAGTATCCTTAACCGTCATGTTCTAGCGTTTTAAAATCGGTGCCATGTCCGGAAATAAAAGAAAAGTACAGATCTCAAGGACCCTCAAGACTCTTTTAATACCCTTAAATGATTCAAAAGTAATATAATACCCGCTAAACTGAAGGCCTTAATATTATTATCGAGAAAATTAAGGACCGAAAGAGTCCTTTTAAAATGAAACAACCAGAAAAAAGCTAAATTTGTAAATTTTCAGACTTCTCCCTTCAATCAGTGCTTACCACTAGATTAGAAAATAAAAATTAAGTACTCTAAAATAAAAGGAATAATTTAATTCAAAAATAATCAAAAAGTACATTACCGTTGATTGTGGTGGCAACTATTATAAGGACGAGTTTAATATGAAACGGTGTTATAAGTATGGCTCGAATAGTGCATGTTGCACGTATACTTTACATATTTCGGCTTTCAGAGCATATTTCGGCTTAAAATGCATATTCATCATTTTTGCTCTATCCAAACTTAAATTCGTAGCACTTATTTTTTCTTGCAGTATTTTACTTCCATATATGGACACAAATAAAACAGCAATAAAAACGATGACGTTTAGCATATGTTAAACCACTGCATATAAAACTTAAGAATACATAGTGTATCTGAATACATGTGTTAAGGGTATCGTCAAAGAAATCAAAATATTAGAATCGGAGGGGCTTAAAATCGTAGCATACACCGACATGATTGAAAATAGTCTCTACACCGAAATAAAAAATATAGTGAAACCAAACAAACTACGACTTTCACCGTTAAAAGTCATACAACAGCAAAAATTGTTGAATAAACAGCTACCTTCCTGTTTTTGATCTAGAAATGGATCGATTGTTGGAACAACGGTAGTGACTGTTGAAACGAACATCATTTAACAGAGATGATAGTTGTGTAAACAGATAATAATATGTCATAAAAACAGAACTCTTGTGGATTTGGCGGAAATTTCTGTTCAAATAGTCGCATATTTAACAGTTGTCTTCTCTCGATTTAAAACAAGATTCGGTTGAAAAAGTCAGATAAGCTTACCAGTACCCATTTTTCTTTAAAAAAAACTTTGGTTTGATTGGGTTCCATACAAGCTGATAGTTCAATTAAATAATCATTTTATGTATCAAATGAAAACAATATCATATCTTTTTTTTCTTATCAATACTTTACTGATTATCTTCGCGTACATCGTTTGGAAGCTTAATGTATAAACATATTGATTTTTTTTTTTAGATTGTAATGGCATGAAATTTCACAAAAAGTTTACAGTTGTTTATTGCTTAAGTTACCTATTCGATCACTCATGTTATAAACATGTAATAGAAAACTATCGAAAAAAGCAGTAATATTTAAAGTAACGTGATTTGTATTTATTGCACTAATATAAGACTGATAATGCTTATCAAAGCTATTTAGCTTTATTTCGGACGAAAGAATCATCAAGTTTTTCTATTTGCCTATAAACATCCCTTCAGATTTATATAAACGCAGTTTTTCCAATGATTTGGTTAGATAACGTTTTTTTTATAAACAGTTTCCGTATATACTACATTATTTTTCGCTTGGAAATTATCAACTTGTAAATTAAAAGTTTCGAAGTATCTCGAATAATGATTAATATCTAATCTAGTGGCATAAGCGTATGTAGGTTAATCTAAGAACCACTTATTCCAATCCAATTTAGCAATGTCAGGGGCCTGAAAGTACGTGATTTATTGATGGAAGAGATTGGAAAAGAGTGAAGGAATTACCATCAGCTGGCACGTAAAAAGAGATAAACCCAAAACAAGATCACTTTATCACATGCGAAAGTGAGAAAATATAATGTCAAACGACAGGTGAGAATGTATATATCCGTGTTAGCTGATAGGTGAGAGTGTGTTGGCGTGCGTATAATCCCATCAAGAAACAGTAAGCGCCGCGAACATGCACTGCCAACAAACGAAATTCTCTGTATTGGGTTGCATAAAAGTGTCGGAGATATTCCTTTTACTCGCCAAATGGTATCGAAAGTAGTATTCCGCGTTAACTACCTTATCGCTTACCATTTTAGTACTCAGAAAATGTATTAAGAAAAGCAATATTGCATAAATCGCCATTCGTTAAAATAGTCTCTTAGTCAAAGCACATGTATATTGCCTAGTGGGAATGAGAAACGTATTTGATCGTAGCAGAGTTGCTTGGCGGGGTATTTTGTGTCTTTTTCCAACTTGGACTTGAATATTGCTATTTACTTCTCGCAATCAGTGGGGAATTGAATTGCAATTCACGTACTTTCCGAGCTATATATAGTTCTTAAGCTATGGCAATGTCACGCGTACTATGCAATTGACGATTTGCTTCCACTTTCCGATGGTGCTGCTGAGAGGGAAAACAAAGAACTGATGCTAACACGTTCGTTCATTTTGATCCACAACATTACGTTTTTCAGTGCGGATGTCACTAATTTTCTCCACCAAACTTTGTGAAAGAGGTAGTGCAATTCTACCAAAATTGAAATATAAACGATAATAAATAAGGTGTCAGTTTGAGATCTAAAGTACAAGGCTGCAATTGAATACTCACCGTCTTTTTTCATTATCTTGACTTTTCCCCTCAATTTCACTTTTGTTCAAATTTGGTTGGTTAATGGGTAAATTTGGCCCAAGTCAGGCTCGTTTATATATAAAAATTCTTCTACCACAACACATTCGCCTTTTAAAAAAGAAATGAATCACTTGATCAGCACTCTTAGATCTTGATCAAAAACCTCAAAAAAATTTCACACAATTTATTCGTCCTCTAAGAATGTTGTATTGATTTTCCTTTTTCAAACAGCTCGATTAGCGGTATACACATTCGTCACATTTTAACATAAGGTACTGGAAATTGTCTTCCTGCATCCTTTAATACTATCACTTTTCACTAATAACAATTTTCACTAATCACACTTACAATACTATCGCAGCTTCGCGTTCTTGTACGGCAAATTACAAATTTGGCCTCACCATGTGGTATACTAACGGTTAAACTGTTGTTTTCACATGATGAGCTGTTATAAGCACTGTGCACGATTGTATTTAACGGATAAAATTTGTTAAAACAATAGAAATTTGTGGATAAACTATTACAATATAGTTCAACATCAAAACATAAAATATATCTAAAATACGATCTCAACGGTTTTGATCGGAAAACCGTACCGGAACACAGCTAATAAAAAAAAAAGAATGCAATAAGAAAAACAGAATCCACCAAGAAAAGCAGAGTTCAATTGAGAAAACAGAATCCAATGATCTGATCTGAAAAATGACCAAAAAATTCAAAAATATAAAAAAATCTGATCAGATTCTGATCAAAATTCAAAATTCTGATCAGAATCTATGCAAAAATTTTATCAGAATCTGATTCGATTTTCGATCAGAATCTGACCAATTTTTCGATCAGATTTTTGATCAAAATCGGATCAGATTTTGGTCAGAATTTTGATTAGATTTTAAAATAGGATTTTGATGGAAGCTCCAATGAAAGGGTTTTATTTATTTACTTTTGAGTATTTTATTTGAAAGTTATTATTTTTTTCCGATACTATGGGCCTTTCCAAACTTACGTCTTCGTCTTCAGCTTGTCATAACAAGCTGAAGATGAAGACGAGAATTCGGAAACGCCTTATGTTTGCATGGTAATCTTATATCAGAAGGATTGGATTTCGTTACCTATATAAGTTTAAATTTCGTTCTTCAAAGATATCTAGGCTATAAATTTTATATCTGCTTTGAATCGTCGAAAAAAGTAGGGAAATGACCGTCAAAAAAGAAAATGAATTATCTTAACCCGAAAAATTAGTTCATTAAAATTACAGCAGCTTTCAGCTTTCATTCTGAACTGAAATTTGCATGCAACTATTCATCTATAAATATCAATTAAACGGAAGTCAATTACTCTCATTTTCGCACACAAATTTTAATCGAATAATCTAGAACTGCTACTCACTCATAGTTCGTAGAAATCTTTAATAACTCCCAAATACTGCAAATCATTTTTTTCGCTGACGTACAACAAAGATGTTAAGTTCCATTGTGTGGCCTTCAGACGAAAACAATTTGTTCCTATAATTCTGTTTCATTCTTCTTCAACATGATTGTACCAATTACTCAGGCGCCGATTCGGCTGCTTTATTGCTTTTTGTTAATTTTTTTTCATTCTGCAATCACGCACAAGCAGTACTAATTGACAGAGTAACAAGAGATTTTCATAAATCGCGCTTTTGTATCTTCTGCTGAACGAGAAACCGAAAAAATTGAATAGTTGATTCATTTATGGGATTTATGTTCAAATATTAACTGAAAAAAATGGTTTAGAGATTAGTGCAAATAATCTGATTTATATCAATAAGCTAGATTAGATAAATAATAAATAGATAAAATTGAGTAGAAAAGAAAATAATGCTGAATATTTTTCAAATTTTCCATCAGATCTCATTAAGAAAAAAAGAAAAGAGCTCTATCGCACTTGAACCGCTAGAAATACTAATGTTCGATGAACAATAAAAAAACCGTGCAGATTTTGAGTGCATATTTAATTAGGGTTAATTAAGGGCTACCAGTAGGGTTGCCAACTCAGTGGATCAGAAATCCGGGGTGGAAAATAAAAAATAAGGGAAAACCAATTTTATTTATTGAAAATGATATTTCTTTACACCACGAGTTGCTTGTAATACTTTTTGATTTGCAAGGATAAAGTTAATTAAATTCTTAACATGTGTAATTAAAATTTGTGCATACTTGGATTTCTGATTTTACATGCGTTTTATTAAGCCGATTACAATTTTTTCACCACAGTAGATATATAAAACCAGTTCTGGCAAACTTAAGAGGAGCAAAAGAGGAGCAAATAAGAGGAGCAATAAGGACATGGAGCCTGCGATTATCAGCCCGCACAAATCGCGCATGACGTAAGCGATGATCTCGAACTGATAAACAGCCCAGTTGAGCTGATAAAGAACCCTGTTGAGCTGACAGCCCAGTTGAACTGTTTATCAGTTCAAAGATCATCGCTTATGTCATGCGCGGGCCGATAATCGAAGGCACCATGTCCTTATTGCTTCTCTTTGCTCCTCTTATGCTCCTCTTAAGTGCGCTAGAACTGGTATTATATATCTACTGACCACAGTTCGTTTATTACGTTAAAAAGACGATCAGCGGCAGCATTTGCGATAGGGGTCGATAGTGCGAATGTAACAAGTTTTTTTATTTCTTTGCCCGATTCTTCTTCACCAAGGCAACAAAAAAAATTAACCCAACGCTAGTCTACTCTCCTTGTTTCACTTGCCACAAGGTCACGCACTTCTCGCAGCAAACAGTAATCGTCGTACAATTTATCCTCATTTATTGGCACGTTTAGAGAAGCACTCAGATCTTTTATTTAATCAATTGTACAAATCTAGTGCAATTTACGATTTTTAATCATTAATATTGTATTATTTACAAGCATATAAAAGCGAGCATAAAATATAAATAAAAAATATAAAAATAAAGTGAAGGCAATTTTTCTTAAATTTCCGGGAGAATTTAACTGCATTCCGGGAGCCGGAAGATTTTTGAAGTGAACTGTATTTTTCCGGGAAAACCCCGGAATTCCGGGAGTGTTGGCAACCCGTAGCTACCAGTCGCAAAAGTGTTCCAATTTTCGAAAGCTTACTATTTGTTGTTTATTGCCTTTACAAGATATTACCGTTTAAAAATTTTACGATAAAATCGCTTAATAAAGATATTGCAAATAAATAAAAAATCAACCATAGCTGGCAGCCCTATCATGACTTTTTTACCAGACTCCTTCTGGATAATGCCTATAATAATTTTCATTTATCATATGAAATTTGTTTTGATTTCATGACTGCACTGGAAATAATAGGGCAAAAAGCTTTACTGTCCTGAGTGAATTTCTTTACCTGATTGATGCTTAAAATATAGGTGAATTGCATGAGGGCTACGGTTGAAATTTCAAAAGTGTTGCCTTGGTTGTAGAGACAAAGCATAAGATTTTTATATGACTTGGTTTTCACTATAAAAGACGAAAACGTTTCATTAGAGTCGATTGTTTAAAAGATTTCACTTTCAATGCCTGCCGTAGTTGCAGGGTTCATAAGAAACTATGCGAGTCTAGATTTTAGTAATATCTATATGTCCTTTAAATTTCATAATGATCTAATAATCCTGGTCAAAAGTTATCATAGTTCAAAAATTTCCAAATTTTTCCAACCTAATTTTAGGTGCCTAGCGCACACATAGGGTTAAAAATTTCAAAATTATTATCATTATCACATTTAAAACACGTTTGAAATTCATTCTATAAATTTTGTTTTTGCAAAAGTTATTTGCTGACATAATAATAGGTATATTTAAAATATCACTTAAATGGCTGCCGGCGCCAAAGGGTTAAAGATTATTATTTTTTTGTGAGACCTGGCGCTATTCTGCATATACACCAATGTATCCTGAAAATTTCAATTCAATCGGATGGCGCGTTCCTGAAATTTTTTCACTGAAATTTTTTGATGATATATATTTATATATATATATATATATATATATATATATATATATATATATATATATATATATATATATATATATATATATATATATATATATATATATATATATATATATATATATATATATATAGAGAGAGAGAGAGAGAAATATGAGTTTTTGGCCAAACTGATTTTAATACTAACGTTCTTCGAATTAGAAGACTGATATTTTTGTGAAACTATTAAGGGGGTATTCCGGTTTTTCGAATTGAGAAAATCGAAATTTTTTTTTTTGCATTTTCTTATTCCACTATGATCATATAATCTTGCTTTAAAATTTTATCGCAGTATCTGTTTTCGTTTTGAAGTTATTCGCATTTCCACCACTATCATCTCTGGAAAATCCCCGGCACGCTTGAGGCGAGAGTGTTTGAGATAAAACTTTAAACGCGATTTTCTCAAAACCATATTTTCTCAACTTCTTGACAAGATTTCTCGAAAACGGTCTTACAGAATTTAATGAGTGATATATCAAATTATTCGCTATAATTTAAGGAAAAAGATGAACTACGATTGTGACGATACAAAACAATTAACTATAATTTTTAATAAAAAAACTAAAAAAAAAAAGGAAAAATTAGAAAATTTTTTATTTATAAGCTGCCATTTTTTAACGAATAATTGGATATTGATAAGCGTAGTTCATCTTGTAACGGGTATTCTCCTGAGTAAAATGACACCTCATTTGCTAATTTCAGATAATTCAAACGGACGCAATCCTGCCAAGATTGATTTTCAAAGGTCAACTTCAAGCCCTCATAGCAACAACAATTTTCAACTTTTTTTTTTAAATCCAAGTTTTTTCTAAAGTTTAAATCCTGCAATAAACGCAAAATAAAACCATATCCATTGAGTATTTATTTTTAGGTATTAAAATTCATATTGAAATAATGAACGATTATCGCGTGAAAAACCGGAATACCCCCTTAAAGCTATTGTTAGTACTAAATAATTGAGTTACACCCCTAATATTGTTTGTTATGGGTACTTTTGTTTTTGTTTCTAATCGAAAACATTTATGATCTATGCTTTTAGGATTGGAATTTATTGTATGATACTTAGAATATTTTTATAGGTTTTTGTTTTTTAAAATTATTCTAATAGTTAAATATATTTTAGTGTGATATTTTTAACATTTAGAGTTTGTGAGGGAATCTTGGGGCTTTCTTTATTAGTAAGAATGACACGTTCACATGGTTATGATTATTTTTATTCTTTTTGCCATATCAATTGTTTGTATTCCGATCGTTTTTCTGAAGATGGAAATGAATGGATTACTAAAAATTTTTAAAAATGGTTGAAAAATTAACCAGCAGTAAATTATTGATTTTTTCAGAACTAAATTGAACTCTCTTCTAAAAGCAGTATGTCAAAAAAAAGTATAAATGAAAAATAATGGTTAATTAACTGGTGATTTTCAATGTCTGCAGTTTATATTTATTCATTAATTGTATTTTGAGTATTTTGTATTTTAAGTTTATCAAGATCTGAATAGATTACTCAGTTAAGGGCAGAGCTATCCATGGAACTTACCACTCTATACTCGTTTATATAGATTTGATTTAAATATCTACCGACTCCAGTCCCCATACGCGAAAGCCGTTTCGTTGGTACCACTTTATTCTAACTCGAATTTCATTTCTCCCCTTGTTATTTAAAATCATTTAGCGCAACTTCTTCAAACTTGAATTTCCCTTTCGACCGAAAATAATGTAATTCACATAAATTGTATGCATCGAAAGTAGACTTGTTTTAAATCCAAACCGAAACAAAAACTCCCATTTCCGCTAAATTAAACACCAAAGCAAATCTTAATAGAATCAAATTCTAAACAGATGTATTTTGCGGACTACTTTCATACGAAATCCCATTTGAAATAATTAACTCAGAATTTGAGAAACGAATCGTTTCGGATTAGGCAAAAATCTGTCATGCTCGGCAGGTTTTCAGTCGTTTTCGGTCTAAGATTTCTTAATAGCTAAAAGGTACCACAAATACATTAATATTTGTTTTGCAGGTTAAAACCGGACGTGCGATAAATGCGATTCTAATATTTTCAAGATATTTGTTCTTATTCGTTTATTATTCCATGAAAAAAAGATTAAAATATTTGAGACCTGTCATTAACTTTTTGTTATGCTTGCCTAATTAATTTTATTGCCATGAGTAGGTTATGCAGCTCGACATAGTGATGAAAAAGGAAGTAAAAACTAATTTAAATACAATTCGTGTCATAGAAAGATCAAGGTGATTCAAGCTTTATCTCTCTGTGCGAAATATCAAATGTTCTTTGTAATCGAAATGTGTTCAACACATTAAAACAATTTCTGAAGGAAGTTGAAAGCTGTATAAGCTGCTTCGTTTCCAAAAAGACGTGATTCATATTCACGAATGCTTCCTGTTCAAGGAAATTTGAGTAATGTAATATTCTCTAGATATTGCAAAATTTAGTCAGCACTTTGTGTAAAATTATTTTGATTTGGCAAGTAATATCTCCTGTTTTACTATATTTTCAGTACATTTTTTTCATTTTTTTTTCCTTTTTTCCTTTAAACTATTCGTTAGACAGCAGTATGTTTTAAGTTTTAAATCGAAGAAGCGCATTTTCAAAGCAAACTTGGGCTTCCAAGGATTTAAGGATCTTCTGCCCGAACACGTCGGTAGTAACAGTTCAATTCCTGCTAATTAAGATTGCAAGGTTAGGTTAGATGTAGTTGGCTGATAACCTCTTGGTCCGTAGTGATACCAGATAAAAAGGTTCAATCAAAGTGGTCATCGAAGGCTCCAGACCTTTTCGCGAACTGAAGGATATCTTTCAGACTCCGCTCCGCCTCTTGCAAGAGATCTACTAGCCAGGGCTCACCAAAGCTGCGTTGCCTGGTTCTCCTCAGTGCCGGGCAGTGACACAGGAGATACAGGATTGCTTCTGGGACTCCCAGCTCTTGACACTTCCTGCAAGTATGGCTGATTAGGAGTTCCATTTTCTTGACATGTGCTGCTACAAAATAGTGGCTTTTAACGATGCCTACCAGCCGTTTGCAGTCAGTCCGCGTTTTTTTTCTATGATAATGCCAAAGCTCAGGGGATTGCCCTTTGAAGCGAATGCTTAGCGATGGCGGTAGGGAGACTCATATGGGAGAAGCCAATATCAATTATTCCATTATTCTTTTAAGTGCTACATTTATTTCTTATTTTCTAAAGCGCTAGTGTTATGCCTAGTCGCTACTAAAGCTTTTTAATGTGGCACTTAATTAATGGAGCACTGGTATTATGCCCAGTCGCCGACTGTTAAGACAACGCAAGACGAACAAATACAGCCATGGGCACGGCGGGATTCGAACCCGCGGGCAGTAGATCGCTACTTCGGACTGGCGCGTTAGCGAGCTAAGCTACCGACCGATATTATAAGATTTTGGGTGCACCGCAGGTCTAAGTTGCTCGCCCATCTGCAAATCGTAACTTGCATCAACTAGAGTAAATCAAGTACTTGATCGTTGGAATAGGAGTTGAAGTGTTTACATAGTAAACAAAAGGAACAACTTAAGAGGAGTGATATTGTTTTAACTTGCAAAAAAATATTTGATTTTGAAGACCAATGTTTCCTTTAGAAGCTAGACTTATTTAAATTTCTTGACAGATATCGATATTTCGAGGGTAATCTGCACCTTTTTTAAGTGTCTATATTTTTCACCTTTTCTATCTTTTTCACCTTTTTCTGCGTCTATCTTAATGTAGCTTATGTATCTTAGTAAAAATGCTTACTTTAGAAGTATTGATTTTGTCTAATTACTTAATAATCATCTTCTAATTGCATACTTAAGTACATTTTAATTATAAATATTAATTTTTCTTTACATTTTGTTCCTAACCTTAAAATGTCTGCTCAAGTCAACCTAGACAAAGTTGAAGCACAGTTTTCTTGTCGTCTATCTATTTCGTACGCATCTAGTTTTTGTACCTGCTGCACCTCCCGGATCAAATCCTCCTCCTCCTCCTCCTCTAGGATGTGTTTCCTCGCTGAGGCTGCTTCACGCTTATGTTCCGTATAGTTTAACACCAACTAACCGTTTCGTCTGACCAATGTATACTTTGTCACATTCTGGGCAAGTAATTCTATATATTCCACATATTTCCTTTTTATCTTTTTAGCCTTTACATGAAATAATTTAGCAACCAATATTTTAGCCTTACTGGTTGGAGCTATCTTTAAATCAAAGGGCTCAACCCCTTCCCGATTTTTTTTTGAAATTTGGCGAGAGCAATTATGGCATTTTGTTTTATTTTCGTCGTTAACAGATCTGGTTTTGTCCTTTTTCTTTTTGATAAGATTTTCAATTATTTTTTTGTCAAAATCATTTTTTTCTCGCGGTCTCTTTAATATATTTAATTTTTGACGAAAAATTTTCTTGATCGATGGGCACTGTTAGTAGCCCGGCGAATCATTGAGCTACAGGGCGCCATTTTGAAGGAATGCCAATGATTAGACGTCGATTGTGTCGTTTTTTGGATGTGTGTGGGCTTCCAGTAGATATTAAACCCAAGGAGACTTTCTTTCCCTATGATAATTCTAAAAAGGGTATTCTCCCGTTGCTTTCGACTTCCATTGAAAATAAGATATCCTTAAGCTTTCCAAAGTTACTGTCAAAGCATCTTTTTTTTTAGATAGCCAAGATGTCGTCTACATATCTCATCCATAAACGGGGAAGCGAACCTTCTTCGCGAAGCTTCTTTTCGGGTCTGTCTATAAATATCTCACTCACAAGTGGGAATAAAAGATTTTCCATGGCGACATATTTAATAGCTTTAAAGTACTTCCCTCTGAAAGTAAAGTTGCTTTCATTTATGCAAACCGAGGCAAGTTTCAAATAATCTTTAACTCTCTCTCTCTCCCCTCTGCCAGTAATAGCCAGTCCTCAAAGAACGCGACTGCTTGTTTCATCGGCACGCTTGGGAACAAAGCGTTGACATCAAATGATGCAACTCGCGCATATTTCTCTGTTGCGTTAAAAGACAATTAAAAGTTAATTTTAGCGAAGGTAAACAAACAACACAACATCAACCAGCAAAATTAATCTGCCGGAACACCGCCTAAAAAGACAAACAGACACACGAACACACCAAACGTCAGCTAAAACTAACGGCCGAAATGTAAACAACTCCGGAGGAAATTTCCGATCAAGAGGAGATTATTTAAAAGATGTAAAAATTCCCAATAAAGGAAGAACGGACGATTCGAGTTGACGTCCAAATGATATTTTCATTAACAACTGCCAGTTGACAACCAGATCAGATTCCAAAGCGGAATGAGCCGGAATGAGATTTCAGTGTAAATCATGCGGGCTGCAATTTAGGTGATCGATCTGAGCCGCTCTGGGAAACTGCACTGCTGATAAAGTTTCTTTACCGCTAGGTAAAATAAAGAAAGGCATTTTGGATTTTGATCAGGTGCGCGAACGGATGTCCTACAGCGGCAGTTTTTCGGTTTAAAAAATTTCATTTAAGGTAGATTTGATCGGCCAAATAACCAGACAAGTGTAACGGATGATTTGAAAAGAATGAAAATGTCCATAAGCAAAGGACTTGGGCAGATGATGTTTTTTTATTAGTTTTTTTTTTTTTTTTTTTATTAATTTTCTTTTATTCAATGTCCGTTGACGAGTTTTCTCTATATTGCTTCACTTTCTTCACCTTCAGCTTCTTTTCCTTCGTTGTTTTAATGGTATTTATCGTAGGGGATAGATACATTATGAACAGGAAAAGAAATCAGACCCACTTTGAAAAAGCGTTGATTTGCATACTTCTTTGACAAACCATACATACAGTAGTCTTTCAACTGCACCTTAAGCCTACTTAAATGTTCAACTTTGGAAGTCTGGAAGTCTTCATGATCTATTCAATAAAGACGAATTTGCTGGGTTTCCGCTTGACTCTGTTGAACTATTGGTCTCTGTAGTAAACATCGGCAAGTAGGATCGTCATCTACTCAATAGTAAAATTAATTAGAATAACTATAAATTATATAATGAAAACACAGTTTGGAATTTTTTTATCGATATCTTTGAAACCAACGCTGGTTAGAAAATCTTGCAAGGAAAATAAGTGAAATCAGTGATAAACAAATGAATCATTCTTCCACAAGTTAAAGAGACAGGATTCAAGTTATGTTCTTCTGACGACTACGTATTTTTCTGAGTGCTTATCTTATCTGCATATTATTAAAACGCTATCCGCAGCCTGTTCAACACACAAAAACAAGTATCTGTCCGAAAATTCGTCGAGTTTTTGAACATAACATATAGAGTGCTTTTAAAATTGGGAAAGTGCTTTCTTGCTCTGCGTTCGGCGTAAACAGAAGTACAGTAATCCCTTGACTTACGTCTCCCTTGTTATACGTTTTTTCGACTTACGTCGTTCATTATTTTGAGACCAAATCCTTGAAATTACGTCGTCCGTCCCTTGACTTACGTCGCCGTTTTCATAGAACAAATTTGTTTTATGTACAATTTGAGTTTTATATTTATAACAATCAAATGGATAGAACTAAGCGACAACATTCTGCTGGGAAACCGTACCCGAAGAAAATGCGAAAAATGGTCACTATTGGCAAGAAAATAGAAATTTTAAAACCTTTCGATGAAGGTGCAAAATAGACAGTTATAGCAAGTGCTATGGGACTTCCCCCAATAACTGTTCGAACCATTATCAGCAATAGAAAAATAATAAGTGAAGCAACTAAAGCAGGGGCATCCACAAGTGGTACAATCATTACCAAAAAAAAAGAGCCTCTGCATAGGGAAAAATGTTGATTATTTGGATCAAAGACCTAAATCATCAAAATATGCCGGTGATCACGTTAACTATTAAGGCGAAGGCAAAAAGCTTATTCGAACAAGTAAACTTGAATCGAGAAGACACTTTCGTTGCCAGCAATAGATAGTTTGAAAACTTCAAGAAAAGAAGTAAAATTCACAATGTAAAAGTAACAGGTGAAGCGGCTAGTGCGGACTATGTCGCAGCGAAGATCTTTCCAAACACTTTACATGATATAATTGAAAATGGAGGATATTGCGCACAGCAGGTGTTTAATGTTGTCGAGAGAGGCTTGTATTGGAAGCACATGCCCTCAATAACATTTCTTTCGATTGAAGAAAGAAGAGCTCCTGGCTTTAAGGCAGAAAAATCCAGGATTACTTTGCTTCTTGCAGGGAATGCATCAGGTGATTTGAAACTGAAACCTCTTGTTGTTTATCAATCAAAAAATCTAAGGACATTCAAAAATGTATGTAAGGAAAATCTACCGGTTATTTGGAGGTGCAACAAAAAGGCCTGGATTACTTCTAATATATTTCGTGATTGGTTTGATCAATGTTTCTGTCCGACAATATAAAAATATTTGGAAGCCAATAATCTTTCTCCTAAAGCGTTACTAATCATGTATACAAAAATGTACAAAGAAAATTATTCCGAAAAATTAAGAAGTCCAGAAATTTCAAACGAAGTCTACACTTCTGTCAACGATTACAAAGCAGGTGCTCGAAGAAAAAAGAAAACAAACTTTGTCCCAAACGCGAATTTCGACCTTCTTCACCAGTAAACCAGTCAAAACACAAACAGTAAAAATAGAGGCTATTCATTCTGTAGATGATAACAATTAATGTGTGGCTTTTTAGTGTTTTATGTCAAATATGAAAATATTTGTACATATTTAAAGAAAGCCGCCTATTTTCTTCTTCGTATGTTTTATAAATACGTATTCCGGTTGCTACTTGTTGCCTTCATTTCTATTTGTAATTTGACGTGTAGTCGTGTACAGACACTTGATGAAGGGTGCAAGTAACAGCGAAAATACGTAATTGTAAACGAAAATAAAACTTCTCTAGACGAAAACCCACGAATTTCTTTAAAAAAATAAATTATGTACAAACTTAAAAAATAAATACATTCCTATTCAAAAGAATGAAAATTCATACATTTATCGCCTGAGGTTCCTTCTACCCTCGAATTACGTCGTTTTCGACTTACGTCGCAAATTCTCGGAACCTAACTCCGACGAAAGTCGAGGGACTACTGTAAGGTGAAAACTATACCTGATGTTTAATTCAAGGTCTCCCATATGCGATATTCATAAATCACGGCCAAAGAAGAAGAAGTTCGAAGCTAACTTTAAAGTGTGAAGAGGAAAAAATCAATTGACAGTTCACCCTGAGCAGAACATACCGTTCGTCTAGCCTAGTGAGGTTTTTAATCGAGCAGCTTAGCAATTTGAATAAACTGACCCTTAATTTTCATTGCCGTGTGTTTTCTTATACTGCATTAAGAACCACGACCTATAGTATACCATTATCCTTTCTTGTGAAAACTGCTTTCATCATCTTAAAATTTCTATTATGCTGAAATTTTCTGATCAATTTGATAATCATTTACCATAATACCATCGTATTCTAAAACTTAAGGTAGATTCAACGCACATGAATCGAGAGAAAAAACACACTTTATCATTGAAATGGTGCAAAAGCAAACACGAATCAACGCAACCAACCAGAATCAAACAAATTAAAGGCTTAACCGCTCGAAGAAGAAAAAGAAAAACACAATAATTAAATCTTTTTTTTTTTATTATTCTCCTATCTAAACTGCCAATTACAGATGATGTCTTATGTATGAATGAAGCAATTCTCCCGAATGCAGTAGCAAAAAGAACAGAAAAACATCCAAAACACCACTAACACATAAGGCCTAGCTAGCTAGCGCTAATGACAATTTTGCGGCAGGTTGATATCAAATAACACCGCAACCTTGGTGGGATAAAGATTTTTCGTAAGCAACGTAGATACATGGGTAATATCACAATAAAACTGACAGAAAAAAAGAAATGCTCTGCTCTGGCTCTGCTACAAAAGTCAGCCGTCAGATAAACTTTACTTAGGTACCTACCTACAGCGCACGAAACAAGTTTACAATGTGCATCTCATGTTCCAATGTTAGCAACAGCCCAGCAGTATACCGGTTTCAGATCGTTTTCGGCTCATTTTCTTTTGTCTTTTTGTTGGTATCTAAAATGTTTTTGGCTCGCCCATAAAATGACCATTTCAAGAAGGATAATTACGTGATGATACTTGGAGCATTCTATCGTAATCGAAAAAAACTACGACTGGATCTCTTGAGAGCACAAATGAATGAATGAAATAAGGTCAATCTCCGTTTTTGGTAGCCATTGGGGTTGTAGATGTCGGGCAAATGCGATTTTAATTGCTCAATCGAAAGTGGACGATTACTTAAGGCGAAACAATGATTTTCTTAGAATCACATTGTTAAATAAACGATGCGACGATTATCATCTTGTTTTAGAAAAAAGATTCTAATAAAATTGTTGAAATAGATTTTCAGTAAAAACTTTTTGAAATAAGTTTATTACTTCCGTTGCTTGAACAGTAGCCCAATTAGATCGCACTGCCATTTTTCTCGTTTCGTGGGAAGAAATGTTTAATAATATCAAATAAAAAAATTAATCTAAAAGCTTTCAATAATAAATAGCAGTAGTAGCTCTATCGTATCGATAAAGGTTGTGCCAAACTCCAAATGAATTATTCCAATATGTCTTGCCGCAGATGCAACACTTATGTGCTGACAAGACCTGAATATCGATTTACTAACGAAACTCAGACATTGACGTGTATATGAAAAGGGAGCGAGTGCGCCAGCTGGTGGCTTGAATTACGACGACCTTTCATGCACTGTTGCCCATTGACATCGAGTTGGTCATTATCTGGTAGCTTGCATACTGTTCTTACCCTAAAAAGGGAAAACCATTTTAAGGTATATAATTTTGTAATAAATGAACTTAACGATATTGTTCCGACCTTAAACAACATAATATGGCGCCATAATAAAACTCTGCTTTGAATATGTAATTAGTAACGAAATTCAGTGTCACCGCAAAATCACCATGAATCATTTCACCGTATCGAATGTATCTTAATTATGCGGATATCACTTTTTGTCTAGAAAATGTTTCCCAGGTTTTTAAATGAATCATTGGTTTACGTTTGCAAAATAATGCTGGAAGCTCAATAGAGATCAATTAAGCATTTCCCGTCTCTTCCAAGAGCTTATTTGCCAACGAACAGGCAAAGTAAAAGAATAAATTTGAATTAATGAACAAACCGATTTGCAGCTGATCATTCAGTTGAAGCCAAACAGAAATTTGTTTTGGGTAATTTAAAAATTGACATCGGCAATTAGATTGAAATCTTTTGATTTTGTTCGTAAAGAGTGTGTCGAATTTATGCTTGCGAATGGTGACGTTAGCCGATGTTAGTACGTGCTTGAATGGGTAACGTATCGAATGTCACAGTATGCTCAATTGGCATTGAAGGGTTTGATTTGAAATTGTCGTCAGTTTCCGGAACTCATTTAGTTGGATGGTTTTAGTTGAACGGGATGATCGTAATAAAGTTGAATGTGCTGCTTTGTATATGGCTTCGAAATTTTGTTATGAAAGGCTTAATTACATCATATATGGTGCTCTGTAAAAATGATTATTAAATTTATACCATAAGAATTACACAATAGTAGTCCTTGATAAAATATTTGCGAATAACTTCATAGAACTTTATCATATTAAATATACGTTATGGCCGAATGATTTTTAAAAAAAGTAATTAGATTTCTATATACATAAACGCTAATCCAAATTTCAAGTGCGATAAAAAATTACTAGAACGTCTAATTTCATCGTGAGGTGGCTGAATGTAAGCTTACCTTTTTTCGTGACACTTTAAGAAGATAAAATATTTTCCCGAAAATGCAAAATTTCTGAACTATCTACGATCGAAATATTTATATCAGTTTCGGCTTTGGATTTGAAATACTTAAGCCTTCTGAGGATTGCAAGTAAAACAATGTCCCACTACAATTCTTGTTTGGTCTAGTTCTGAAATTGGTAGGCACTTCATTGTCAATGAATTGATAATGTACTTGTATGTAGTGGTTAATGCCACTCCTACCACTGATTTGTATATTCAAAACTGAAACTAAACAACTAAATCTTGGTGTGCTTGCTCATGACAGGATTTGAACTTCATACGTTCAAATCAGGAATCCAGTTAATAAAAGTTAAAATTGTTTAAGAATCTAACTTTCAACGCATATCGTTATTTTGAAAAGACAGTTATAAATAATATACATACTAGGTTTGTCAAAAATGACGTTATTTACTTTTTCGTTTGGCGATTTCTTGCAATGTGGTCCCGGCTGTCAAGTAGTTCCACAGTTAAAAAATTTGACACAGTTTGTGTAAGAATGAGTGAAATAGAATTATGAAACATGAAAATACATAGATTGTAGACTTATGAATGAAGCTCTCTCTCAGCTTCAACCCCTAGACCCGACAGGGGATGTTGTTGGATTGCTTTAATTTTAATTGCAGCAATGGCGCATTTTTTGTTGGAAACCAACTCATATATGTATGTTGTAATATGTTTTTAAAAATCTCATTGATTAGAGAGTCCTAAAAAATCGTGTGCAGTCATTGTACCCAAATAATGTAAATAGAATCACACCTCTGTCATATTTACTTTTGACAAAATTGAGAAAAGTCTAAGCGTAAAAAATCAGAAATTCAAAAATTTACTTCGCTGATACGCGAGATTTCCGAGTAGATTATAGTAAATAAATAATAAAAAATTCACATTGTAAGCAAATGTATGATCTGCATAATTTTATGATGACCTGGTACCACAGTTCTTGATATTTTGTACAGTTTTCACAAAATAATTCATAATTTTGTACAGGATCTTTCTGTCTTTGAACTGAGTTGTATCTGAAGTTGGTGTGGTTTTTGGAATCTTGCTCCATTTATCGCACTGAGTGGTTGTACGCTCAAACTTCAAGAATTAATGATTTATGACAAATCGGGCCATCAATTCCCACTGGGAAAGTTATGTCTCGGAGGTAGTATCAAATAATGTGAGAGCGGAAATTGACGACATGGAAATTATTGAGTTTGACAAAATTTATCGAATGCTTGTCCATGTCGAACATGACTAGCCTTGCTGACCATTTTTTATTGAGACCTCTTCTTATGGCTTGAACTACTCTAATTAGTATTGATCAGTGAATGTGGTGAAAACGAAATGTTAATCTGGCAAGGAGTTGCTGTGTGCTAGAACTTTTTTTTGTTAAATACGTGAAAGAAAAATGCTTTTTCGCTGTTTATTAGAGATGACAAATAGTTTTTCAGTTTTTAGTGAAAGTAAGGTCTTCACCTGGCTTTGTGATGACAATTTATGTGACTATTAATAATTCCTGAAAAAGAAAATTACTGTTTATAGTATTTATGATGGCCTACAATTTTTTTTGGAAACATATAAGTGAGGCATTGGCTGGCGTTCTTTAAAGTCTTGAGAATTTCCGATTCTGGATTTCGAATACTGGACGTTTAGTTTCCTCCACAGCTTTTGAAGGTATTGTTTCCCCCCGTGAAAGTAAAATTAGATTAAGTAGATTAGATACCGCTTGTTCAATTCAATATTCTTCGTCAAAAATGTCGTGTGAGTAATTATTCTACTGAAATCGAAACTCTTGTAAATCGGCAAAAGCTTTAACTTCTTTGCCAAATTTAAGACCGTTCATTCCATGGCTGGATGATATCTTGGCTCTTGACTCTAGTTTTGAAATATTAAGGAAGCCTCTAGAATAAGTCGCTTCCAGGTTTGAAACTGCTTATGCAGTTTTCCCGCAGTTCTCCTTTTCATGGGAATCTGGATGAAGATAAGGTGCTCGTTTGGCTCATGATTCTTCTCGAGTGGGTTAAAAACGTGCAGTAGTCTTTCGCCTGGATGGTGCGCCTCAATTAATTCTACTCTGCCATTGTCTGATTCTGGCGTTTTAAATCTGTTATCATACATAGGTCAAGATTGTTTAGATAGATTACCGATCAGTGGATGACTTTTCTTTAAGGAAAATAGCAGCAAGCACGTCCCCAAATCGTAAAAACCGGACTTTAAATCCGATGGGAGTTATTTTCTCTCAAGGGAAACTTTTATATGAATGATTTTATTGCACATATTAGAGGTGCGCTATTGCAAAAAAAATGCTGTACCCGAAACAAGTAGATTCTGGTACTTCTTTGCCACTGATATTTTTACCTGATACTTTTGGTCAATAATACTTTTTATGACCGATACTTTTTTTAATTTCCATTCAGATTGTATGCCTGTACTCTGTACTCGTATCATACCGAAAAATGCGCTGTAAAAAGAATTATCTGTATGAGGTACAAGTTGAAACTGTTACTTTTGTCACTGATACTTTTCAGATGGGCAACGGCATGGCAAGTAGAGTAGAATTCATTCAATCGCGCTATCCAAATCGCACAGCTTTACACTGTACGGGGCGGTTACTATACCAACAAGCATATTTTTGCATTCGATATCAAGATGCATGGTATACGAATTGCACGTATATGAGAATTACAAATATTGTACTTAGCTTATAATTGACTTTGATTTGGCTACGCGTAAATGAATGTACTTCGTATTGGCTCGCCGATCAATATGACGGTTGTACTTAAAAATACAAGATACATTTGAGCTGCATCATTTTCGTGCATCAGTGTCATTCGAGTATCAGGGACAAAGAATCAATTTGGTACAATACGACTCACCTTTCGTACATATGTCCTGAAGAATTCGGGTACATATGATATGATTGTGGATATTGCTCCTTATGACGATTTCCGTGCCGCTTTCTATCCCTGTCAGTTTATCATTTCAATGCTCATGATAATTTTGGTTTTGTATCATAGCATGGGGCACGGGTCTAGGAAATTTTCTTGAATTATCATGATGTCAACCTTGAAATCGCTCAGGAATTGAACGCTATGTATCTTTTTGAGTAGTTCCTTCCATTGCAGATAATCATTGATAAGCGATTGTCACTATTCGTGTAGAGTTAGTTTTCGAAGAGTTATTTGGAGAAGATTGAGCAAGGAACATGCCCTGTAAAAGTTTAATCTATATATTTTTCACCATTTCATGCATAACGTCAAAAACTATCCCATTGGCTCTGGGAGGGTAGTATGGTATGTTATTCGGCATCAAGCCATAAAACAATTTAGCTAGCATTGAAGACTTTTTAGACGTTTTTAGACTAAGTCCTTTACTTTAGACGAAACTTTTTGAGTATACCTCATTGAAGCTTTTTATAGAGCGCTCTTCTCTTATTTCTTCTATTTTCTTCCCTTCATTTTCAACCGATTCCAGTACCCTCAATCGAAAAATGTAAAAAAAAATTTTAAAAAATTTTAGACGCAAGTTACGTTACTGACTTAAAGTCAGGGAGCGAAATTCTCGATTGGGTCCTCAGAATGATGTTGATGTTTGGTGGGTAATCTGCTCCCCAAATTTGTAAACCATAAGTCGAGACTGGCTTAAGGACAGACTTATAGACGAGTGCCTTAGAGTCGAGAGAAAGTTTTGATATGCTATTGAGCATCCATATGAAGCTTAAGAATTTGAGCATCAGTTGCTGGTGTTTATCTTCACTGTGCTGTTTCCAGGCAAGCCCCCTGTCAAGGTGCATTCCAAGATATTTTACTTCGTTACTGTGAGATATAGATACATTGTTTAGATGTACTTGAGGACGAGTCAGCTTTAGCAATGTGAAAGTAACGTAAATACATTTGGTTTCGTTCACTCTAATTCTCCATTTTGCTAGAAGTGAAATGTGGGCTTGCAGTGTTCGGGATACCATAACTGGATCTAAATCAGTACAAAGAATGACAACTTCATCTGCAAAGGCAGCTGTAGTTGTTATGTCGCTTATTGGGAGATGAGATGTGAAGATTGTATAAAGTACCGGTCCCAAAACACTTCCTTAAGGGACACCATCATGCACACGATATTTATCGGTAGAATAGCTCTTGTAGCTCACCTGGAATGTGGAGGGGAATATTTCATGGAAAATCAATTTTTCATGCCAGGCTTTGTCGATGGCTTGAGGTACGTCTAAAAAGACTGTTGAACAATACTACTTGTCTTCGAATGCTATTTTAATATCTGATGAAAATTGATGGACCTACTGAAGTCAAAATGTGATGTCTTCTAAACCCGAATTGATGTTATAGAATTTTTTCCGCAACTTCTATTATTGGTAGTAACTTTCTCAACAGAACTTTCTCCAAAACTTTAGAGACGAAGAACAAAAGACTAATTTGTGTGTATGACTTGACTTGAGAAGATTCCTCGCCAATAGAATACGATGATGAGATGTTTTTGAGCATGTTTTGTGGACAGTGATATTTTCCACTTCCTTAAGCTTAGTACTGTGTTCGATTTCACGGGAAATCTCTTTCGGCGAAAATTTAGCTCGAAAATAAGCAGGAGTTGTAGTCAGTTCAAAGTATGAAAAGTTGCTTTGAAATTGCTTTCGCTTTGAAAATGCAGATGACATTGACAGATGTCTCCAATCATTTCACGCCAATTTAGTTTGTGCAGTTCATTCTTTCGAGCTAAAAAGTGACATTTAATGTTTGAATGTTAAAATTGAATTGTGCAAATGTCTCTCGAATAAGAAAATCGATTGAAAATTGAAATTCTTGACATTTTATCCGTCACAAATGAGCAGTGTCTCTGCTTTTCTTCATCGCCAAAAATTTCGCTCAAAAGAATGACCAGATAATGGAGACATGTCAAAATTTAGCTTCACGATTAACTCAGTTCCAGCCTTTAGCCGAAGTCTTGATTGGTTGTGAGTCCTGAGCTTGATATTAGATGGAAAGTCACGTGTCACCGAAGTAAAAAGTGTGAAAACCTGTTCTACTCCAGTCCTGTTCTAATATGAATTTATATGAGAGTGAAAGGAGGTTCTGCGTGGGAACACAGGACAGGTATTTTTCAATTCAATGAAAAACCAAAAATAGTTGAAATTTCAAGAACTAAGCACTCTTCAAACAAGGCTTTCGTGTTTAATTATACAAAATTGTGAGATTTGAATTGAATTATTAAACCTGCTGACATACGTCTTGATTGTGAAATGGCAAAGCGAATGCTTGCATCAGCTAAAAAAAAAATCACCTACCGTGCATCATTAGCCTAATCTCATTTAACAGTGCACTCCCTTGATGTTGTCCTCAATTTCCTTTCAAAAATATCTTGACAATCCCAGTTGATTGAAGCTCAAGCACATGTTTCAAATTTAACAAATATGTTATATTAGAATCAGAACAAATTACTAAAATCTTGCGAAACTTTCTCGGCTACAACACCTCTCGCCAGGTAGTCTTAGAAAATCAAAACATCAAACATTTCAAACATAAATCATAATAGCATTCTTACACACGAATGCATGGACATATTTTCGCTAGCACCGAGTCCATCTAATTCCACTCAATCTCCGAATAGAACATGCCCTGAAATCACAACTTACCATTCTATTTCTGAAATTATGACAGCAAAACATGCAATCGCTCCCGTACAAAGAGGCAAGGTACATACAAAAATAAGTAAATGTTTGTGTTGACGCTTGCTGCCTCGGAGGAATGTTCATTTTCAGCAGATATTCGCCAGCCGTTTTAGGGAACTAAGTCATCAGCGCTAGTCACGCTGCATATTCTCATGGAATGCTAGCTAGCAAGACACACAGAAGCCAAATCACTACAGTGAAAATCGAAATATATCGGCCGGTGTGGTGGATTTGTGGCAGGGCGAAACCCCAACAAGTGTGGCAGAGAACTAGCTGATTGGCGAGGATAAGTCAATAGCACCATAACCCAGAAGATAATCCAGAAGTCATTAGTTCGAAAAGTCTGCTGCTGGTGCAATGCACCGCGTGCCGAAGTGGTAATAATGCAATTTTCGCCCCCTTTGCCACCCCGTTGAGAAAAAGGAGAAGTTATTTTTGCAACTTAATCACGAACTGCATAATGTGCGGCTGACACCGAACGGGCGAATCAGCAAACGAACGTCCAATAAGCAAATTCCAATCTCTGCTAATGCAGATTGAGAGTGCATTTGATGCGTTTGTTGATTATGCGATATTGACTTTGAGAAAATTTTAAAGGAATTGGGGCTTCAGTGGAAAATTTCTATGGATGTCTTTCTTTTTTGTTCTGCTTTCATATAGTTTATGCGGCACGTGACAATAATAATGCAACGTTGGGTCATTGTTCTGAGGCCGATATTAAGGATATTTTCCAGAAAAGACCCAGAATAGAAAATCACTTGTTGTGTTAGTTCATTTCTATATATATTTCTCTCTTTTAGTTAGAACTCGTATAGTCTAGTGAGCAAAGCACTAGATTCTAGTGCGTGAGGTCCCTAGTTCGAATCCAGGTTTGGACGAGGGATCGTGTCTCGAGCTCTGAATTGGTACCTGAGCTAAATCAGGGATGAAGTGCGTCGCGAAACTAATCACCCCACACTCATATTCACGTTGCCAATTTGTGAATTAGGCTCTCTAACATTTTTAACCCCTAGACCATGCACTCGTTGTTGTGGGATTACTTTTTATTTTCCAGTTACAGGCTGAAAGAAAGAATGAGCTTAGTTCGCCATCCACCACTGACCATTCAAAACCCAAACCCAACCCAAAATTATTCTTGATATTTTTTTAAAAAATAACGAGAAAATCAGGATTTGTTAAGCTTTAAGCGTATATATACATAGCTTAAGTTTCACAAAACTACGTTAACCCATATGAACCGCCAAAAAGCTATTTAGTTTTCCATTAAAAATACCGATTTGAGCAACTTTTCCAAAGACAATTTCCTCGAATAATTTTCCGGGAAAATTCCTCAAAGAAAACGTTGCACACATGTTTAAATTCGAGCATTCATCTGTAGGCCCGGATGCAGGGAATCGATGTCTTAATTCAGAGATACAGTTGAACGTGCCGAGCTATGATACCGGGCACCGAAAACAGCTAGTGTTTGTCTTCGTGTAAAATGTGTCAAGACCACAAACAGATGATGATGATGGAGAAAAGTCGATGAAACTTTTTTCCTTTTTTTATGACAGCGCTAAATTTAAGAGCACATTGCTCCACGTTCGAATTCTTTTGTGTCGTCTGGAGCTTAGATCTTTCCAGTTGACTGACTGACTGTTGCTGTATGGACATGGATGTGCATAGATGCAATATGGACATGGATGGCGAACACTCGACTCCTCCATTCTCTGTCCACTTGCGACTCTATTGCATTGGGCCGCTGATGTCCATTGCTGGCAAGTCGTTTCAAAAAGGCACGACCACGATGACTTTTTAAGCAGTGCGGTTTGGTGAAACACAAAGAAATCGCATTGCGCCTGTTCCATATGTATGTTTTGGCTGTAAATAGATCGAAAATCGACGGGAGACATTGGAGCGAGAGAAAACGTTACTGAAAATCGAAACAACTTACATGATTTTGTAATCGGACAAATATGCATGCATGTCCCTTTGGAACTAAAACGACCACAACACCGCGACAAAGAACCGAATGGTCAGTGTGCTTTTATTTTCATGTTTGCGCAAATTATCTAGGCCACACTAGAGCCGTCGAGTATATGGCTATGTATGTATCCTATCCTTTTGCACGATTCGCGTATACCGTGCAGTTTCAGTTAGGAAGGAATATGCACCGGTAGAAAAGAAGGCCAACGTGATACAGCAGAGTTCTATAAATATGTCAAGTCGTTTCAGTGTTTCTAGCTTTGAAAGCAATATATTTCATGGTCTGGCCAAGCGTGATGTATGGTTTATTGGTGACTAAAAGTTGAAGTGTGTGGAAACGGTTGGTAAGTGCATAATTGCATAGTTAAATGCCGATTCGGTGGTAACAGCAATAAAGCTAGGAATCCAAATCAATTTTTTTTTTCGCAATTTTCATGACAGTTTTTTGCTACTTTTTTTTTATGCTAAATTCATACAAAATAAATAGATGAAGATTAAATTTGTTTTTCTTTCATTTCAGTTTTTATTTTGTTTAATCCCGAAGCGTATGGAGTGCATCATAGGTCCTGAGGGCATTTGGACTAATTCAAGCAATTACTGTTCTGTAGGAGCGGCTGCCAGCTCAACGCAGTCGTTTAACTGAGATGAGCTATTAGCTTATTTGAGGCGTTTAAATTTCTGGGTCCTGATAGCGTCCTTGCGGCTGATATCCAGCAGTCCATGGAAGTATCGCTAGCATGGCTCGGAAAGAAGCACAATGCTTGCCTGAGCTTCTCGTATGTTTCCACTTGCCGGCGGGAAACTAGAGTTGTGTTTATCCTTAAAGCAGGAAAAGCTCCGCAGGTTGAACCAAAGGACTATCGTCCAATATGTCTTAGCTCTGACCTGTTAAGATTCTGGAAAGGATTATTGATTACCATATTAAAAGATCAATCGATCCTATGTTGATCTCGCAGTCACAGGACGCTTATACCAAATGTATGTCTGTCGAAACTACTCTTCACATCCTCATTGAGCAAATCGGATAATCTCTTGCTCTTAAGGAATCTACGCTTGCCGCCTTCTTGGGCATTAAAGGGGACTACAACAACCTTAAGTCCGACGCAATTGTTGAGGCAGTCTCGAAGCTGCATGCTGATGAGCGGCTGATTTTTTTATCGTGTAGCTTTTTAAGAATATAATGGCTATCTTTTCCTTGGGGAATGCTCGCGTACAAGGGGTCAGTACGGCCTCTCTCCACTGCTGTGGAACATCACGGTGAATAGTCTCCTAATGAGGCTAGATCGTCCCGGCTGCAAAGTGATTGCTTATGCGGACAACATAGCTGAAGCAGTGTCGAGAAATTATCTACACTATCGGAGAGGTTAAATCACTCTCTTGCCTTTCTTTCAAGTTAGAGCCGTGAGTGCGGCGTAAATGTGAACCCTAGCAAAACTGAGCTAGTGCTGTTTACAAGGAAGTACTAAGTTTTTCGTTTCGATTTACTAAAATTGAACGGGGTCACTAAAGCTTCAAATATTTAGGGCTCATCCGCGACTCAAAGCTACTACGGAGCTACAATATAGCAGAAAGAGCGCGGAAGGCTTTCAGTGCACTATACTGCTGCAAAAAAGCCATAGGAGTAAATTGGGGACTGTAGCATCATATTGTTGCTTGACTTCATACTGGCTGAGAAAATTCTAATGTTCGGGGTGCCGTTCTGGTGGCAGACTCCTCTTAAGGCTACCTGCAAACGTTAGCTTGAAAAAGTGTGGAGGTTAGTTGCACTACTGGTAACTGGCGCGCCCTGCATCACCCCTACTAAGGGACTTTTCGTGTTGCGTCATTGGCTACCAGTTAATCTACTGATCTTACAGCAAGCTAATCTTGCTTTTGTGAGACTGAATCGTGTCTCAGCATGAAATAGAACAGAGTTCGCCCATGCGTTCTATCTTGGCTGAAGGAGCTCTCGCTCCAGCGGGTGTTGGCTACATCACTCCACACTTTCGAATTTGCAGTTTACAACTCGCATTTTTGGTAGAGGTGAATTTCGTGCTGGTTTGAACCTTGAAAGTGGGCTTATCTATGTGTACACCGATGGCTCACAGCTAAACAATAGAGTCAAAATTGGTGTATTCACAGGTGAGCTGAATCTCAAGCTGTCTTTCCGTCTACCAGACCATTCTAGTGTCTTTCAGGCGGATGTTGCAGCTATTTTTCAGTCAATTGACTGGCTTCTGTGTCATTGAATATTTGAAGTCAATATTCACAGATAGCCAAGCGGCTATTAAGTCCTTTGTTGGTCCTTGTACAGTGTCCATGAATGTTGCTGAATGCCGTGCATACAATTGATTTGGGTACCTTGACATAAGGGTTTTCAAGGCAACTGTGAGGCTGATGAATAAACTGAACTTGGAACCATGTTACCGGATATTTCATGCTCCTTCTCAATAGGAATACCGATGATACTGTCAAATTGGCCATAAGCAAGAACACCTTGAGGACGCTAGGAATGCCGGAGTAGATGAATAATTCTATGTGATAAAAAGGCAGTCCTGGGTGTCCATGGATGCGCATCGCACCAGGCAGTTATTAGGCTTAACTTAAAGCGCTCTGCGTTGTGTGGGCGTTCTTACAAGCTGTTTATTCATAAGACGACATGCGTAATGATTAGGCGCATAGTTCAACGACTTCTGGCGGAGTTGTAGCTCTGAGGACGAGGAGGAATCCCTCCTCTGTCTCATGTGTCAAGGCCCGGCTTTGAAGAGGAGAAAGATGGCGTCATTTACTGCACCCTTTCTCTCAAATCTGACTGAATTGACCTTGTTCGATTTAAAGGGGATAGTGCGGTTCATCGAAGGAAGCAGATGATTTCCTGACTTAAGTGAATAAGGGAGAGTTAAAAATTATTGTGGCATCACAACGGGCCTCTCCTGTGCCTAGATGTGTCTGTCAACAGGTCACTGTCGATCTGCAGCAATTTCAACCCAACCTAACCTAAGCATGTTAAGGCGAGAAAAGTCTGAGTGACAAAAATTATTTTGAATCAAAACCTAGTACTCTACTCAATATTCTTCTGAGGAAGCTGATTTCATAGTGGTTGGTTATTTATTTATTTATTTATTTTTTGTCAAATCAACAGAAATAAATCCAATTATAGACTGAAACAAATTATAAATGTCTTTAAACTGACAAAACAGATAACTAATTCAGATGGCAACTGAAAAATTAAAGAAAGATAAAATAAAAAGATAATACATAATATAAACGAATTAATCATTCATAAAAGAGCATTATTTCTCAATAGATTTTTGAAAGCAGATAACGCTCGAGAAAGATGATCAATGCTAAGATTTTTGTACTGATGAGGCAAACGCTAGAATT
This sequence comes from Nemotelus nigrinus, assembly GCA_947369275.1. Classification (NCBI taxonomy): domain Eukaryota; kingdom Metazoa; phylum Arthropoda; class Insecta; order Diptera; family Stratiomyidae; genus Nemotelus; species Nemotelus nigrinus. Next base: position 54,400,677 of record OX376373.1, on the reverse strand, counting down.
GAAATTTAGCAAAGGGAGCGCGAAAACTTTTCGGCTTTTTTTTACTGTAGCAAAAGATCCATAGAGGCCACTTGGACTTTACAACCTCACGTTATTGCTTAGCTATATACTGCTGTGGTTCAGTATATATTACTTTACGAAGTAGTATTTTGGTGACAGGTTGCTCTTAAGGATCTCTACCAACTGGTGCTTGGAAAGGTGCGAAAACTAGCCGCTCTTTTGGTGACAGGGGTTCTCGTCACCACTCCTAATAAATAACTTTTTGTGTTGTTTCATTGGTTACGTACGAATGTATTAATCCCACAGCAAGCCAATCTAGTTGCTGAGAAGATACATTACATTTCTCCATCGACTAAAACAGAATTTGGCTATGCTAGAATTTTACCTGAAGGAGTATCCGTTCCTGCGGACGTTGACTATATCACTCCAGTCACACTTTTGGACGTGAAGTTTACAACTTGCATTCGTAATGGTGGTGTCACCCTAAGAAGCGGGCTCGTCCATATGTAAACCAATCGCTCTGTATATCGGAAAATGAACAATATATTTGGCAGTACTATACACTTAGATGAGCTGAATCTTATTTCCTAGACCATTGCAAAGCCTTTCACGAGGGTTTATAGCTATTTTCCTGGCTATCGGCTGACTTTTCTGTATTCAAATATTCGGAGTTAACATTGGTTACTTCAAAGATAGACAAGTTCTCTTCCTGGTCCTTGTACAATTTTGCTAAATCCTATGAATCTATTCGGAAGATGCCAGGACATTCGGCTGTGCAATTGATTTGAGTATCTGCACATAAGTCATTCGTTGTAATTGTGTGGCCGACGAAGTGGAAAGGTCTGGAACCTTGCTACCAGGGGTATAATATCTCTCCTCTATGCTACCACCGATATCTTCGGTCAAATTAGCCTCGAGAACTTTAAGAAGTCCTGCATTGAAGGATCATCCTGAGCGATTGCAAGACAGTTCTGGGCTTCCACCGATTTGCATCGCACCTGGCAGCTGTCAAATTTATCCCGCAGTGCTCTTTGGTGTGTTGTGCGGGTTATTGTTTGATTGGACGGCACGCGCCGCTGGGTACAACGTTGGGTACAACAATTGCTGTCACAGCTGTAAGTCGTAAGATGAAGAGAAATCCATTCTTCTTTGAAAAGGAGGAGAATGGAATCACATGGGGCCCATTGTCTCTCTGGTCTGACTGACCTATCCTTCATCGATTTAAAAGAGATAATGCAGCTTATTGAAAAAAAAAGAAATAGTTTCCTGAGTACAGTGGCTGTAGGAAAGTTAAATGTGGTATCACAACCAGCCTCTTTTGTGCTTAATTGTGTGGCGGTTGATAGTCTCCGTTTGATCTTCCTAACTACCTGAAGCACAGTAATTAAATTTCTGAACCAGTGCCTCCTGGATCGGTTGCTTATATTGTCAAAGGATTGAAAAGAAGCTCAAATCGTTTTAGCCTAACCTGTTTAATATTCAACAAAGAAATATTTTCGTTACCCAAAACCCGAAAACGCTCTGAGTATTGGTAAAAAAATAACAAAAATATATGTATTTGATGAAATCGACCATCATCTTCTTCTTCAATGTGTTTTTTACACTCAATTTCGACACTTTTTATTTTTCATTTTCAGCTTCGTGCACATGCAAAAGCCGCTCAAAGAGTTATGAGTACTTCATTTCAACGGACTACGGTGACTAAATTGGGCACGTGAAAGAATTTTTAATGAGGGTGATACGATTTTCACACTGAATTGCGGTGTCTAACCAGTTTTGATATTACATTGATGCTCGGCACATTACACTTTGCAACCGAATTCGCTTCTTGCCCACCTTGATATGGTTAAATTCAATCATAAAATTAAGGTGCCTGTTTCGTCAACTTATTGCTTTTTATCAACTAATCGCCGTTGCTGAAAGTCTGGAACAGCAATCATGGTGTCGCACTTATAGTCAAATTATTCGCCTACAGAAATATTTCTTCGATAACACCGTTATTTTGACTTTCAAGATCAATCAGTTTCATATTGTAAATCTTTTGCAATTAAACTACAAAGATCGCCAAGTCTAAAAAAAAAAATTATCGAGCTCAAATTTATCACTATATTAACCCTGGTTTTAAAAACAGTTATACGCCTGACCTCTGCTACCAGTAATTTTTCAACTCATTGAACAAATCGCAAATACTTTCAAAAATTAAAGCTGGTCAAAAACGCCAAATGTAAACAGTTTTTTCCCACAAATGTGTTTCGAAGTAAAAAATCTGCTTAAGGTCAAGTTCATGTCAACAATGGGAGATAATTAGGGCGTTAATCGCAGAATTACGGCCGCAATTAATCATCGACCGAAAAAAAACCGGGTATCATTGTACATACCACTTCAACTCAATTGAATTTTTGACATATTATTCGCTAATTGAAAATTTATTAATTTCATTCAGTCTTATATCTACAATAGATTTTGTATCCGGAATTCTGGCGACATATAGTATTGATCGCTATTCAAAATCATAAAGTCTCTTTGTCGTCACGAACCTTCTCGAGAGCTCGACACTCTCGATGGAAACAATGAATTCAATGGCGGCATAAAAGCGATTTCTTTGAATAGAAATGAAACCATTAAGAAAACCATTAAATCGGTATGATTCAATTGCCTCAAGGTGCAAGATAAGTACTCGTATAGCGCCAAGTTAAATTGATACCAGTCTGCGGATAATGTACGCAGTGTTGGATTAAACGGTAGCAATTTCAATGACAAATCATTGAAAAGGTGTATTCGTCGATGATTTCGTTATTAGTTATGCAGAATGTATCAACCGCTTCCTGCTGTTGATGCGATTCTTATAATTACATTAGTCAATAGATCGTTCGATGTATTCAGAAAAGGGTGTTCCGAAAAGGGTGTTCCGAAACTATTGGTCAACAGTGATCATTGAGGTGCCCTACGACGGACGGCAGTACAAGATGAAGACAGACTAATGCAATCCATCAATAGTTAAGAACTACATGGCGTGCTTGATAGTGTCTGACAGTCGTATAACAAGACGTTCTGTAGTCTAGCACGTATCCGCGGGGCATAGTTGAACTCGGCGCTAAAGTTTATTGCGAACTCCGCACAACACTCAGTTGCCTAGCGCGACTGGAATGTGTTTTAGAAGCTGTTGATTAATTGCTAAGTGTTTCGGCTTGATTTCAGCAAGAGATGATTATGAATTCAAATACCGGTATAAGCATCGCAAGTACAAAATTATGCTGTTTACAATGGATTTGGCACAGCAAAGACAAAAGACATTTGTCCAAAGAACGTTATGAAATCAATCATATTGCATTGTTGATGCAAAGATCGTAAATGTGATATTCTGAAGCGCCTTAAACACTGTTGAAACACATTCATTAGTTGCAATTCAAGTTTGACACATTTTCGAATCGACTTTGTTTCGCGCAACTTCAATGACCACGGAATAGTTTGGACGTGTGAAATACTGTAGCCCGAAGCGAAGTGAATAAAGTTCAGTTTTGCCGCTTCAATTGCTACATTTGTATAACGATTGTGAATTGGATCAACCAGATCGTTGTGTCCATTGGGAAGGCAGTTTGGTCGCTTGCCTTTCGACTAAGTGTAGATCAATGCCCGGGCATCAAGTATGTGTTATTATAATCCGAGGACTTGAAGAACGAAACCCAAAAACTCAACAAAGAAGTTACGTCAAGTTAATTGAGGTTTTGGATTCGTTTGAATTTAGTCCCAGAAGCGTGTGAGCAATACTGATTTTCAGATTTCAATTTCAAGTGTTTTTTTGCGAAATATTCTGTCATTGTTGGATAATTAATGTTTGTGTGTTATTGGATTCGATAGTTATGTTTCGTACAATAAAAGAATCATAGATTTCACGTTTGCGAAATTCAAAAACTTCTCAAGTGGGAAGTCATAAGTGCTTTATTGTGGAGCAAGATTAATATTTTCTAAAGACACTCATTACTTAAGAAAAAATAAAACTGTTCCTCTCGTATCTGTTTGGGGTCATAAGAATTGACGTAGAAAGATATCTCATTTTATGATTACTTTTTAAGTGTCAAATGAGGACGATGACGACTTTGATACAATTCAGAGACTGATTCACAGAAAGCAACCTAAAAATTTAAATTCTTTTAGGTTTTTTTACTCTATTTTTTCAACGATTTCAGGCATGTTGTCAGCTGATCTGATTTGAAAATATTCATATTGTTAAGGGTGCTAAATTTTTAAATAATTTTCTATATTATCTAACTGATCTGTACTTAACCGAATACTGTTTTATTTCAACCGTTTAGTTTCGCAAACATTATTATTTTAAAAATTTTGTGTATATTGTTTTAAATCAGTCTTCAATCCATACTGAAGATCCCGGCTTCTGGGTGGACAATTGGTTACCCAAGTAACCGTTGTAGGGTTGCTTAACTGACACTCGTGAAGTGTTCCAAAAGAAAAATGTCATTTGCAGATGCGATTGGCACTTGTTATGGAAACATTGAGCCTCGCTTCGCAATAGTTTCAGAAATCTCGTTTTCTTCAACACTACCGTGTCTTTGTGCCCAAAGTAGATGTAGAGTTCAATCGTGCCCTGCATGGTTGGGAAATTTTTGGACTAATTAAGAGTCTACGTAACTCCAGTAGCTCAGCTTAACTGTCGCAACAAATAGCGATTTGTTTTCTGCTCTACTTGCAGCTTCTTGCCCAACAGCAAGAAGCTACACTCAATATTGCGAATATGTTTGCTTGAAATCAGAAATATGCTCTTCGAAAAAGAAAAAAAACCCACACGTCATTCGATTAATGCAAGTTGACGCGAGTTCCAGATCTAATATATGTCTTCGAGCCGGCCGTGGCCCCAGTCATATCTATTACCGAAATCGATTAGAGTCATTCGAGCATCGCTTCCGTTCTCAGCTTCCGACAACAACAATCAGCGTCCCATGTATTCATTTAACTTGGACATCGTCCACGTCATGAGCTTTTGCAGATTCACATAATTCTCTAAAATGCGCAGTCAGGTACATCAGCAAAAACTATGTTAGGCTAATCGGCCTAAATCTATGTTTACCAGCATTTTGCTGCTGCTGCGAAAGGCAGAAGATTTATTCAGAAGTACAGAAGCTTTCTGCATTTCAATCAATGGAGAACACAAAAAATGATTCCCAAATCAATCATGTAAGCTCGTTTTTGGATTTGGTAAACTCGTCATTTGAGCATTTTAGAGAAACCAGCTTGACTGACATGACTTTACTCACCTTCGAGATCTCTCTTGCATCCTCTGTGTAGCTCTTGCAAGATCTATTGAGGAGGTCCTGAAACTTAAATGAACTGCCTTGCTTTATCTATCCTTGCTAATCGACCTTATATGGCTCTCTTATATGGCTCTATTCAGAGCTGTCAACCAATATTCTACTGACTTCAGTGATTTTATGTAAACAAAGTAATATATAGAGCGAAAAAGTGGGAAGCAATTTCAGCTTCGAATCATAAACCCCGCAAAAGTTACAAATTCGAAAAGTGCTTCATCTTCGGTGTTCTATTTGTTAAAAGCTGTTATCGTAATCCACCAAAAGTTCTATTCTCTCTGTTTAGGCGTACTGAATGTACCACTATTATCTCGATGCTGCTCGGTAATCGTTGACAGATCTCGGCTTGAAAATCGTCTGAGCATGGTGGCATAAAGTAGTTCGGAAACGATTACCCAAGCCTTCGGACTCGTTAATCTTTCATCATAGAATATTTGATTGAGCCTAGTCCGTAGATCCAGCTGCTTTAAACCAATGGCTCCTTAACAAACACAATTTAGTAAATGCTTACATTTTTGACGATTCCTCGTTCGATAGAAAAAATGAAACTTGGGCATAATGCAATATGTTCGGAACAAACATTACGGACGTCTTTGCATTGACCATTGAACAATGTCCGTCTAATCTCAGTGAATGTAACTCTCTATAAGGTTTATATAATGTATTTGCGATTTACGTTCGAATCATATTCTTGGAAAGTTATAAGAGTGACTATTGCACTTAAGGCAAGTTTCTACCTTGTGCGGCCGAAAAAATTAGCTTTCTTCAGGAATTTTTTTGGGGGAATGTATTTAATATAGACACTTAAAATTTTTTCCAATTGTAGGTATAAGTTTATTTTAAAAGTAAAAAAAAAATTGAGTAGAATTGTGCAAAGGGGGAGAGAGGGGACATCGATCAATGGCGGCACGCCAAACGGATTTTAGCTGCTGGTGGAAGTCCTGCCGTCGATTCAGATGATCTGAAACATAAAAATGAAACATAATCTTATTTAATATACTTTTGTCTATGGTCCCTACCAGGATTGTAAAAAAAAATGAAAAATGAAAAAGTAATGCAATTTCGAAAAGAAACGATTTTTTCAATTTTTTTTTTTTGGCTACAAATTGCTATATAAAAGGAAAGATTGTTAATATTTTTAATGATTCTGCTACCAGCCATGTACAAGCCTTTGATACCCAACTGCAAAAAATTTTGTGATCATTCCTTAACCCGTCTGCCTTCAATCACTTCCACCAGGTCAAAAAATGCGGTGCAGCGCGGTCGACACCGCTCCCTATTTCAAGCCATAACTTTCGTAATTCATATATCTACCAACATGTATGTATCTATCCGTATGTATCTATCCGAAAATGCAAAAACAAAAATTCGATTCTATTGACCGCACAAGGTAGAAATTTGCCTTAATCTTTAGTTGATTAAAATAACGGCATGCCAAAAGTAGTTTCCTGTGTCAAGTAATATTACCAGGTTGAAACCATCCTCACCAGTAGTGGAATTTTTTTCTATTGATGAATTGATGCCCGGATTCAGTTTGAGTTGCATATACGTGATATCACCTACAATCTTGCCACGACAAAGAATCTAACAATTGACATGGATGGGTCCGGCAATATCGGGATCCAAAAAGTGCATTAAGACTTATTTCAAGTACTGAGGCGCTGAACAATCTATGTGGGCCACTTATTTGAATTTTGATTAAGGCAAAAGAGTTGGAGGTAACGGTCAACAAACCTTGCTTGCGTGAAGTTTCAAAGAATACCACACTAACCATTGGTCAGCATCCTAGTTTGGAAATACATATCGCAGCAATGAAGACCGAATACGATCCATACGTCATCCCTGCTCTTCAGCGTAGCAATTTTATAATTAGAGAGACCCAGAAGAAAGCCCGCCAAGAAGTTGGATGTCTAAACTATCAATAAGCCAAAGAAAAGAAAAGATTGATTGCTCTTGAAGCAAGGGCTCCCTAGAAATGGTCATGATAGTCCCTAGTCTGCCATAGCGGAGCACTCTTTCGTCCAATCCTGACGGATGATGGTGTGTTTCTTTGCTAGCCCTCCGCAGCTGCGCTGGGCCAAGAAAACATGAGCTGGATATGGTCTAAGAACATGATATTTTCATCCGCTGTCAGAATCAAACAGTAGCCGTAATAAAAAACAAGAGAGTCCGTAAAGGGCCTGAAAATAGCTCTCAGGCACGCGCTGGTAAACAGATGGGCCAGAAAGTAAAAAAAAATCCTACGGGTACAAATGGCAGCGTGATGAGTTGAAGCACGAAAGCTAGCTAACCAAAAGTGTAAGATAATTTCCGTTTCCTATTGAAACGCTTTTTGGGCTATTGCGGTGTTACCATTGGACTGATCTTATTTGCCGAATAGAACAGTAGGCGAGTGAGATGCCAACCAGCAGCTCTGACAACTACCATCAAATTTTCACTTAATCTGTTGTTATTCGAAACATCTGCCAATTAGGCAAAGTATTAAGAAAAGGGGCGTTCCTGATAAACTTATTAATTAGAGAGACACTTTGCTTGGATTCATGCAAAATGTACCCACCCATCGTACCCACTAATTGATGGATCGGCCATCCAACCTCTTTTCAGACTATCCTCTGGGCTTGGGTTCAGTTGAGATGCTATGCTAAGTCTGTTTTCATTGCAGAATCAATACCGAATCCTGAGTCATACCGGGAAGCATCGATATATTTCTGGTCCGAATTGACAACATCGGTATCACAAGCCAAATTTTCTGTCCCTTCTCCGGGTGGGCTCTGATGCTCTACTGCCTGGCATCCAGTTTCATAGTAAACTCTTCCAGTTTATCTGCATTAACTCCCCCTGCTGCTTTGGCCAGTAGTTTTCAAATTTTTCGCACTATTTTCTCCTATACTTTCTGTGGGCGTCCCGTGCACACTAGCAATTGAGGTATCCTTTAGTGCTTCCTCCAACTAGTTTTGCAAGGATTTGCAAGACATTTTTTTCCCCACCGACCGTAGTCGGAATTCTAGCTGATGATGTGTTTGCCTCTCTGGAGCTTGTCATCGCAAAACAACATTTTTACTAGAAAGAACAAAGAACATTAGTATTAAAATCGATTCGGCCAAAAATTCATATTTCCTCACATATATATATATATATATATATATATATATATATATATATATATATATATATATATATATATATATATATATATATATATATATATATATATATATATATATATATATATATATATATATATATATATATATATATATATATATATATATATATATATATATATATATATATATATATATATATATATATATATATATATATATATATATATATATATCATCAAAAAACTTCAGTGACTATTTCTCGGGAACGCGCCATTCGATTGAGCTGAAAATTTCAGGATACATTGGTGTATATGCAGAATAGGTCCAGGTCTCACTAAATGCCAATTATTTTTAATCTTTTGGCGCCGGCGGCCATTTTAGTGATATTTTTAATATACCTATTACTCCGTGCACAAATAATTTTTGTAAAAATAAAGTTGACGAAATGAATTTCGAACGTGTTTTAAATGCGAATTGGGTAATTTTTTGGAATTGTTTAACCCCATGTGTGCGCTAGGTGCCTAAAAAGAGAACGGGAAAATATGAAAATTTTTAAATTGCGATAACTTTTGACAGAGCTATTCAATCATTACGAAATTTTCGGGACATATTATTATTTGGTTGTAAATTTGTGTATCTTTTAATGAGCGTGTTGGCAACCCTGTAGCCAGGGCAGGCACTGAAAGTGAAAACCTCCAAATCATCGTCTCTCTTGAAAAAATGTCGTTTCTTAAAAAAAAAAAGCCACTCATATGTAAATCTTATGCTTTGTTTACATAGTCAAAGTAAAAAATTTGATATGTTACAACGGGCACGCCTGGTAACCCTTGCCCAATTTATCTATATTTTTAGCATCAAAAACTTCTGTTCACGGAAACTCACGATCCGATTAGCAGAATTAACTGAATTTTACAGAATGTATTGGTCTTAAATACGACCAGGTCTGATAGAAGTGATCTTGAAATGCGGGCGATTCTGTGCCAGTGGTGCCATCTTGAAAAATCACTAAAAAAGATAACTGCTTTTAGTCCTATAAATTCTTTCAGTCATTCAGTCATTCGATTTTAACGAAATGCACACAGTAGTTGAACCTTACTTTAAACCACGTTTGGTAGAAATTCGGTCGAAAAATTCGGCCGCCAGCTATGATAATTTTTGTGCCTTAAATTTTGAAAAATCATTGAGGAAAATAAAGCTCTTTGCCCTATAGCTTCAAGTACAGTTATGGTATCATAACGAAATTCATATGGCAAATTTAAATTATTGTAGCCAATATTCAGTAGAAATCTAGTTTGAAAAACAATGATAGGGTTGCCAGCTATGATTGTTTTTGTATTTTTTTGAGATAGCTTTAGTAAGCGACTTTATCATAAAATTTTCAAATCGTAGTGGTGTTGTAGTGAAAATACACACCAAATACTAAGATCTAGAAAGTTCGACAACTCTTGCGAATGGTAACCCTAAATTTCTTTGTATCCCAATAACTTCCAATGCAGTGATTGGATCAATACAAAATTGGCAGAGCAGGTTGACTTCAACGTGAGGCAGATGTGACTTATTTTTGGCTTCGGTGCTAGAAAAGGACTGCTAGCACGAGGTGTTTTTGTTATTTTCGTTCCAATAAATGCTTACATTAAGTATTTTCATCGCAAACATTTGCAATGGAAATAAGTAAACAATGTTTACATTTTGATCTGCACATTTTTTGGATGGCAACCCCAAACACTTTTCTATCGCTGTAACTTTCGATGAAGTCACCGAAACTAAATAAGCTTAGATTCTATTATTACTTAGGGTGTATTAGTTTTAAGTAGGAAAAGTAAGTAGTGGTAGAATACACACTCAAAATCTGTACAAATCCTCTTCTGTTCTTCGAACATTAGTGTTTCTAGCGGTTCTGATGCGCAAGGGATTTTTTTTCCTTTTTTGGTATTATTTGTGTTTCAAATTGAATAATCTAGAAAACATCAATATACCAATCATCGCTAATGAATACGTTTCGAACAGCTGCTGTCGATATTATTGTTTTCATTTAATCATTTTGTATCAAACACTATCAAACGTACTAAGTAATTGACACTTAAAAATTATTCTTTCGCTTGACTATTTAAAAATATTAAATTTTTTTTCTTATTTCGTTTCAGGTATGGAATTTCTTCAAGTTTCTATTCTGAATAATAATCGGTAATTTTTTGCTTAGCTTACTGTTCGCAAAATGAAACTTTGAATTCATTATAGCTGCTTGTCGGCAAAAGATAATTTTACTCATAATTTTTAAATTATCTAAAAAAAAGTGAAAAGAAAATGTCATGATTTCTGTCACAATTTTATGCATGCTCAGCAAAGAAAGATATATCGTTGACCACTGAAATGCTAGATTATCTTGTATATAATTTTGTTGGTTTGAAAATAATTTATATATGATTTTTTGTGTCCTTAATCTATACCAATTCTAAGTTTATATCAATTTTCCTAAATTTATGTCAATTTTCGTGTCTAGAAACTGAAACATATAAAGTCAGTGAAGGTGATGAACTAACTCATTTAACTAACTAACTAACGTCATTTCAAATAATGATGCTATTGGCATTAGTCATAATGATTTCATAGCAGCCTTATTTAAATATTCAGTCCTACCCATACATTAATCTAAGCTACACCTAACCAACCAGCCAAGAACTTCCTAACTAATAATTTATTCATCAGGATGTCATCTGTCGTTGTCGATAAGCAATCTTGCAACTGACAAAAGACAAAAAAAAAACAATCAAAGAAAAATATATTTGGCATCGTACTCTTTTCTTCGTTGATCTGTAAAGCAAAAAGACCTGATGTACCAAACAAACCGGGATGATCAAGAAGACGACTAATATCACATAATGCAACCTAAGCACGAAAATTGTCGCTCGAAAATGACTGTGCTCCAGGAAAACACGGACGTGTAACAATGGTTCTTCAGTCAAATCTTCAAATCATCAGATTTTATCGATAAAATGATCATTCATTGACCAGTTCAGTTCAGCACAGCGCCGAGTGTCGATGTCGTCAGTCAGAGAATCGACTTGGCAAAGTAGTTGGGTACCGTCAAGTATCTATCGTGCCAAGTTGGTTCCAGATGAACTGAAGCGGCAAACGTTCGTGGAACTGGATGTGGTAGCCGATAAGAAGTAGAATGAGCCAAGGAACGACATGCAATCCAGGTGCATTTTACTATCGTGTCACCATCCATAAAACGGCAGCGGTGGCACTCTAAGCATTGGGCGTGTAATTAGGAGAACTGCTTGCTGTGCAAAATGCACCGTTCATCTTCTCAGGTGATCAAAGTCACTAATGTCAACATTCCCTGGATGCTTCTTGCATCTGATGCTTCTGTTTTTTTCTTTCTTGATGAACTGAGAAACTGACGAAGAATGGAGTGTTGGTTCTGATCTTGTGTGCTTAGGCCTGATTGATATTCAACATCAGTGATGTAGTACTGAATAAGATTATGTTGAAGTGGTATTGAAATTGATAGCTAACATTTGTGTGCCATATGCAATTAAACAGAATTTTTGTATTCGTATGCTCAAAAAATACGAAGGATTGGCTGTTGCTTTACGATATTTTCAACTCCAAGTACATAATACTGCAGATCGCTTGCATGTTGAATCTCGTTCGAAATTTCAATTGATTACAGCCATCAATTCACACGGTCTCTATATGATCCATCCACCGAGCAAATACTTTGTCACCTGAGATACATTGTACCTACTCAACTTACTCAACTATCATTAAGATATCTGAGAAGAACCGGTTCCATAAAGTTCACGATAAATCCGTTCACCTCTTTGTCTTCTTCTTCTTCGTATTTCCTCTTTGGAATATGAATGAGCTTCTTAGTACTATAGAACCAGTACTAGCTCCAGAACTCACTTCCCAGCTGATGCGACGACCTCACAACGAAATATAAAATGGAAAAATTTTCTTGCGTTGCGTAATCATCTAACAAACGTGATCGATCAGATAGAGTATTTGCGCTAAAGATAAAGGAGCTATGCTTTTGTAGCTCTTAAATTAAAAAAAAATTAGGATATCTATAGAATTCTACTTGCATAATATCCTAAATCAATCCAACCCGTTTAAACTCAACTTAAAGAAACAACAGGACGGCTTGATAGCGCCCTTACTAAATCATTCTCATGCAAGACCAAACCTTGGGCGTTTTCACAATCCATAGGGCGCACAGTATAGTTCACGGGAAATAATAAAAGAAAATCAACTGACATAGAATGGATTTTACCTGCAAGGTACATACATACATAAGTGCAACGTCAAACAGACGTGACTTTTCCGATGCAAGAGCGATAAAAGCGAAACGAACAGAGCAACAACAGCAAAGTGAAGGATCTGCTGATCGATCGAGAAGTGATCGAAGAGGTGACAGCGATTATTGAAAGTCGAAGTGCATACAAAAGGGAACAATGGACAAGAGAAGGTGCTCGAACATAGAATCGAGGATTTGAATGTACCTGTGCGATGATATCGTGCACTTTTATGTTCGATTGATCGGTGCCTCGAGGAATTGAAAGGTAGAGTATCGAAGGTTTCGTCTTCATCTTGAGCATTTTTTTCTTAATGTTATTCATGTTGCATCATATTTCCGTTATTGTTCTTTGAATGAATTTATACTCTAGATGAAAATAAGAACTGAGTACGTAGCTGTGGAGTAATCGCGGGCAGTTCGTTCATAATAATTAGGATAAAATAAAAACTTAGGGTAATTGCTTTAAAATGAGAATTGATTAGTAAATCAAGCTATTATTTCACACGTTAATCTAAACGGTTTATCAACTAGAAATTGTAGACTACCTTTGATAATTTGAAAGTGGGTAATTGAATAAAATGATTCATCACACGGTTGGATTTTCCAAATTTTTTTTCCCTTGTCCATCATTTTTAACATTAGTCTGGATAATGGTATTTTCCCAGCTTCTGGGAAAATGTCAAGCATTTTTCCTATGCATAAGTCTGGTGATCTAAAGCTAGTCATTAACTATCGCCCGATCTCTATAATTCCTTGCTTTTATAAAATCTGTGAGCGTCTGGTTTTTAATCGCGTCTATGATTCTCTTCGACACGTTTTTGCTGCTCAAGAGCACGGTTCCGTGAAACACCGGAGTACTACCACTAACACTGTAGTGTTTTCTCATTTTGTTGCTTCTGCTTTCGATAAGGCCTTTTGACTCTCTCTCTCTCTCTCTAAGGTCTTTGACTCAGTCAATCATGAGCTCCTTTTTCTTAAATTAGAGCATTATGGTATATCGGAGCCCCTTCTCTCGTGGCTCTCATCATTTGCTTTTAATTGTTTTTGCTATGTCACTCTCCGTGGCTCCTCGTCCTCTCCTTTTTTTCCTCCCTCCGGTGTACCTCAGGGATCTATTCTCGGGCCTTTGTTATTTAACATCTTCGTCAACGATCTTCCTAATGTATTTGAATCTCCTTGTCTAATGTACACTGATGACCTGAAAGTTATTCGCGTCATCAATGTTCCTTTTGATCATCTTGCTCTTCAAAACGATTTGAATGGTCTTATTTCCGGGTGTTACTGTAATTAGTTGTCTTTGAATATATCCACATGTTACTCAATGTCTTTTACATTGAAGCCTTGTGCTTTTGAGTTCATTTACTCTATTTGTAACATCACCCTTTCAGTTGTGGATCATTTTACTGACCTCACTCTTATCTTCGTTTGGAAGCTAAAGTTCGGTATTTATATTCATTGCTGGTTTTGTTTTACGCGTTTGTCACAATTCCTTTAACATTTCCACTTGTGTGCATCCTTTCCTTTCCCTTGTTCGTTCTATCCTTGTGTATTGCTCTGTAGTGTGGGGTCCTCGTTTCTGTTATTTGTCTGAGGTGGTTGAATCTGTCCAGCGAAGGTTTACTCGCGGCCTTATTTTCAAGTACAACCTACCATATTGTCCTTACTTACCGTGAACGTTTATCAACCCTTAATATTCCCCGACTCGATCAGCGCAAAATTCACCTCGATGAATGTTTTCTTTTTAAAGTTTATTGCGGCTATTTATCTTCATCTTTGGCGTGTTTTTTGATGTCACGCCATCATGACAGACCTATCAAGGCAACCTCAATGTTTAATGTACCTTTTGCACGTACTGACTTTTGTTTTCATTCGCCTGTTTTGCGTTTACTGACGACGCAAATAATCTTCAGATTGGTTCTCTCCCTCAGTCTATTGCTATTTTCAAAATTTTAGTTCGTAGTGCACTTTTTTGCCTACTTAATCATTTTATTTATATATTTGCATCCATAATCCTTTTTTCTCTCTATTTTTACTTTAACTGTATTCAAAATTTGTACTTATTTTTATTATATCCATAGTCCTTTTATTCTCTATTTTTACTTTACTGTATTCTAATTTTTGTACTTCTATTCTCATTGTGTTTTTTTAATTTTAATGTTTTATAATATCTTATTTCTTTATAGTAATTTTATTCATTTTGTGACTAGGCATCTTGTCTACAAAATGAATTATTCTGAATAAATTACAAATTACAAATAAATTACAAATCTTATTTAAACTTGGTTCTTATTTTCCTTAAACGCTACACGACGTTATACGTTACCAATTTTAGAAATAATTTTAACATGCATTCGTTATATTTGTATTATATCACGACTTACAATATTATTTTTTTTATTTTTTCTTCTAATTTTTTGTTTTCACTTCGCATAGTTTCATTTGGACTAAAAAATAAGACCCCATCGCTTCCACCCTGAAATATTCCGCCAAATTCTTAGCTCATAAAACAAAAATACGCGAAACATTATCTTAATAATCAAAAAAAAAAACCTTAAAAAAAATAAACTTCTTGTGTAACAACATTTATTATTTGCAAGTTTCATTTTAATTTACTTTTTACCGAAGAATAGAAAGCGACTAGCTAACACATTTCACAAACACTGCTGAATATCCAAAAGAAATTGTAATTGTCAAAGATATCGGTTCATGACGACGTTCGATAACCCGCTGATGGCCATAAATTTGTTCGCAGCATCCTATGATGACTGCATCTTTCCCTACAAGCATTTTAAATTTCGTCTTATTCGAGCCATACTGTTCACCAGCGTTTTTTCATCAAAGCATCTAGTGTCAGGATATTCACTTTCTGATATACAACCCTATTTTAGTGAATTTTTTTGTTCATTCTGCTATAGAGACATTCTGCCACTTTTTTTACTAATCCCTTAGAAGTGGAATCGTTAATGTTGCCTCTAGATGCAAGCACTAGCTTCGGTGCTGACGGCATTCCAAATGTTTTCACCAAATCCATTTCATGTTCCCTGTGCGTTCCTCTGTCAATAATTTTTAGCCTCAGCATTTCAACCGGGACCTTTCCTTCCCTTTGGAAATCCGCCTACATATTTCCCATCCATAAAGCTGGTGATATCTCTTCCATCTCTACTTACCGTCCCATATCCCTTTTACCATGCTTTAGTAAGCTTCTCGAAAGAGTCGTTTACAATAGAGTGTACCCTTTCGTCCAGCCTTTGCTGGCCAGGGAACAGCATGGTTACAAACTTATTGACTTTGACAAACACCGTTGCTTCCGCAATCGATCAGCAAAAGCAAGTTGATGTCCTCTATACCGACTTTGCCAAGGCCTTCGAGTCTGTGAACCATGATATTCTTCTAGCAAAGCTAACTGGGTTTGGTCTCTCTGGTGCCCTTTTTTGTTGGCTCTCTTCCTACATTTGTGATCGCTCTTGTGTCGTTACTGTTAACTCTTGCTCTTTAACACCTTTTTTTCCTACCTCAGGAGTTCCGCAAGGAGCCATTCTTGGCCCTTTATTGTTCCTTTTGTTTATTTACAACCTTCCTTCCCTCTTTAACTCACCCTGCCTTTTGTACGCAGATGATCTTAAAATTTTCAGAGTGATGTCTTTCATCCACAAAACATCCCCTTTGCTCTTCTCCTACTGTGTCCTTGACTCTCCTCTCAATTCTGTTTCTAATATCAAGGACCTTGGCGTAATTTTTGATTCCAAATTGAAATTCGACTTGCATATTCTTCACGTCACTGCCAAGGCTTCTTGTTTTTAAGGCTTCATCATCAGATCCTCTAAACGTTTTGTTAATCTTTCCACTTCTCTTTATCTGTTTTTTTTTCCTTTGTCCGTAGTGTTCTTGAATACTGTTGTCAAATTTGGTGTCCACATTACGGATACTTGATCGATGCGGTTGAATCCGTGCAACGCCGATTCACCCGTTCGTTGTTCTATAAGTACAGTATTCCGTATTGTGATTACAGTATGCGCCTCTCCATCCTTCAAATTCCTTCCCTTGAGTCACGTAAAGTGTTCCTTGACGAGTGCCTCCTTTTTATATTGGTTGACCCCAGCATGCAACTTTCAGTTAGGAAACCGGGCCGTCCTTATAGAACATTATTTAACTTTAATGTTACATTTGCCCGTACCGACACCTATTTCTTTTCCCCCCCTTTTGCGTTTGCCTCGTCAGCACAATATCCTTAACATTGGTCCTCCGCTTCAATCGTTATCTGTGTTTAAAAGTACTTTAAAAAGTAATGTTCTTTCTTATAATCGAAATATGTCCTAATTTGCTCAATTTGTTTGTTTCTTTTTCGGTCGATTAGCTTTTTTTGTTGTATTATTATTCCATTCTGAATTTTATTAATTTTCTTGGTTTCCATGTTATTTTCTTTTTCTTACATATTCAAATACTTATATGTATTTTTATTTTTTTTCTTCTTGTCTAATCTATAATTGAAGTTGTTCTGTGGATTTGGACAATAAATAAATAAATACATTGGCGGATAGTTTTTGGTTCATGATAGATCGTTTTTTAATATGTGTTTTTGCCACTGAAAACCAAATAAGGATACCATAAGCCACAATCAGTCTAATCATTTGTTTAAAGCTAATTGTTTTAACCTGTGTGTTGAGTGCAATTCGTTTCCTCCGCAAAGGCTTAAGCTTTGGTGGTTTAAGCTTTGCAATAATATATTTTTAGCTATCAATAGATTGTTGGTATGATTTTCCGAGATATTTTACATTTTTTATGGCTGCATCATGCAGTTTAACCCTAGAATGGTATGGTAAATTTTTTGATGCTTAATGGTACATATGAGTAACTTTTACTCACTTGAACATTTTCATGTTCTAAACTGATATATTTTAAAATATAATTGTTTTTTTTTTACTAAAAAGAAAGCAATAATTGTTTTATTTACATGTTTCATTTTATCATTAAACATAAAAAATTATACAGCTTCTAGCCTCATGGCAATCATAGCGACGAAAAATACTCACGGTACCATTCTAGGGTTAAGAAAGACTTCTCTGCAATCTTTGGTTGATGCGTCTGCGAAACATGATGATTTTTTTTTTGTTTGAACTTATTTTCAAATTCCATTTGCTAAAATATCAGTCAAATAAAAAGAAGTAATCCTGCAGGTGCGGTGGGAAAAAAGTGGCTGTTTATCTCTGTAATGGAAATGGACGCTTTCCTGTCCGATAAAAAGCTTTGAACCAATCGAGTGATTAGGAAACAATAATTTGAATATCAAGCCTTAAACCTGCACGGATTCCGAGGCTTTGTCTAGATCAGCCAAACACGACAAACCCAAAAATCATTATCAACTTTGTTTGTGAAAATTTCTCTGCAAAATGCAGCCAAGGCATCAACTGTGCTATAAGTGCAAGGCAACCAGACTTTTCGATAGGAATAATACTATTTTCGATTTTTTGGAATTTGTAAACCATAATTCCCTCTTGATCACAATTCGAGAGAAAATTTCGATCGAAATAGATCATTTTAGTTGTGATAATTTGTGCAGAAAAATATAATTGCAATCTCAAAAAAAAAAATTGCAACAAAGCATCTGTATTAAACCATCGGTGAAATGACTCGTGCATCTTGTACTTAGATTCATTTCAATCTGTACTTAGATTTAGATAGATTTTAGATTTTTACTGCAACTTCTTTACGTTTACAAAAGATTAAACTTATTTAGTATCAACTCAAGTTCACTTTTGCCAACAATTTTGGAGCTCAATTTTACCAGTTCAATACGAGTGATTTGATCGTGTGTCCCATATAACACTGCACATTTGGATGAAATATTTTGGACAATTCGCAATCGTTGAGTGTTTTATTCGTTAAGAAAATATATTAAATGACTTGAAATTCAAACAACGTAAAACAAAACATAATATTTCCGTGAATTTCCCCACATCTATGTAGGCTTTAATTTCACATCATTTCATAAAAACTGTAAATTAGCCAATACATTCCGTCACTTAGCCGGCATAGTGAATCTAATTTTATTTCTGTAATATTGAACGTTGCTCAGCGTCAGTGACACTTTACGCAAAAATAATAGAAAATTAATCCAACACAAATCCTCGTAGCATTCACATACGAACGAAAGAATCACGAGTCACACTTGACCGATTTCTCATTTCTGATCGCACTCGACTCGACGCCATAGATACACAATCACGCAAGACATGATTAATATTTCGATTAAAGAACGAACCGATCAATGATTATTAGATAATACAGCATACATTTCACGTGAAATCCAAACATGATTTCAAGGTGCATCCACTTGATATTTCCGACAAGTGGATTGATTGCAAAAGATGATCCAGCTAAGATCGCTTTCAATTCGATTTGGCTCATAGATCCACGATAGATATGTTTATCTGATGGACGATGAGGTGAATTGATGAGGCTGATTGCGATCATGCAGAATGCATAGTCATCGAACTAGCTTGCAATGAGTGTATTGTGTTAACAAAGCTTTGTTAATAAATTGTTATTTTATGAATAAAATAATCAATTTGTTTATGCTTCTTGTGGTGATTGTCAACTGATTTGTCCTTAGCAATCGATTTGATTTCTTTTCTTGTCCGATATCTCCAGTATTTGAGAGTTGTGACATTTCAAAAGGCCAATTAGAGAGTTTTTATAATATGCGTCCAATGTGGGCAGCTATTATTTAATTTATTGCCACTCGAATATTTCTAGTTGCAGTCTGTTTAAATAATGTAACTTTAAGCGGGAATCTGAACACTGCAAAATATTTCACTGCAATTAAAAAAACGATGCAAGCAATTTTGTATGCCTACTCGCCATTAATTTCTCCACAAATTATTCAACAAAGAAAGAAAGTTTTCGTTACATCAAGCGAACACGTGAAATTATTCAAGTGTAATTTAACTCAAAATCAATTAACTGTCAATGAAGATTTTAATGACAAACACCAGCTCGTATGCTGTTTTTCGATTTCGGTCCAAAAACGATGATTTTCAACGATCAATTTCTAAAATTCCAATGCTCCGGAAATTTTCGCTCCACGACAAAAACCATCGTCGAACCATTTGAAATACCAAAAGACTCCCATTAAGATCTCGATGAACTTCAATCGACTGCAATAATTCCTAGCAATAATAATTACGCAAACGCGAACTCTTGAAAATTCCAATCGTACACCATCTTGCTGTCATCGTATCGCCATATCATCTCAATTCTCTGTCGACTAACAATAAATGCAAATAATGTCTTCCTTTTAAGTAATTGAAAGCAACTCATAAAAACATGAAACGAGAATATGAAGAAGTATTGTTTGCATAATGTCATTGGAAAATGAAGACAAGACTCATCACATCATGCAACACGATCCGAACGAACATTTCCTGTGTGTCATTCAACGCCGCCCGTTTCCCATCATCTATCGTGTCACCTAACCATACCGCAACTTACCACCGCCACCAGTTCGCCTATGAAACGGGCACAGGAGGTGAACTTCTTTGCTCAGGTTTACTCAGGTAAATTGAAAAGAATTAATAACAATTTGCACTTGCAGTGACTTGACATTTTCCTACGCTCTGTCGATATGGTGCACAAACAGGTACCATTAGGCACGCTATCAATCCACCGTCGAAACCTCGTCTTTTCACATCGTCACGTCTTCGGCGGCATGCAATCATATTGGTTAGCCGTTGACGCTGACGATGACGACGACACAACCATAGAACCGATGCTTCGCCACCGCTGGGCGCCGTTGCATCGTTTTTGTCGTTGATTATATTGGTAACTTTGGAAAAGCTGTTATCGAACAAACGAGCGCCGGGACAAGTGCAGCCGGCAGCGATGGGAAAGAGGTTATGCAGACGCGGTATGAGGTCAATTACAAAATACTCTAGATGATCGATAAAGGGCTGAAATGTGGTTTAGGAGATTTAAATGGTGTTAATGAGTTTGAAGTTGAACCTAATCAATCTTTGAGTCTACATTTTACGGCTACTTGTTCAGACAATAAAATCAACGATGGCGAGAAGTTGACGTCAAGGGTCACTGCAATTTGCTTTGTGACTGAGTGGAGGTTAATATTTAATGTTGTAAGACATCTGTTAATCGAATTGAATCGAGAGTGTTAAATTCGATGATGGTTTTATTGTGTTTTTTTTTTATTATTATACAGGGGATGAAAAATGCTAATAAAACAAATTTAAAAACCTTTTTGCATGTAATTAATCGATTTTATTTTTTTGACAAATTGGTCTTTAAATTTAACAAAAATGGGTGATTGAGATAATGAAACAAGAATTGTCGTTTTAAAGCCAATCCTAGAGTTTCGACAAGGCGCTGCCTTCTGCTCAATTCAATTCAACTAACAGGCAAACTGAAGACAGCAGACTTTTCGGCTTGCTTTGAATTTGGTCAGAAGATCATTCAAACGGTGGAAGAAGATAACAACATGTTATCATACAAACGCCAATCTTAACAAATAAAATTATCACACTTTGATGTGCAGTTTCGCCAAGCTATGTATACTGTCACGCCTTAGTTTTTTCGAAGAAAACAGTCTTACAGTTACAGTCAATGGATACTGTTACTCAAAGATATTGAAAAGGGTTTTCTTTCCAGAACTACACCGAAAGAGGATTCCTTTCAACTCTGTGTAGTTTAAATAAGATGATGCAACTTCTCATACACCCGGGGCTGTTTCAATAAAATCGCAGTGACAGTTCTTTAATAAAAAGATGTCCGAGGTCTCCTTACTGCGCCCGACGTTTTCTTGTGGGCTTATTGGATAAAGTGTATACAACTAACAGGAAGTGTATAAAACAAAACCAACAAATGATAATTGAGGTAATTCCTTTTGCAACGCTCCAGGCAGTCATGAATAACTTTTTGACAAGATATCGTACATGCGTCGCAGTATGTGGCGGTCATTTAAATTCAATTTTTTTTAAAAACCCACTAAAAAACAAAAACTTAATAAAAATGTATTATTTTTCAATTGAATAAAGAACAAATAAATTATGTCAATTCAACAAAAAGTCTCTTCATGTAGCCAGAATTTAAAAGATTTTGTCATGATCCCACTACTAATTAAAGCGTGCACACTAAAAAGTAGCGATTTGTCAAAGTGCTATATAACTTTGCGAATATTCTTCTTGATAAGGAAAACCTTTTTCGATGCAAAGTGATTGCAAGTAACGTATTCACGTGTTAAAAGCCTCGACGCAAATAGATGCTATGCATGTATTTCTAGGTTTTTTAAGAACATCTATCAATATCATGATTTTTCAATTTTAACTGTCACTTTTAGCTTACTTTGTGATTTGACTTGGAGTTGTTAATTCACTTCCTGAAAACCATAGAGTGTATAATTCACTGTTTTGCATCCGTAAAGGCAAGAAGAAGATATTGAAAGTTTTTGTTGTTGATTATTTTGTTGATCAAAGTGCATATGTCAGGTTTCAAAGAAAATATCTCTAGTAGATACATGCAATTAAGCTTTAATTTGAACTTTCATTCTATGAAGTAATATGATCCTATTTAATATGACAAATCCCGATCAATTATAATCTTAGTGGTATTTTAATTATCATTCACAATTCCCTTATAGATTTGATAGGTTCTGTCGTGTTTTTTGATACCTGACAGTCTCTTCAGCATATATTCGATGTTATTTCCCTGTTTCCGTTTACGGTCAGTTCTTTGCGGAAATTTCTAATTGCCTCGTTAATTGTTTTTCCTTTATCTGCGTCCTTGTTTCCAGTGACTTTAATTTGTCTAGTCTTGTTTGGGATACCACTTTTTCTTCGATCCTTTCACCTAATATATTTTTTAACACCGTTTCCTTAGTAACTACTTCTTGTTTGCTTATTTAACCCGTTGCTCAGCTAAACTCTGTTCCCAATCGTAATAGCGAATAATTGAATTTTCTCCTTTCAAATGTTCCCTAACACAATATCTCTATACAAGCTGCCTTCGCGTCTTACGTTCTTCCTAACGTGCACCATTCTTTTCTCTATTGCCATTTCTATCTTATAAAGCTGACTTTGAAAACCTGGCTAACGAAATTAACTTCTTTAATTTGGACTCTTATTTAAATGACGTTTCTCTTGACGAACGTATTTTTAAATTTTATGAGGTCCTTCCCCCTTAATCTCGCGAGTTACTCCTACTAGCTGTCTGCACAAACGGAATGATGCTCCTTGATTTCAGCTTGATTTGGTGTCTGCCTTAAAAGCTAAAGACGTAGTCTGTGGCCAGAATAGAGGTTCGAGGTCCATATGTATATCCGTCTCGGCGATTTAAAAGTGTTACCGGCGTCCAGCGGTGACAAGCGGCTTCTGCACAATTTACTGTGCTAAGAACTTCACAGATGGCACTTACTGTTGAGTGGCTGCTGCGAAATCCTTGTTGGTTTTTCGAAAGGTAACCAGCTCTTAAGCCGAGGTTTCAGCAACCCTTGTAGAATCACACTCGCCGAATTTTGTCCATGGTGAAATTTATCATCGCACCTATTTCCCCGGGACCCACTGTTATTCCTACTTCGACTACGCTGACCTGTCTTCAAGTGACCCCAACAGCTTCTTCCTGTCCAACTTCGAAATATTTCACCCGAGTATCTTCCGTCTAGAGTTCTGAGGGGCCTGATAGTGATATATTTGTTCCAATGTATTTCTCCAGCCCCTTGCCATCATGGACAACGTCTCGAAAACAAGAGTTATATCGGGAATGGACTCACTGAAGCTTAATCTGCGGTAAGTTAGTGTTGAGTCCCTGTTCACCACGACCATACTCAGCCTGGACATCATTTTCATAATTAATCTTTCCCTTGTGTTTTGAGTCGGCATCCACCACTCCAGAGCTCTCGCATTGAAGTCACCAACTATCGCCAGTGTTCGCAGGAAGATCTCGGAGATCGTCTTCCAATGCTTCTATTTTTCTACGAAATTTCCTTATTTGGTAATTCGGTGGAAAATACCAACTGACAAAACTGATGCCTCGGTTTTCAATCCAAAAATATTCATCGCCTGAACCTCGCCTATCAACCTGGACTTTTTGAGTATCTGCAACCCATAAGTCTGCAAAGCCCAAAGTGTCTGAATGCCATGTTTCTCGATTTCTCCTTGGATATGGTTCGCTGATTCGGACGAGGTTCGGACGAGGGTCTGCGCACCAAGCTTTGAGTTCACCTAGCTCTGATTAGGTACCTGATTTAAATTAGGGGTAAAGTGAGTCGTGGGACTAATCACTCCACACTCGTATCCACAATGATTAAAAAAAAAATTGTAATGAAGCTCTCTACCAGCTTCAACCCCTAGACCCGTAGAGGGTTGTCGTGGGATTGCTTTACTTTACTATGGTTCGCTGATCATTTCGATTTGAGCTCTGGATTCATGCGTAAGCTGCGTGAGTAAGCGTTTCCCGAGAGGAAAACCGAGAGTCGGTATAGTCGTGCATTACTTTAGCATCGTGATAAAACACACCGCAATTTGGGCCGCCTCTCAGTTTTCGAACCGCGTCGGTAGACGAGAGAAATGACTCACGGACTCGGTTCTTCTAGTGTTTTCCAATTTTCTTATCAATGCGAAATCTGATCGAGTTGAAATTTTCAGGATGCATTGATGAGTGCATGGGATAAACGCTTCTGAAAACCGCTGCGTGTGTCACCCTCGAGAAAAACGGACGCGTTAAACGATCGTGTGTCATTGGCCTAAGTCGTCCGCAGTGCGGCATTTTTGCAGATTCCCCTGGAGAACCCTTATCCAGGAAAAAAACTTCTTCTGCGCATCGAGCGCTTCTCGTGAAACTCTGCATGTTCCTGACCCCAGAACATGCTTGGCTTCTAATGTTTTGCCTTTGTCGTTTGGAATGTGTCCGACTTGCAGCAGTTAGTGCTACGGTCTGGTCCTTTGCAGGTTTTTTTTTGTATGGTTGTACCCCATGTACTTGAAACAGCGGACAATTTCAGGCTGCTTGCTTATCGTAGCTTTATCCCAGCCAATGCTGATTCGTCCAGTATAAACCAGCTTCAAAGTTTTTGCTTCATCCAATTCTACGACGGCTTTCCTCTGTTCTCTTGTATTCGGGGGAAACAAGGTAGTTTTTACGTTCTGAATTTCTTCCTCCTGCATCTCTGCTGTCACTCTCTAGTCTGCAGCTTCCCTTTGGAGAAGAGCGTGCTATGAAAGTCTAAATAAACTTAGAACAGGTTCATGAAACACAAAGCAGAGCAACTTCGGGCAAGTTAGAGCAGCCGGATTGCTCATAAACCGATTTTTTTCGAGATATTTCAGCATAGCTCACCCTAGCCCAGTTCATTAAACATAGGTATCATTATCGATTCAACCAATTTTATATGATTAGCTGAAGTACAATTTTCCTTTTTCTTGTATTTGTTAGCTCTCATACTATTAGATTTCTTATTTTACATAATTCATTTTCAAAAATTGTGCTTAATTTCATTTATGTTTCCATATCGCTTTCAAAAGGACTCACGATAATACTTCTGCTATCGCTGTTTAATGTTCGTATTGATATAAATGCAATCGTAACAATCCATTCTGCTTTCCAATCCATTCCAAGCAAAATGTAAGACATGTGGTTAGTACAATTTCTTCTAAACTTTTTCAATTACATACTCATACTTCAATATAATGCTGCTTATCAACTTATGTTTCAAAAACACTAATCAACACACACACGGCAAAGTGCAATGGCTCAGTAAAACCGTGACTAGCCCTCTTGGTAGAATTAGATCACTAGCGGGGTTGCGCTCACTCATACGTACTCGAGCCATTTTATCAGCAGCAACATTCTGAAGTTCTCGAATTGCATTTCAACATGCCGCCATCGAACGTTCCGGGGCTACAACTAAAGTGCTCAAACACGCTAGTTATCTGCAGCGTTGCTCTAATTAGTGATAATGCAAATGTGGATTACTGTCAGTTGGCCAAGTAAAGCAGCTTAAGGGAACATAAGCGTGCCCAGACGATGGAAACGATCAAAGCGTTTCTTCGATTTACTTCTTCCCCACATGGGGCGCGGAAAAGTACTTACTAACATTGTCGTCTATACTTACAAGTAGTTTGCTCTTATCTTTCAATGAATGAGCAGTCAGGACGAAAGAAAACTCTTCAAAGTATACTTACGTATTTGTTGGGTGATAATTGCAAAGCAAGCCAGAAAGCAAACAATTTAACCACCGTAATGCAGTCGGATGGAAAGCCTTACGCTTTTAGTACAGCTGTCAGTTGTATGCGGCAGCGTACGTTTAGAAGATTAAACAAAGAGTTTATAAGAATTTGTATGAATGTATGTATATGCATATATATATATATATATATATATATATATATATATATATATATATATATATATATATATATATATATATATATATATATATATATATATATATATATATATATATATATATATATATATATACGTATATATTCCCGCTAAACAATTTCTATCAAGCAACCAAACACATTAACACGCCACGTTCAATTACATAAGTGATGCAGCTACTACTTCAGAACTCCAATAAAATTGCGACAATTACAATTCCAGCATTCTTTGCTAGGGAAATATTTGAAATCTGATACAATTTCGATTATTATGATTGCCACCATGCATTCCCATTAACGTCACCACGTACCATCCACCGTACGAAACATTCTTTCACAACCAGGAAGCAATTTCAAATTCACCTCCTTCGAGCTCCCACCAGCACACAATGTGACATTCCATCGAACAAATATCAATTGTCGTGCTTGCTGTGACGACGACGTGACCCATCACAACATTCAATTAAATTCAATTAAATTGTACCTTGACTTGTGTTGGCTGTTGTTTGGACTTGTCCACGAAAATCACTTAAATCACTTAGGGTCCCTTGCACTGTTTATTGGCAAGGTCAAGATCGCTCCTTTTAGGTCGTTTTTTTTCGAAATCAATCGAATCATGAGCTGATATGTGGGCGACATAGCAAACAAGCGAATTTGTATCGAGTGTTGAAATAGCGACTGTGCTTAGTGTTTGGTGTCCCTAATTCGGCATCTAAGATATTTTATGGTTGATCTAATGCGAGTACAAATCGATGGTGAATAAATTTAGCGAACACTTGTGGGGAGCAAATAAGATCACTGTGAATTGTGCTTTTGAAATTTATCTGACCATGAAAATGATCCCGACACGGAATTGTTTTTAAGACCCACACCAAAATAAGAGACTTTGTTGATCAACTGTCCAGTTTCTGTTAGTTTACATTACTCTTGACGATAGACGAACGTGAACTTGATGCAGTTGATGTTTGCGTATGTTGTTGGTTTTCTGATTAACAATTTTCAATGTTTGGGCGTGTTTGTTGGTAAACTGTTTTGGTTAGTATGTATTCCTGCAAGCATTAATATTTGTATTCAATAAATTTAGGGCCTCTGACCTCGTTGACCAGCAAGTGGTTTAAATTCTTTTTAGGTCGATACTTGGCTTTATTGGCAATTGAAAATGAAATACTTGAATTCATTACAGACCGTTTATTTTCGGCTTCAGCTTTAAGTGAATCAGTTTAATAAATAGATTTGCTGAGTTATTAGCTATATCAATAGACTATAAATAATCTTCAGTGTATGGTGCTGACGCAAATTCGATCACTTTTGAAGAAGCGATGCTTTATAATTGATTGAAATGGATTATTTTTATTCGAATCTGACTGTCGTTTGGCCAATTTTTAGCAGATATTTTTGTTGTGGTCCTATAAAAACGGTATCAAGCAGGGAGTTTCAATGAAGTTGAATAGGCTTTTGACTATAAAGTTTGCAGTTTTTCAATATCGCATAATCTCTTTGTTTAAAATAGTAACTGAATTCATTTTTTTGCATTTAAAAAATTGTATTAAAAAACTCGCCGCACACACCCATTCTTGGCTCATGTCCTACATGATTTTAATCACCTTAACTAGCAGGATTGTTCCATACCTTTGAGTGAAATACAAAAAAAAAACAGACAAAACTATTTGGACTCAAAAATGAAAATTCGATATTATTTTTGTTTATTTATGTTTATTTTTGTTTTGTTTGTAAGTCATTTTGTTTGCTTCTGCGCCTATCATTTCATTTCGCAAATGCTCGGCTAGTCTTTTTTCCTAGTAAAATTTCAGTTTGTGTTGAGTTGCGGTAGCATGTTTTTCTTTTTGAAAAAATCGCGGTTTTGAAATGTATTTTCAAAGGCTTTCTTGTCATTTTAGCTCCCTGCTTACCCTTTTTTTTTCTATAAACGTTTTGTCTAAATTATTTAATTTTATTGGTTTTTTAAAGGCTTTGTCTGACCTTTTTTATGCATATTTATGCAGGCATATAATTTTTTTTATTTTTATAGACAACAAAACACCATATAATAGTATATTACGAGTTTCACCTGTAAAATCAAAATAAAATATTCAAGGCAGCAAAAGATGTTATATTGTATTTTTATTTACATCAACTTTATTCATTTGTTACTAACTTTAGTTAGCTCTTTCAAATTATCTTCCTTCGATAAATATATGCTAAAAAAGTGTTGTTTCATTTAAACATTTTGTTTCAAAATACATGCTTGACGGTTTGTCACACCGAATGACACCAAATGAACATGCATTATAATTTGCTTAATTAAATAGCATTACTATCCTGTGCCTAAAAAAATATGTCAATATTCTATATTTCACTTCGAAGATTTGTTTCGTAACTTTACCGAGCAGTCTATGTTTCGTCATAAATAATTATAACTTTCTTCGTAAATACGGTCGATTTCTATTTATTCGAAAAAAGCCAGACACAATATTTTGGAAAAAAAAAATTTCAATCATACAAAAGGTTCAACATTGCAATTATTTAACAATTCAACTACTCTATTGAAAATGATTAAGCTGGAAGATCTGAATATAAGTGTCAAAAAGTAAATAAAAGTGTCAAAGAATAATGATGAAGTTGTAAAGAAGCAGACTCAAAAGATGCACGCTACTTTATATTTCAACGAAAATTAAAAGAGCCTCGGATTTAATTTCAGTCATTTACAGTATTTTCAGTTTTTTTCCTTGTATTAATAGTTTTATTTTCTTCAACTTTTTCTTATTACTTGTTTTGATTTATATAAAGTTTTCTATTTTTATATAAACTTTTCTATTTTTGTATGTATTTTCATAAAATTTTATTAAGCATTCCAGATAATTCATAAGATCCAATTCACTTGGCTAATAACTTTGTTTTTAATTTTACTGAAATTTATAATTACTTATTTACTCACTTTATAGATATTAATTAATTTTTCACTTGAATTCAAAGAAAATAGTAATATACCAATTTCTTCGGCGAGATTCAAATTTTCATATCAAATTTTCATAACAGCAAAATGACATATGATATTATTTAGAAATCAGTTTTTGTTTGTTTTATGTTATTGGTTTTATTGCATTGGCTAATTTGTTATTTTTCATGTTTAATACATTGGTTCGGTTTGTTTGCTTGCATATACTTGCATATTAAATTTAAAATCTATTTTATATTAGTCATATCAAACTTGGCGAATCCATTCCCGATGTTACCATGGCATCGAACAAACTTGCGGTACTTTTCAGCGATTGGAAGACAATTGAAAATTACCCTTCGAGTGATCACAATTATGGAAGACTCAGGGGCCTGGTTAAAGTCATGGCGGAGAGTCAACCACGTCTATTATTGGATTTGTATAATTCATGTTTAGCCGCAGAAGTCTTCCCATCGCGGTGGAAAGTAGCTATACTGGTACATTTAGGCAAGGGGAAGGGTAACCTTTGCAAACCATCAACATACCGTCCGCTGTGCAAGCTGGACACTGTAGGAAAGCTTATCTAAGGGCTGCCCAAGCCGCGGCTGCTGTCAACAGTGAGATCGGCTGGCGATCTTTCTTGCAGGCATTACGACTTCCAGGAATTGCATTCAACAAGCGATGTCATCTCAGAGGTTTTTGGAACTGTAAAAGTCAGACCGGTCGTCATGCTGGTAACGCTGAACGTACAAAACGCTTTCAACTCGTCAATGTGGACGGACATACTCCGGGCCCCTGAGCAGAAGTTCCGTATCACTGACTACTTGCTAGCCATGGATGCGGGACTACCTGCGGGACCGATGGCTGCTCTACGACACCGACGAAAGAGTGAGAAGGAAGCCTGTCATCTCAGGCGCGACGCAGAGGTCGATCTAAAGACCTTACCTCTGGAACATCCTGTACGATGATCTGATACGCCTGGAAATACCTGCGGATGTGTCCCTGGTAGGTTACGCTGATGACGTCGCATCAAAATAGGAAACAATCCAGTTTGTAGAAGAGTGAAAAAATCCGCCACGGAAATTTAAAGTTGAAAGATCGGTACCAAAGCTTATAGCCTTTTTTTGCCAGATTATAAAAAAATTCCATTCATCGACTAGCTTCCTAAATTTTTTGGAAAAAGCAATTCAAGTGTTTTTTGAGAAAAGGGCAATTCATGCACACTGCGCGAGTTCAAGGTGTGCCCTGGGTTAGAAAAGAATGCAGTCCAACAATTATTGTCTAATTTCCAATTTGAAAAAAAAACCTTCGATGATGAAGATTTCCGAGTGACGAAGAAATGAAGACTGTAGTAGACGAGCACTTGGAAGGTAAAAAGAGCGAGTATTTTTTCACAGGATTAAAAGAACTGCATAGAAAAATTATGGTTTTCAACATTTCTTACGATATTTTTAGTACTCTAGGCTCTGAACTGTTCCGCCCGTTTTGTATTTCATATTCCATTTTATTTTTTATATTTTATCCCGAAAAGTACCAAATTGTCTCAGGATAATGTATAATGTTCACAGTAGCTACTGGTTTATCTACTGGAGCTTCCATTTCAAGCTTCCCTTACTAGCTCCGGGCTATCACAACTTGAACTGCACTTTCTTGGACAAGCATTGTCCACCAGATGGCACACTTAACTCGACATCATCTTAACACACATAATAACATTATAAACACAGCAGCTCTAAATTTATTGTTATTTAACGAAGAGGAGCATTTATTATGCATTGTCTTACTCACGGTATACTGTAACTTTCAAATTATTTAGGATGCTCCAGTTGTGCAGAATTTTATTAATTTAAGGTAGGTTGAAATAAGTTAAGGAAAGGTTCTCTCAGATACGGTCGAAAATAAGGCAAAGTTTGAGAATTTTTCGAGGGACAATGAAAAAACATACGAAGTTCTGGTTTTGATTATTTTATTTATTGATCATTCAAAAATCGTTCAAATTTTTATTGCGATGAAATTCAATGTGGTGGCTCCAAAATGGCGGCTCTCGTCTTCCTCTGGACGCGGAATATCGTCCAGTATCTTCAAGCCTGCAGTCATAAAATTTATGGAAATATATTAAAATTTATGGAAATCTCCATGTCTTATACCTAGTGAAAATGAATTGGGACCCGTTTTTTTCACTTTGACCTCGCTTAGTAATTATGAATTGAAATTGTTCATGTTCATTTTTGGTATAAGACATATAAAGTAGTATATTCTTTTGGGCAGACCTGGAATGAACTGAATCGGATCAATAGATCCACACCTGTGCTTGAAGTTATGATGAAAAATATTGTTTCGAGAAAAACGCGTTTAAAGTTTTTTTTAGCAAGTTTGCCTTGGGATAACGTTCTTGTTTGTTCAGTTATCACGACCAGTGCCAATGCTTATAGGGTTTTGGGGTCGCTGATTATGAATCTGAAGTCAAATTAACAAAATACAAGATGGGGGATCCCATAAGGTGGATCAAAAAAACTTCCATCTGCCAATTTGGACCGAAATATCTATGAAGATTTTCGTGGCCATCTATCGTCAATTTGCTTCATTACACTCACATTAGGATCTAAGTCGGCTATTCCTGTGCCGTATAGGAGTCCTTCCTTGATTTCGAACTGCTCCTGGTTGGCCTGCGTTTCGAGCAGCGGGCGATATTCATCGTTAAGGATATGCAATTTTCTGACGCATCGGTTATTTTTCGCATGTGCTGCCACCTAAAGTGTATTCCAACGCGAACAAGTATGCGATAGTACAGATCGTTATTAGTTCCGGTCAGTGCTGTGATATTGTGGGAATTTTCGCCCTCTAAAACTTGAAAAAGGGAAAAGGGGAAAAAAATGAAATTAAACACTTTCGTAAAATTTCCACCAAATATATTTGAGAAAGAATTTAAACAATCCAGGCCAAATTGACATTTCTTCATGTATTCTTACATTTGAGTTAAAACCTGGGATGTAATGAACAAGAATCACTTCTCAAGACATCCGATTTACGATTTTCAGTTAGAGGTAAAAACGGCCAAAAGCAAAATATTGTTACGAAATAATGCAGAATAATAGTGTGAAGGCATTTTTCAGCTTTGTTGAACCTAGTTTAAGCTATTTCAATACATTTAATGCACCGTTTCAGTCAAAGCAGCTACAGATTCACAAATTGTATGCTGAGTGCAGTAGAATTTTAATTTTTGTGAAACCTGGTTTCATTGACACACTGAAAAATATCGAATTGAATGAAAAGCATTTAGTTCCAGATATGGATACTTATTTGGGATCAAAATGTGAAAAATACATAGCGTCTTTTGAAGAAGCTGTAAAATTAGGCATCAAAAAAATAAAAAACGTGTTTTACGTTACATGTAAAGAGCTTAAAAAGAGATTACCATTTAATAATGTTATCTTTAAAGAAATTGAGTTGTTAAGCCCACAAATAGCTCTTGATAGTTAGAACGGATTCGCTGCAGTTCATAAATTTGGCGAAAAAAATTAGCTTTGAAGAATCTATTGTAAATATCGAATGGAGTGATGAAAAGCAGAGATTATTGCAGCTAACAGTAGAGGAGTTTAAGAAAAAAATAGAAAAAGCAAAAAATTTTGAGGATGCATGCATGTTTCCTCATATAACTAAGATTTCAAACATGCTCTAGATCTTCCACATTCAAATGCTGAGTCAAAAACAATATTCTCCATTGTAATCGACGTCAAAACTTTAAAGCGAAACAGAATAAGCGAAGATTCACTGAACACAGTTTGTTGCATTCGCTCAAATTTCCAGTCTAGACCTGTTACCTGCATTGATTTCGAGCCTTCTGACAAACAGTTCAATTTGCACAATGCACAATATATATTTGATTAGTTTAAAAAGGAACGCATTTTATATTGCGTTATAATGAAATGATTTTTCCACGGAATGAATGTAGGTTTTTTTTCTTCGCTGTAATAAATCAAATATGCATGTGTATAAAATATATGAAACTGCTGGTTTTTTTTCTTATAAGTATTGGCATTTGCGCGATAACGAACATTTGCGAGGGAATTTCGGCCACGGAAGCCTCACAACTAGACATGGGTAACGCAGCGCTGCGCCGCGCAATTGCGTTGAAGCACTAGCCATGATACCACTGCGCTGATACCGATTGTCGGTATCAGTAGCGCAGTAACGCACTTCGGTATTAGTAGCTCAGTAACGCACTTCAGTATCAATGGTGTTGGCGCAGGCCGCTTTGCAATGCCAACATTATTTGGCTTGGCGCTATGCTACGGCGCGGCGCAAAGATATGAGTTGAGAATACTTACCTCAAGTCTGTTTGAGCAATAGAATTTCATTATGCTTCAATACTACAACTAAATAATACCTTTGTCTACGCTATTTTGCGTAGACTTGTGACGCAATCAATTGGTTGAAGCACCAAGTGATTGCCTCTCTCAAGTAATACCTTCAATTGGCGTTGCAAGGCGTTGAAATGAAGCCAATCAATTGGTCGAAGCACCAATTGATTGATGGTCTCAACTTGCTACTCTCAATTGGTCGACGCACCAATTGAAAGGCGTTGAAATTAAACCAATGGTACTTTCAATTGGTCGAAGCACCAATCGAAAGTTGTTGAAATAAAACCAATCGTACTTTCAATTGGTCGAAGCACCAATTGAAAGTTGTTGAAATAAAACCAATCGTACTTTCAATTGGTCGAAGCACCAATTGAAAGTTGTTGAAATAAAACCAATCAATTGGTCGAAGCACCAATTGATAGATCGATGTTGAAATAAAAGCAATCAATTGGTCGAAGCACCAATTGAAAGTTTATTCCTTATATTTAAACCTTGACAAAACACATTGGCGAAAAAGAACTCTGTATTGATTCAAACAACTCTTTTTTATTAATCCGTGCGATTTGATTGTCAATTCAAGACTGATCATTTTCTCGCTATGAATCTAACTTAAGTACACAATTAAATTTTGCAGGAGTAAGCATATCATGCAAATTCCAATGTTTTGGCTATACCCATTTGCGAAAAATATGAAAAATAGACAATGTAAAGATAGAACGTGATCACCGTTGCATTAGCGTACTTAGAAGTTTACGCAGACGATATGCAAGATGATCAGGTTACATCTTTTCGTTGCATTTCAAATGCTCAAGCGTAAACATTGTTATGTCTACGAGCAACGCAATGAAGATGCACCCAGCGAAGAATGTGCTGAGTGCGTTGCATTATTGCAGTTGTAGGTTAACAACGATTGTTCAATGTTAATATTGAACATTACTCCCCGCGTTGAACGCATGTTCAATCTTAATTTTGATGCAAAATGCTTTTTGATAAAAGTAATCTAATTGTATTATTGCCTTTGAATGAATTTACATGATATGCGACTTTAAACATAACAAATGAGAAATTTTCTTTTAGTATTACAGATTCAACTTATACCTAACATATATATTTTATTCCACTGTGATTTCGAATGCTGGTTCGCAACGCTGCCTTGGTCGTGGTGTTGGTTTGGATCGACAAATTCGAAGTTGACCAGTGATCTTGTAGGATACCAAGATGATGATGAGAATAATTGCTATCAAAAGTCCGAGGTAGCTGACCGCAAATTGGTGGGTGTCGGTTTGTTTGACTCTATGTGGAAGATTCGCCAGTTCCGGTATGTTGAGCTGTGCTTGAATGGCCTTGAGTTCCTTGAGGTGTATTTGTTGATATACAATGGCTTGGTTTGTATATAAGTGAGTATTTTCGACGTTGTCAAGGTGAGGAAGATGAACTAGTTTTGTATACGAAAGATTCGTACTGCCGGTGTGTGATTGCAGTCCTCTGATGGTGAACCAATCGTGTTTGATGATACAATTAGCTTGTAGGTGCACTATACCAGACCCTTCTAGCATCTGTGACGAAGCCTGATTTCCACATGCTAAGTTGATGTTGATGCCCTCGTTAAAAGCGAAGAGCCAGGTATTTGGACTGGCCAATTACGCCCAAAAAAAGTGATTCGCCAATTTTCTCAGCTTGCATGTGGTTGTCATCGGCATGTTGTTAATTAGGTTAACTTCACAGGTACTGATGTTAGACATCCTTCGATAAAGTGGATGAAGCGCTTTGCAAATGTAGGTTGACGAATTTGTAACCTTACAGGCACTGAGTTCCCGGTCATCCATCGTATAGAATTGGTCTCGATGGAGAGTAATGGCGAGAAACGGAGCTGTTGGTTGTATGGCAATTAGGGTGCCATTGATTGAGCTCGGAATGGCCATCACCCGCAAGAGTTCCAAATTGTCAGTGGTGATCAATGGTACACTGAACTGGAATATTATGTATTTTTCCAACGTGCGTCCCTTGACTTCCATCAGCTGGTAAAGGTAATGAAGGTCATCTGGCTTTACGGGCAGCTGAATGGTTGCAGGCAAATGGTTTTTGATTGCGATGAGTTCTTGACGCAATCGTGTTGGCGGCAAGATGAGTAAAGGAATTTTTCCTTGACGCGTATGAGTAATGACGTCAATCATTGATGATTGCATTCGTTGTAATTCGGACACCATAAATAGCATCTGAATCGAGACCGACATGAAAGTTTGTAATATGGTTAATTGCTGAATTTCATCACTGGTGCGGTTGATGTGGTTGGTTAATCGCTGGATCTCAGTTGTGATGGACTGAAAAGCGGAGTTTGTTGCTTTCTGGTTGGTGTTGATGACGTTGATTGTAGAATCGATGATTGATGTTCGATTCCTTAACATACTGAGTAAATATTCTTGATTCTCTTGAGTGGAATCCAGGTTTTTCGCAATTTCTTCGGCGTAATCAGCATCAAGAAGCCCAAAAAGCGAGTTGGCTATGTGCCCCACGATATTGAATGCACCACGTTTTGATCGGTTGTGGCTTGAGTGAGGGCGCAAAAGCTCGTTATCGTCCTTTAGCTCTCCCATAATGTATTGGCATTGTTCAATGACTGGCTTACATAGATAGCCTTTGGTCACTCGATTACATAGCCTTGTCATGGTGTCGATGCCGTCCGCTGTGTTTGCAACATCCTTCCAATACGGGTCCAAGTTATAGTATACAATCAACTTCCATTCATCCGTGGCCAAGTCAACGGTCCCCAAGTGGTCAAAATGGAAACCAAGTCCTCCACTGAATTGCTGAATTTTAATGGGTGATGCAATGGAGCAGGGCAGCACTAGAAGGGTCAAGAAGAGTGACAATAATGCTGGGCCGCTGACCACTCGTCGTTTTTTGGGAGGAATTTCGTGTTGGTCTTGATGAGATCGTGCCGCTGCTGGTCTTGCCATCGGAGGATCAATCGTACTGGCTGCCATTTGAATCTTATCTAAAAAGGATTCATCGTCTGTGACCGATTCGCCGTCACATGGAAGAGGTGCAAGCTTGTGAATGGGCCGCCGGAGTATTCCTGAGGCTGTCCTTACGTCCACAACACGAACATAACCATCCTCGCCGGGATATGTCTTTACAATTCTTCCCAAAGGCCAATGCAGTACTGGCGTGTTATCTTCCTGCACGATGACCATGGTGTCAGGTGTTACATTCGGTGATGGTGTCTTCCATTTACGACGATGTTGCAACTCGCTCAGATACTCTCGGCTCCACCTGCGCCAAAATTCATGTTTTGTGTGCGAAACCAGTTTCCATCTAGTGAGCAAACTTGTTTTGTGACGATCAGCATGCACATCAACAGGAGTTATGAGAGGTTCGCCGACAAGAAAATGACC
Organism: Nemotelus nigrinus; assembly: GCA_947369275.1. Classification (NCBI taxonomy): domain Eukaryota; kingdom Metazoa; phylum Arthropoda; class Insecta; order Diptera; family Stratiomyidae; genus Nemotelus; species Nemotelus nigrinus. The sequence goes on along the minus strand of OX376373.1, from coordinate 54,363,873 downwards.
CGGCGTTAACGCGTTAAGATCATTCGGGCTCGTTGACATAGGAGTGAGTGGGCGCGAATTCAGGATCGCCTCGATTTCCACGACAACTGTTTCGAGCTCTTCGTAAGTTAAAGATGCTGATGCTAAGTTTTGTTTCAACAGCTTTTTTGCAGACTTTACCGCTGCCTCCCACAAACCTCCAAAGTGTGGAGTTCGGGGAGGTATGAAATTAAAGTTGACTCCCTTTGAGACACACATTGACTTGATGGCTTCCTGTGACTGCTCGGAATGGATGATTGGGACTAGTTCGTGCAGCTTATTACTGGCGCCCACAAAATTGGTAGCGTTGTCACAGTAGAGTTCCTTGCACCTTCCTCTTCTAGCCATGAACCGCTTAAGTGCCCCGATAAAGGCATCAGTGGTGAGGTCCGACACCAGCTCAACGTGAACAGCCTTTGTTGAAAAGCAGCAAAAGACGGCGAGGTAGCATTTGTGGGGCCTCTTTCCTCTGATTTTGTAATGGACGGACAAGGGGCCACAGAAGTCAACGCCAGAGTGAACAAAAGGCCTTGCAGGCTGCACTCTAGTAGCTGGTAGATCCCCCATTACTTGCTGCAACATTTGAGGTTTACTTCTGGCACATTGTATGCAAGAGTGTACCACAGATCTGGCCAAGGTCTTTGCGTTTAGGGGCCAAAACCGTTGTCTGACGTCTGCAAGTAAGGCCGTTATGCCTGCATGAAAGTTTTCGCGATGAATATGTTCCATCAGCAATCTTGTCACTGGATGCGAGTAAGGTATAAGCATTTGATGTTTTGCGTCAAACTGCAACGCGGAATTTTTTAATCTCCCACCAACTCTCAAGATACCCTTATCATCTAAAAATGGAGCTAAGCTGCTAATACGGTTTCTTTTATCAACCTGCTTGTGTTTCCGTAGTTGATCGATTTCTTCTTTGAACTCTTGCTTTTGCATCTCTTTGACAATAACCTGGAGCCCGTCATCTATTTCTTGAGTAGTTAGATGGTTATCTATAATTGTAGTTTGCGGATGCCGTTTGATCTTGGAAATGAACCGTAGGGCATACGCTATTATCCGTTGCAGCTTTTGAAATGAGTTTTTGTGATTAATCTTATCAATGAAACTCCCTTCCTCCTTCACTGTTGCTGCTGATATCAATAAGTTTTTTGCCTCGATGGAGCACTTGCCACTTGGCTGAAATGGTGGAGGCCACAAACACTCATCTCCATGCAAGAATCTTGGCCCATAAAACCATAAATGACATTGTGGTAGTTTTTCGGGGGATATTCCACGAGATATGACATCAGCTGGATTGTCCTTACTTCCTACATGACGCCATTGTTGTGGCGTTGTGGTTTCTCGGATGGCCGAGATCCTGTTTGCGACGAAGGTGTTGTAATTGGCAGCCTCAGAATGAACCCAGGCAAGTACTATCTGTGAGTCGGTCCACAGTGTCACCTTTGTAGTTTCGAGCTTTAAATCTGTTGCCACCCTCTCGGCAAGGTCAGCTGCCAATTTAGCTGCGCACAATTCAAGCCTTGGCACCGTTAATTTTTTGATTGGGGCTACTCTTGATTTTGCACAGAGAAGGCGCACGATAGTCTGGGCTCTAGAGGTTGACCGAATATACACGGCAGCTCCGTATGCTTGCTCTGATGCATCTGCGAATATGTGAATTTGAATTTTGGTCGCATTTTCTGGCAGAATTACGTGGCGAGGGATCTGAATGCTGTCCAGTTCATTTAGTCTGCTACTAAAAGTCGTCCACTGTGTGTGGATTTCTTGTGGAACGGCAGCATCCCAGTCCAGATGAAGCTGCCATAGCTGCTGCAACATTATTTTTGCTCTTGTGATTACGGGTGCTACAAGTCCCAAAGGGTCAAACAGCCGGGCTATTTCTGAGGCCATTATTCTTTTGGTAACCCGCTGATGGTCAGTGAAGTGGGTTCGGATTCTAAGTTGGTCTACTTTAGGAAGCCATGACACTCCTAGAGTTTTGATAGCTTCGTTGTCTCTTTCTGAGAAGTTAAGTTGAACCTCTTGTTCAGCTGGTGGAATATTCTGCAGTAGTCTTGGATGGTTTGTACACCACTTGCGCAATTTAAAGCCTGCCTTTTCTAGCATATTTATGAGTTCGCTCTGAGCGGTGATTGCTTCTGACAGGGTGTTGAAACCTGTTATTACATCATCAACATAGAAGTCTCGCGCTAGTACTTTTGATCCTTCTGGATATGCATTTCGTTCGTCAAATGCTAGGCGTTGAAGTGCCTTGGTTGCCAAATACGGAGCTGATGCAGTGCCATAGGTCACAGTAGAAAGCTGGTAACATTTGATTGGCTGATTGACATCTCTTCGCCAGAATATTAATTGGAAGATACGATCACTAGGTCGGATAAGAACTTGTCGATACATTTGTTGTATATCCGCCGTGAACACATAGCGCGGTAAGCGAAAACGGAGTAAGATTGTCAACAGCTCACTTTGTACTGTTGGGCCCACAAGTAGTATGTCATTTAATGAAATGTTCGCGCTTGTTTTGGCTGAGGCATCAAAGACCACGCGGAGTTTCGTGGTACTGCTATCTGGTTTCATTACGCTATGGTGGGGCAAAAAATAGTGTGGGGATTTGATGTTCTTGATGTCAACTTCCTCCATGTGGCCCATTTGGTAATAGTCTTCCATGAACTGAATGTATTGTTGTCGTAACTTGTCGTCCTTAGCAAGCTTCTTCTCGAGAGCGTAAAATCTACGCAGTGCCATGTCTTTAGAATTTCCCAAGCAATCAGGGCTCCTCGCAAACGGCAGTGCGGTCATAAATCGACCACTAGGTAGTCGTTGTATTGTTTCATTGAAGTGCCGCTCGCAAGCCTTTTCAGAGGTAGAAAGAGTAGAAGCAATATTGGTAATTTCTTCAATCTTCCAGAACTTTTCGATCGAATCGCTTAGTTGTTCTTGGGTCACACCAACACCACAGACTGCTTCTGATCTAGTGTTGACGCTAACATTTCCTGAGACGATCCATCCAAACACTGTGTTTTGTAGTGTCGGAAGTCCCGATGCTAGCTTTATCTGTCCCACTGCTAGGATTTGGTAGAAGAACTCGGCACCAATAAGTACGTCAATATTTTTTACCATGTGAAATTCTGGATCAGCTAAGGTAACATTCCGTGGAATACCCCACTTCTCAGGGTTTATGCTTTGTGTTGGCTGCGGTGGTACTATTTGGTCTAGTACAAACGCTTCAAAGTGCTCGCAGAAACCAGTGGTTCTTGATTTCAGCTCCAAGTTGACTCGACGCTGTGTGCGTTGGCTGGCACTTCCAATGCCTTGAATATGCATGGCATCAGGTCTCACCGCGACTCCCAATTTCTTAATTATTCGGTTTGAAATTAGATTCACTTGGGATCCTGAGTCCAAAAGAGCTCGACACTCTACCTCACGTCCATTTTCTGAGACCAATACAACCCTGGCCGTACTAAGGAGGACGTACCGACTATTACATCGATTGCCCTGTGCCGCAAGTGCGATCGCTTGCTCTGGCTGCTTTAAGTGTGTCGATGAAGGTGCCTTTGGTTGCTTAATTTTGCCGGTTATCGTGCCTTTGGTCGATACCTCGGGCAGATGAAGCAAGGTATTGTGTTTCCTTGCACACTTGCGACATGTTCCACCTTCACAAGTGTTCGATCGATGACCAGGTTTCAAGCAATTTAAGCACAGGTTGTTGTTGCGTACAATCTGGATTCGCTCGGCCGGCGCGCAGCTCAGGAAGACATTGCATGCGTAAAGTGGCTGCTCTTTGTGGCACACTACACACAACGTTCCGGAAACTACCGATGCAAGTATTCTTGTTTCCTTTCTTGTCTGCTGCCTTTCGTTAGTGAACTTGGTCTTCAAGCCAAGCGCCTCCAAGGTTTGGAATCTTGTTTGCAGAAATTCCAAGAAGTGTTTCATACTCTGTAGCCCCTTTGGATTTTCTAGGGACTGTTCATAGAGCAGATGAGTGGATTTGTCCAGATTGTTTGACAAAATGTGTAAAAGGATTGGATCCCAGGACTCTATGGACAAGCCGAGGTTCTCCAATCCAAGCAGACACTCGCACGTAGTGTCGTGGAGTGCTTTAATGGCGGCCGATGATGCATCTGAGCCCACATTTGATTGAGATACCAGTCGTCTAATCAAGGTGGTAACTAACAAACGCTTGTTCTCATACCTGTTATGAAGTAGCTCCCAAGCTGTATGATAGTTCTCGTTTGACAAAGGAAGGTGTCTCACGAGTTTCTCAGCGTCGCCAGTTAGATTGGTCTTCAAATACCACATCTTCTGGCAGTTCCCTATGTTTTGTACGTGCACTAGCTGTTCGAATAGGTCAGCGAATTGTCGCCATTTCGCATAGTCGCCGTCAAACTTAGGGATCGATATCGTTGGAAGCTGAACTGGCATCGGCTGTGCGGTGTGTCGCCCTGCATGTGGTTCACTTGCCGTTCTGCCAGTTAATCTTGAAGACAACCCGATAGTCATTTTCCGTACTTCATCCTCGAGATGAAGATACTCTTCGAAATCGTACCCTGATGCTATAGGGTCACTCGAAATCTCCCAAATCTTAAGATTTGTAGCAGCAATTTGACTCCAGAGCTCTCTAAGAGTAGTCATCGATACCTCGTAGTAATGGGTAGGCTGATCATCAGTTGTTCGATCTAAACTGCCGACCAATCGCTTTAATGAATGGGTAAGCGCTCTCTGTCGTCGAATATTTCGTTCGACTTCTCTACCTTCGGATGCATCTACTGGCATTTTCATCTGAGCAGCTTCGGGAGCTTGAACTGTAGCAATCCCGAAAGCTTTTATAGCGTCCATAAAAATGCGACGATATTTGTCGTGAAGCCGTTTGATCTCCCCGTAATAATCTTTCTCGAAATAGTCATGTTCGGGTGGAAGATCACTTGCTTCAAGTTGATCATGCCCTTCTTGGAAGTCATGCCATGTTTCATCAAGTCGTTGTAACCGGACTTCAAAATAAGACTTTGATCGTTTTCGGTCTTCGGAGTCTTTATTAAAATTGGCAATAATTCGCTGAATCTCCGCACCCTTTTGCGTCTGCTTTAAAATAATATCTGCCATGTTGGACCTGCTCAGACACCTCTTGATCTGAAAATCACGTCGGGGTCACCAAAATTTATGTCTACGCTATTTTGCGTAGACTTGTGACGCAATCAATTGGTTGAAGCACCAAGTGATTGCCTCTCTCAAGTGATACCTTCAATTGGCGTTGCAAGGCGTTGAAATGAAGCCAATCAATTGGTCGAAGCACCAATTGATTGATGGTCTCAACTTGCTACTCTCAATTGGTCGACGCACCAATTGAAAGGCGTTGAAATTAAACCAATGGTACTTTCAATTGGTCGAAGCACCAATCGAAAGTTGTTGAAATAAAACCAATCGTACTTTCAATTGGTCGAAGCACCAATTGAAAGTTGTTGAAATAAAACCAATCGTACTTTCAATTGGTCGAAGCACCAATTGAAAGTTGTTGAAATAAAACCAATCAATTGGTCGAAGCACCAATTGATAGATCGATGTTGAAATAAAAGCAATCAATTGGTCGAAGCACCAATTGAAAGTTTATTCCTTATATTTAAACCTTGACAAAACACATTGGCGAAAAAGAACTCTGTATTGATTCAAACAACTCTTTTTTATTAATCCGTGCGATTTGATTGTCAATTCAAGACTGATCATTTTCTCGCTATGAATCTAACTTAAGTACACAATTAAATTTTGCAGGAGTAAGCATATCATGCAAATTCCAATGTTTTGGCTATACCCATTTGCGAAAAATATGAAAAATAGACAATGTAAAGATAGAACGTGATCACCGTTGCATTAGCGTACTTAGAAGTTTACGCAGACGATATGCAAGATGATCAGGTTACATCTTTTCGTTGCATTTCAAATGCTCAAGCGTAAACATTGTTATGTCTACGAGCAATGCAATGAAGATGCACCCAGCGAAGAATGTGCTGAGTGCGTTGCATTATTGCAGTTGTAGGTTAACAACGATTGTTCAATGTTAATATTGAACAACCTTTATGGTATATTAAAGCAATGATGTTAATACTTGTCTAATTTACACTTATCAAAAAGTCAGGCGTACGCACGTTTGGAAAGATACCTGAATGGGTACAAGCTGCGCCGCGCAATTGCGTTGAAGCATTAGCCACGATACCACTGCGCTGGTATCGCTTGTCTATTAGCCATGATACCACTGCGCTGGTATCGCTTGTCGGCTTCAGTAGCGCAGTAACGCACTTCGGTATCAATAGGCGTGTTTTTTTGCTCCGATACAGAACAGAATAGGACAGTGATGCAAAAAAACGATCCATCACAAAACAGCTGACGCTTTCGCTAAGACTGACATAGGTTGCTGTATTTGCTGTGGTCCCACTCAACAGCTCAATATAAAGGGAGAAAATAACGAATATACACTACCACAATCGATAGAAAATAGCAAAAGGACTAACAGAAAATTATCTCTTTTAACTTTGTTCACATTATGCGAGCTTTTTTCAATTTACTAACTACCAAAACATTCAACTTAACCTTCAAAAACCAAAGCCATCTCACAGAAAAAAAAGACAACTACGCATGAGCTTTTCTTTTTTCTATCAGCACATTCTATACTTCGGCACGTGAACTACCTATGACGAATACAATTTCTGTACTAGTGAATTCACTGGTGCAGGAGTGTTGTTGTTTCCAATGCGTATATCCTATTCTCTACTGGATAGAGGAGCAAAAAAACACGCCTAATGGTGTTGGCGCTGCCGCTTTGCAATGCCAACACCATTTGGCTTGGCGCTAAGCTACGGCGTGGCGCAAAGATATGAGTTGAGTATACTTATCTCAAGTCTGTTTGATGCAAGACAATATACCTACGCGTCCGCACGTTTGGAAAGATACCTGAATGGGTACATACTATAGCCTGGGTATTTTAGGGTATTTTACATCGGAAAATTAGTAAGTTCAAATGTGGGTTGCTCTCGTTCCATACAAACTTTTTCAATCATGTTTTTTTGAGTGAATCATAGCGTCATGGTATCAGCGCAATGCTGCCAGCGCCATATGTAAGATCATGGTATCATAGCGCAATGGTATCAGCGCAGTGCGCTGATACCACTGCTGGCGCCGGTATCAGCGTATCAGCGCTTCAAAATTTGCTGCGTTACCCATGTCTACTCACAACACTGGTTCCGGTAAATAGAAAGCCATCTGAGGCCACGCGGCGAATATGACATACCTGAGCGTTCCCCAGCGCGGGTGAGGTACATAGGTGCGCTTGAGACGCTCTAATGCGATAAATATGTTCCAGATCGGAATATCCTTTTGCACACATATTCCACACGTATGTAGCTTTCATTTTTTGCAAAATAAAAAAAAATTGATTTGTATGAAAAAATCTGAAAGAACCTCCCCTTAAACAATATGCATCAGCAATTGGCTTCTAGTAGCAATCGACGCTTCATTGCATTCGAATTATATCAAAAATGAATTTTCAAATCGGTTCGGTGAGTATACCGCTTGTTAGAATCCTACAAACAAATTTCTGCTGCACATATACTTCATTAAAGAAAAATATTCACCAGCCTCAACTATAGTCAAAAGTTGAAATTCAGTGAAAATAAAACATCAAAATTCAGCACGGTCGCAATGCCAATGAACTTTTTACAAAAAGTCGAGAACAACTAGTGCATAGAAATGAATGAAAATTAAAACAACTCTAATTTCTAAAGCTAAAATTTAATAATAAACTCTGCATTCTAAAAGTAAATAAAGCTTTTCTATCCAACTCACCAAGCCCGCACAATTTTCTCAGGAAGAAAAAAGAAGATTTACAATTAAGATACCGAAAAAGTTCCCAACTTTTATCAGATTAAATAATTGAACATTACAGCAGTTCAAACCCCGGAACAAATGAAAGTAGGTACATAGCGTACATACAATGCCTGGCATGTACATATCGCTTGCCTTGTAAAATACTGTAAAAACGTGATAACTCCCAGACTGTGTACAAGGGAAAAGTTGGAAAAGTGCATCATCAAACTAAATGCATTTCTTGATCGTTATACTCCCTCGAGCGAAAACAACAACAACAATATGCAAGTACGTGTACACAGAGCTCAGCAAGCTGAACATGCCACCAATCAATTTCCATGCCTTATCACAGACATTTATACCAATTTCGGGCGGAAAGATAATCAGAGTTTTTGTTTCGTAAATTATTAACGAACGGCTTCGTGATCGGAATGAGTCAAAGCGAAAAGCAAAACTTTAGTTGGGAATTAAGTAGCTTATCGAGACTCACATTTTTTTTTTGTTTTTCCAACTCAGAACTACCTCATCCATTCGTAGATATTGTCGCAGATAGATAATCTTACGTCAGCTTTCAAAAATTTCAAATTACTTGTGGAAAAAGCCTCTATGCCAAGTCAATACCACTCTTCTACATTCAGATAATAGTTAAATTTTGGGAAAGTTGATGTGTACGCTAGTTTTATTTCGAACATTGAAATGCATATGAATGTCAGCAAAGAACTATCACCCTGAATTGGATAATCAAACAACAGTTACAAGTCAACTATGATTATCAACCGCACAACCGAATGACTAATAAAATTTTCCAATAAAAAAATATTTTAAGGCACCGGTCGTAAACGTGTGAAATTGTAAAAGTTTCCAAAACCTACTTTCAGCATCGAAACGATGCTTCCACGATAATAAGCGTGCCAGAGTCCACAAGGTGCAGTTACTGGGTTTTACGATCATCGTCGCGTCGTCGACAATTTTGTCGTCTTCGTTGTCTTACCCAAAGCTGTGACAACTCAATTTGAAAGTGAATAATACTAGTCAATTAACTCAAAGTCAGTTAAGGCGATTATGTTCCTACTTACTGATTACACGACCGCTAGAACAGATATTCGAAGATTTTGTAATGGGACTGCGACGACATCAGTCCAATTGCAGTCAGAGTCATTTTTACACAATAATGGCAACCACGCCAACTGACTTATAACTATCGTGTCCTAAAACTGGTAGAGTGGTCACAGTTTTTCATGTTAGACCCATTCATATGCACATGCGTAGCATTTGCTCTTGGCATTTTCTTCACAAAGATGATGAAAAGTGTGTCAACTACCAAGTGCCGACATCAAAAACGTCATAGACTTTGGTCAAGATTGATGTAAGTCAGAGCACGACCGAAACGATAAGCTTCTATTGAAATAGGGCTGAGAAACCAGCCCACTTTAGGCCTCCAATTCGTTTTCATTCGACCGTGGCTGTTGTGTTGCATTTGTAGTTTTGAAGCCGGTGGCTCAGTCGAGGCCCGGAATAATGTCGACCGACCGCTAGGCCGTACTATCTTGCGGGATTGTCACCGATGTCGTCTATTGTTTCCAAATCATCATACAATTTTCCGGGGAGATAATCAGACAATTTGCCGCAAAGTAGAAGATTGTTGGAATGCAATGAAGCGTGGAGCCGAAAGCTAGGCCAAGCACAACAATCGTGTTAGCACTGTAGAAGATCCATGAAAATGATTTTGGATCATCTGCTTCGCTCTGAATGAACGGAAATGCCTGCCTGAGTTGACGCCATGCAACACGGAATTGGGTCAATGGCAAACGAATTCATCCACAAAACTTATGCAACTTCACTCCAGGTTGTTGCTGGGAATTGGCTGGTTGACAGTGGTTTGTATAAACATTATATGTATGCATTGATAGTTGACGTAACCTGAAAGTAATTTAAGGAGAAACACCTGAAAATGTAATTGGCTCGCATAAATTAGCTGCCTGTTTTTATCAAAAAACTGTTAAAAATATTTATCTTATTTATTTATTTATTTATTTATTTACTGTCCAAATCCACAGAACAAATCCAATTACAGATTAGACAAGAAGAAAAAATAAAAAAACATACATATATAAATATATATATAAAAAACTCTAGCGCACCTGGACCGCTAGAAAACTAATTTTCGAACAAATTGTCTTTGAGTGACAAAAAAATGTGGAAAGACGTAATACGCTTTTTTGTAAAATCATATCAACCATTCCTTGTTCAAAGCAACAGAACTCAACTATAACACAAATTATGAAAATGTTCAGTGCTGGCAACATTTTCCCAACGAAGCAGCAATAAGTTAACCTTCACAAGCTCATACTCAATTCAAATTATCCTTTGAATTTCGCTCTCATCAGAGGATTTCGTCGAAAGCTTTAGCGGTTAAAGTTGTTTAAGGCTGCCATCCAAAATATGTTCAAAACTCGGAAAATTGAAAAATTGGTTTCTTAGTTTTATTGCAAATGTATTGCAAATGTGTAATTTGAAGCATCTGTTGGTGCAATATTTATGAAAATTGCTAAAGCTGGTTAGCCTGTGTCAGCAGCAAAGCAAAATATATACCAAATCTGCTTCACGTTAAACTAAACCCAACCAATAAATTTCGTTTCGATTGAATCACTGCGCTAGAAGTTATACGGGTGAAAAATTGTTTAGGGTTACCACCGTCAAAACTTTTCAAATTTTTAAAGCGTTAATATTTGTTGTTAATTTTCATTGCAGGATATATCCCATTTGCAAATCTAATGACATAATCGCGCAGTAAGGAAATTCCAAAAAAAAATACAAAAATGGTCATAGCTGGCAGCCCTTTCATGATTTTGCTACGAAATTCCTATGACATTTGGCTCACATCAAAATCTATTTACTGCATAAACTTCATTTTGATATCATGACTGCACCGGAAGTTATAGGGAAAAAAGCTTTATTTTGTTGAGCAAATTTGCAAGATTTAGGAGACAAAAATCACCATAGCTGGCAACTCTATGCTAATTTTTCAGCCAAATTTTCACCAAATGTTACCTTAAATAAGGTTCAAATATTGTGTGTATTTTATTTAAATCTGATTACTGAATCGGAAGTTATAGGCCAAAAAGCTATTTTTTTTCTCAGTGATTTTTCAAGATGGTACCACTGCCACAGGGTTGCCCGCATTTCAAAATCATTTCTATCAGACCTGGTCCTAGGTGATACCAACATGTTCTGTGAATTTCATAATGATCGGATAATTCGGTCGTCAGTTCTCGTGAACAGAACTTTCGAGTGCTGAAAATAGAGGTAATTTAGTGATGGGTTGCCGTTCTTGTGCAAATCTGAATTTTTAAAATTTCAAATTAAAATGATGCACAAATGTTAAAATTTATCAATGATTTGAATTTTGTGTCAAAAATCAAAATTTTTTCAGGAGGTTCAATGATTTGAAGGATTTTTTTTCAAGAGCCTGCCGCAGCTACAGGGTTATCCGCACGACCTTGGAAATCCATGTGTATTAAACTTTAGTCAACATCAATACGTTCTGCAAATTTCACAATGATCCATGGTTTTTGTCAGAAGTAATGACAAATCAAAATTTAAAATAAAATCCTTGCCTACTTTTAGGCACGCTGCACCCACATACGGCTCAAAATTTCCAATTTTTTGTCATAAGCAAGCTTAAAACATAAAAAGTTTTCATTCCCAATACTTTTTTTGAACAAAAATTTACGCTGCTTGGAAATATAGGAGTACCTCAAAATTCACTAAAACGCTCGCCGCCGCCAAAAGGTTTAGGATATCTGAATTTTAGCAATTCGTGGGCCTACCTACTAAATACATCTACGTTCTCCGAAAGATTCAGCTCAATCGGATCGGCCACTCCAGAGATTATCTCCCTTAATGATTTTGATGATATATATATATATATACAGTATATATATAAAGAAATATGAATTTTCGGCGAAACGAGTTTAATACTACTTTTCTTCGAAAATTAGTAAAAAGAAAAATAACATAAAAACTAAGAAAATTGATAAATTCAGTATGGAATAATAATACAAAAAAAAAAAGAATAAAAAGCTTATCGACCAAAAAAGAAAAAAAACCAAATTAGGACATATTCCAAGTATATGAAAGAACGTTATTTTTAAAAGTATTTTTAGACACTGATAACGTTCGAGGCAGAGGACCAAAGCTAAGACTATTGTGCTGACGAGGCAAACGCAAAAGGGGGGAAAAGAAATAGGTGTCGGTACGGGCGGATGTAACATTAAAGTTAAATAATATTCTACTAGAACGGCCCAATTCTCTAACAGAAAGTTGAATGATGGGGTCAACCAATATACTGCCGTTAAAAAGTTTAAAAAGGAAGCACTCGTCAAGGCACACTTTACGTGACTCAAGAGAAGGAATTTGAAGGATGTAGAGGCGTATACTGTAATGTGATTACGCATACTGTACGGAATACTGTACTTATAGAACAAGGAGTGGGTGAATCGGCGTTGTACGGATTCAACCGCATCGATCAAGTATCCGTAATGTGGACACCAAATTTGGCAACAGTATTCAAGAAGACTACGGACGAACGAAAAACAGATATAGAGAAGTGGAAAGATTAACAAAATGTTTAGAAGATCTGATGATGAAGCCAGAAAACGAGAAGCCTTGACAGTGATGTGTAGAATATGTAAGTAGAACTTCAATTTGGAATCAAAAATCACGCCAAGTTCCTTGATACTAGAAACAACATTGAGAGGAGAGCCAAGGACACTGTAGGCGAAGAGCAAAGAGGATGTTTTGTGGATGAATGACATTTGATGACACTTCACAACATTCAAAGTGAGGGAATTAGCAGTGCACCAGTTAGCCAAAGCATCCAAATCGCTCTGCAATATGGTGCAGTCACTAGCGGACTCATTCACTCTGAAAATTTTAAAATCATCAGCGTACAAAAGGCAGGATGAGTTAAAGAGGGAAGAAAGATCGTTAATAAACAAAAAAAGGAGCAATAAAGAGCCAAGAATGGAACCTTGCGGAACTCCTGAGGTATAAAAATAAGGTGTAGAGGAGCAAGAGTTAACAGTAACAACACAAGAGTGATCACAAACGCAGGAGGCGAACCAACAAAAAAGGGCACCAGAGAGACCGAACCCTGATAACTTTGACAGAAGAATATAATAGTTCGCAGAATCGAAGGCCTTGGCAAAGTCGGTATAGAGGACATATACTTGCTTTTGCTGGTCGATTGCGTTTGCAACGGTGTTTGTCAAAGACAATAGGTTTGTAACGGTTGACTTAACTTTGATGAAGGGTACACTCTATTGTAAACGACTCTTTCGAGGAGCTTACTAAAACATAGCAAAAAGGATATGAGACGGTAATTACAGATGGAAGAAATATCACCAGCTTTATGGATGGGAAATATGTTAGCGGATTTCCAAAGGGATGGAAACGTCCCGGTTGAGATGCTGAGGTTAAAAATTATTGACAGAGGAACACACAAGGAAGATGAAAGTGATTTGGCGAAAAAATTTGGAATACCGTCATGAGATAAAATTAACGATTCGACTTTTAAGGGATTAGTAAAAAAGGAGAAAATGTAGAATCAAATGCAGGAAAAAAGGTTGATGGCGAAGAGTTACTATGATAGGAGATGAAAGAAGAAAAAAATTTAGCAAAGGGCTCACAAGAATCTTGAGGTGAGGATGCAGACCAAACAAGGCATACGGAAAACATTTACAAATAATATTTAACAATTTAAATACATTTAAAATGTACATGGTAAAAAATATAAAACAAAAATTTGAAAAATGTAACCATCTTTGGTAGGGAATTGGATAGGAGCGTTTACGACGTGAGCACCTTGGCTAGATCAAGACTGTTTTCAACACACAGTGGCGGGCAAAACTGGATACGATATATGAAAAATCAAGTTTGTGTTTTAAATCAAGGAAATTAAACACAATGTTTGATTAAAAACATTTGAATTTTTATTTTCAATATCACTACTACATATACAAAAAAGTAAAAAAAAAGAACTATTCAGTTTCAAAAAATATAAAAAAACATCAACTCAGGCTTTGTATCCAATTTTGCACGTTTGATTTTTGAGTGTATTGTTTTAATATTTGTCCAGAGTCCCTTATTTTTATGACACTGTTGACTCGCCTTGGCATGGATTCCACGAAATTTTGAATAATTTTGTCCGGAATTTTTTCCATTCCACATGTACCTGTGTCCAAAGCTCGTTTTAATTTGTAGGATGATTTTCGTACATAAGCAGCGGTTTTTTTCCAGAATAGCCCACCAATTTTCTATCGGAGTAAGATCCGGACTTTGTGCAAGCCATTGCATGATTAAACATTTTTGTTGACCAAACCATTGTTTAATAATTTCGGCGGTGTGTTTGGGATCACAAAAAAAAATCATTCTCGTCTTCTGAATACGCACATCTCTCCCCAAAATCGGGTACATTGGTCTGCAAAATTTTGAAGGTAATCCTCATTTTTCATTATACCATCAATTTTAATTATTGGTCCAGTATGCCACCAAGTAAAACATCCCAAAACCATCACACTGCCTCTTCCGTGTTTTACGGTTTCTTTGACATGGTGTTTACGAAGTCTTTCGTTTGACCGATGCCAATAATATGCCTTACCATCAGATTGGTATCTGTTAATTTTTGTCTCGTCTGTCCAAATAACGCGCTTCCACTCTTCAACTGTCCAATTGTTGTGCTCTTTAGAAAACTTCAGTCGAGCTTTAACATTCTTGTCTGGTAAAGCAAGTTTTTTCTTTTTAAGAGACGATACCAGACCAATTCTTTTGAGTATTCGCCTAACAGTCCATTCACTGACGTCTAGGTTTATAGCCTTTGCTGCAACCTTTGGTGTCCTTGATTTCCTGGAGTTGATCATTCGTTCAGTTATACGAGCATCACCATCTGATAGAAGTCTTGGTCGTCCACCACTATTTCTTGCAGAGTTAGATTGTCTTCTTTTTTGTGTAAATAAAACTGTTCTATGGCAAACCTTCAAGCGTTTTGCAATTTTTCTTGAACTGTATCCCCGTTTTGTGGCATTTTCAACGTCAATAGAAATTTTTCTCATTTTGCTATAAAAAATCATGCTGAAATATTTGCAACAGACATTACGAAAAAAATTTTACCTGTAAGGGACAAACAGTTCAAGTTACACCAACCAGAGAGAGTATACAAATCATCCTGAAGAAGCAGAGAGTCAGCAGTATTTTTTATGACTCGGAAGATTTTTAAATCATCTGCATATAGAAGACATGAAAACTTAAAAACAGTGGGAAGGTCATTGATAGATAGATTGAACAAAAGAGGTCCTAAGATGGAACCTGGAGGAACACCAGAAAAAGGGGAAAAAGGTGAGGACGACAAGCCAAAGAGGGAGACGACGCAAGTGCGATCAGTTAAAAAGGAAGAGACCCAGGAAATCAGAGGCTCACGAATGCCATAATGCTTCAGTTTGTCAAGAAGCAGCATATGATTAACAGTGTCAAAAGCTTTGGCAAAACCAGTATAAATGACATCAACTTGATTGTTACTGCCAATTGCAGAAGCGATTATATGAGTAAACTCTACAAGGTTCGTAGAGGTGCTCCGGCTTTTTACAAAGCCAAAGACACAGTAGAGGGTATCATAGATACGATTGAAGACGAGGCGTTCCAAAATTTTGGAAAGGCAAGGAAGAATGGAGATAGGGCGATAGTTAGAAACAATGTTCCTATCACCCGATACCAGCACAAAGACTGACATTCAATAAGATGGCTAAAGGGACACAAAAGGAAGACGCCCGGGGAACAGTTAGAGTCAAGTAAACACAAAAGCAATTCAACCTCTACGGGAAAGGAAAAGCAGTCAGTAGCAGGAATCGATGGGATAGTATAAACAGAAGAAAAAAACATAGCAAAGAGATTGCAAATGTCAAGAGGATTGGAAACGGTAAAGGCATTAAACACTAGGGAGTCAGGAAGAGAGGAGAAAGCTTTTAACGTGCCAACAAAAGACCAGAAACTTTTAGGGTTATTCGAGTTCAAAGAAGTTTCAACAGACGAGGAATATCTGAGTAGGGCTAATCTAATATCTATCTTGGCAGAGGAACAGAAACGAAAAAAAATTCAAACGTGCTGAATTTTTATTTCTAAGGGTACTCTTTACCCTCGCGGTAAATCAAGGGGGGGTCACGGAGTTTACGAGAACTGTAAACAGGAGTATACGACGAGATCACCGCACGACCACATACCCTGACGAGTGCGAGGGTATTATCTTCTATGTCGGCAAGAAGCTTTACGTCATTTATACCTTTCCAACCTTTCTTGGACAATTAGAAGATATTTTTTCGCAATGCTTTCAACTAATAGAATCAGCTTAGTATCTATATCGCCATCTAGAAGACTATTCGCCTATTTTAATAATATGTACAAAGAAATAATTCGTATATTTAAATCGTATTTGCCAAAATTCCAAAACGATAGATTGTCTTTGCATTCAACAACGAATAAAATCTTCTACAAAGTTAAATTACAAATGAAACCTCTATGTACCACTGACTCGGATAATTGTTCCTCAAAACTGAAGTGGGCGACCAAACATCCGCAGCAGTAGTGCAACCAACGAAGGTTTTTCTTACTCAGCTGATAGTAATCCGTCATCGATGCATGCACAATAATATTGCGTGTGCGCCGATGACAGATAATCTGTTTTTTTTCCTCTGTCTGGTTGTACTGGCACATTAACGCAATTAAAGCTATTGCAATTTCAAGGTTGCATACACCATAAATTACTGTTCTTTTCGATCAACAACAACAAATACCTCTCCGGCTGCCAACTTAATCCAAATTTGGGTTGGACCATGAATTGGTTCAAGAGACATGTTGTAATCGCTTCTCATTGTTTCCTACGGTAAATTAATAATCACGCCTACGACAATACAATATCCAGTTTTTCGTTTTCAATTAAACGATCGTGCCAACTCAAATGCAGCATGGTGGTAAGAAGTTGAACGTGATCGTAGTCGTCATCAGAAGCGTATAACGTGTGATTAATGGATTTCAATAGTCTGTTTATGATCAATACAGCTAAATTATACCCTAAGAAACTAAAAATTATTCATTTGTATCTATTGTACACGAAGTAATTGACATGACATGAAATTGTTTTATTTTCTATTTCATTTTCTAAAGAGATGCAATTATGATGGTAGATCATAGAAAGTAGATCATGACAAATCTAACAAAAGGAAGATTCGGTCAGTTGAAAGGTTTGTTCTCGGAAATGAAAGTAGGTCGTACGCATGCTAAAAAATGACGAAGGTAGAAAAATGCGTTTGGTTTCGCAGCATAACATAATTATGCTGTCGTTTGGCTTGGAAGTACATAAAGGTGCGTGTTTGAGGTACTTTGCTTTTCATGTGTCAGAAACCTAGAAAGAATTAGATGTGGCAGTTTTCCGTTATTTAGTTTATATCAATTTTAGACTTATTCTGGTCAAGTCAATATTCCCACTGGACAAGCCATAGAAAAGAATTATGTAGTAATTTGAGTTGAAATTGTTTGTGTTCTTTGATGACATTCTGATTTTTTTAGACGAAATGTTTAGGCTAAAGATAATTTGAACGTTTTCCGCTGAATCACCTGTTTACAAAACTTTGTTCAATATCTTACTTTGCATAAGGCTTTTGCTTTTGGTCTTTCATTTATAGGTTGTAAGCAAAAAAAAAAGAACAAATGGTCTTAGATCGATAGCAAAAAGAGTTTATTTTTTATAAGCTCACATCGGCTTTAGTTTTGATTGTGTAAACCCCTCGATCTATTTCAATTTTGATATAATAACCCGAAAATACACCAACTTTAGCTAAAGCTATGCCATCTGAAGATGTTTATACATAGATTAAATGCAAAATAACGCAATAAAACATTGTTATTGGCCTAATAAATAATTAATGTTGGAATAAAAATGTATTATGACATATGCCTTTTTCATTTTAAGTTCCATATTTTGTTTCACAAGCGTATCTGAAACGTACAATATTATTTTAAATGACTATAAGATAACGTTGTTATACTAAAGCAGTGAGTCAGTATTTTTGATTAACATATATTAATCTACATAAATCACTTAATAACGACACACAATTTACGTAATTCAAATTAGTTTCATATTGTTCAATTCCATTCCCTGTCCGCGTTTAATTATTTTAGTAACTTGAGTTTCAGGCCTAAATTTTTCATATCTTTCCTTTCATTTCATTCCAGGTAAGTGTTATCAGATTCGATCTCACATCAAGAAAATTGACAATGAAATCCGATCCTGAGTAAATGATCAAACTCACCCACCCGAAGCCACCATGAATATGAGTGAGTAATGACCATCTTAAAAAAAATAATTATGTTCATGACCATCGATGGTCACATTATAGTCGCAACTAATTGCTCGTGTTATAATTCACTTTCTTCAATTCTACGATTTACATAACAAACTGTAACAGCCGTTTATTTTTTCTTTGTTTCGGAAAAGTTCAATGAAAAACGTGGAAAGCACTTCACGAACTTCAATTGCATAATGACATAACAACCATTTTCGGGAGTCAGAGAAGCCGAAGAAAGTGAAAAAATAGTAGCGCCAAAAATCAAAACTGTTTTACATAATCGGCCGGATGAAATAAAGTCTCCATTGAGCTCATTAAAGCAATGATGCTTCTCACTTTGACAGTTGTAATCGACGGACAACAGATGGATGGCTGGACAAATGCAGGAATTTCTTAGATACAGATCGGCAACATGATACTTACACGGCAACAGTCTGGCACCAGAAGAATTTTGTACTGACCGCCCGAGACCATATTAATACTCTCGTTCATATCAGATAAAAATCTGCAGTGATATTAGCATCTGTTTTTTTTTCAATCTCCTTTTTTTTTGATCGTGGTAAATGTCAACTAATTATTTGGTTTACAATCTATTTTTTTTTCTTGTTGTGTCTGGCAACATGACTGAAGAATTCTGCATAGCAGCTTACATGATAGCAGTAACGGTGACATGATGACTTGTTGTATCGAGAGATTGTGTCGGAGAAAGAAACTGTCGTCAGCGTGAATTTAGTGTTTTGTTGACTTTCCATCGTTATTAATAAGGTCCCGTGCAAAAGGAAAGAGTTGAAAAGTTAGTGAATGAATTTAATTGAATAATCAGATCCGAGGTTCATACGGGATTTTGTTAATTAATGAGTTTTAGATTATCTTGTTTCGACTAAGTAAGTAGATGATTTACATAATTTGGAAATTATGGCTCCTAAATACAATGGTTGCTTATGAGACTTAAAAATCAGTTTGAAGAAATATCTTGTAAATTGAGTGTTATACTAAGTTGTTCGCAGTGTAATTGGATTAGAGTGATTTATAGGATTTGATGAAATAAAATCAGTATGAGTGTATACACCTTCATCGCCTGGTGGGCTGATCACGGAGGTAGCCAAAACTTTCGAAGTATGAACCTACCTAATACAGATTATTTGACAACATAATATACTGAAAATATCAAACTTGAATTGACGGGATCGAAGGTGACACACTGATAGCTAGCAGTATCGGATTTTAGTGAAATTTGAAAAAAATACATCCAATCCACATTAGTCATCGTTCCAATGTAGTTTAAAGTGAAAACTGCCAAACATATAGCAAACTCTGTGGTGAACCTAGTGAAGGTATGTCAGCTTGAACAGTGTTTCAATGGCAACGAAAATCACATAGCTAAACATGCCGAATGTAAGCTATTTCAAGTATATTGTTACTAATTAAAACCCATGCAAACTGGCAAAAGTACCGACAGTATTTTTTAAATGCATTTCACACATATGTATACAATACAGAAACTAAGTCACAAGACACTCATATAGAAGATACTGCAAAGAGATTCGTTGAAACGAAGATCTGCTGGAAAAACTCAGCAAATTTTTATTCCAAAAATGCGAATTCGCTCATAAACTGGTTCCTATCATCCTTCACCAAACTGAACAATAAACAGGGCTAGCACGCGTTGTTAAACAAAAAAAACGTGGAGTTTGTTGCAGCTAAGCGGGTTTATCTTGGCATTTAAATTTCCCTTAAAAGTACTGAAATCAAAATCTTCAACGAATTAATTACCATACGTACTATCTTCCTGAGAAGAAAAACCATAACATCATCCTAAGAGGTATGTACGGGCTCAGCCCTGATAAAGCCAAAATTGATCTGAAAAGACAAGGCTTCCACACTATCGAGGTCTTCTATTTGAAAACTTTCCAAACTCATCAAAGTACTCCTTCCAAGGGAAGAGAAAATTATCTACAACACTCATGCTATTTGTCACTTAATGTGCCAAATTGAACCTCAAAAGCCTAGAGCAAGTCAAGGGCAATGCCACAATTGCCACCAAAATGGTCATTCAGCTAACAACTGTCACACCAAGTCCCAGTGTGTCAAATGTGATGGGATTCACCACCACAAATTCGGCACTAAGGAGCCTGAGCGAAAGCCAAAATCTATCAATTGTGGCGGACAATATCCCGCAAGCTATGGAGATTACCCCAAGAACCCCAAAAATATTAAAAATTCTTTTGCTTAAGTAGTCAGACCTACTCCAGTTTAATTTCCTTCCATAAAAAATATAAGCAATCCAGGGGATAAACGAATTCCTCCAAGTGTCAAAACAACATCATGCAATGATGAAAGGCATGATGGCGAAAATGGTCCAAGGTTTGTTCCCCGCGCAATCGTCAGCAACACGGACTCCCTTTACTTATTATCCATTCTTCTGTGGAATGCAAATTCCATGCTGCCGAAAAAAGGAGAACTAATGCAATTTCTGAGCGATTGCAGATTTAATATTATTCTGATCCAAGGAACCTTTTTGAAACCAGGACGTCAGGTACGATTCCCGAACTATCACATTTACAGAAATGATAGTTTAACTAGTAGGGCAGTGTTCGTGACTAGACATATTATCCATAATGTTATCTAGATCCCGACCCGACTCAATGAAATGGAAGCAACGGCCCTTGACATTGATTCAAGTTTCCTCAAATTTAAAGTCATCTCCGCTTACAGACCCCCCAATGCTCAGTATTATTTCGGATACCTTCGTGCACTATTCGATCTCGAAGACAATATCTTTCTAGCAGGAGATCGCTATGTTCACAATCGCGCATAGGGATCTATAAGAAATAAGCAAGCAGGGAAATAACTTTATAGCTTTGCTGCAGATAGTGTTTCGTGTTTGAATATTCTCGATGAGTCCACTTACTTTGGGCCTATTTACAGTCATGTCTTAGACATTAGCTTATGCAAAAATATAAATCAGAGTGTGCTTAGATGAACTCCCCTCGAATTACAAGCTTTTTCAAATTAAGGATATTTTCATTGGCTCCCCAATCAAGTGAAAAATGACTACAGATTGGTGAGCCTTCCGGACTTCTCTCACCAATGAATGCATCAACTGACAGAAACGGCTAGAGATTAAGAGAAAACCATTGAGCTTCTCACCAATAAAATCACTCAGGCCAAAGATACCTCCTCGACCAAAATTTTGGCTATGGATAATCAAGACCCCTGTGAGATTCCAAACTCTATCAAAATAATCGTAAAGAGGAGGAATCAAATTCAGAAGTGGACCAAAATTACTGGCTATCCCAGACTGAACCAGGAAACAAAACCGCCAAGAAATGTAACTCGTGACCAGATTAGAAAATTCAAAAATGAACCGTGGGAGCACTTCATGAGAAGTCTAGATCCTGATAGTTGTTCACTCTGGAAAATTTCTAAATATTTTAGAATTAAGAATAAACCAAACATGCCACCCATCCACTCGTCCTCTGCCCTTAAGTATAGTAATGCTGATAAAGCCAAAGCCTTTGCGAATTCTCTAGAAATTAATTTCTTCTGTTGAACACTTCTTTAGACGACGATCTCGAAGAAGATGAATACACTGAGCAGGCCGCGGTACAAATATTACACACCACTGCTCCAAGGAGAGACTTAATTCCACCAACTTCTATTGAAGAAGTAAAAGCTTGATCCACAGTCTCAAAACAAGAAAATCCCCAGGCCCAGATAATATTACCAACCTATGCCTTCACCACCTGCCCGACAGAATCCTTGAGACAGTTTCAGATATCACCAATATTATTGTTCGCCTTAAAAAATATCCAGATTGTTGGAAACTGGCCACAATCATAGTCATCCCAAAACCCGGAAAAGACTTAACTTTCCCTCAAAACTGGCGTCCAATCAGTATCCTTTCCTCTTTCGCTAAACTCACGGAACACATGTTCCTCTCTCGTTTTCAAGAAAAAGTTATTTTAAATGATTCGGAGCAGTTTCGTTTTAAACCAAATCACTCCGAAGAGCTGCAGCTGGCTCGAGTAATCCAACACATTATATAAAGTCTCAATAAGAGGAAATCAATAGGACTCGTTATATTCGATGTCGCAAAGGTATTTAATACGTTGTTGCACGCCGGGCATATCGTTAAACTTTATCAACTCTGTCTACCAACTGCATTCATCCAGCTCATTGAGTCCTTCCTTCAAAATGGAGCCTTCCAAGTCAGAATCGATAGTCTACTCTCATCTAAAGGACCTATATCAGCAGGAGTCCCTCAAGGGTCCCCTCTGTCACCGATTTTGTTCAATTTGTACACATCAGATATCCTTAGAACCAGCAGACAACACTTGTATTTCGCAGACGCCCAGCGTCACTAGAAACACGATCGGCCTGACCTGGCCCGACCTGGCCTGGTGTCATGCAGCCTCGGTGCACTCTAATTGGCTGATTACTTCGTAGATGGGACTTATTGTTGAGCCGCCATTACGGAACCTATGCTGATTTCTCGAAAGAAATCTGTAGTCGTGGCTTCAATACGCCTTCCAAGAGTTGCCCCGCCGTATCAAGCATACGGAGAAGTATGTACGTATATGGTGTGCTAAGATCTCCCTTCCACTTTGGAATCAAAGCAAGCCGTGCTTCTTTCCAGTGTGATGGCGTTTATTGGCGATTTACCGCCAACAAACATACATTATACACTCGTAGCAACGCTGACGGTTGGGCAACCACCACAGTTTTCAGCACTTCCGCTGAAATGCTGTCGGAGACAAGGGCCTTTCGGTTTTTAATTTTGAGAGGTGCACTACGAAGTTTCTCCAGAGTGAACAAAGGAATATTTTCCTGACGGACCATGAGAGCTTTTGCTACTCTCGTGTGATGCGCTGGAAATAGCGATTTCAGCATGTACTTCAGCGTGTCCGCGTCCATAGTGGGCCCAGACCCATTTGACCAAGTCTTACTTACTAAATTAATTTAATTATTTATTTATAATCCATTTCATAGACACATGATACAATTACAAAATGGACATTTACATACATATGTATATAACAACTTTTAACGCGCGCAGAGACTCCACGCAAATATTGTAGAAACTTTAACAGCGTTTTTCTCGAAATGATGTTTTTTCACACGGCCCTCGACAGCTAATCTTCGGATTGGCTGATCTAATTTTAACTAACCTTGGTGTGTTTTGTTTGATAATATGTTCTGCAAACAGGCCGCTTTTTTCCTTTTTTTTTTTAGATGTCCGCCATTTTTTTATTTTAATCGGCTTTTCATAGAAGCTGGTGAATTGCCCTGTACGACATCTTACTTTTTCAGATTTTTTTTTGGGTATTTTGTTTCAAATGTTCCTACCCGGAGATTAACTGTCGGCCATGGGAGATGTTTTTTTTAGAACTCAACTTTGACACCCTCTGGTAATAATAATAAAAAAAAAAAAAAATTAAATAAAAATTATTTTATAATGATCTGTTAAAAAAGTTTCAAAGCTATGTTCAATAAAAGGGCTGAGAAATAAAGTGTTGAAAATGTGTTATGTTTTGGCCTTCGAGACGGTGATAGGGGAAAGATAATTCAATAATGCTTAAAGCATTTAAGTCCGAAGTACAGACAGTCTTAAAGTTTAATTCTTACGTCTTTACTGCTTAAAAGTACTTTACCTGAGGTTTTAAAACTATCACTTTTATTTCTACTCATGTATTTTAAGTAAAATAAAAGTGCGGTTAATTACATGGCGTTAAAAATTGAATGGATCGAAAAATCCGATGCAACAAAATATGTTAAAATATCATACTTATTCCATTATCACCTGATTATGTTGTATTTGAAAATAATTTTCTCCAAAAGTTTTGAGCCCCTGAAGTTTTCTTCACTGAACCAGTTAAAACCAGCTTAACAGTGAAAAAAACTCAGAATCTCCCGAAATTCCATTTAACAGCTATGTGCTAATTACTAAAAAGTGTCAACCATTAAATGCAGAGTCTAATAAATATTTGCTTTTTGTTCTTGAGCTTAAAAAGTTCATTCCCAATTTCGTTTGCATCAAAAGTCTTATACCAACTCTAAGCAAATGTACACAAAACGTGGATATTTCCTGAAATCGTCGTGTTCCCATTTAAATTCTCAGAGTGCAGATCTTTTTTAAATTTCTTCTCTAAACATAAAATAGCCAGAATGTCGCCTGAATCTTATGAATCTTTTTGCAAATAAACATTTAAGTCAATGTATTTTCAATAGATTAATTTTTAATTTTCCTACACAATATTTTCATCAATTGCACATTGCTCTAGAATTTATCATATTTCCAAGAACGTCTACCTTCAGTAACGAGCAAAGTCTAAGCATTCGAATTATTTTTATGACTAAATTTGTTTGTTTGGACACACCGAACTTTTCCTTGGAATCATCAAAACACTATAAAAAAATTAATCTTTTACAAACTTTCATCAATAAGGAATACCCGCGAAATTTATGAGAATACAAATTTTGTTTTAACTTTCAGTTTTCAAACAAATTGCTAATAAATTTCAACATATTAATGAGTACGAATAGTTCTTCAGCAATATTTTTTTTGACATTGCTCTATGTAATTTTGTGTTTGCACAAAGATTTTTCGGTCGTTCATATCTTTTGTGGGATTTATTTCCAGTCATAGCTGTTCCGTTTCGGTGAACAAGTGCAACGTGATAGTGCGAAGTACATGCGTGCACATTTCGTTAAATGCTTGAGAAACACCTGAAAATTCAACTTGTCTCTTGATAAATCCATAAGAATTGTTTGCTTAGAGCTTCCTGTTAAATAGAGGGGCTTCTCTCTAGCTACTTTTAGTTGTTTGCAGAGACATTTTCTTGTGGACAATAGGTCTTGTTGCAACGTGTGCTGATATGAGTAATTTTGGTGTTTAAATAGATTTGTACGCAGGCGTATGTGTGTGTGGGAATACTGCAAACAATGCAAGTACGTATAATTGATTCAGTGATACGCATAAACCGTGAAAATGTTTGACTAATCATACGTACCGGTACCGGATATGTACCAATAGTTTGTTTGGCCACTGATGAACAAAGACTATTTTTATTAGCTGGAATCAAAATAATTCGAGAGTGAAAAATATTTTTGTTTTTAACAGATATTGGAATAGTTTAATGCAGATCGTTAATAAATGTGAAGTAAATCAAATGACATGTGAAGCATGTTCAGAACCAACTGAGCCAGTAGACTGAAACACTTGAAAGAAATTACGAAGTCTGTAGAAATATCGGTTCATAAAACAGCCTCAACTATTTCTGCCGAAAGATGCATAATTTTTTCACAAGAAAAGGAAACATCTAATAGTTTGAATGAGGGATACGCTTTAATATTCAGACTTAAAGAAATTTAAGGAGAGAGAGATCATTCATTTTATTCTAACAGAGCCCAACCAATAGACCGTTGTTACAAGAACATGTAATGTTGTGATGCCGATCTGCTGCTGTTTTATGCCTCAGCACAAGCTATATCCTGAATGATGTTAGAGAAAAAGCATCACACTTATTTGCTCCACGATTTAATAATAAGAATGAAAATATATGTTTCCGAGCACGTTAAATTTTATTTAGGCTAAGAATTAGCAGCTTAAATCAAACTTATCAATACTTGTAAAGATATGTTAAAAGACTAAGTAATTTTTGAAAGAAGTATTATTATGATAGTTTTGGTTGCTGAACTCAAAAGAATATAGCCGAAACTCTGGTAATAACGACCGAATTTCAAAACATCTGTCCATACTTAACAATGTTTATTATTGATTTTCGAAGAAAATTATTATTAGAATCACTTTGTCGAAAAAATTGATATTTCTTTATAATACAGGGTAAATCAGATCAAGGTGACTTACGATATACCGCATGTCCTTAAGGTGAGCTGATGAAAAAATTGTTGCGCATACCATCCTCTATGATGCCCTTTAACAAGCTTTAGCCCTCTAAGGATTTTTGAACTTTAAATGTATCCTGGTAATAATATCTTATAACTTTTTGAGATTTTAATATTGTTTTTATGTTAATATTTTTGAAAGACATTACAATTATTGAAAGATAATTGTAATATCAATAATATGATTATTGCAAGATAATTGTATTAGTGAAAGATAATTGCAATATCTTTAAAATGAGATATCGCTTTTATTGTAAAATCAAAGACGGATTTTGCAAAACTTATTATTTCGCATTAAAATTCAAAAGAATAAATCCATTTATCTTAAAAGATTATTTTTACAGAATGAAAAATCATTGCTTTTTAAAAATATTCTTTATGATTACTTTTGCTCTCGATAAAATTCAATCCACTACCTGCAATAGTTTTTTACAGAAAGTCACTGTGTGTGTTCAGGGAACCCAGAAATTTCATTATCTGAGTACAGAGTAGGACACAGTAAGACTTCTTACCATACAGAGTAAGACCTGACTTGACACAAATTAAGACATGCCCAACAATATCTTATATGAAACAGATTCTTTGCAAAGACCGAATTTATTTAGTAAACTAACCCCTAATTACAATATTAGTAAATAGTATGTGATGAAAGGAGCCTCCTTTCTTCTCAATACATAACTTTACTCTGTGAACTAATGATTGCTTTACTCTACCAAAAATTAAAGCTGTTTCTTCTTATACAGCTACAGTCAGGCTGAAATCTACTCCAGATGTGTTCTCTGGTGCTCACAGCAAAACCGTAAGCCACATGTTTTAGGTAAATAAAATAAAAATCTAATGACAAGCCTAAAGTCTTGGCGAACTTTCGTCGGAACATTCTTCGAAACATTCTTCATAAACCATTTAGTTAAGCCATACATCCTTTTCTTATCTCAGCACACCAACTAATATTTTGAAAGTGCAAAGTTTAAGTGCGCAGATATTCCTATGGTGTAGGTAGGTAGCATATTCTCTGTTCAGAAATGTTATTCAAATATTCCAAGAGTGAACCTTGTAGATTTGAAATTTTCGTTCTTTGTTCACATTTCGTTCATTTCCCTACATCAAGGATCTTTATCTTCACTCTTTAAAACGCACTCAATTCGGGAAATATTATTGAACATTCGCCACCCTGTTCAATTCCTTTGATTCGTGATCTAAAACCAACAAAATTTCAAGCGATGCCGAGGTGAGGCAAACCAAAACAGTACGCCCATAAAACATGCGAGCCACGACGAGCAATCCATCCACATGAGCGTGCTCGTCTATGCTCGCCATGTCTCGACAAGAGTCTGGTTCTAGCCTAACGAATTAGGGTACGGTACGGACATAGATATGAAAGAAAATGGATACGAAATGGCTATCCGTGTACCCATACGTGAGTGTGCCTTTTTTAATACACGCACAACATTGCTCTCTCACCAAAAATTCCGCTCAGTGCGCCCCTTTCTACCGCACTCACAACCGCAAAGCCTTAATGCTGTGTCTTATTCACGAAAAAATGTGTGGAACACCAGATCGGTGTAAAAGCGTGCAACGGGCTACACGGAAAGAAACGTCAATGTCAGTTTAATTCGGGTCGGGGTCTGAAAACATTGGTTTTGAATACGGTGAAAACGTACATCTACGTTTGTGCGCAGAGATTTGTACGATCAAATAGTACGATAATGAAGTGTCGCGTTCCAGGCTGCAGAAGTAGCTACCGAAGTGTTTCGTAGGGTAAGTAAAATTAATCTTTGGTATCAATTTCGTTTTGTTTTTGGGTGAAATCATAATTAATTTCATTCACAAAAAGCATTTTAATCTCCACTGGCCGGTTGTGGGGAAAGAAATGACAACGACGTTCAAAATAGCGATCTCTCGTGGTTTTACATTGGCGTTACCGTATGAAGTGTCTAGGGCACACACCAGTATCTCATTCTCACACCAGTAAACAAAAAGTCGAAAGTTGGCACATTTCTCTCGATCGATTTCTAATCCATTCTCTCTTATATCTGTGGGTACGGACAAGACAGAGCGACGAGAGCATCGAGTCAAGCAACGCGCTCAAACGGTTCATATATTTCCATGTCAAAGCAGCGACCAAAGCAGAAATGTGATAGTAGCGACGAGATCGATTCAGACCGATTTCGTTGCTCGACACGCTCTTCGCTCCGTCTTGTCCGTACCCTTAGGATCAGATGACCACGGAACGGAGGAGAATTCTCCGTTGAGTTAAGTTCTCAGTTCTTGAGGTGGCGCACCATCGTGCTTAAAGTATATATCGCTTTTCAAGGAGAAAAGAATATATAATCATCTGGCGTATCTTCTTAGTAAGCTTTCAAAAATGAAAGATATTTAGATTCACTATTAGGATTACGATGGAAGCAAGTAAATGATTGTCTACAATCTCACACCCAACAAAGCCCAACTGTACAAAAAATGCTTATTAAAACCACCATTTCTAGTAATTGTGACTTCATCGGCAAAAAGCACGTTTATTGTTATTTCCGGGATCTGTTGACGCATTTAGGGGTAAAATTCAAGTCGTCTTGTAGTATATCTCGGTTGCAACGCTTGTGTCATTGCATAATTGTACAGATAAAGCTGACTAATACACATGAAGAATACGTCATACCTTGGATTAAAACACTCCAACCCTTTGTGCTATTCTCCTAGTGCTGGTGTTTGGGGCTGCATTTCCAATTTGCAATATTTCTTCCTCTACGTCCTGATGATCTATTGATTTTCCTTGATCCAACCTAATAGGAGCGGCTGGCTGTATTCGAAATAGCTCTGCGGTGACGGATTTTCCGATTGGCACATCTTGCGTGATGTAGCCGTCTGACTAAAGCCCATTGTCTTTTTGGATATTTGTTATAAATCAAATGAATTTCTCAGTCTTCATTTGAAAAACATCTTATGAAAGCAAGGGGATTCTTCCACTTTTCTTTGAAAATCAATATATCTATCAGTTCATATGCGCTAGAATTTTTCCACAATAATACCAAAGTTTCAGACAATTATGTTTTGTATAACTGTAACAGTACTCAGATGTACTTTCGAAGAACTGTGTGATCATGGTCGCATTCAACCCAGCGATCACAAATTTCAGCAGCCAGTGCTCTATCCCCTTGACTACACAGCGATTCGATTGTTAACAGCAGACAATATTTTGTGAGCGTTAACGGAGCGAATTCACTCATAGAATCTCTGACATCTGAAGTGCCACAAGGTTCTGTCACTAGATCGATTCTATACACGATGTTCACCGCTTACCTTCCCATTCCAGTGCACCAACCCCAAGCTGAAATCCTTCTATATGCCGATGACACCCTCTTATTCGCGTCGAGCCAAGACCCACTCAAAGCAGCAAAGAGCCTGGAATACTACCTGCCAGAACCAAGTCTTTACTTTAGCGAATGGCATATCAAACCAAATAGCAGTAAGACTCAGCTTTGTGTATTTCGCAATCCTGGCAAGTATCGGGGATACTAAACTAATCAGAACAGGCCCAAGAAACTCGCTGTCTTGTTCGAAACTCGTATGATCACTCTTAGCTCATCGTTAAAGTACTTTTGAATCGACTTCTACGAATTTCTGAATTTTAATCCTTGTGTGCGGTGAAAAAACAAAACTGCTAGATCTGTATTTCAACGCATCCAACCTCTTTTCGCCGAAAATATAGGCATGACCACAAAGCTAAATCCATTTGCTATCAGACCCTTATCCGATCTATCCTGACTTACGCATCTCCATCTTGTATTACCTGTTCAAAGACTGACATGGTAGAAGTCGCACTAGTAGGCTCTACAGCCCGGTAGCTAAAAAGTGGCCGAAGAACCTTCCCCTGCATCAGCAGTCGGGACTCAAGCCACTTAGGGACCGGAATGTAAAATTAACAAGATTCTACAGACAGACAGACACGAGAACGGACTGAATCGATAAAAATACGTACAGAGGCTTTAATGTAATATTAATGCGCCCCGCAGCTCATGGATGCGCTATTCAGTTATGTAGACCTTCTGTCGAACAGAAGAGGCTAGATGTAATACCGCGGTTAAGATTTTGTTCTAGTTATATTAAGTTAATTATAATTAGGTATAGGTTAGGTCTTAATTGTAGTGTAAGGTAATTTATAAGCCAAGTATCGCCTAGAAAAACCCATTACTTGTACAGGCTGAGGCGTATTTTTAGTGTATAAGATTACGACAGACCATGCAAAATAAAAATATATATAAGCAGGCCAAAAGAGAATAGCTGCTACATTTTAAGATTCCATTGTTAATTCAACTTTGAGCTAAGTTAAGAATGTACAATTAAAACAATATAAAAATCTTTTCAATTCAATACTTTCCAATTCAAATAAAAAAGCTCCCATCTGGCTCAAAAAAATTGCAGGCTATGCAGTAATTTTTATTTGAAACATGTAGTATGTTCACACATTTTGCATTCTAACAAACCTAGGATATTTTGACCAATAAAATTTAGTTTTTTAGTTTTTTCTACAACTCAACAAATTCATCAGTGGAGTATTGAGAAGCATTCTTTGGGGTCGAAAAAGTTAATCCAAGCTACAGAAAATTGTTGCGCCGAGCTTTGCCTCATCATAAGCATTTCGACAGTGTCGGTTTCATATTAGAAACGTACAAAACACTTCATTTTTGTTAGGAAAGTTTTTCAATTTACCGGCCCACCAAGCAGTGAGCCTAAATCTTGTCACTTAATAGGAGCTGCCGTTGAAGAATAAGATATCTAAACCACAAGTCAGCCACATAAACTAATATTAAACACAAGTCCAATCAATGCCTCTGCATCTCATCACCTTGCAACCAAATTTTCATCTGATGCATATTGAATTTAGAAAACCCAATTTAACAATTTATCACCTGCATTTTCAAACCCACGAAGCTAAAATTTTTAACATGCTTGCATTTTCCAAATAGAGTCATCTGCATTCAAATCAAATTAATTTTCCACATGGAAAGTGTATTGTGGTTATTTCATCTGGAAATCCAATCATTTAAGCCATATATGTAGTAGGTACAAATACCTATAGCGCACACTAACCACTTAACCACCAACTTGATTAGTGAAGAGTGCATTCGACATTGGGCACCTACGCATATATGCCTGCATGTCAGCGTTAAGCTTCCTTTCTCTGAAGTAAGCAAAATAATGCATTCATTCGACGACTCGAGATGGATACTAGACACGAACTTTACCTTCAAAACTGCTCTGTGAAATATTTGAACTTTCGTTTGGATGACGAAAGTTACTGAAGGTCATAAATTTCGGAAGATTGAGAGAAAAAATTTACAGAGAATAATACTGGTATACAATTTTCAAGTGGGTTGAATTGGGTGTGAATTTTAAACTGTTTTCTAGTCCTATGAAATTCCCTACGGCGGCTTCCGAGAGGTCAATAAAAAACGGAATTTTCACTGGATTGATTCGTTATTTGTTTTAATATCGGTCGTAAATATTTAGAATGATGTCTTTAGAATGGTAGATGTTAATGAGTAGACTATGAATATTTATGAAGTGATGCCTACAGGCTCGTTAATTATAGATTTGTAACTGTTTCTTGTCGAATGATTGGCTGAAATGAGGGTAACGAAAATAATCAAAATCATATTGGAATTTTCAAATTTAAACTAGAAGATTTATTTAATTTCCCCCAGCAAGAACTACTGACTTGAAATTAAGACCAGATATGAAGTTCTTTATGAAACCAAAGTACATTCAATTAATACATCACTCAAATCTGTCTGTCTGCATTGTCACTTTAATCCCAAACATTATCAAAACATTGATCATCAATAGTTCAATGATAATCGTAAGTTAAAGAAACTCGACTCCATCCATCATCTCACCTTAAATGCGCATACTAATTCCTTCGATTTAAGAACGCCTCATCTCCAGTGCTGCCACTTCAGAACTTTCATATCGTATCCAAATTAATCAAAATTGGTAAGAAAAACGTATCCATCGTATCCAAAATTTTAGCAATGCGTATCTAATTGATACCTAGGTATAATAGCTCTGCATGGCTCTTTAAAGCCATTTTTGTCGAAAATATATCATTTCATTTTCGACATTTAACATAAATCAGCGATTCATGCCACAGCATCTAGTAAAATCGAACATATATTTTTAACAAATATCAAAATCTTAATCAAATATCACCTTCAACAACAGTAACAGTAACAACACGTTTTATTCATTATTTTTTCAATTGTGTACATACAAGCTTAGATATTAAGTGATTTAGACTAAGGTCTTTTCAAACTATGATTATTTAGTTAGCATAAGCTAAGAATTTGTTATCTAGTACTTATATTAAATATTACAAAGAAAATTTGCAAAAAACTTTGTTTATGTATCCTTAGAGCTACTAACTAATACTACTTATGGACTAATGATCCTAAACCTACATTCTACATCAGGTGGATGTAATAGTAAGAATGGATGCAAGAAGCGGGTTGTTAAGATCCTGCAGCCTACTATAGAAAGAAATAGTGTTTTTCTTTACTAGTTTATCTACCATCATAATATTGGAGATCCGATGAAGTGTTACTGTAGAAAAGTGCCAGGGCTTGTTGAGCATCATTTTCAGACATTTATTTTGCGCAGTCTGTAGCTTTGCGATATGAGACTTAGCACAGCAGCTCCACACAGGAGACCCATAAGAGATGTTTGTTTGCATGCCAACTTTATAAATGAGTAGTTTGTTATATTCAGACAAAAAAGAGTTTCGATTTATAAGAGGGTAGAGAGTTTTTATTGACAACGCAATGTTATTGCAAATATTGGCTACATGGTTTTTAAATAATAGACTTTTATCGAATGTGACGCCAAGATACTTAAGTTCATCGTCCCAGTGAACAAATATCACCTTCAGCTTTTAACAAATCAAATGCATAAAATTCGGTAGAAGCTAAAAATATTTTTGTTTCAAATATTCTGTTAATAGTAGATAATTCATTATAAATGAAAAAGCACTACCGGTTTTGGATGCCCGAAAGGACGTTATCGGGTACGGGGTCGAGAAATTGGCTCTACGGATCTATCGAAGCGGCAGGTCAAAGAGCTCTGTTTCAGAAGATCCGATAGATGTGAAGCCTGACTCAAAACAGGTGGCTCAAATGGCCGGGAAATCACTTAAAAAGGAGACTGTCGCCTGTCTGAGCAAGAATCGGATGTGGAATTTTATATGGCGATGGGGTCAACGTCGGGACTACCTCCGAGTTGGATGGCTGCCTGGACGCCATGACTCTAGATGCAGAGGAATGTGCTTGAGTAGCTTATATGTCCGAGGGGGAGGACCTCGACTTAACCCTTATCAACAATGAATGATACTGAAGTTAGTGCAGCATCAGCTGCCCTGCTGCTCCGCTTGTCTAGGACAGAGGAGGAGCTAATCCTAATCCAAGAACTATGGGTTGCCAACAACCGGTTTGCGGGTTACGTACCAATGGATGCAGACTGATAGGACCCGGCGGCTTACACAAGCCACATGTTTGTATTATTGTCAAGAAAACCATTAACGTCTTTTTACTACACAATTTCTGTGACAAGTGCTTTGCGGTGCACCGTGAGCGTTCTTTGTATGGTATGCGCAACTATTGGACACAGGGTTCAACCACTTCTGTTAGAGCTGTGGCTTCGAAGACGAAGAGGAATCCGTCCTCCATCTTATGTGCCAGTGCCCGGCTTTTGCAAGGAGAAGGGTGGCAGCATCCTTTCTCTCAAATCTGAGTGAACTGCCCCTGGTCAATTTAAATGGGATAGTGCGGTTCGTTAAAGAAAGTAGATGATTTCCTGATTTCAGTGAGTGGAAGAGAGTAATAAATTATTGTGACGACACAGCGGGCTTCTCTCTTGCCTTTCAGAGCCCGCTGGACTATGAGGTAAGCTCCTAACTTAAAGAATAAAGTACATACGTTGTCAACCATAGAAAGGTCATACGCGTTTTCGACTAAGTATAAGTTTTGCCAAAATTACTCCGCTTCTTTGTTGAAATTCAGACGATTTTGCAACAAATTCATTCGCCATTCCTCAAAGACTTCTGCATAACTCTTAGGTCGGATGGGAAATGCATTCAGTATTGGAATAAAATATATTTCAGCAGCGACCTATATATTTTGAGGATTGGGAGAATTCACCTACTTAGGTCTATATAAATTATTGTACATTATAAATTATTATATATTATAAATTATTGTACATTTTTGATAGTTTTTAGTAGATACATTTGCTTTCTTGCCCATTTATTGAGTCACATCATGCTAATGCCCATTTTGAATAACATGCCAAACAAAAGGTAAATTAAAATTTATGAGAAAGGTATCCATTTTGGGCACAACGTATCATCGTATCATCCAGATTTTTCAAATTCGATTCGTATCCAAAATGATACGAAGGTATCCAAAGTGGCAGCACTGCTCATCTCATCCTTTTTTGCCTCTGACAAATGACCATGCAACAAAGAAACATATTAAATGCTGTGAATCCTAGCACAAACTTGATTCAAATTGAAACAGTGTAGTAATCTTGAAGACACTCTTGACCGACAACAACATCAAATATTGCATTGCAATCAATTGTAATCGGATTTATCATAGTTGATTTCAGAGACATGACACAAAACGGACGACAGTCAAAATAAACGAACAAAAGACACCACAAATCATGAGGTTTAGTCAACCGAAATCCCTGTCCATCATGATTACAACGATTATTAGTACTTAATAGCTAAGCATGTTTTTTTCTTATATTCGACACAAGCTTGTAACACTTTCTTTCCAGTCAAGACCTTCATGCCTGCGCATTAGTCCGAATGATGCGCTCGCTCGATGACCCTGCCCGTTGTTTTCACGGTCTCGTCTGTATCTTTTGCTGGACGCGATTTGATTGATTTTTAATAATTTTGCGACCATTTTACCAGATAGGCGTCAAGGTGTGGTTTTTGTTGTTGTACTTTTCTCAGACTGACTCATCGAATTTCAGGTGTACTTCCACCAAAAGATAAAAGCTAGGTAATTAAGTGTTTTTTCGGCACTGGGACTGAACAAGGCATCAACGGCACAGTTTACTACAGATCTTAGAACGAACGGGATAGCTCGAACTCGCTCCATTGTTGGTTGTGGTTTTTTCGGTATATTCTATTATCATACCGACGCCTTGTCCAAGTGCTAGGGAAATTCCTGAATTGTTTGTTGCTCAGAAGGTGTAATTTTCTTAAAAGCCGCAAAATGATCAAGAAGATTAATGAGTTTGGAATACAAAGCAATGTGTTTGATCGCGTCGCGTCTTTGTCTTCGAAAAGTAAATTAACAATTGCTTCCGGTTAGCAGTTAGTCTGTAATTTGCATCTTCTTTAAAGATATGAAAGTTTTTACAAAATGATGGCCTTTTAAGTGGAGTTCTATGTCAATTTATGCAATCGGCTTCAATTTTTGGAGTTTTAAAATATAAATTCAGAAGATAAAAACGAATTGGCCCATCAAGTGTGATAATGTACATATATAGGTAGGTGATTCCTTTCTGAAATATTTATTTGTGCATTTTAATGATGAATTCCTCGGTACGTACGTTTATTGCCTAATCAACGAAGAAGAAGGAGAATTATTTTTTATGAAGATGAGGGAACAAAATCATGAACTGACTTGAAATTCCAAAGGCTGCCGAATGAATCTAAATTTTTTATAATTCATTTT
Organism: Nemotelus nigrinus; assembly: GCA_947369275.1. Classification (NCBI taxonomy): domain Eukaryota; kingdom Metazoa; phylum Arthropoda; class Insecta; order Diptera; family Stratiomyidae; genus Nemotelus; species Nemotelus nigrinus. Next base: position 54,327,959 of record OX376373.1, on the reverse strand, counting down.
TTCAATTCAATAAGAGAAAGCACATTTATAAACGTAGCACCAAGTTTATGGTGCATATGCCCCTGCAGTAAGTGCGTAAAGGAAGATCTGTGTGCCTCTTTTTCTGGGAGCTGACTCTAATGCTCCAGGAAGTGTAGCGCAGCTTCAGCATGAACGATCGAGCTGACTTACTTTTTGGCCTGATCTTGGCCTACGATATATCTATCATATCCTGCATAGCTGCAGAGTTATCCAGGAGTATTCCTTCTCTGATCACTGGTGCTAACCTTCAAATGTGGGAGGTCGTCGTCCAATTGAGCAGTTGGTGTTTATTAACAGAAAAAGGACGGACTTGATTAAGTTCCAGCCTCCAGTTAAATCCTCTCTGAAGATTCCCCCAAAGAGTGTTAATATCAGGATCGAAATCAGGAAGTTAACATTCTTCAGTGCTCTCAACTTTGCGACTAAGTCTGTGTACAACCAACCTAAAGCCAAAGAAAATCTAAATTTCTATGGTGGAATGCGGAAATCACCCTGCGCAGCTGACCAGCTTAGGATTTGAAACTACCAATTAAGCTGATATCCAGTAGTATATACAATCTAATTATTCTACCATGGCTGGCAGGAAACAAGAGTATTGTTTTTTTATTAAAACAGAAAAAGCAACGCACATCGAACCTAAGGGCTATCAAAAATACAAGAAGTAAATTCATTCTACCTAGTCTAGCCATAAATTTTGTCCCTATATTTTAAATTCAAATATTTCAGTATTTGAATGACATGTGATACTCATATGCTTTATCAAGACATAAATAAGTCTCGGTCTGCTACAAATACCTCATTTGCTCTCATAAGTCAAAGCTGACAAGATGGAGTGGGGCGTCGAAGAGAATCGTGTCGCGGTAATAACGAAACGCCAGACAAAATTCATTTCAATTTGTTAAAACCACTCGGCATAACCAAAAAATTCGTCTACCATACAATCAAAAGATTCAATGATATGTCTTCTGTCAATGACAGACTCAAAAGCGGCTGTCCTTCTGAATCAAAGACACCAGCAGTGATCAAAGCCGTTGCCGAGCGGATTCGGAGAAATCCTCTCCAAAAACAAAAAACCATTTCAAGAGAGAAGGAAATTTCATCTAGGACCATTTCCCACATCATAAAACAAGACCTAAGGATAGGGGCGCCACATTAAAGCGACCAGATCGGAGAAGTTGTGGCGGCAGCACGCAAAAGGTAATTATTGGTAAACCCTTTTTACGAACAAAAAAATATTCACCGTAGAAGAAAAATTCAAGCGTCAAAATGCTAGGGTCTTTGCACACAGCTCTCAAAAAGTGTCTGAAATGGTTGCTAAAGTGGAAAGAGACCATCAACCGGCGTGTCGTATGAGCTCCATTTTTTGAACAAAAACAGCTATCAGACAGATATTCTAGAGCACGTTGTTAAGCCATTGACCCAAACGTTATTTTCCAATAAGCACCTGCACACAAAGCGCAAACCGCGCAACGTTAGGTAAAAGATAATTTACTTGATTTTATTGCCTTCAAAGCTTGTCCCTCGGCATTCCTGGTATTCCAACTCACTGGATTACAAACTATGGAACGTTTTAGAGCAAAAAGCCTGCTCCAAGCCTCATCGAAACATTGAGTCGTTGAAGCGTGATTTGGTGGCAGCAGCGACATTGATACCCCTAAAAACAATGCGTGCGGCGATAGACGAGTGGCCGGTTCGATTGAAGAAGTTTGTCAGGCTAAAGAGGGCACTCGGAATGAATGTTATTTTTTTAATAATTAAATAGGCGATAAAGAATATATCATGAATTTCCGTACATTTTTTCTTTCCAAATTTGAAATTGCACACCATTTTATGGGTGAAAAAATGCATGGCTAGACTAGGTATGCTAATCTCAAGCATGCCTACACCAAAAGTAAGTCTTTTGCAATTGCTCCTCATGCCCTCATTAACCGAATTCAAAAATCTCTCGCTCTTAAAAAGGATACGTTTTTCGCTTTCTTGCCTGGCAGCCTTTATTAAGTATCTCCTCAAAACAAATTGGTCTCTTCTTCGCTAAGGAATGCTTACTTGCAATACGAGTGGTATATCTCTCTCAACATAGTCTCCTAACAAGTTAATACATTTAGTCCATCTCTCTTCCAAAATCAGGATACCCTTAGAAAAAAATTCTTTATCTTGACTCTCCCAAAATGCCTCTACAGCGGCCATCACTTCGCTATCATCTTCAAATTTCTTACCCCGAAGGTGTTCCTTGAGCCGAGGAAAGATGTAAAAGTCACTGGATGATGTAAAAAAAATGTTCCGAGGTAAGATGTAAAAGTTTGAATCCTGTTTTTATCAATTGCAGCCATCGAAACTGCAGCCTTGTGAGCCGGTGCGTTATCTTGATAAAATAGAACTCCGGCTCGCAGTTTGCCGTACCTTTTTTCCTTCATTGCCTCTCGCAATCTTCTTATTTGGTCTGCGTAGTAAGAGCCTGATATAGTGGCTCCCTTTTTCAAATATTCCACCATAATAATTCCTCCAGCGTCCCAAAAAACTCATGCATAACCTTCCCCGCCGAGCTTGACACTTTGAACTCCTTCGGCGTTGGTGAAGAGGGTTGCTTCTACTTCATCGATTGCTGTTTGGTTTCTGGATCAAAATGGTAGATTCAAATCTTATCCATGATGACGAAACGTGACAAAAAATTCTCCTGATATGCCTGGAACTTTTCGAGATTCACTCTCGAAATGTCGACTCGTTTCTTCTTTTGCCAGTCGGCTCCCAACGCGCAGAGACCTTCTTCATATGTAATTCGTAGGCAACGATTCTTTGTCCACTGCCATTCGAGATCCCTGTGACCTCAGCTACTTGCCTAATGGCCACTCTTCGATCTACCAATATGACATCTTTGATTTTTTTCACATTGTCTTCAGTGAGGGACCTGGTTGAACGTCCTTTGCGGTGTTCGCCTTCATTGGATGTTCTTCCCAGCTTAAACTCTTTGGCTCAGCGTGCAATGGTGGAATATGGAGGAGCAGAGCCCCCTAATGTTTCCACCATGTCGCCGTGTATGTCTCTGGTAGACAATTTTTTCAAATAGATGTACTTAATGATAGCTCTAATTTCGTTTTTCTCCATTTTGATGTTCTCTCTTCAACTGTTCGTATTCAAATAAATGTACCTCCCTGGAATCAATGCCTATTTATATGTTTTTTTTTATGCTGACTTAGTGAGTATATGTGGGAGCAAAAAAATATTTTTTGGAATTTTATTCGAACTGGAAATAACCGATTATCATTACACCCTCGTACGTGCACTCTTTCGATGGCTACAATGCATGAACCATGCTACGAAATTATCGATCATCCACCATATTTACCTTGCCTGGCCCCTGTGCGACTTTTTTGATTTCCTAATTAATATCCGACAAAAGGGAGAACATTTATTATTTTTTTATTTTATAGATTCTGCCTTTCAGCACATTGGATTGCTCGACAGTTTTTTTTGAGCGGATTGAAAGGTCTTAATTAACGTTGAATTAAATAGACTCCCTCAAAAATAATACTGAAGAATGAAAAAATATTTGAGACCAAGATTTTTCAAACCACCTTCGCATTCAACACTACTCACTATTTCTACAACCAGAAAAAATCAGGAAAAAATAAAAAGCAATATAAATCCATAAGTACTAAACAAATAAACACAGTTATGTTATAGGAGCTTCATAAAAATACTGCGTAACGAAATGAAGTCAAGCGGTGAAATATATCAATGCGACTTTTGAAATGACATGAAATTTACGTCTTGAAATTGCCTTGTAAAAGTTCTTGTAACTTTACTACAAAATTTCTCGAACGTTCAATTTGGGCATAGATAAAGTTTGTGTCCGTATTTGGCAAAAGTTCATGGTCCAGAAAATGGCAACTTTAGGTTTCCTAATTAAACTTTTTGAAGATATTCCGAGATACTTTGTCGAAAGACATATTTTTGTTCATGTATATGACTCATATCGAAGTTAGCTTGACGTTCTGGGTGGTGTTCTTCAAGGCTCTGTGCTCAATCCCATCCTCTTCCACATATATTTTATTGATATTCTAACGTCAAACGATTACAATACTAGTCTTTTTCCCAGGTTATAGCTACTTTATCCTCCGAAAATTATTATCAAAGGTTTGAAATTTTTTCGGACTATTAGTGAAAGCAGAAAATTAAAATTCACCTTCACAGAATCGAGTCATTTCAGCCCCATTGACTGATTGGACTGCTTTTACATGAACACAGGATTCCATTCACGAGAGTTTTAGATGAAGGGCAAGGATAACATGCAGTCGCACATGATTCCGCTTCTGTCATAGTTTATTTACCTGAAAACAAAAATAAAGCGATTGATTCTAGAAAAATTGAAATTTTTTTCTCCACAAAACACAGTTTAAGCAAAGCAAACGTGTCGAATGTTTCGATAGACGTTTAGAGATTCTCAATACGGTTTTTAACAGCAGTAACCAAATGGATGCAAGATTAGCTTAAGGGGGTATTCTGGTCTAAAAATTTGATCAAATCGTTTTTTTTTGTTTGCATATTTACAAAGTTTAGACCTTTAAGAATAAGCTTCTAAAAGGATTTTCGGAAATTCGAATTATTTTTGGAATTACAGCTATTTTTGTGACACGCCAACTAACTGCCCGATACGGTTGACATGATAATATCTCTAGTTACAATAAAGCGATTTACGTGAAATTTTGCACAAACCCTTTCAACACTATTGGTTATCGTCTGACGTAGGGATTTTTCAAAAAAATGTTTCTACTATTTATTAAAAATCCCCCAAGTTGAAAAAAATGAGGTAAAAAAGCGACTTTTTTTTACATGGACGCCATTTTGTGAAAAAAAAAGTTTTTTCAAATCGCCTACGTCAGACGAATTTCACATTCTTCTTATTACAGAATTCACCTAAAATGTATGTTTCGGACCACCAGGCAGGTTGGAATCATGTCAACCATGAGTCAAGTTTTTTTTTGAGCCTTCACTTCGCCGGCCTGTCTCTACATAAATTTTAATTTTTTTTATTTTTTTAATACAATTTTGTATTTTCAAAATGTTAACAAAAGACTGGTAAACAAATATATCCCAAAAATGTTTATGATTTTTTTTTCATTGCGTCCGTAAAATCACCTCAAAATCAAGCCTCTAGATCAGAATACTGCCTTAAACAATCAGAAATACCTTATTGTTAGTTCAATTAATTCTATTGCTTTTCTAAAGAGAAGTCTATTTGAGCAGGTATTTTAATACCATACAAAGCCTGTAGTTTCTCGCATGTTTTGGTAGCATGAATTACCTCCACAAAATCCTTTATATTAGAACTTAGTATTTTTTTCTTAGTCTGTGTCAACCATATCTTCAGCGGGATTAATTACTCAGGCCTCTTAATGAAAACTACTAAAGCTCACCCTGTGCAAGCAATAAAACCTTAAAACTCATTCTTCAACGTACAAGTCAAAAATCTTGTTCGTATGTGTAATTATGTCGTTAGGTTGACTTAATGATTGCTTTTATACTCAAAGCCTCAGAAACAACAACTACATCACCCAGCACCAAACAACAAAATTGATTATAACGTCTTCTTTCCAAAACGGTGTCTGTGTCGATAACAGCGCTCGAGTCAAGTTACTTGATAACACGATTTCTAGGTAATCTATTCTCAGAATTTTGTCTTCTTGTTCTTACTAAGTTTCCGAACCGTTGCATCAGCCCGCAATCCTCCAAAGTCTTCCGCCGATTCCAAACAACAGTCAATGAGCCAAGCCCTGATTGTCTGCATCAAACCGATTAACATCATGCGATAATTTCTACTACTGATGCATATATAAACAAGCTGTTCGCGTTGATAATGAGTCGAGCATGTTCTATTTAAACGTTGATTACTGCGGTGCGTAGTGGTGTGCCGATACAGGTTATAAGATTTGAAAAGAAGATATAAAATGAGAATGCATTTATATGTTTAAAATTACTGGTGGCGTTTTTTCGGTGCACCGGTTATTTTGTTTGGTTTGCTGAGGAGAATCATCAGTTCCCTGGACCGTTATTTATTGATAATTGTCTTTGATGAAAGTTTCACGGGGAGGCTCATAAAGAAAGCACAACGACGGGCTGAATTGCATTTTAAAAGTTAACTAGGTAAATGTCTAGATAGCACCGTTCGGAACAACAGAGATAAGGAAAATTTATTAGTTTTTGATGGAAATTTTAAGATAATTAACAAGAGAATTATTGTTAGAATCGTTCGAAATGTACTATAAAAGAGCTTTGCATAAGTAGCAAATATTAGTCATGTTTTACGTGAGTGCATTTGTTAGTGAAGGTATATTAAATTAGTGACTCATAAGGAATAAAGTAACTTTTATGGTTATTTCGAAAAGTATATCGAGTCTTACATCGAAACAAAAAAAATAGAGTACAGTAGATTAAAGTCATTCTTATAAAACCCTTAGTTTGTTAAAATAAAATACTTTCTTCTCACAAATAGATTGAAGTATATAATAATTTACGTTTGGAGTAGCCATTTGCTATGCAATACAAAATATAACTATCTCATCAATCATCAATGGTTTGGGATTTGTTTGCTAATTTGTAATCTATTGTGGCAATAAATTTCTTTCTCAATCCATAAACTCAATTCTCACGTTCAAAAACTTAGTAATTTATTTGTTTACTATCCACAATATGTTATAACTATAACCTTGCAATTCATTATTTGAGGATGTGTTATCCCACTCAGTCATCACTGGGCTGGTAAACCAAATAAATCTGATTATCAAACCAGGAAAAATCAAAAAGATACGTTCAAGTCGCGATTGCAAGCGTTCGTCCTTGCTGAGAATGTTAACTTCTATTCGTATGTTTTTGTCGTTTTTCATGACTTGACACGCAACCTAAAAATAGTTGTGTAAAAATGCGGGGAAAGAGCAAAATTATTGCATGTTTTACATAGTGATAAACTATAAATGAGCTTATCCGAAATAAGTAGGACAGACATTTACTCAGGATTATAGGTAGTTATAGAAACTAATGCCGAGAAGAGTTTAGTTTGGTAAGGTTATCAGGTTATTCTATTTCTGATGAGTAGTATTTTATTTATTTATGGTAAATGAAAGTTTTATTTTAAAGTAGAAATTACACTAACTGTATTGTTAACCACCAACTACTTCGTACAACTCATCACAAATCTAGTGTCACAAAGCGAATTTGTAATAATAAAATAAAATAAATCTTGAAATAAAAAAAATTAACACCAGAATGCTTCCGTATGTTTGGACAATATTTATCCGTTTAACGTGTAACGTCAAATAAATCTAGCTACTGTAAAAAGCTATGACATCCTGCTAGCTACACCTAACTAGCCAATTACATTTAATGCACAATCAGCGCCATACCATTGATTAAGGTTTTCTGCAGTACAAATAATTATTATTTTTAGAAAAAACTCATTAGAAACTTTCACTTTATAAAATATAAATGTTTTGTGAGTTTTTTAAAAGATCATAAACACCATCATTGCCAAATTACAATAAGGTTGATGCAATGTTTCTTCAATGTATAACATTGAAATTGTAAATATACACTATTAAATATATTAAGCTCTAGTTCTCAAGAATAAATATATCGAAAAAAACAAAATATCAAAAAAATAAAAAATAAAAAGTTTTGATTGACATTGCACACTGCATCAGAGCTAAAACTTTATGTTTTGTTTATAATATTTGATGGAATAATTTTGATTTTCCACTCTAGTCAAAGGAAAACCAATTATTTTTTCTGTTTCTGAAAAGAGAGAAATTAGTACTTTTGCATAGAAAACCATAAAAAAGATGCATATTACCTATTTTAGCGTCAAACTCATAAAAAAAATCTTTGAAAATCACAAACTGGTTTTTTGGAACTGATATCCATTTGCGCGGTGTACATAGCTTCATATTATATAATGTTAATTTTACGTCAGTTTCATTTTCGTTTATATAACTTTTCTGTAAAGTGTAAGGACATTCGCTTTGCCCGCTCTGTTAATTCGATATAAAATGCCGAGTCTAAGGACGATTTGCTGCTTTTCTTCGAAACAGAAGTATGAACTAACTTAATCAATTATAAGATTTTGACTTTCAAAATTAAGGTGAAATTCCAAATATTATCGAAATATTGCAAAAAATTAATACAATTTCGCAGTATGCGCAGTATCGTCTTTCACGCCTCAACTAAGATTCGAGAACGATTAATGAGAAAAAAACTGGATTTGATCCAAAATTTCTGCATGGTATTTACTCAGGTTCTTTATTATATAACCTGTTAACTTCTGTGCCTTTAAATTCAAGGATTTTGAATACTATTATATATTTCACATTGTATGTCTTTCTCTTAAGATATTTCAGCAGCAAACTGAGAGTGTTGTTCTCTTGCTGACTTTCCTTTTTCAGTAGGCTATCTTCAAGTTATGCAGATGACATGCTCTATGCAGATGAAATGCTCTATGCAGATGACATGCTCTCAATCTGCAGACGACATGCTCTTATTCGCATCGAGGCAAGACCCGCCCAAAGCTACGAAGAACCTTGAACATTACATGGTCATTATTAGAATTTATTTTGATGAATGAAGCTTAGTTTAGTAAATTAAGGTAGTGTTCAAGTATTATGTAGCTAAGTCAACGCCAGGTAATGTACAACCTTGGTCGCATTCTATAAATGATAGTAAAATAAAAAAATAAATAAATACTACAAAATTAAATAATTATCATCCGATAACAACTGCAGGCCAAAGTAGTATGGCCGCTCAATATAAGAATTTTTACATTAAATACTCCTTAAATAAAGTTATGTTTGTACAGTTTTAAAAAAAAATTATTAAATTATCTAGTCGTTACCGAAAAAATATTAAATTGGGCGATTTTACTACTTTGGCTCTCAGTTTCTTTTCATCTCATTACCAAATAGTGCATTAAACGTATTACTTAGTCGATAGAAAGCTTGAGTTTTTTTAACCATAGCTAACTCCGGTTGAGCTAAATCCAAATCCAAGTCAAATTGTAAAATTGTAAAATTGGCCTTAGAAGCATTCAAGCGAAAATATACTTTCACCATTAAAATACTAATCCAAAATATCAAACCGCTAAAATAAACGAAATAGTCGAAGTAAATACGGAAATACGAGTATGATACTTTAAAATTAGGCTAGAATCAAAATCAGAGTTTCTGAAAAAGAACCTAAAAACTAGTTGTTTTGTTCAATTCGGCAAAGAGCACTAGTTCGATTACAAGCCGGTATAAGTCTCCCGGTATGTCATGTTCCTTGAAAGACTTCCCTCTAACGCTGCGAAATTGTAGCTAATGGTTAATGCGGCAACATGTGAACGAGCGCAATTTTTCACATAATGAAGTTTTTTGTCATTACATTTTACGTGTTTTCGAATTATTCAAGAGATTTCCAAACATACAGGGCTCAAGTGATAAAAAAATCATTTCTCTTAGAAACATCACTGCCCCAAAGGCTTCAACCGCACACGGAAAGGATTTATCGGGACTTACATAATAAGGTCACAAAAGGAAAATTCCTAATTTTCTACTCCCAATTGAAAATCTGCTTCATAAAGTGAAAACGTAATAAACTATATCTTATTTTCAGTTTTTACAACTATTAAGCAATTAAGATCACGACGACTCACTTCATGCTTCAATTCAACATAATTTATTTCTTACAATTTAGTTTCGGTTTTTGATCTTTACAACATCCATAACTATGCTTAGATCTGGACCAAGGACCCACACATTACCAGCAAAAACTATCTTCATTTGGCGTTAGTAATCTAAAGGTTTTTTCGAATTCTATTGAGTTTCTATCAAACCATACTTTATTCCTCGTGGTTTCTTCTTAAGCTGCCGAAAGATTTGAGTTTTTCCTTATATCTTAAAAAAAAAATTAAAGAGAATCATGGGATTTTTTCATTAATCGAATATGCTTTAATATTATTAATTTAAAATAGTATCGTTTTAACAGATTGCAGTATTTGACAAATTCGAGATTATTTTTGAGCGAGCCTTTATTTTTTACTAATTTTCGAAGAAAATTCGTATTAAACTCACTTCGCCAAAAATTCATATTTCTTTATATATATATATATATATATATATATATATATATATATATATATATATATATATATATATATATATATATATATATATATATATATATATATATATATATATATATATATATATCAGCAAAATGATTAATAGAGATAGTCTCTGGAGTGGCCGATCCGATTGAGCTGAAATTTTTGGAGAACGTAGATGTATATAGTAGGTAGGTCCATGACTTGCTGAAATTCAGATATCTCAAACCTTTTCTGAAATTCAGATATCTTAAACCTTTGGGTATCTTGAGGTACTCCTATATTTCCAAGCAGTGTACATTTTTCTTAAAAAAAGGATTGGAAATGAAAACTTATTATGTTCTTAGCTTGCCTATGATAAAGAATTGGAAATTTTGAGCCGTGTGTCGGTGCAGCGTGCCTAAAAGTAGGCAAGGATTTTTTTTCAAATTTTGATTTGTCATTACTTCTGACAAAAACATTGGATCATCGTGAAATTTGCAGAGCGTATTGGTCTTGACTAAAACTTAACACACATGGATTTCCAAGGTAGTGTGGGCAACCCTGTAGCTACGGCAGGCTCCTGAAAAAAAATCTTTCAAATCATTGATCCTCCTGAAAAATTTTCGATTTTTGACAAAAAATTAAATTCATTGATAAATTTTAACCTTTGTCCATCACGTCAAATTGAAATTTTCAAAATTCCGATTTGCACAAGAACGGCAACCCATCACCAAATTACCTCTATTTTTAGCACTCGAAAGTTCTGTTCACGAGAACTGACGACCGGATTATCCGATCATAATGAAATTTACAGGACATGTTGGTATTACCTAGGATCAGGTCTGATAGAAGTGATTTTGAAATGCGGGCAACCCTATAGCAGTGGAACCATCTTGAAAAATCACAGAAAAAAAACCGGTTTTTGGCCTATAACTTCCGATTCAGCCATCACATTTAAACGAAATTCACACAATATTTGGATCTTATTTAAAATAACATTTGGTAAAAATTTGGCTGAAAAATTAGAATAGAGTTCCCAGCTATGGTGATTTTTGTCTCCCAAATCTTGCAAATTTGCTCCATAAAAGTAAAGCTTTTTCCCCTATAACTTCGGGTCCAGGCATGAAATCAAAACAAAGTTCATGCAGTTAATAGATCTCAATGTGAACCAAGTGTTTTAGGAATTTCGTACATAAATCATGAAAGAGATGCCAGCTATGACCATTTTTGTAATTTTGTTTAATTTCTTTACTGAGCGGTTATGTCATTAGATTTGCAAATGGAAATGATCCTGCAATGAAAATTAACAACAAATATTAACGCTTTAAAAATTTGAAAAGTTTTGAGGGTGGTAACCCTAAAATTCTTTTCACCCGTATAACTTCCAGCGCAGTGATTCAATCGAAACGAAATTTACTGGTTGGGTTTAACTTAACGTGAAGCAGATTTGGTATGTATTTTGCTTTGCTGCTGACACAGGCTAACCAGCATTAGCCATTTCCGTAAATATTGGACCAACAGATGCTTCAAATTACGTTCTCATATGCAAAGCATTTGCAATAAACATAAGGAATCAATTTTTAAATTTTCCGAGTTTTGAACATTTTTCGGATGGCAGCCTCAAACAACGTTTAACCGCTGAAACTTTCGATGAAATCCTGCGATGAGAACGAAATTCAAAGGATAAGTTGATTTGAGTATGAGCTTGTTATGGTAAACTTATTGCTGCTTCGTTCGGAAAGTGTTGCCAGCACTGAACATTTTCATAATTTGTGTTATAGTTGAGTTTTGTTGCTTTGGATAAGGAATGGTTGATATGATTCTACAAAACAGTGTATTACGTCTTTCCACACTTTTTTGTCACTCAAAGACAATTTCTTCGAAAATTAGTTATCTAGCGGTTCAGTTGCGCTAGAGTTTTTTTTTCTTTATTTTTCTTTTTAAAGCCGCGCAGTAATTTGAGCTTCATGGCGCTGAAACCACTATCAGTCCAACTTCACAAAAGGGAATCCGAGAAAATAGTGCAATCGATGAAGTTTCCACGCAAAAAATCTATTTTCCGCTTACGCAAATGTTTTCGATTTCATGCCAGAAAAACTACGTTATCATGCAATTATGTCGTAATTTTTGACAAATTTTGTTTTTACAGTTTTTTGATGCACGAGAAATTTTTGTGATATATTTTTCTTTAGTATTACAAAAAAAAAAATATAATAGAAGCTATCAATTTTTGTTTTCAATAATATTCAAACGAAGGAGTTAATACACTGACTTTTTTTAATAATCTATATCAAGCTGCTGCTGTCCAATGCTTAACCTGTGTTAATTCTGTGATGTACATCTCTTGGCTACAGCTCTTACATTATCTGCATTTCCTACAGATGTAGAGACAAGGCCTAAACGGTGAAAAATGTGCAAAAGAAAAACATCAGACAAAGCCAAAAGCTTTTGAAAATTGATTATTAGCCCGTTTTCTTTCATTGCAATAATGCCTCTCAACTCTGCAATTGTATTTATTCAAAAAAATGAAAACTGTAAGCAAATATTTTACTCAACTCTGTTTACTATTTGTTTGGTCTTTTTCGGCAACATTGCACAAACTGCTAATTTTTTAGTAAAATGAATTTGCCGAAAATTATGTGGTACTACACTAATCGCTTCGCAACATCGCCACAAATTATCCATACGCACACATATTTGTTGATTACATATTTCGAAATTGGGGAAAAACGGTGCACTATCATAATACCAAGTGTTTCAGAGTTCCATAGCGAAATGCAAAAATATTTCAGCATATAAATAATAAGTGTGAAAGCAGAGTTACAAATAAGTTTTTTGAATTTGAATGGCTACTGTATGAAATGATACGAAATGACTAACATCTGGCGCCGCAAATATGTACTAATTGGGCAATAGCTTTCCACAAATCTAGTCCAATCAGAATATCGATGATGCCCTTCAGCTCGTCATCTGTATATTGCTCAATTGATCAAAGAAGATTTCGGTTTTTTTTTCTGATCCCTCCGATATACCCAGATAAAATTTTTAATCCACATCATGTCAAAATAGTGTGATTCGGATAAGTCCAGCCAGTACTCATAAATATTTCAAGTTTAACACCATTCAAGTCGCGTAACGGCGTGGGCTAATCTCGAATTCGAAATGTTTCGACACAGAGAATCGCAGATTAGCTGGTGGTGAACACTTTGAAACAGGCCCATGTAAATATTTGGAGGTGTACATACGATCGAGTACAAGTAAAACATAAAACAGTGACTAACTAATGCTTGTTTGTCAAGTTGAATTCCGTTCAAGTTCAAGTGATGTAAAATGATGACTTCTTACTATTTCGGTAGATGTCTACACAGTTTGGGCTCGTAACCATGCAACCAGTGCACTAGGCAGTCATTAAGCTAAGTAAACTGGCATTGACCTGCTTCGGCGATAAATACGCGCTTTTGATATTATTTTTAGGAGATTATGATGATTATCTCCAACGCGGTGGTGGGCTATTGAGTGCGAAAAGGGCGATTAAAACCGACATATGGTTTCAATTAGAATGAGCAGAGTCACACATTTGGCATCAATTCAGTCGGTGATTATCATCCAAATGGTATTGAGGCCACAAAAGACACAAAAATTCGTAATGAAATTATAGCCACCCGGTTTTATCTATCAAAACATGTCTAAAACAATAGCTTCATTCTGCCAGGCTCTATCCACAGATGTTGATAAAAATATGTTCTTTGATATCCCTGGAACCCTCCCTGCTGTCATCGATATCGATGAAAGGCTTTGTCGTCCCCATTCAATTGTATCGGGAAAAAACTACGAAAGGGACTTCAGCAGCCCTCATTGCCAACATCAACGACAATAAGAGCAAGAGTGTTTACTTTCCACGCAATTACCAAAAAAAGAAATAGAATGCTTGTGCGGTTAATTCACTTACCCCCAACTTGGTCTGATTCATCTCTGAAACGGAAACGTTTTAAGAGGACTTTTCTTTACGACAGTGCACGCGATAAATCATAAAAATACTCTGTACACAAATTTCCATATAGGGGTAGTGGCGTTGTTCTATGACGGATGCAATTTAATAAAATGCCATGTAATCCCTTATTTCCGTATCGAGTTACTTCGAACGATACGATGCCACGCACCCTTAATTCTAGGGGTGGATCGAAATGGCAGTTAACTCATTATTTGTTGCATTCGTGGAGCGTTCGGGTTATTGTTTGGAAACAGGAAATTTGTTAAGAGGAGAGTTACAAGCTTGAATGATTTGTTACATTTATTGGAATTGTTTGTGTGTGGTTGACGAACAGACAGGCTGTTGGTGAAGTGGTGGTTGGTTTGATATGAATGTCCAAGACAAAAGTGTGTGATTTCTTTGAATGAAAAGACAGGAAGCTATGAAATTATTACTTCGAGCATAGCAGCAATACTAAGTTTGAAGCAAACATCTGCGCAAAACATTTACTTTTAAATATATCCTTTCTACTCTTTCGCTCAACATTTCTTTCGTTCACTTGAAGTACATAGATGCTTGTGTGGTTAGATCACGATAAAATACATGTATTAAAAATCATGCAAGCCACAAAACCATTCATACTGCATGAATGGCATCTAATTAACTTTTATGATACCGGTTTGCGTCTAATCCACAAACTCCATCTGCAATCATTCGCAGTAAACTCTTTGCAATCGCAATTAATTAACACTGAAATCGTTTTACACTTTTATCTAAACCGCACAAACTAAAACACGTAATTTATTTCCATATCAGTGAGCGAATGTGTATTTTGCTATTGCTCTTAAATTAACATCGTATAACCATTAGATCTCTAATTGAAAAATATGCCATGCATTTTCGTGGCTTGGAGGAGCATGCTGGAGCCGCACATATTTCACCATCATATTCATCTAGTCTGCACCACACGTCCACTTCAAGCTAAGATTTAGCCGATTCCAGCGATCAAGTATTATCTCCCCACAAGCGTTTCTCACATTCTTTCGAAATATGAATTTCGTTGAATATTGCGTAGAGAGCCCTTCTTCGGAATCAATTCGATCAATTTTATTATGACCTCGAAATAATTAAAAATTGTCATCAATCAGTGTCTTAAGTGGATCATAAACAATGGACTGTATCGCAGACCCTTCGGTTCAATACCCCCTGTAGTCAGTCAGCACTAGAACTGCTTGCTGACCGCAGTCCAAGCTTGGCTCCAAGTTCATGTCTATGACCACAGTGCGTTTCGTTTTCGATTCGATTTGAATTCGTTTCATTATCATTAAGCACATTAAGCTTTTTTTCGGATTGTAAGATGGTATACGCTGTGTGCACGCCATGTCTTACAAAAGAAATTGAAAGGCGAGCGTTGAAAATGAATTCGGGACAAAAAAAAAATCTTACATGCGGTTTGGTGCCGGATTCTTATTACACTAGGCGGCATCGCAAACATAGTTATTTGACACCTACTACGACTAGCTCCGATCATCTATCATGTTTGAATCATGATGATACTAAGTCATGGATGGAATTGAATTTGGTGGGAATCGATTTTTCTTGGAGCCGCTGCTAGTGCTGATTAATGAAGTTCGACCTATGACGAAATAATGAAATATAGTTCAGCTGAGCTTTAATTATCATTCGTTTTTTCGGAATCAGAGTAAGAAATTTAAAATCTAGAATATGAAATAGAGTAAGAGAATTCAGCCCATTGAAATTGATTTTTGAAATAAAATAAATTAAAAAGAGACACTAATAATAAATCCGCATATCCAAATAGTTATTAGCCTAGTGAAATGGTACGCTATGACGTTGTTCCTTGTAGTAATAAATTTTACAACGTCTGCTCTGTGATTAAATTACTATGTTTTAGCGTGGCAGATTCGATTAAGAATATCGTTTTAAAACACAAGTAGTTTTAGCTTCAGCGTGGCGAATTCAACCGCCCCTATTAGCTTCAGCTTGAGATGCACTTGTGACAAATTCCACGTAATAAATAAAATGATTATTTTTCTTATTTACAACGTCTGCTTGGTTGCCGACCGATTTTGGCATACCGAACAGACTCACTTTATTTGCTTATGTTTCGCTCTTAAGTAGTAAAATTTTGATAAATGAAAAATATAGGTACTAAATTGTATGGATTTGGCTTTTAATGTTGTTTTTAAAATTAAGTGCAATTGTTGGTGTCTCCGCTAAATCAAGTCTATTATAATTTTAGTGTTCACCACTTTCGTGGAATATCGCTGGAATCGCAAAGTGGACATATTTGATATGTTTTGACATTTATGTGTTTTTACATATTAGTATTCACAACACTAGCCTGTAAATATGCACAATAAAATTCTATGGCGAAATCTTAAGCTTTATGCCTAATTAAACAGGTCTTTTCTTTATTTTCACACTTTTCTTAGACATTTAGTATAGTCGCTTGTGGGGAGATTAGTATAGTTGCTTCAAAATTGATGTCAACGAAAGTGATGCATAGTAAGATTATTGTTTGTTCTTCAAATAATAACCCATACATTTCGATGCATCCCACACGCCTATGACAAGCAGCAAATCTTATTAAACAAGTCGGATTTCCAGCTGCATTTTCAGCTTAGATGTCGCATTGCATTGGACCTATCAGGGCCAGATATTTTACGATTTATGTATGTATTTTCAGACTACATCTTACTACTTTTTGACCAAGGCATTTGTTGGAAAAATCGATTGACTATTCAGAATATCAAACTTTTGTTATAAATCTTGTGTTAAAAAACATCCGATTAACTATGAAAGCAAAGAGTAAAACTAGCCTAAAGATTTGAAGGTGAAAGTGGATTTTTCAGATAATAAAGTTTTATACTATGCACAATCTGAAAAAAATGCTAATTTTCATTCAAGTGCGTAGGACACCGGCTGCTTTCTTGTGCGGCCTCCGTATCGAATCCGAACGTGAACACACCCAGCGATTTAAGTGAAATTAAATGTGAGTAAGCTAAGTAAAGCAAAGTAATCCCAAGGCAACCTTTTGTAGGGGTTAAAGTTGGTAGATAGGTTTATTCACTAATTTGCAATCAATGTAAATTACAGTGTAAAGCGATTAATTCCACGACTCACTTTAATCCTAATTAACTCAGGTACCTGCTAGATGAGCTCAAAGTTTAGAGCGCGTTCCTTTGTCCGAACCTGGATTTGACCCAGTGAATCCACTCACTAGAAATCAAGGCTCTACCTTCTAGAAAACAAAAGCTTCAGCTGTAAGTAGGTACTGTCAAATCAAGAGTAAAATGAGGCACAGAACTTATCACTCCATACTCGTAAAAGTAAAACATACATTGTAAATGGACTCTCCAAAAAAAAGCTAACCCCTGAACCGAATGATTGAAGCACAACAAAGTTGTGCACAGGAATTTATTTCGAATTTCGAAGAATTATAGAGAAATCGTGTGAAATTTTGAATGCAAATTCTACTAATTGTGTTTCTTGTTGCGACCAGCCCGAAGGCCATGGACCACTTTGATCCGACGATTGCACAGGAGGGTAGAAGGTAAAACACTTTTTAGAAAATTTGGTCAAAGTGAAATGAGAAAGGATAATTTTTCATTCGCGCTGCAGATTCTCTTCAACAGTTACATTGCTTATATTAAACTATCAAAAAATGATATATGAGGTGCAGCTACATTCTTTTATCAAATGACCATTATGAAATGGAAATAAAAGTATACATTCCAAACATTTCATCGATATAATCATTCAAAAAATAATTTTGCAAACCATCGGTTATACTATGTCCAAATTGCGTATATCTGGTGCACATTTAAAGCGATGAAGCTGTCTTTATGCTTTGTAAATTGAGCATCGAGCTAATAGTCATATGATGAGAACTATAAGGCTGCTTCTTCTTCCATGAAGTGTGTTGTGCTCAGCTTGAGAAACTTTTCAAGTTCCTTAAGACTGGTCCATTTTCAGGCTTGTGTCTGATCCCACAAGTTCTTTAGAGTGAATAAAATATTGAAGAAAAGTGCTTCTAATCAAATCTCCATTCTCCACGACAACAGCAACAAACGTGCAAAAAACGCTTGTTTGAAGATTTCATACTTTCTGCCTGTCTGGAAACAAGCCTTCCACTACCAAAATCAGTTAAGAGCTCTGCTTTGTCTGATAGCTACAGCTGATACGAGGTAGCTGCTTTTCAAAATGCATTTCCATCTTGTTCAGATCATGCAATCATATTTGACTGATCGTGAATTTTGTAAAGCGTGAAAATAAATGGAAGTCTTTCTTTGCAACGTAAAATACATGCAAGGTTCCCTCAGGGATCGTACCTGAGTCCAACCCTTTTTTATGTCTTTAGTCGCTTGAGGTAAAGCGAACCGTGTCACATTTAGTGCTTTGTGCTCTTTCCAAGCCCCAAATTATGTTGGTCGATGGAGTAAGTATTCCTGACTCGCCCACACTAGATCAAAATCTCCAGTAAACTAAACTGAGTGAACCATATTTCCGTTATTGCGAAAAATGCAACGAAATGCTTGGGCTACCTGAAAATATCTTACGCGTATCTACAAATCTCATTTTAGACCGAGACGGGAGTATTATTCATATATTTGGGCAGAAGTAGGTCGCACTGTACTGTGCGCGATAGGCTAAGGGCAAAGTAAAGCTTTCAAGCTTATTGGCGGTGTATCTATCACTTCTCGCATTGAATCCCTTGCCCACAGACGTAATGTTAGCTGTCTTTCACTTCTATAACGCTACTTCAATGGCCATTGCTCGAATGAATTAATCGATCTAATCCCTGAGTTTGATGTCCCCTTCTGCAACACGCGGCGTGCTAGTCGCTCACATTCTCATACCATTGTCGCGTACATCCTCATACCCTGCACTGTTAAATTCCATGAGTCCTTTCCGGACATTTACAGCCCTCAAGTGTTCAAGCTCCACTCTCAACCCATCCTTCTTCGCTTACTCTAGCTTCCCTCCTGCCAAGGCTGTGCATTAGCATCATAGGGCTACTCCCTGAGATGAGGCATCATCATAAAAAAACTGACATTCCGTGAAAACAATGTTCCAACCTTGCTATTTTCGCAGATAACACCTGCATATATACTGCCACCATGGACCCTGTAACAGCTCTGTGCAACTTGAAAAATATATTTATGCAGCTTTATCAGTATTTTTTCTGGCGGAAAATAAAAATTAGAAAGTTACAAAAAGGCTAAAAGCATTTCACATCTTCCCTATCGAAATCGCAGCTTATTGGATCCAACAATTGAAATTTGACAATAAACTCACAAAGTTCAGACAGACAACGCTTGGCTGAAAGTCGCAAAAAACGCACATGCCCTTTTTCGTTTGTTAAACCGCAAGACCAAACCGTCACTAAAAACAATTTAACTTTTGTAAAACAAGTACTGCAGCCAATGATTTGAATGTCAATGAAGCCATTTTTCTACTCTACGCGGAACCTTCATAAGGAAATCAGAGTTTAAAAAAATAAAATACCTTATCGAAAAACAAATATAAAAATTCATTGAAAAGGGTAGCTATTGCAGCAACGCCTTTATACAATAAACTGTACAACCTCATAATACAGCTTTAAGCTTAATTGGATAGTTTTAACACTAGCCGAAAGTAGATTTGAGGTAGATGTAAGCTAAGCTAAATCAATATATACATTAAATTGAAGCAACTAATTAGAAGGTTTTTGTCTATTTTTCCTTCTACTGATTTATTACTTTAAGTCTGTTTAATCTCAGGTATAAGTTTAAATTTAATTTAATAGTTAAGAAGCAATCTGCCTGAACCCAAATCAAGTTCTAACGATCATGCTAAAAGTAAATTATAAATGACTAAATTTGAATTTGAAAATGTATATTGCATTTATTCGTTATTATTTTAAGAGTTGTTTCGAACTTGTTGCAATTTTCCAGGTTCTGGGTGTATATCTTTGAAACATTACAAAAACTAAACGGGCTATTTTATTTTTTTCGTTTTCTCAACCTTTAAGATTTGTTTTTATAATTTTTCTCTGCCTTCTGTGCACTTTTCGAATACTTGCTAATGCGATCGTTTGTCTTAGAAGCACGATAACATACCAATGTTAGATAGAATTTTGACAGTTCAAGGTCCTGTTTGCACATAAGAATCTCTTGTTTGCATAAAAAAAATTATTTCCCATCTTTCAATGCTTTTTATATTAATTTGAATATTCTAGTCCGCGTCATCATATATGTCCCAAATCCAGTATAATGCCGATTTTTTTCGTATCGTCAAGGTACAAATCTGCTAGTATATCTTGTCGTTATTTGTATCTTTAGACACGGACACGAATGGAGGCAGAAAAAGTAGTCAAAAATCTAACATGAAATGATGAAATATTTGAACATTAATTGATTAGCAGTTAGAATGTGAAGTAGTAGCCGTTCGGACATGAAATGGTGATAAAGTTCGTTCATATCAGCAAATAGAAGCGTTTCTCAGATGCTTTAGTTTTCTTAAAACTCAGCTTCAAATGAGCGGGAAAGCGGCAAGTTTTGGTAAAGAGTGCAGCTAGAGCATAATAATATATTAGCTCAAAAAATAAGGAAACTTGTGTTTTCCGCCTAGAAAGAAATATAATTAGGGATTCTGACTGCGAAAATGCTCAAATTTAGATTTTAGGTCATGCACATACGAGATTTGATAAATAAGCAATGATAATGAATATAAACCAAGGTGATCAAACTTAAAAGATATATTTATTTTTCAAGATAGTCTCCTAACAAGTTAATACATTTAGTCCATCTTTTTTTTCAAAACCTGGATACCCTTAGGAAAAAATTCTTTATCTTGACTCTCCCGAAATGCCTCAACAGCGGCCACCACTTCACTATCATCTTCAATTTTCTTATCCCGAAGGTGTTGTTTGAGCCGAGGAAAGAAGTAGAGGTCACTGAGAGCTAAATCTGGCGAATAGAGCGGATGTTCAAGCAGTTCGAATCCTGTTTCTTTAATTGTATCCATCGCAACTGCAGTCTTGTGAGCCGGTGCGTTATCTTGATGAAACAGAACTCCGGTTCGCAGTTTGCCGCGTCTTTTTTTCTTCATTACCTAACGCAATCTTCTTATTTGGTCTGCGTAGTAAAAGCCTGATATAGTGGCACCCTTTTTCAAATATTCTACCACAATAATTCCTTCAGCGTCCCAAAAAACTGATGCCATAACCTTTCCTGCTGAACTCAGCACTTTGAATTTCTTCGGATCACGAAACGTAACAAAAAATTCTCCTGATCTGCCTGGAACTTTTCGAGAGTCATCCTCAAAATGTCGACTCGTTTCTTCTTATGTTCATCCGTTAACATTCTCGGTACCCAACGCGCAGAGACCTGTAATTTGTTGGCAAAGATTTTTCGAACACTACCACATGAAATCCCAGTGACCTCAGCTACATGCTTGACGGTCAGTCTTCGATCTGCCAACACGACATCTTCGACTTTTTTACGTTGGCTTCAGTGAGGGATAGGGATGGATGTCCTTTGCGGTGCTCATCTTCAGTGGATGTTCTTCCCAGCTTAAACTCCTTGGCCCAACGTGCAACGGTGGAATATAGATGAACAGAGTCCCCTAATATTTCCACCATGTCGCCGTGTATGTCTTTGGTAGACAATTTTATCAAACAGAGGTACTTAATGACAGCTCTAATTTCGTTTTTCTCCATGTTGATGTTCTCTCTTCGACTGTTCGTATTCAAATGAATGTAGCTCCCTGGAATCGGGGGTTATTGATATGTTATTTTTATGCTGACTTAGTGAGTATATGTGGTAGAAAACATTTTTTTTTTTGGAATTTTATACGAACTGGAAATTACCGATTATCATTATTTATTGATCAACGCTCGTACTTAAAAATTTTCAGATATTCCACTAGGAGAATAGTTGAAAATGTGTTTCAATAAGTGCTGGCCCGCATAGCAAGAGGAAGAAAACTTCTAAAGACTACAACTTTAATATGAAGCTCTTTCTCAAAAAATTAATCAAGCTCATATTTCAGTATTCTTGAAAAATTGTTTTGACAGGAAATGAAAAAACAGGGAGGGTTGTTTTACCAAAAAATCAAGAGCTTACGTCTTAAGAACGAAAAAGAGAAGGATTTTAAATGTTCAATGGTCGATCCAACTCTGGAAATTTACTGAAAATTGAAACTTCTTTTCAAATGTTTCGAATCATCAAACTTTAAGAGCTCAACATATTAAATTATTCAGTTAAATAAGTTTTTTTCAGGATATTTCTCTCAGGCTTACTGACAGGATTTTATTACCAATTTTCTTTATAATAACATTGTAGCATTGTGGCTGATCCTATTTTTATTATTCTTCTGGAGAGCAGTCTGAAGTCAGACAGTGTTGTAACAAGCGAAAAGGGTGGATGTGAAATGATATGAGTTGAGTTTTTTATGAAACGGTCTCCATGAACGTATTCAGTATGTGCTGTGCATTATAGTCGTGCATAAACCAAGAACTGTTCGTCCATAATTTTGAACTCTTTTTCCGATTACACTTAAATAATAGTTCTTGTTAAAATTTTGCCCTGGCAAATGAAATTCATAATGCATAACACCACGATAATCGAAGAAAACTGTTAACATGACCTTAATTTTTTGAAGGACTTTGGTGGGACATTTTCGAGTTCATTCAATTCATTCATAGAATTCATTGTTTCACAAACATTAACTCGACGCTTTTTTCCCAAAAAAAATAAATTGTTTTTTAGAACCAAAGAAGATTGCCGGAAAAGAGCACAAAATATCTTTTGAAATAGTCAAAACTAGTCCCAAACCCAAAAAATGTCTAATTTATCATTCGACGATTTTCAATCACAATATCTTTAATTTCCTTGTCGTATTGTTCATCAGTTTTTATTTGTGGTTTGCTTGGGTGTTGTGCGTTTCCAAAAGCTTATCTCTCTTTTTGGAACTATTTGTATCTCTTGTAAACATTTTTTGCCGATTAAGCCTGGTCATCGAAAGCCTTTTGCAACATCTTTCATGTTCCTGCTGTAGCTAGTTCATTCCGCAAACAGAATTGAATGCAACTTCTTTGCTCAAGAAAATCAGACATTGTAAAAATCTCCGAATTCACTTTTAGTTGTTCACAAAACATGACCGGAACTGTTTCACAAATGAAAATAATGACGTGACATTTGATAAAGATGTCAATGACAATACTGCCAACATCAAATATAATTTCAGTATCACTTTGATTGATCAGTATCACTATACCAGCGTAACAGCGTAAATTGACAAGAAAAATCTTCAATTTTGATCACAGTAGAAGTGTTTCTTCATTCCTTGACATGCTCAATAAGACTTTATTCAGTCAAACACACCAATTAATGTTGGAATAAGTGGAAATGATCTTTTTGGATATCTAGTCAAGACAGAAACACATTTGAGTGACATAAAGCGCTAAATAGTTGGGGTATCCTAGATGGCATAAAAATTGTCGCTTATCGCCGCGACATAGCGCGTTCTGTGTGTAGAGCATTTTCTAGCAAAAAATATGTTCCGTAAAAACAAATAAAAATATGTAATATATTCTGAAATAATCAACCTATAAATATCGATCTCCATTATTATTATCAAAACCAAAGCTCCCTACCAAATACCTACATCATTTCGCCGAAATCAAACGCAAAACATTACTCATCGAATTGGCGGCATGCTGGGCTACATTTAAAGAATAGCTTTATTGTAGACATAATCCATTTATCATCAGCTCGTCACTCGGCCAGCCTGTGAGGAAGCATCGAAGCCAAAGACGCCTCAAAACGAGAAGTTCGCTTTGAATTCAAGTCAAGGTTGGACGCGGACCATTTGCCAATATCAAAAGGTCGTTGGCTAAAAATTCACCAATAAATTTGTATTTTTCTGCATGAAAAGAGTATAAATCAATCATTAATCCGCACATGTAGGTATAAAACCGGTGGTTGGTTTTATTCGAGCATGTTTATTGTGGGGTCTGCATATGAATCGAAACCTTGGAAGCAAGTTCAAATTCATTGATATGCACATGAGAATTTGAGGAAAAAACGCTTCCAGAGAAAAACTAACAACGATATCATTCGTGAATAGGAAATCAAATAAAATTGAAAAATTGACGAAATCAAGCAAAACTTATCAATGAACTGAAATCTAAATTAATTTATTGCTGAAACCGAGTCCCACCTTCGGCAATACTTGAAAGTTACAAGAAACATGCCAGTTCAGTTACCATAATTCGCGTGTCTTGGATTACGTTTCTTTCATCGATGTTACGGTTAAAAGCTAACGGTCCGTCAGCAATATAGTGTCTAATGTCCACCACAACATCGTATCAGTACCATCTGAAAGATGCAATGGCCACCTAGGTTTAGGTATGTATCGTCGGACGTGTAACGAAACACTCGACAAGTTAATCTTATGACCAACTGTCTTCTAGGTTGCTATCAGTTTTCATTACATAAAATTCCACAAGAAACTCTACGAATTGAGTCACATATGGAGAGAAATTCGATTGGGTCGTTGCAACCAGAAGACCAAGAAGAAAAAGAAGAAATTGTGCAATTTGACGATAGCGAAAACGCCAGGGAATCAAACTACATCGAACTGTATGGAGCTTTTAATGAGTGACGCCGCAGCAAATTGTAAGCGAATTGAAAAAAATTCGTCTAGACAGTTTGACTAGGCTCAATTAGCGCGACTTTGCAAAAAAAAAACCCAATATGTCTTTCATGGTGGTTTCGAAGCGTTGAATATTATTGCCCACATATATTAATTTCGCATATCGAACTGGATTAAATTACCCCGTGGTGATGCTTAATGAGGTCAAATGTTTGCAATGTTTTAGATATGTATGTCCGAAATAAGAACGTCCACATTTTCCTGCGAATAATTTTCATACTTGAACAAAGTCTTGCGATCGCCAAATGCCGGAGTCTATTGTCCAGAATTTAAATCTGAAATGATGTGAGACAATAATAGGTTACCTTGAGGGCCGATAGTTTAAAGACCTGCGCTATGGCAATCAAAGACCATAAATTTCTTGAATATTATATGAATGGGTAACAATGATGCCACATCCTTATTCCAAAGCCTTCGTATTTTGCTAACGAAATGTGGCTCGTCCTTTTGTCGGTTTAATGAAATATTGTTTCATTGTTTCTTCCAATATTTCTTTTTGATTTCTTGTATGATTATACGATTTCTATGACGACCGACTGGTCAAGAATTCATATTTCATATATTTTCCACAAAAGAATGACCTGTTATTACCAGCATTTTGATTGGCAAAAGCGAAACATTTTTTTATCATCCGAAAATTCTAAATCGTTTAAAAACTATCCTAATTTATCGCATTTTTTTTTTCTTTACAGGACGCAATTTGTTATAAAGGATGGCCACTAGCATTACCCACTGGTGCCGTCGTACTCCATTTGGGCATGATAGATGAGTCCACGATACGTCCTCACGATCTGTACTTATGTGCAAGACCAGGTACTACTTCAATTCAACTAACATTCAAGTAACTTCAGTAATTTTTCCATTTCATTTTCATAATTTCCAGCTGAAAATTCGAAACCAGAATTGTGTGCAGCCTGGCGCTCGCCGAAAAAACCTGAGGTCACCTATTGTGTGCTCGAACCTCTAGCCACATCATTTAGTATTTTCGCCTTAGAAATGCTAGCGGACGAACTTCCTCAACTTTTGCAAAACCTATTGGTCAGTGTGGAACGCGTAATTGGACGTGTTCCCCTGAATGAGCTTGCTTATCCGTCAGCCAACAACGAAAGGTCTACAGATTCGGGTAGTGGTGCTAACAGTCAAGATCAGTGTACTAACGGCAATGATGTGTTACGCTCGAAAGTGAGTAGCGGTGGCGGTGATGGTAATAAAGTGACAGTAACTAGTTCACCAAAGTGCGTTTTGAAGCGAAGTGATTTGATAACGAAGGGTAAAATGATGAACAGTAAATATATTTTGAGACGATTTTCGTCCAAGTACGATACGAGTGCGAACGAAAGTGCCTCAATAGATTCGAAAAACCCAACGACACCTGCTCAACCAGTATTTTGTCTGGGCGGTTCATTTCCACATATTGACAGTGATGAGGAAAATCCTGAGGAGAGAAAATCGAATGATACAGGTAAGCTCTGAAATCAGTTTGGCATTAAGTTAAAAGAAAATGAATAACTCAGTACTAGAAAAAAAGGCCGATGTTCTCCTAAGAAGACCATCGGTCTAACTATCCACAAACGTCCTAGAATCAAAACGAGACCAACTTTGTATTTTATTCTAGCCTTCAGAAACGTCTTTTATGTCTCTCTTTATATATCGTCTTTTTATTTTAACTACATTCCAAATTCTGTTATTGAGAAGCCTGGGCAACTAAATTACGAATATATTATACTTCTTTTTCCTGGGGCACAGATTATTAATTTACATCATTACTGAGTTCAACTCTATTTATGACCTCATCTGCTCATTGGCTTGATCCTAGAACGCTGACGGTAGAACTAACAAAGCTGCAGATGATTTTTCGTCGAAGAATTTACCAATTTGTTTTCAGTTGAACTTGGAATGCGTTATATTCTGATCATTGCACGTGAGTTTCAAACTACCGGCCCATTTCGCTGCTTCTCTGTTTTAGTGCGATCTTGTAGAAATTACTTTGTTCAACTTACTCTAGTTTATGAGCAGCACGGTTTCATCAAAGATAAATCCACTTTGACTAACTTCCTTTTCAGCATCTGCTCTAAAATATCAACACCAGGCTGATGTGTTATATACTGACTTCTCCAAAACCTTTGATTCTGTCAAGCACAACCTCCAATAACTAAATAATGCTAGTATAATCAATATTCTCCTATTCTGGTTTACCTCCTACATTCATGCATTCATACTACCAATCCTTTTTGCTTTACTTTCTGTTATCCTTTACCAAGAGTTCCGCAAGGGTCCATTCATGATCCTCTTTTCTTTTGTCTGTTGATCTTCTTTTCTTTTGTCTTTTATTTTGGCTCATGCATTCTTATTGTCACTTGTATGCTACTTTGAAATGTTTCGAACTATGAAGCCATAGGGACTCTTGGAACTTTCGGTATTATAAAATAATCCTAGAGCTATAAATAGGTGCGCTGTCAATATTCGCCCTCTGAACAAAATGTCTTTTGCATAGACAATATTCTCTGTAATGTTATTCCGTTCTGTTTCCGGCTTCCCTCTGATGGTTGCTGACACTTTCAAATACCTTGGCGTAATTATCTTGGCTTATTTTATATGTCACCTTGTATTTTATATGTCATCTTAAATTTGATCAGCATATTTTATAAGTCACCTTATACTTTGTTCATAGTATCCTTAAATATAAAAGAAAAGAAAAGTACAGCAACTGTGTCGATTTTGAGTACATGTTTTACCAAGCGGACCTTTTTTTCTAAAAATAAAAAAAAATCTCGTGAGTCTATTGTTTAGAGGATTTCAGTTTACGTACTAGATGTAGCTACCAGTTTGCCTGTACATTCACCAAAAACTGCATAAGCTTATATCTTATTAAAGTCAATGTGTCCTGTAAATTTCGTAAGTATCTTATGGCAGTGATAACTGGAAATATTTCCACTTTTTAGCCTACTTCGAGGCACTGGGCGCCCACATGGAGTACCTATTTAACCCAGGTACCTATCCAGAGCTAGATCAACTCAAAGCTCGGTGCGTGGTCCTTCGTCCGAACCTGAATTCTAACCAGGGACCCCACACACTAGAAACCAGTACTCTACCCACAAAACTTCACGAGCTTTCATTTCAGAAGATTAAGACGCTTGTCGTCTACTGGCCGACAATAAAATGCCAAAATAAAAAAATTCTTGCTACTATCCAATGAGTTTGGATAGGAAGACTTAAATAAAAGTTTCCAATATTTAACAAGCAGACAGCAAGAATCGTTGATTGTCGCTCTGTGAAATTAAATTTAGGCTAAGTTCGATTGTCGCTCTGTGAAATTAAATTTAGGCTAAGTTCAGCTCACATACAGTTATTTGTTTTTTTTTTGTACCTTTCTTAATACTACTCTAGCACACGTATTCTGCTACACTATTCCGATACTACTTATGTAATGTTCTAAGTATTTTAACAATAAAATTCTGCCATTACTTCCAAAGTCGCCAAATTGGAATTTTCAAATAAAATTCTTTTCTGTTGGAACTCGTTCAAAACTGCCATTTTCTTTTGAAAATTTAAGTGTCTTTTAAGTGCCAGTGTCAAAACCTTATGTGATTTCCTCGCTAAATGGCAATTCGAAAAACGGTTTTCTTCATTGACGAAAATCTTAGACTTTTTTCATTTACCTCTGAATTATTATCAGCAAAAAATAGCAATAAATTGTACGTTATTCTTATGAATAAAGCAGAACGAATACATACAGTAAAGCGGTGAGTTATATTTCGTAATAATACTTAACTCACCACTCGGTTGGATTTTGTACAACATCTGTGCGAGAAACATTTGAAGCTCGTGGGATGTCTGCAGTGATAATGTTGAATAAAATGGGACCGAGAATGGAGCCTTGAGATACGCCTGGTTCGATTGTAAATTCGTTAGAGAAACCTCTTCTGCCACTTAAAAAATTATCAACAAATTTGATTAACCATGTTGAAAACCGAAATTGATCATTTTATACAGGAGTCCTTCAATCCAGACGGTGTCGAAAGTCTTCTGTATGTCAATCAGACATGCATCCAAAACCGCTTTTGTTTTGGATGCTTTCCTTAACGGCGCTTTACAGAACTATGAGCGCATCCAATGTAGAGTGTTTGCCTTCAAAGCTGAATTGTCTTCCTCATTTGTGGTATAATTTAGATATTTTTGAATGAACCTTTCCAGTAGTTTTCCCAAATTCGAGAGGAGGGAAATTGGAGGCGCATTGATGATAGCGCAGGATGTTGACGCTTGCGGGATAGGAAATATTTTCGCACGCTTCCAAGGAATGTGACAGTAACCGATGTTTATACAAGAGCTGAATAGAACGGAGAGGTGCTCAAAGAAGCAAGTAGGGAGCCTTTTTAAGATAAAAATAGGTATTTTATCTTCTCCGGAAGACTTTTTAGAGGACAGCGTTGACACCAAGGCTAGAAGAATTTCTTCATTCATGAAAATACCAAGGCCTTGGGAACCTAGAAAATCAGACACAGAATTCTTGACGACTGAGGCAAAATTAGGATCAGAGATATGCTTCTCACCACGGTAGATGAGATAAAAAGCGGCGGCAATTGCATCTGCAATCTATTTATCATCATGCAAAGAATTGTAGTTAGAAGTAAAATTAATTCTCAGTTATTTACGACCTGTGATTTAATTAATTTACTGAAATATCTTTGCCAGGGACTATTTTCTGGAGAAGTTCTTCGAATTTATTGTTGAACTGGGTTCATGAACTCTGGTCTTGAACATGATGTGATGGATTCTGATAAGACGAGGTTTCAAAGATTTCCGCCGATTATGGAGCTAAATGGTGTCGTGCCTTAAATCACAAAAAGCAAAGTTTCTGAATTTTTTCGGGATAACTAACCTAAAAATGACCGAAAATGTGATTTGGTTAAAGTTGTCGAGAGCCTCATCGATTTCCTGTGAGCAAAGATTTGCGAATTATTCCATATTGATCAGTTGCGTAGGGGGTGAATAGTTTGGGGTCTACAGTTAAAACATCTAGGCCACATTCTCGTTCTATGCATAATTGGACAAGCTGATGATCAGATTCAGCGTCGTGGACTTGTCATTCGTAGGTGCCGAATTGTTGGAGCGAGCATACCAAACTCGGGAGCACAAGAAAGAAGTCAATTATAGTTGAAAATCGACGAAAAGTAGTCTATAATTTTCGCTATTTTCAATATTATATTTTTCTTTTCACCGTTCAATTCTTAGCAGGGGTAAAAGCGATTGATATGAAAACTCGAAAACACTATGACGGCGTTGAAGGATTATCATCCTTTTGAAATACTGTTCCGTTATTTAAAAAAACTAGCTACCAATAAATATATCTAATGCTGTCTCGACTAAAGTATGATTTCTTATTTTTGAATATGTCATTGTCTAAAAATTTCTTTTTGACAATGATCCAAATTCATTTGATGGATTGATATAACTCTTTAGTGTCTCGACATACATATGTATATTTCGAAGAATATGATATCATTACTTTTTATTGAAGAAATATTCTGATTAATCTAGAAAATGAATAAAAATCAAACAGTTCTTAGAACTTTATTTGCCTCATAGTTGAATTAATTGTGCATTCAAAAGCATTGTAAAACACCCTTAGTTTGGATTCATTGAACTTGAATTTCGTTCGTCATTTTCAATGGCAAGTTCATACAAACTTGCATTGAATATACCGTATATGAATCATACATGTTTACGAGGCACGAATAAACCCTCCACCTCAGTTAATAATAATTTCTTCGAAAGTCATATGAATACCAATTTCATTTCGATTCAAGTTCATAGTCATCCAGCACCACGTTATTTATGTTCGACCGAGACCAATTTCAAAATCAAAAACGATATAATTCAAAAACGAAGTTCCATCACTACGCATTCCTTTGGGCCAACAATAACAATGAAAAGTCCGATAGCTTGCAGCCAACCAATTCCTTGCACCATCCAGACCATAAACATGTCAACTGATAACTTTATTGTGTTTTCGGCGGCAACGATTTGTTTTTATTTCCCGTCAATTTCGATCTGCCGGCGAAGTAATAAATTGTGTCTCCCAAACACGTGTCACATCGTAACATCATCAAATCAAGAATCAGAATCCATAGATGAAAAGTGTACGAACTGAACAAGAATTGCTGTACTTTAATGCTATGAGCGTATCCATTTCAATTTAGTATTTTTTTCTATTTTTTCTTCGGATTTTATTATTATTTTTGTGGTTTTCTTAATGATGAAACGCGCAAGCCAAAGGAGTTTTTCTTTTCGGCGCAATAATAACCGAAAACTGAAGAATGAACAGAAGTTCATCGACTTTTTAAGCTTTTGCTAGAATTCTCTTGGAATGAATTGGTTTCGATTTGGATACGGCAGATGCAATACGATGCGGTGTTTCGCTTTCATTCAAATGGCATTCATCATGCCTTTATTAATTTTCTATGATGTTCAGAGCTGTGAACCGTTGATTGAAGCCGATACACTTGACCCTGAGTAATTAATTCTCCACGAGAGCTAATCTTTGTATATCTTTGGAAAGACGTTAATTTGTGAAATGTGTTAATGCACGAGGGTGGTGATAACTGCGGTAGAAGAGGAGGAAGATGATGATTATGATGTTTTGTCGCCAACAAGATGTGTAGGTGGAAATGCGAAGAATGAGTTGTAGTATGTGATTTGGAATTTCCCAACAAAGATTTATTGTTTGTCTGGATGCTGCAGCAAATGAATAGTAGATTTCATTTCTATTCATTTTATGAGAAAATGACTATAGATCATTGTATGGGAACCGATCGTTAATAAAAGTGATATCCAATTAATTGACGCGAAATCGATCCAATTCAGTATACTTACTTTTACAGAAACCTGGCCAAACGACTCCCATAAAAACAAAGAAATACTTGACGGTTGCTGGACCATGTATAGAAATGACCGTAACTATCTGTACACTGGACAAACAAGAGGTGGTGTCTTCATTGATGCTCATAGCTCCCTGTCAAGTGAAACACTGAAACTGGCCCACATAATTAATTTGAGCGCAAAGTCATTAGAATTTCTTGGACCAAAGGTTTTTTTGCATCACCTAATTCAGTCGACGCCGTTTACAATTACACTCAAAAAAATTTCACCATTTAAAATTTAATAGAATCAAATTTAAATCAAAAGTTGAAACACTTTAAAATAAAAAACGAA
Organism: Nemotelus nigrinus; assembly: GCA_947369275.1. NCBI lineage: Eukaryota > Metazoa > Arthropoda > Insecta > Diptera > Stratiomyidae > Nemotelus > Nemotelus nigrinus. Next base: position 54,295,923 of record OX376373.1, on the reverse strand, counting down.
TCTTTTTTGATTTAAATAATATTATAAAAATGTTATATTCAGATCATAATTTTCATCATTGAATGTAAAACAAAACATTTTGTGCTAAACAAGACCACTTTGATACAGCGTTATTAAAATGAAGGCAAATTATTTGCATTAAAAATAAACATATATGACCCCAAATCATATTTGAAAATATTTGATTCATATCTATTTTTTTTATTTATGCAACGATTTTTCTCTGAGTGTACATGTATGAAACCAATTCTTATCTAGTACCATTTCTCAAAGATGATGATATGATTTTAGTACTGGGAGATTTTAATCGCCCACATTTAAAGTTCACGACTGATGACAATAACCTACGTCCAATTAATATCATTGAATCATCCGGTCTAAATCTTGTAAGTACATTTTACAGCAGTGCAATTTCCAGCAAATCGCTCCAACTTCTATCCAAAATGGTACTTGATAAGACCTTCTTTTCACAGATAGCTATGACCATCTAATGGCTTCTCCAACTGCTAGTGCAGAGTATTTTTCCCCAATACTCTTCACCACTCTGCGTTTATATTTTATAGCTATTTATATGACTGATTTGACAATTTCCCAATCATACCAAAATTCCCTTGCATATGATTTCGAAATTTTGACTGGAAAAATACTTTTTTAACATTGGAATTTAACGATGTAGTAGTGTCTTTATCGTACCAGCAGTTGATTTTTGATGCAGTTGAAAAGTACGTCTCAAAGATTAACAAAATAGACAAACTGTCTGAGCCATAGCTGGATAGAGGTATGTGGTGTTATAAAATCAGAGAAGCAAGCTTTATATGATAATAAAAACTAATATCAATGTTAGCGATGATATCAAGAATAAATATAATTAATTATCTCAATAATTTCATAGGAAGTCTCACGAAGCATATGAAAGTTATGTGAATATAGTGGCAAAAATAAAATCCATAATCCCAAATTTGTTAAAACCAAACGAAAAGCTTCTGTCTATCCAACGTTCATGTACAAAAACAACTCAGTTTGATGAAAAAATATGCGACATGTTTGTCGACCATTTTCAAACAGTTTTTCCTCCGCTCAGAGGCTTATCATACACGCCACATTCGAAAATATGCCAGTTGTCCATCGCTGATGAAATTTATTTAACCAGAGAAGAAATCGCAAAAGTTTTAATAAAACTTGAGATGAAAAAAGTCCTGGACCTGCCCTACTACCTCCAAAGTTCCTAATTAAGAGTGCCAAAACAATTATATCACCTCTTTATATAATTTTCAACAAATCGATGTCACGCAGTGACTTGGAAATCAGCCCACCTCACGCCCGTAATAATATTGGTGATAAACACTCAGCTGAAAATTATAGAGACATCACAATTTTGTCAGCTGTACCCAAGCTGTCTGAAAAAATTGTTTGGACAAACTTACAATTGTTATTGATCGTCTCTTAAACGATATGGCTTCAAAAAAGGCAACTACCTCCAACCTTATGATAATAGGCTCGAATGTGCTTTGCAATATAGAAAAAGGGCGTAAAATCGATACTATAAGCACTGAATTTAACAAAGTTCTTAACTACGTCGACCAAGAAAACTGGTTGAATTGTTACCTTCGAAATTGAACACAGTATATGAAATACCAAGGCTTTGTTTTGAAAAGAAAATACCGTCTCTTTTGGAGTACCTCAAGGCAGCCACTCTTGTTCAATTTTTTTATTTCAGTTCTTTCAGATGTGCCATCCGACATTCCGCACTATTCAATCAGAATCTGATTCAAATTTTGTTCAGTTGAAATGTTCGTCGCATGAGCAAAGTCGCGTGATCGAAATAAACGTAATCAGCTCCTGAAAAATGTTGATAGTGTCGTAGATCTCGATGTCGTCCTGGATAAAAAGCTGCGTTTTAATCTTCAGAATGACAAAGATCTTGCAAGAGTTCGAATTCAAACATTTTGAATTCATTAAAAACGTGACAAATAATTCAAAAACTATAATCCACACGATTTCGAAAGTCTTCCAACTTATAGTTACAAACTAAGTCTCTCAAATCTGGCGACACTTTACTCAAAGAGGGCGGTATGATGCTATTAGGGGTTTAATCCACGTTATCATTATTAATATCTTGGCAATAAAATCACTTTTGTTAATCCTGTAAGACTCACTAGGCACACACTTCTCCTCAACGGCCATCAACAAAACACTGTGTATGGAGACAGGAAGCCGATAAATAATGCTGCAAAATACTTAACAATTTTTGAAACTACTATTTGTAATTTTTCTCTAAACCCTTAATCCAAAAAAAAAAAAAAATTCGATGCCTTGAATTCTTAAACTATTTGTTTTCCTTTACAAACATATAAGTCATATGAGTCACTTGCAGGATCTTTTTATTTATCTCGCATTACCAACATACGCTGTGCTATGCTTGTATTCAATTAGCAACCGTCGGTATCTAGTGATTGCTACGGATTGATTAAGTACAAAACTATGCTATATATAGTCGACAGTCGAATACATTTTGTCTTCACAGCTCCACAGGTTTCCCCCACGTGTCACACATGTCTCTACAGCTTTGCCATTTGTAAAATTCTAAAAACAAAGCCTGGAAAAAATTCGCTCAGAGCCTGACTACCAACTTTTTTCTATATTAAGAGATCTGCATCATAAAGAAGTTTCATTTTCATACCAAAGACATACGCAACAGCTAAAATTTAATTTACAAGCTCCACCTAAGAGATTTTCAAATTTTTTTAATTCTTAGACTTAAAACGATTGGTATCCACTCACATTTAAATCTAACGACTCATGTATTGATGATCCATTTGATAATAATAATTTATTTGCTTCTTTTTTCCGTAAAGCTTATAGTACGAACTTGTCATACTCCAGACTCTTTTCACCCTAGTTAACGAACTCGGCAGTTTCCTCTTTGGAGATGCAGGGTTTAAATATTGACGAGAACAATATTATCGCATTTTTTAAAAGCACGCATCTTTCCTCCTTTTTTGGAAATACTCGACCGTCATTTCTGTATTTAAGAAAGGATGTCGAAATGATGTATGTAACTATCGACCTAAACTTTTTGCAGCCATAGTCACGTATATTGTAGGCTTTCATTGCAAACCCATTATGGCTCCGTATCAGCACGGTTTTATGAAAGGTCGTTCAACTACATCTAACCTGCTTGAATTTTCTCACCAAATAACCAAACTGACTGTGCGTATACAGACTTGACGAAAGCCTTTGATTAGCTTGATCACTCTATACTTTTAGCTAAGCTTCGTTCCTTTCAATTCCCTAACTTGTTTTTAAATTGGGTTGACTCTTGACGAATCGAACCCAACGTGTATCCTTTCGCGGTGCCTTGTTATCTAAAATTAAAACCACGTGTGGTGTTCCACAAGGTAGTCATCTAGGTCCTTTACCGTTCGCCTTATTTATTAATGATATAGGTTCCATTGTGCAGTCATTTTCTGTTCTGCTTTATGCCCATGACGATAAAATATTCAAAGTTGTGAGAAACCTTAACGATCGCAATGATTTGCAGGATCTAAACATATTTACCGGCTGGTGTTCCGATAATAATCTCCTTGTTAATCCTTACGAGTGTCAAAATTCCAAAATCTTATTTGTCGCGACTATTTTGGCAGGCTCCATTGACTCAAACGACTTATAGTATAATTTTCGAGCATTTGTTCTGCATTATCTGGAGCTCCTTAATATGGGACGCGGCGCAACAGCTCCAGACAGCAGACCCCTCTATAAATGAGCAATTAATTGTTCTTTGAGAGAAAAGAGTTTCAATATAGCGGGTATAAGGCTTTAATGGACATAGAAATTTTATTGCAGACTTCGTTGACATGATTTTTAAAAAAGAGCCTGCTATCAAGGATCACACCGAGATACTTGGTATCTTTGTCCCAGAGAATATCTTGCCCCAAGAAGTTAAAAGGGCTGTTAGGGAGATTACTATTCTTCCTTTTTCTAGTAAAAAAGATGGCTTTCGTCTTCGCAGAGTTAATTTTTATCTTTTAAATCTAAAGCAGTACTGATAAAGTTTATCAAGTTTATTTTCGAGAATACTCTTAATTTTATCAAGGTGATAGTCACTAGCAAATAAGCAAGTATCATCTGCGAAAGTTGCTATTTCGCACATAAAATCTACTGGAATCTCAGCAGAACTGCTCCTTATGGAACAACCGCGAAGATGGGAAAATCAGAGGAAAAACTATTCTTAATTTTCACCTTAAATATACGCCTTGTAAGAAAAGAGTCAATAAGTTTAATGAGATAGTAGGTGAATGAAAATTGGAGTTTGTAAATAAGACCGCGGTGCCAAACAGTATCAAACGCTTTTTCTATATCCAAGAGTCACAAGACCCACTGACTTTTTTTCGTTTTTGATTTTTGGATATTTTGGGAAACTTTATGCAATTGGTGAGCAGTAGAATACTTTTGCCTGAATTCGAACTGAAAATCGGGTATAACTTTCGTGGTTTCGCAAAATGTTTGGATTCGCAATAATACTCGTATAATTCTCTCTAAAATTTCACTTAAAGTAGGAAATAAGCTGATTGTTAATTTAATTTTAACAACAAACGTGTCAGGCGGGTGGCCTTTTTGTCGATCCCTCAACATCTGTCCAATTATGGTTGCAATGAACCAGTCACTGCAATAAGTAGATGCTTTAACAAAGCTTACAGCATCAGTTAAACAAATTCTGTATAAGAATGATTTCTATAGTATTTGTATAGTCTGGATTAGAAGAATTTATTAAAATAAAAATAAATATTCCTGTGCAATTCATATTGTAATTGATTGAAATAACAAAATAAAACAAAATAAAAAAATCTATCCTTTTTTTTCATTCAGAGAAGAATTTGTTTCTCACTCAGTATGTTTGAATAAATATTTACCGCAACAACGATATTTTATTTAAAAATGATCCAAAAATTATTAACATAACAAAATACGATTTGCGTATTTTGCATTTAGTTTATATTTTATGGGTGTGGAAGCTTAGGGATCTAAAATTCATTTGAACTTTCCCGCCTTATAAGGTCAATTTTATTTAATTAGCGAGGATGTATGCTGAGAATTTTAAGTATTTCCCACTTCAAGACATTTGAATGATAGATATGAATCACATATTGAATACAAAAATGAATGTGGGAAATATTAATATTTTACGCACATAAATACTCCTATCATAAATACTCATATATCGCAGCCAGGCTCTACAATTCATATTACGATTAAAACTAGAATCATAGATTTTCGAGTAAGAGCTATCAAGAAGAGATAGCTCAGACAATATTTTCTGGTGATCTTTGAAATTACACTTAGCTCTTGAAATTACACTCTGATCCTTCAATCGTTTCATAGCATACCGGTACAAAAAATGATGCCAATTCATTTGGCTTTATGATACAAAACATGTTCTTTTGAGATAATTTCTGAAAAATAGATTCTCTCCAGCATTTTTCAGACCTTATAGTAAGACAGTGAAACTTATTAACGACCAAGTATTTAAAAAAAAACTCTGAATGTCTCTTCATCAAATCATCATTAATACTTCCAACATTCTACACCCAATGATCATGCAATTAGCTGAATTTATAATGAAAAATAACTAAATATGTTTATTTTACATACATATGTTTATTGCAACCATAGTAAGTATTCTAACGAAAAAAAGTCAAAACACAGCATACTCATTCAACAATATTTCCTTTCCCTTCTGTACCTACATATGTGTTTGCATATGGTCCATGGTTCAGATCAGCATAGTCTAGATCATAATCAACGCTCTAAATCATGATTATTTTCTCACAAATCAAGCCTTATTCAGTTCCGGAGCGAAAACGTTTATTTAATTTGCATTAAATTTCTGAAAATACCTCTCAGGCACTCGTATATCAGTCACACAGTTGCAGTCCGTATTGAATTGTGGTGCTGTAAAGCTTCCAGCCCGACCGTGGTTTCGAAACTTTATATCCTCATTGTCGACTTCATCGAAATGCAAAATGCACAAGCGCCCCGAAAATTACAAAGATATGAAATATGTATGTTGCAGCGAGTAGTATGCTGGCAATTGACGAAGAATTTATAAAGAACCTTTTTCTGTCTACAGACATTTTGCGAAACGTTCACAACCCATTATTCATGAAATGTGCTTAATTACTGCACATGCACGAATGCAATATTGGTGGCTGTTGGCTGGAAACTGAAAGTACGCTTGCTGGTGACACCTACACGCGTGTCGAATAATTTTTGCGTGAAAAATTATTTGCAGATTTTTGAATTGAATTGGCAGCGGTGGTGGCATGTTGTTGCTGATCGATTCAAGGCGAAATCGAGTGATTAGTATGAATGTTGAGGTAAACAGGCTAACTAGAAGTAAGATTTAATTAACATGACCATTGAGGTAAAAATAAAAAAATTGTAAAAAAAATATTCCGTAATGAGAGCCCGAAATCAATTTGATTTAATTATGCCACATAGTTTTTGGATTGTTAAGGTATTATTAAATAAAAGAAACTAAGAGCTTTAACCTGTACATCTAAAAACAATACTTAATTTTTTTCTTGCATATAATTTAACCCCTCGTTTCCTCTACCATATCCCACTCCAAACTCTCACCACTACACTGCATCATCGTTATAAAGCATAATTCCGCACCAAATAACTGCCACTGCGTGCCAGGCTAATAGCAATCATTAATTCATTGGTGCCTCCACTATCGCCTGCTTCCGGCCGATTTAACATCGGCTCGAAATTTGTGCACAGTTTTCAATTAATTCACGTTAGTACCGATTTTGTATATTGGAATTATGCAAAAAAAATCCTAACAACTTGATCTGCACCAAAGTACAACATTTGCAATCCAATTTTCGTTGCAATATTTGCCGTCCAGGTGATCAGAACACCTGTACGCCAAATTATATATTGCCGCAGTGCCTGAAACGTATTGAAATACCTGCTGCACACCCACACTCGACTGACAGTTTGTGTAAGGTTCCTTGCTGATCGTTAAGTCGGCATGGGTACCAATGCTGAAAGAGTTGAGTGGCATGCGTGTCAGTTGGCTACAAATCGTGGCCATCCAGTAAATCAACAATGATTGAAATTGCCGAGTAGATTGGCAAGAGTCCTGCAAGCAGGGTTTGGTGTCAGGCGAATGGTATCGATTGACCATTTAATGTCGACAGATATAATGTGTGCGTCTGAAAGTCGAAGTGTAATTTTAAATAAAATCAAGTAACGGAAAATATGGATTTTAGAATAATTTTTAGCCGATTCTCTTCAATAAAAGATGAACACCAAATTGATTTTTAGTAGATTAGTCAGAAAAAATTACAAAAATGAAAAATATACGCAAACTTCAACTAATCTGTGAATATGTTTGGGTTTGTATAAACTTTTTCCCTGAAAAAGAATGATTTTGAATGGTATTATTTCGAATGATTATTCGAAAAATCTAATTCGTTGGAAACGTTGCTCGTGGCTCTTTTAAAACAAAATCGTTTTTTCTTCTATTTCTCTTTTTACGATAAGTCGTTTTCCAAAAAATATTGATCAAACAAATTTTTTTCAAAATACATATTTTGACACTTCTATGTATTGCAGTGGTCTGTTTTTTTTACATTACACTTAAATGATTCATAAGCTAAAACAAGTTAAAGCCCCTTCTACGATATTTTAATTTCCACCACTCCTCACCAAAATCACGTTCTTCCTTTGAAAATTATATTCAAATGAATCCCGTGGGTAGTAAAATCACTTTACATTCATGATTTTCAATTCGTCTCATTATTCTTCTGTCTGTTTTTTTTTTTATATTTCAGACCATCATCAACAACAACAGCAACCAGAACAACTGCCACATGAAATAACCGCACCGCGATCCATACTGGAGGTGCCTGAGAAACTTCTGTCGTCTGGGATCCATCTTCCAGGTACGTGGATTGACATTTAATTTTGAAAATATTATATGCATCAGGCATTTGTTTCCATCAATGTTACATTCAATTTTCATATGCAATTTATCGTTATGATACAGTGTTAGATGTCTACAAGATAATAAAGTATCTTTATGATGAGTGCATTGGAATCGAAAGTTGAAACTTGCGGGAAAATGAAAATGATATTGTGGAAGGATGGTGATCTGTCTGATACATGATTATGCATATGTCTTATATAAGATTTAAATCGAAAGTTTAGCAACATCAAATGCATTTGGCAGGGTAAAAATTGGAAAATCACAAAATTTTTGTTATATATTTTGGATGCATTGCTTGTTTATAAATATATTTTGACCATCAAGAATTGTTTTGAATCGTCAAGCTATCTCTGAAGAACTGTAACCGATTTCACGTGATAGTAGTATAACTATGTATTATTAACCATATTTAGAGGTTTACAAAGACCCTAATCCGAAGCTTCTGTAGGCGAGTAGGAAGGGTATAGGCTATTAGCCTGTGTGGTTCCTGGTTTGTATTCAGTCATGAACGATGAACGAAGATCGCCTTCCCGATGTCGAATTGATCTGGCTGCTAGTAGATACTTGATTCAAGTTTTACCCTTAACTAAAAAAATAATCACACCAAACTCCTATACATTAATTATCAGCTATGCCTCTACTAGCTTTAATCCCTAAAATCAGAACGGGGAGCAGAGCAATAATTTTAACTTCATTTATTCTCTCTTCGTTCCGCTTCTGTAATTTTTTATTCAAATATTATTTTAAAAAATAGTAGCTGTACATGTCGCCTTTTGAAATTCTGCTATAAGGAACATTTTGGCACTAGAAATAAAATATTTATCTTCTCTCAAAAAATTATTGATATGTGGTTGGTATTGAGCATAACAATATCATGATTTCCAAACTATTATATTTAATTTCTGCCCAAAAATAAACCGGTCAACCCGATTCATTCTATTTCAAGAATCTGATATATTTTTGTGAAGAGTATTATATCATTTAGATCGGACTTGATTCCAAGGTCTACGGCTTTCACCCGCTCATTAACTAGCCTCAGAGCATTCCCCACGAGTTAGCCAAACGCATGCGGGAATCTAACCGAGACTATGATCGCAATGTCATCGGTATAGGCCACTGCCATAACTTCCTTGCTCTCCAACCTTATAAAAATTGGGTTTTGTCACCCAGTTTCACAAGAGAAGAGATAGAACTCCTCCTTGGGTGGGCCTCTGTTTACCTGCCCTGTAAATTACGCTCCTGCCCGTTCCACTGATATAAACTTTTACTCAAGAATGCTTTTTCTCCAGCTACAGATTGTAAGATAAGTGCTGAATAGGCAGTCTTCCATAATGGCTGTTGTATGAACCTTATTGAGGACACCCTCAATTTCTGGAATGGCCCCTAAGACGTTCTCTTTAAAATGGAGTGATTTTTCTATTTCAGAAAAGTGTCAACAGATTCTACATTTGTGTAACCATTTTGGGCATAACAATCTTTCGAATACTTTGAGGATGATAGAAGCCAGGCTAATTAGCCTATACTCTTGTGAATATTGATGGTTACTTTTACCTGCTTCGACAACAGTTTTTAAATTGTCGTAAGCCAGGATATGGTGAGTTTTCTTGTTTTCGGGAGGCTGGAGCCTGGTAGACAAAATTCCATCGGACCTGGGTACTTGAAGGGTTTATAGATGTCGATTAGTTTCCTAGACCAGTTTCTGCCTACTTACAATTTTACTACTCGCATGTGCTTGTGCGAGTTGAATCTTCCCAACAGCCCGAAAAGTAAGTATCTGTATAGATCTTCAACGATTCCATTCTGCTACTGGTCCTCCCTCCATTTGCCAGTAAAACTCAGAAGAAAGTTTTTGTATCTATCATCAGGAAATTATGGTCCTTCAAGGAGCCTTCAATTACTTATCAGTTGCTTGTTGTATTCCCCTTGCAGTGTGATGTCTTGTACGTTTTTGTGACAGGTCTCCTAAATGTAGGGACTTTTTCCCTTATTGCTATGATAAGCCTGTGAACAACGATAGGCTATAAAACTCAGTAAGATATTGCCGCTTTCGCTGATGTCCTTAAAGCTCAAACAATACGATAAAGGTTGGTTCCCCTCCTACGAACAGCAATTTCGTACTCCTGTGTGACTCTGTGGCGAATTGTGTTGTGTGTCATATTGGTAGATACCAGAAACCTGTGCCCCTTGTTGTTCCTCTAACACGCCACGATGATCAGATCAACCTTGCTGAAATTTAAAGAGAGATAACCGTGATTATTCTTCCTCACCACTGTGGTCGTTTTAATTTTGCCCTCTCCAGTGGGGAAGAAAAAATTGATTTTCCGTAAATGCAGTCCAACAATGCGGTCTAATCTAGTCCAAGTCCAACAATGAAATCCAAAGATTTTAAACTAGTGTCACAAAAAACTCATCATCGTAAAGAGTCAGCAGTAGTTCAGTCGAAGCAAATCTGCTATCGCGACATCCTTCCTTGTAACTTACAGTTGCTCCTTCTGTGTCAACCATGCCTACATCTCTGTCAATTTTGCCAGTTTATAGAGTGTTAATGTTGTCCAGTAGAAACTTAAGTTTTTTTAAATTTGTTAAATCTCATGTCCAATGTTTCCACGATATTATCATAACTCCCATCAGTCTGAAAGAAAGCTATTGTAACAATTCCTAAAGCAAATAAAAACTATAGAAGTCTCCACCTTTAAGTCCACACCCGTCACCACGCAAGATTTTTGAAAAACTTACTCAAAAGCTCCTATCCATTGTTGAAAGAAATAATATCCTCCCGCACTATCGATTTGGCTTTAACGGCGATCACCTAACAGAGGACTAAAGTTTGAGTGTTAGCAAGAATATCAAACGTTCTCCTCTAAGTAAGGATTTTACTGGCAAATTAACTCTGAGCAATGAAAAAGAACTGAATACTGTATGACCATGCAGCAATTTAAAATAACTGATATAACAGTAATAATTTATAAAGGTTTTTTTATTTAGAATATAGATAAAGAAGCAATGTAATTGAGGGAGACCCTAGAGTGCTCGCCTCAATGTCAGCTCTGAATCTGAATCTTCTTATGGTCGCGTTACTCCTTTTATATCCTCTGCCCCATGCAGTGTGGTGAAGATGGGTGGTTTGGTGAGTTCGAGGTGGTGAGTTTGTGGTTTGCATCCACGGTGTTGATCATGGGGGTTCGAATATGGGGGTGGTCGAAAATCGTGGTGCTATAGTCTCCCCTTCTGGCTCTGTAAGGCGTCTCGGCAAAGAGCCAGTTCACGTGAATCAAGATGATTCTGCCTGGGTGGCTTGTTTTCGAGGACGACCACGTCTACGTAGAGGAAGTATCGGCTGGCTCTCGACCATAAGCTGCTTATCGTTAGAGTTGTATGGGGTAAGCATCGATGTATGGTAGACTCCTAGCGGACAAGAAGGGTTTTCTCGTGTGGCTATCTCGTAGCTAGTAGGTCCCTTCCTGGATAATACAGCGTAAGGTCCATCTCGTTTTGGGTGAAACTTAGCCGTGCTTTTGCGGGTCATCTGGCTTCTACCGTGGGTGGTAACCCATACTAAATCGCCAGGTTGATATGTAGGATCTGGACGACGTTTGATGTCTGCATGCTTCTTTCTTCGTGTTTGTTGAATCTCTGTTGTCTCATGTGCGTCCTTCAATGCAGAGCTCATTTGCGATAGATATGGTGAAATTTCGGCAACAAAGTTAGCTGATTGAGTAATGGCTGTTATGTCGTCGCTGACTTCTTTGGCAGTCCGTAGCTCTCGTCCGAAAGTAAGATATGCGGCAGAAAATCCGGTGCTTTGACATCGGGCTGAGTTTAAAGCGAAACGGATGGCAGGAAGAGCTTGGTCCCATGTGTCATGTGCGTTTCCTACGGCCATGCTTATTTGGAGCTTGAGATCGCGGTTCTTCCGTTCTGCAGGATTCGCTTCGGGATGGTAAACAGGTATGAGGGACTGCGTGATGTTGAAGCAATGCATGATATGCTGCATCACTGTGCTAATGAACTGGGTTCCATTATCGCTTACGATTCGCCTGGGCATCCCGAAGCGAAAATATACTTCACTAACCAAGACTTGTCCGCATGTAACAGCTGTGGCATCGCTTAGTGCAAAAAGCTCCACCCATCTGCTAGCAAGATCTTCTACCAGCAGGATCCATTTGTTTCGTTGGGCCGTCTCGGGTAGCGGTCCGAAAAGATCGATAGCGAGCACCTCAAATCTTTGCGAGTTGGGATGGGTCTGAAGAAGTCCAGCAGGTTTCAGGTTTGCAGGTTTGTATCTCTGGCATTTTTGGCACGTCTTGGTGTACTCCATTACGTATCTTCGGAGTCCAGGCCAATAATACCGTGTTGCGATTCGATGGATCGTTCGTTCCACTCCATTATGTCCAGCGGTTGGTGCGTCGTGAAAAGCTTTCATTACATCTTCGCGCTCGTGGGCTGGTACGACTAACTGGGCTTGCTCTGCATCGTTGTCGGGGGCATATCTATAGAGTATGCCTGAAGACATTAGGTATCCTTTTGACGTCCACCTAGTATAATCTTCGTTAGGACTGTCACTTTCGAAACAGTCGATGATCTTCCTTATGTCGGCGTCTTTCAGTTGTTCATCTCGAATTTGCTTAGAAGTTCGGTGAGGAATGTCCGTTGTGATACTAGCTAGGACCACTTCAGTTTGGAAATCTTTTGGAGGTCGTGATAAGGTATCTGCGAGGACATTCGATTTTCCTGGAGCGTACTTTATTTCAATGTCGTATGCCTGGAGAGTAAGTGCCCATCTTGCCAAACGACCGGTTGGTGACTTAAGAGACATCAGCCACTTGAGGGGTTGATGATCTGTAGTAATCGTCAACTTGCAGCCTTCGATATATCCTCGGAATTTGCCTACTGCCCACACAACGGCAAGAGCCTCCCGTTCGGTTGTGGTGTAATTCACTTCGGCTGGTGTGAGTAATCGACTTGCGTATTCGATTGGTCTTTCGTCTGCTCCCTCCCCTTGCAGTAAAGCTGCTCCCAACGCAAAACTGCTGGCATCCGTGCGCAGGATATATGGCAACGTGCCATCTGCTTGACGTAAGATCGGTGCGGATGTGAGAAGCTGTTTCAATTCGTTGAAGCTAGATTCCTGTTCGTCGGTCCATCTCCAATTGGCAGTTTTCTTCGTCAGTTGTGAGAGGGGTCGTGCTACTGCGGCAAAGTTTGCTATAAATCGTCGGTACCATGAACAACTCTGCAAGAAAGTGATTAATTCTTTAAGATTTCGTGGAGCTGGCCGGTCACTGATTGCGGTTGTCTTTGTTGGATCGGTACTGATGCCATCCTTCGTCAAAATATGACCTAGAAAACGTACAGTGCTGCAAAAGAATTGACATTTCTTCAGGTTTGCTCGTAGTTGATAACCACGCAAGGTGTGGAACACTGTCTGCAAATCGGCTAAATGTTCCTCGAAGCTTGAAGAGAGTATCAAAAGGTCGTCTAAGTAGGCGAACGTCTTGACACTGCTACACTTTGTTTGTACCCTTGTGATCATGCGTTGAAAGGTAGCCGCTGCGTTTCGAAGACCAAATGGCATCCTATTGAAACGATATATTCCAAAAGGCGTGATGAATGCTGTTTTGTCCTTATCCTCTTCGCGTACTTTTATTTGCCAATATCCTGCGTGAAGGTCGATGGTCGTCATAAATTTTGTACTTCGTGCTGCATGAAGTAAATCATCGATCCTAGGCATAGGGTAGCTATCTGGAACGGTAACGTTATTAAGGCGTCGATAGTCTATACATACCCGTATGGTGCCATCCTTTTTTGCAATCATAACGACGGGAGACGCCCAGGCAGACTCACATTCTTCAATTATGCCTTCGTCTAGCATTGTGTCGATTTCGACCTGGAGGCGGTCTCGTTTTTGCTGAGAGAGCCTGTATGGTGGTGAAGCAATGGGCGTAGCGTCTTTAGCATCAATGCGATTCTCTTCAAACTTTGCTGGGGGACCCTTTGGTTCGAATACATCTCGGTTGGCGAATAAAAGTTTAGTAAGCTCTTCGTGCTGGTATTTATTCAGCTGAGTTGATTCTGTTGATGTGAGGGTGAGTTCTGCGATTTCGACATCCTCAAAAACTCGGGCCATCGTAATGAAGTTGGATGGTCGTTTCGGTGTATCTGGAATTGGACTGATAGGGCGTGGCATGGTGCGCTCCGGGGAGTTCAGTAGTTGCAAATAGTCTGGTATTGGACTATCTTGTTTCTTTGCTCGCTTGGGGCTGTTTAGTTGTGGGCTGCTAGTCGATGCGACTGCTGGTTCCACGATGCTTGCTTCTGGGTCTTCTTTCTGCAGTATGTCGAATTTTACTTTTGGTGTATCCCCGAAATACCATATTCGCTGTGGAATGTTGAGGACCATGTTTGCAGTTTCGATGAAGTCCACTCCCAATAACGTTCTGTTGTCTCGAGAGTCTGGCATTATTAAGAAGGTGATCGGAAATGAGCGCTCTTGCAGATTGATAGTTGCTTCCGTCAATAGTACATCGGCTGGTCGTCTAATACCATCTGCTAGGATGATATTCGTGGACTGCTTGTAGAACTCGCACCCTTTGTTGCTTAGTTGCTGATACAACTGGAAGCTAGCTACACTAACCCTAGCAGCTGTATCGATGAATCCATATCCGCAGGTACCGTTGACGGAAATCTGGATCACTGGTCGGTCACGCAGCAACAAACTTTTACTGAGTCCTATGGAGCAAAAGTTCGCTGCTGGGAGTTTCTTCGGTTCGCTACAAGTTGGACAACGACTGCGTACAGTTCCCGGTCTTCCACAACCGTAGCAGGATACTTGTGTTGCAATTGCGGCACCATTTGCCACTCCTCTGGAAATACTTCTGTGGGCTTCCTCATTTGTTTGTTGCGACCTTGGACGCTTACGACAAACGTCTGCTGTGTGACCAAAGCTGTGGCAAAAGTCACATTTCGCTTGCTTCTTTCGGACATCTCTTGGTTGGTGTTCCTGGTGAGGCTCCGGTTGACATAACTTCTCTCGGCTGTTTTCTTCTATGACCCTGGCCTCCCTTAGAAGTTGAGCAAAAGATTCTACTCTACTTCTTTGGAGTTGGCTTCGAATCCTGATGTTAAGCAGACCAAAGATAAGGTCAAGCTGCAGTTCCTCGGATTTTGCGTTCTGCGGGAGTTGGGCCAGTAATGAACGCTTCTGGCATATGAAGACATCAGTTGGGGTGTTACCATCCTGTCGGCTGCTGAAGATCTCCATATAGAGCTGATACGCATGCTTGGCAGGTGCAAAAGCGCTGCGCAACAAGTCTATGGTGTCGCTCCACGTGTGGACTTGGTCACTTACACCTCTCCACCACGTTGAAGCGATGCCTGTGAGTAGCATCGGGAGTCCTCTGACGGCTGCTTCGTCGCTTATGTGCTCGGCCTCTTTGTAGATAGATGCCGCTGCGATGAATTCTTCGACCTTTTCTGGATCGCGTTCCCCGTTGAAATGTGCTGGGCAACTCCCAAAGTTGCCAGCTGGTGTTGGCTGCGTGTGACTGGTCGTCAGTGCTGCTATCAGCTGCTGAAGCTGCCCATCCGTCATCTGTACAGTCATGTTTGACTTAGCCTGGCTTCTAGTGACAGGCGGTATAGTGGTGGTGGCAATGGCCTCTAGTTGGGCGCCAATTTATAACGCTAATAATTTATAAAGGTTTTTTTATTTAGAATATAGATAAAGAAGCAATGTAATTGAGGGAGACCCTAGAGTGCTCGCCTCAATGTCAGCTCTGAATCTGAATCTTCTTATGGTCGCGTTACTCCTTTTATATCCTCTGCCCCATGCAGTGTGGTGAAGATGGGTGGTTTGGTGAGTTCGAGGTGGTGAGTTTGTGGTTTGCATCCACGGTGTTGATCATGGGGGTTCGAATATGGGGTGGTCGAAAATCGTGGTGCTATACTGAGCATTTGATCAAAATCATCCAATCATTTCCTTCTGACCGCCCGTTTCAAGTCAAAATAAACGACTGCAAGTCTTCAAGTCAGCAGACAGCAGCTGGCTTTACGCAAAGCTCATGTTTAGCTCCAATTTTATCTAGTATTTATATAGCTGACATTGAATTCGATCTCTGCAACATTTTTGCAATTTTCACGGATGATGACTATATGTATATTCTCATCACTTTAAAACTGAATATATTTAAAAAATCAGGAGTGTCACTTCAAGCATTTGTACCGGTATAACTCTGAGTTAAAAATTAAATCTTACAAAAAAAATGGAAATTTTATGCAACAGAAAAAAAAACGAACAAATTCCCCACGCCCTGCAATTACCTTTTTCGGACAAAAATTGTCTTGGCAAGATGAAAAAATCTACCTTAGTGTGACTCTCGTTAAAAATCACTGTAAAAAATCACATCTAAAACAGTTATCATAAAGTATCTAAATGTATTCATTATTCAAGCCCCTTAATTAGCCGTAAATCTCAACTGAGCTTACCTAGCAAAATGTTGATCATGAAGGTAATATTTCAGCCAATAATGTTGTATATTGCTCAAATCTGATGTTCTGCAATCAAGTAACTATGCATCAAAATTGGATCCTAAAAATGGTTCTTGACACCCCATTTGCTTTTTTTACCAAAAAATTGTAGCTTTGATCAACTTCTTCCTGTTAAATTTTTGACAGAAATTCGAATCTGAAAATTCAAGCACTGAAAATCCTCTAATTCTATTCCGCCTTGAAGTTTAAGCTTAAGGAGTGTTATTCGACCAATGTCGACCTATATGTATGTAAAGTATATAAATTAAATTGTTACGCTCATTCAAAAATTTCTTCATGGTTTTTTTAAATTTTTCCTCGAATTTGCTGAGAATCAATTAAATAAATTTTATAGGAAGTATAGATGTATGGAGATGTAAAGAATCAAACACAGATGAGCCTCGGTTTACGTCGTTTTCGGGACCGAGAAAACGCGACGTAAATCGAAACGACGTATATCGAATCCAACAGAAATGTAGCCCATGGAAATGAAGACCGTGTCTCGTAGAACAATTTTTTTAGTAACGAAAAGCAACATTTAAAGTTCTTTGTAAACTCCAAGACTTTTATTTAGACCCTCGCAAAATACTGTAAATCTGCCTTTATCCGGATCGCAAGACCCAAAGATATTTACCGATTGATAGCAAAAGTTGATGGCTTTTGACATTTCTGCTAATGTTAATGCGCATCTCTGGTCTTTAACATGCGTTCTACGGATTCTGATGATCGCTCAAATATTCTAAAAGTTCTTCGGTAGATAGGAGTTGTTCATTAGAAGTTACAAATTCTTCCACTTCATTTTTGGAAAAACATTTTCAGACAACTTTTTCTTCTTCGAATAGCTAATGGCATCTGGATTCTTGAACAATTCTATCGGTGGATCCTCGTTATGCGCCACTTCCTTGATTACTGTACAGGTGTACATTTCAGGTAGTAAGAATGAAGAACGAAGGGAATTCCCACAAATGTTCATGCACAGAAAAAAATTGATATCGAAATTTTGCCGACGTAAATCGAAACTCCGAATTAAAAAGTAAGACAACGTAAATCGGATCGACTTAAATCGAAGCGACGTAAATCGAGGCCCACCTGTATAGCTGTAATTAATAACCGGAACAAATGGAAATAAAAACGCCCAGTACTTAATTTATGCTTTTTGTATTGCTTATTATTCTTTTTGTATTAGTCTTTTTTGAATGATGGTAGCCGTAGGTGGTAATGTGTTGTCCTCATTTACCCTCCGAAAAGAGGGAGTTTGACTTGTGATATCCTCTCCCTTGCAAAGACTCAGGACGAGCACAGCTCAACGTAGAGTCTTTTCATTTCTATTTATTGTGGAATAATACCATAAATAATCTTCTCATGAAAATGGACCATGCTGGATGCAAAGTTGTTGCTTATGCGGACGATATAGTCATAGCAGTGTCATAGTGTCATTGACCTCATGGCTTCAGACATCCTACTAGATTTAGAATTTGAAAATGAACCTTCGAAAGTGGGCTCATCAAGTGTCCGATGGCTCAAACTAAACAATACATTCGGCTGGTGTGTACATCCAAACGAGCTTATTCTTAAAATACCTTGAAGACACTAAAAGTCCTAGACTGAAGAATCATTCTGTATGATCGCAATACAGTTCTGGCTGTTCAGTAAAACCTGCAGTGCTCTTTTCGCTGTGTAGTAGCCGTTCCCATGGGCCACTGTCTCATTGAGTGGCACGCGTAACGATTTGGCGCTAGGACAACAAGTTCAAGGCACGAATAAGAATCTATTCTCCATCTGATATGTCCAGGTCGGGTGTGGAGAAGATTGGCAGCAGTCAGTGCACCCTTCTCTCATAAAGGTGATAGCGCAGTTTATCAAAAGAAGCAGAGAGTTTCCTGATTATAGTGGCTAAAGGAGTAGAATCTGGAATTACAACAAGTTTCTTTGGTGCCTATGTGCGTCTTTTGGCAGTTCTCTGATGATCCCCATCTCCTTCAACCTAACACTACCTGAAGGTTTAATTTAAGATGAAAACTGGGACACATATATCAACAATCAACTTTCCCTCTCCATTTTTCAAATTAATTTAACCTTTAGTTTCAGTTACGTTTGACAGCAACATTCCAGCGCAAAGTTACTTCCTCAAATCTTAAGGTTTTCATTCTTTTTCCTATAAAATCACTTAAATCCATAAAAAAAAGTGTATAGTTATACCAAAAAAAGAAATAGATTTTCATATTCTACGCCCGAAGGACGATTAATTAATTCGTAAAAACGCTCAGCATTTTGCGATTTCTTTTAAGACTTTCAAAACCAGGAACCTATAAATATATAAAAATGTGTTTCCCTTATGTATTGAAACTATAACTTCTTTGCTTATTGTGTTTGCGGTATTCGAAAATGTATTTCTCGAATATTTATTCGTATAAAATTTAACAAGAAAAGCAGAAAACCAGTTGCCATAAATTTTAAATACAAATATTAGCTTAGAAAAAATCAATCAGGATAATTAAAAAATCGAAGTGATATTATTGTTGAATAAACTGCGAATTACTAGCGCACATTTTTACGAAATTTCTTTTCTAGCTACCAAGGTCAACTTGAATATGTAATTTGACATAATACCTCGACCCAAATTCTGAAAAGCGAAATGAATAATAAGCCTTTCTAAAATATTTTCTCTCTTTTTTTTTAACTAGTGAGTGCGAAAAAACTGCAATGTGTTGAAAAATAAATGTTTTTGAACGTGAAAGTGTGTAATTATGATAAAGCCCGTATGAAGTCTCCTCTCTCTCTGTATGCCTAAAACATTTCATTCGACATGGATTGCGGTTAAAATTCTAAAGCGATTAAGTACAAAGTACTACGGCAAATCAACACCAACACTTTATGAAATCTTTCACGGTATTAAATATTCAAAGTAATTTTCTGCGCCACTTAAACCCTCAAACTCTTCAAGCCACTTAATGGCGACGCTAATAAAAAACCCGACAGTTAAATCAAGAGATTAAAAAAAAAATGCATCCCATTTATGTCTGCATAAACAAATAGTAGTCCAATCCATAATCTCATAATTGGCAGTTTATCTATGAAATGGATTCGGTCAGTGAAGAAAATCAAGCAAATTAGAGCATTTGACCATAATTACGGTAAATCTAAATGATCATTTGCCATCAAGTTGAAGCAGACTTGTAGGTTTTCGATATGCAATTAATATAGGTGCATTTATACCTTGTATCATAGCTCAGCATTCGATGCATCCTACTCATTATCGTATTATGATCATTAATTAATGGTCAAACAGAAACCATCCATCCGTTCATATGTAGAAAGGTAGCTCTCGAGTGGCCACGATCAGGCTCTTCTATCATCTTATCAACCAGCAAACGTGCATGTGCATACGGCTGCAAGTACATACGTAGCTCTTTGACTTGCGCTCATGTTTTTCCGGCAGTAATTGCATCAAACTCATAAATTACACAAGCGGCTTTTACTCGCACAGCCGCCTGACGTACTTTATGCACTTTACGGGCTTTACGGGCGTTAGATTAAGCACATTATAAAATCTGAAATAGCGATTACTTTCGCCCCGGCCTCGGTTTACTTGCCGTACGTGATGAAGAGGCCTCAGCGATCGAACGAATGAACGCAGGTCCCCGGACAGCATCTTTGATAAAGAGCTTGATGGCTTAATTAGCAGCAAAACAATTCCATTTATGGAGCCGCTGCCGTTAGATCCGATCCTGCCGATGCCCCCAGTTCGTGCGTCCATGTATCGATGGCCAATTATAAATCTAATTCTTTGCAGAGGTGCTGAACGCTGTCGTTTTTTCGCCATTCTGGTTGCAACAGATGGCTACCAGTAGCTACTACTCACTTTCATGACGAGAATGCGAATGCATATCGCGCGGCTCGTTGGCATGCATGTCACAGATATCGAATAATATACTCGTGGGAATTCGAAGGCCGACCGGATGGTCAATGGCGAGAGCTCAAAGTTGCAGTTTCATCCGATGTCCCAGTTTCAGTGGCAGGTGTGAGTCAGCATCGTCGCCGGGTAATTGATGATTCGCGAAGATGCATCTGAATGTTTGAGCGAACTAATCTAATCAGCGACAGAGCTGCCAAATACAGAATAAGCTGATATCATTTATTGCAAGTCAAGAGGAATTGCCATCATTTTTCAATCGCATACTTTAGACAGATAACTGCTAATTGGATTGTGAAAACTTGCAGAAACGATCCAATTAGCAGTAAAAAGTGATTTCTATGCCATTTTATATTTATTTAAAAACCACACTAGTTTCGATTCCTGTGAAAATATCTGAACCGGAAAGTGTCGAATATCCCAGATAAATTTCACAGTGCTTGTCAAAATTTTACACTCTTCGCTGTTATGCTGAGAAGCCATTAAACAAACTAATATCCTCTCGTGGTAACAATCATAAATTTAATCCAAGAGGCCATCATTCTGTAAAATTTACGGTGCAATAAAATTGAAAGTGGAGTTGACGGCATGAGGTGCGAATAGTTACAACTCGCAGATGACTCCACTTAAACAGCTATTACCTCAAGCCTTAACAAAACGCCGCACTATAAACTCATGGATAAATTGAAAAAAAAAAAAGAAAATGGCACTGGCTAATTGCTTTATTATATCTATTTTCTTTAAATGAACGAAAGCAATAATTGGTGTTTGTTGATGCCTCTAGCGCTCGAATGAAAAATGCACAATTTCGCCATTTCACTTTCAAACCAAATGGCAATCAGGAAAATTATGTTGGCTGTTGATGTTCATGTAATGTGGGTATGAATGTAAACATATTGGTAAACCTACACGTTCAACTGTTATTGCAAACTGTTTTGCACCCAGACTTCAAATATACACTTCTATAGCAATCTGCTGCATCGAAATCAAAACGAAACGGGACGAACGAATGTCTTCGAAGCATTTTCAAGCTCAAGCAGAATATCGAATAACATTCCTAAGAATCAGCCAACGACATTTTGATTGAAAGACGATGAATGCCCGCTAGGGACAGAATCTGTTAGTGAATGAGCGAGCAAGCGAGCAGTCAAATTGATGATAAATAATAAATTCAAAACAACAATAATAATAGTTTTGATAATAGCTTTATTTGAAATGTTGATATGCCAGTTGATTTGGTGCCGGGCATTTATTTTGAGTGGTGAAATTTCCGTATGTAGTGCACAAATTGTATCGATCTCAGATAACGTGTGTTTACATAAGACAGCTACAAAATAATTTTTTGGTATTGGTCGAAGCTCTTATTTCTTCATGTCTCAATATTTTAATAGCTGAATACATTGTTTGAATCTTGAATAAATATTTACTAATATGCTCATTGAAATACACTTTGATGCTTTTTTATTCTGGCGCTTGAATCATTTGCAAGTACATTATAGCTTACCAAAAGCATTTCATAAATTGAAAATAAAATATTCATTTTAGGTTTTGAAACCAACAAAACAACAAATCTGAATACATATTGTCATCAATAGTTTCTACATTGTATACTTAAATCACTGATTGTGTTCATTTACAATGACTTCGGATGAACATGCAGATTTCTTAGCCGAAATTACATTCGCTGCTTGAAATTTCCAAATTAAAATATTAAAGCTAGTAAAATTTATACCAATCACTAGATTAGATTAAAGATTTCAATCATCGTAATTCTATTGTCAGAGTAAATAATTATGTTTCTAAACTGTTCAATATTGCTTTCGGTATTCCACAAGGTTGCCGCTTGAGTCCACTATTATTTCTTATTTTTATCAATAACATCGATAGAGCTGTGAAGTATGCTTATGTTATTCCGAAATATGTAGAATATCTTGACATTTTAATCTGTCAGTGATCAGATTCTCCATATGTCTCCCTTGCCCAAATTTTCACTCCAAAGAATGATGAGATTTATTAATTTATTCAAATAAATTCATTTAAGAGGCTACAAACCTAATTGCAAAATAAATACAAACAGTTAAGAAGAAAGTTATAATACGATAAAAAAAAAGTTAAGTAGGATTAAATAGTGCGCTAAGAAGTAAATTTTTAACAAAATCAATAAACTGCGGATGAAAGCATAGTTAGGTTAAGTTAGTAAAGAGGGATGCCGAGAAACGCGGCTTGCATTAGGCCACCAGTTTGGGACCATTTGCCACTCTCCGCTGGCTTTTTAGAGCTGCCAAGTGACCGCTTCGCCAAACTGGATCAGCTGACTCAGCTTGACGGTACTGGCCACCTCTGCTAACCCTAGAAAGTGGTAAGAACCAAAAATCTTGAGGCGTTTATTATTTAAGGCCGGACAATCGCAGAGAGTATGCTCGATGGTGTCCTCTTCCATCTCGCACCTCTTGCATAATTTGCTGGATGTCAGTCCCATTCTCTTCGCATGAGATGCGGTAAGGCAGTGCCCTGTGAGCAAGCCGACCGTGGCTCTCAAGCAGTTTCTGCTGAGCTTGAGCAGTTTCCTGCTTTTGCTTGGATCAGGTGATGGCCATAATGTCCTGGCCACCCTGCAGTCCAGCCTGTTTTCCCATTCGGACTTTAGTTTGGCCCATATGGCGGCATCAAGTTTGTTTGTGGTGTAGCGATTGACCGAGGTACAGTGATGCAGGGGCAATTGCTAGGTCGTGAACCTTTCCTCGTCAATTCATCAGCTTTTTCGTTGCCTATGACCCCAATATGCCCTGGCACCCACATAATCCGGATAAGAATATGCCTTGCCTTTTCATTGAGAGCCACTCTGCAAGCGTTAACAGTTTTTGAAGAACATCTGTAAGACGCAAGAGCGAGAATGGCTGCCCTACTGTCGACGCAAATGGTCATTGGTCTGGTTGATATTCCGCTAGTGGACTCAACTGCCATGCGTATAGCATGTAATTCAGACTGAAAGACGGTAGCATGGTCCGACAGTCTACACCACAGGTTAAGACTCAAATCCGTAGAAAACACGCCCGAGGCAACTCCTGTGTCCGTCAAAGCATAGTTAAAGATTATTATGTTTCTCCAGTAAAAGCAAAAGAGACCAGGGAAAATAAGCTTCCGTATGCACAAAACATAAATAAAACAGGGTGGTTGACGTAATAAACAAGTCATAACGCCGCTCAGTAAAAAAAAAGATCTGCCAAAAATGAAGACTAATAGCCACAGCAATCTTTAAAAAGAAGGCAATCATCGATGTTAGGTCTACGCAATATGGAAGGTTTTACTTAAAAAATAAGGCAGAGCGTAAATCTTTTCTGAACATTGTCAACCGCTTCTGGCAAGTAATACAATCTAGGTGACTGACTACAATTCGGAGCAATATTTAAGAATGGAGCAAACAAGATAAAGAAAAAGACGAATAAAAATGGAGATGTCAAAAAAAATGCGGGAAACATAAACTAATGATCCGGTAAACTTTTCTTATTATGAAACGAATTTGAACATCAAGCTAAAGCTTTCGATCGAATGTCACAGGTCAGTAAAACTATCGATGACTAAGAAAAGATTGCCACAGATCTCAAAAGTACAAGTTTTTAATGTAAAAGACATAGAGAAACAGTAACAAAGACTTTCGAGGACAAGTAAAGAAAAAGATTTGTATCATTTTGTAGAGGAAGATAACCAGAAGCAAGATTGATAGTACGAAAGATTTTCAAGTCATCTGACATTGGACTACAGAAGCAATGACGCTAGGAAGAACATTGGCTTAGAAATTAAAGAGCAAAGGTTGTAAGATAGATCCTTGAGGTATGCCGAAGGAAGGAAAAATAGGCAGAGGATAATGAAACTCGGCGGGAGCCATAACAAGTAAGTACAATTAAATACAAATGATGATATCCAACAAAATAAATGCTCAGATATGTCATAATATTCTAATTTACGTAGAATGACAACTGAGTTAAAGGCTTTGGGGAAGTCATTGCATAGTAGTTACGTCGACTTGATGCTTACGATCAAAAACAGTAGCAACTATATGATAAAACTGAAATATACTAGTCACCTTTCACAAAACTGCTGTTGAGTAGGAAAAACATCATTGAAAATAAATTGCTAACAGATTTTAGAGAAACATGTAAGGTATGAAACAGGACCCTAGTTAGTAACTAAGGCTTGCACACTTAAATTCTGTTCAATGTTTTTTCACTTCCAAGTTTTTTTGACAGAACGTATATGATAGGCATTTGTCTAGATCCATGAAAATAACAAATAGCCTTTTGCGTCATTGTGTTCTTCAAAAATGTAAATATTCATACGGTAAAATTGAAGGGAAACGAAAATAAACGGAATATAATTTTGAAACTTTTCACGGAGAATCCAAACAGAACAGTGAAGTCAATTGCGAAAGACATAAAAGTATCATAAATGTGCAATCGAAAAATTAAAAATGAACGGTTCCATTAAAGAAAAACAGAGAAGTGTTGGTGCTAGTGGGTCCGATGGCAAGGAATTGGAGTGCAGACTGTTGCATGCAATTCATGCAAATCGATCGGCATCAACTCGTGACATCACGAAACTGTGTGTTAAACATCGCCATCGACAGTGCAAAAAAAAAAGGAAAAACATAAAGACATATAAAGTACCAAAAATTCCAAAAAGAAGCGCAAAACAATTGAGGAAATCTGTTGTGAGGGGGGAAAATTTGCAAAGAAAAACGAAAGAACAATTTATGCCTTGTTTTGGACGCTAAAACGTACTCGATTTCAAAAAACTTCCGGACCCTCAATTTTACCAGGAAAAGACCTTCGAAAAGAAGAAAGATCAATTCAACTCGAAAAGTTTGGCGGAAAAAACACTTGTTTGGCATTCTGTTTGCGAATGGGGTAAAAAGAGCACCCCATTCTTCAACAGGTACGATCAGCTCGGGAATCTACATCAAGGAATGTTTTCAGAAACGTTGACTACCGTTTGTAAAAAAGCATAACATACCGTTAATACTTTGAACTGATTTAACTCCTAGCCATTACGCGAACAATACGATACAATGGTTCAAAAACATCGTGGAAATTTAGTGGAAAAAGAGTTAAATCCACCAAATGTCCCAGAGCTTCGACAGATCGAAGGGTATTAAGCAATCGTTAGAGGCGATTCAAAGATGACCCAAAAAAAACTGTAAAAGATCCGTAAAAAATGGAATCAATCAACCAAATACATAAGAGAAACCCAAATCCAAAGTCTGATGTAAGGACTTCGAGAAAAGATTAAAAAATTAGAAAAGTGTAAAGTGTAGAAAAAATCTTATTTCATAAACAAATGTAGAATCGAACATTTAAACAGATGAATACAACAGTTAAAGATATTATTGAAATTGAAAAGAAAATTTGATATTTCGTTGGACAAAATTCAATTGTTCAAGCCTTACCACATTGATGACTAACAAAAATGATTAACAGTTCCAAAGAAGGTGGAAAAAGACCATTACACAGGCTAAAGTTAAGAATGGTAAGCAAAGGAAGGATTCCATTACGGCCGGGATAAAAGCTGGAATCAAGCGTAAAGACAATAGATTGAATTTCAAGAGTAAAGAGAAGTAATGGGGATAATGAAAAGAAGAAACATAGTAGACAGAAGAAATTGTATACTCGTAGGGATATGCCGAGAGAAAAAGCCAGCAAATAGATTATAGGCATTTTGAGAAGAACAATAAAGGAAGAGAATAGTTATCAAAATGTAGAAAATGAGGTGCAGAAATAAATGAGTTGAAACTACGAATCTACAACCAGAACCATTTGGGATCACTGGAGCTAACGCAGGATTTAATAAATGAGAAATAGCTATGCATTTTTTTGCAGCAGATCGCACTTGAAGCTAAGTTTTCAAGGTATGTATAAAAAGTGACGAGTCCTATTTTTTGTGTTGCGACTTTGCGTCACAGTGCGCTCGTCTCAGGCAGATTTTGTGGATTCATCTTGAAGCGTCAATGGCCTCGCTCGAACTTCCATTCGCTTTACATCGCGTTATTGGTGAATCCAGATGTTACCCTCACCTCAGTCCAACGAATATTTGTGTGGGTTTTGAAAAATCGGTGACGAAATGTTGGCTATAATTCGGCAAGTGCTAAGGGACGAAAGTCTGCCAAAAGTTGGGGTTGGAAAGTGGAACAAGTGCTTTAAAAACGGTCAGGAAAAATGTGAAAAGAGTGCGTGATTTTTTGAGCTCAGATCAGCGGTTAAGTATTCAAATGAATACAGACAAGGTAGAAAACGACAAAATGACAGCTCACACCGTCATTACTGCGGATTTGCAGCTAAGAAAAATCTATGCCAAGCTCGTCCCGAAAGTGCTGACTTGCGACCAAAAACAAAACCATGTCCTTATTTGTGGAGATATTTCGAAGAGTGTTCTAAATGATCGTCAGTTTTTGTACAATGTAATAACGGGTGGCGAATCTTGGATTTCTAAACACAATCTCGAGTCAAAACGCCAAAGTTCCGAACGACAAATGACAGCATAGCCACAGCAAAAAAGACTCGAATTAGCAAGTCGAGGATAAAAGCCGGCTTCATTACCAAATTTGTACCTGAGGGACCGACTGTCACTGTGGTGGGGCGAGCCATCATCGTCACACCTGCTTTGCTGTACACAACTGTCTGGCATGGCTGCGACTTTTCTAATCGTTTGCGCCTGTATCTGAGAAATATTACAGTTATAAAGAAACCTGAACGCTGCTTCTATATCGTAGTCTGCACAATAAGCTGTAGCAATTAGGTTAGGTTAGGTTAGTGAAGAGGGCTGCCGGGAACGCGGCCAGCATTAGGCCACCAGTTTGGGCCCATTTGCCACCCTCATATACAATCACACGCATTCACACTTACAGCCATGGCATTGGCGGGATTCGAACCCGCAGGCCCCGTAACACGCCGCTTTTCGGCCTGACGCCTTAGCGAGCAGTGCTTTCGGGCCCCCAGCTGTAGCAATTACTCCTGCATCCATTTTGGATCCGTCGCTGAAAGTGCTAAGAGTTACTGTGTCCTTTTGCTGATTTCATTCCAAATTTTCGTTTGAAGCAAAGAGTGGGAAACAAGGCCTCTGCCCAAAACTGCTGTAAAGCCACAATTTCTCCCGTGATAGCAGCTTTTGTAGCAGTGTTTCTAAGAAAGAGGCCCAGTTAAGGAAGTTGAAGCAGGATGGTTAAGGGACCTGTAATACAAAGAGCCGCCAAACACTCAATTCTGCTCTATATCAGCAAAGGTGGTTTGGTCCATCGCCGGTGACCAGACTAGACAACTGATGATGATGAAAAGGTATAAACAAAAAGCTGACATGAAACGGACCGTTTTACGTTCGACTAGAAGTTCCTTATCATTTGTTAGCCAACCAGATGAAATTTTATGAAAAGATTGATGAAGTTTGTGGTTAAAGTTTATGGCTTGACTTGCGTTGATTAGAACTTTTGAGACACATATGTAGTTAAATATCTATTAAATTTAACAAAAGGATCAGAAGCAAGATACAGTGTAAACGAGGAAGGTTGAAGGTTGTAGGAAACGTGATCAAGAATTTTATCGTTATTTTTAGAATTGAATAGGAAAACACAAAGAAAGAAAAGACGGCAAGGCACTAAATATATTATTACAAGATTCCACACTACAAGAAATGAGATTTCACTGAACAAAAAAAAATTAAAACATCCACGTATGACAGAAGGTTGCATCAAGATATGTCAATAGTTTACAGAAAAAGTTCTCGAAAGTGGGAAATGAATAGTTACAAGGACCATAAACTGAAGCAACAAATTCAGTGAATTGGTCTAGGAAGAAGACACAAGCAGCAGTGCATGAAATAGAGAAAGATATGATTAATTCATTGCAGAGCTTAATTTGAATTCAGTTGAAGGACATTAGCGTCACTTTGGCAGACATTGTGTCCAGGAAAAATCTTCGAACTAAGAATGCTTTTAGCAAGTCAGGTTGGCTTCAGAAAAGTTTATTATATTATCTTCTTCGATAAAAGAAGCAGCTCTTAATTTTTCATGCCCGACTCTCGAGCCGCGATTATATTGGTAACATAAACTTAGATAAACAACAGAAATCAAATGCGTCTTTACGGTTGATATTGAAACGAAAATTTCCACGGTTCTCAAAAAGCTTTACCAACGTCCCTGGTGGAAAAAATTCTGGGCTCGAGGTTAGATGGTAAAGTTGATTTCAATGAAGCGACGTATCTCCTTGGTATATTGACCTTTATTAATTTCACCCAATCAACAGTATTGAGTTTGTAGCCCAATTTATTCCAGACAAAGCAAAAGACAATATGGATGTAGAATTTGTGCGATACGCAAATGTAGATACGAAAAGTTTGCAGTGGCAGAGAAATAGTAAATGAAATGATTAAGGTACTAACAATAATTTTTTTTTCAATTCAATCATTATTAATAGCATCATCAATCCGATTTTTCATTTGCTGTTTGCTTTGCATTTATAATCAACGAGATAAGTTAGATGTGGAGTCATTTGTTTTTGGACAATGTTTCATTTCACTTATATATTTCTAAAGGAGCAATAAAGAATAACCAACTAGTATAGCCCTTTAAAACCACCATTTGAGTTGATGATAAATTCGCTCGTTGTTCCTCTCACAAAAAAAAATTTCAAGAGTAGCCACGTTTTTAGTGAATAATCTTAGTAACCATTCTTAGTATCGTCATTGTTGTCAATAATCCCGCAAAATCGATAAACCAGAAAGTCTTTCAACCCAAAAATGTTCTAATAAATATCATCAGACAAAAGTAACAAAAGAATAAAGCATTTCGTTGTCTGATAATCTTGCTTCGATCTAATTAATTCGCTGGTGGCCCCAGACTCCAACAAACCAGAAATGTAAAAATCCTCAATTGCTCTTGCCATACCCGTCACTCCATACCAGGCTTCGTTTAAAATTCCTTTTATTGTATGGTTCGGAGGATGAAATCCTTGTCCACCTAGTTCTATTGTAAACGCAAGAGGAACTTCTGCTTTGGCGACAGCGTAGTCCATAGACGAACCGCCAACTTTATACATAAGTTCTGGTGGAGTTCCCACTTCGTAATTAGAACCTGTCCCTTTCAAAATCGCTTCGGCAGCAGTTGCTGCTACTTTTTTCATCATGTATTCGTTTGGCGTGGTTTTTCTGCAAAAGCAAGCTATCAAACAATCAAAATAACAAAGCAATGTGTATTCTACAAATATGAATTATAGCCACAGTGCACAAAATATTTGAACTACGAACTCACCTCGAATAGGCCCACGGATGAAATATAAACCGTCCAAATGCATGGAAAGCCACGTACAACACAATCCGTCCCTTGTAAGATCGTAAAACATCCCTTATTGCACGTGACTCAGGCTCAGAAAATGGCATTGCGCCACGAAAATTCGGCTTACAGCTATCATCCGATGAACCAATGGTGCCCCATTGAAAATCAAAGTTACGATTCGCATCGGTACCGTAACAGCCTTTGTACAAGGATCTTGTCTTCCTCCAAAAATCGTCCGATTTGTAAGAGTACTCGTACCCATCAGGATTCACCACTGGCATCACTATCCAATCGAAATGCTCCAAATGTTTTTTATTTTTCCTATACTTCTCCACCAGCTGATAGATAACAAACATTGCAGCAAGCGGACCAGTCCACTCTCGAGCATGTATACCAGCTTCTATAAAAATTATTGACTTTTCCGAGGGTCGGCTTTTTGAAATGGTGATTATTTCTATTTTCCTTCTCTCAGTCGATGTGCCGATTTGTTTAACGGCTGCTAAATGCGGATATGTTTCGCAAATGAGCTTTAAGTAGACACTTATATCAGATGCACGATAATATTGGCTGAAATTGATTTTAGTCGTAATGGGTTTTCGAACCTCGTAAGTTTGGTTCTTTCCGGGAGCACGCGGTAAGCCACTGAGCATTATTTTGAAATCAATCGACTTGCGTTCTAATAGATCTTCGAATTCCTGTTGCTTGTCTGCTTCGACGATAATCATCATCTTTTTGTGTAAAACTTGCGTGAAATGAACAAAATCATAGCCAGGTTGCCTGCTCACATTAAATAAAGCTTGCAATTGTGTTACTGTATCTATTTTAAGGCCGTATAACTTTGCTCTGAAATAATGCTAATAAGCAAAGATTTTGTTGATTTTTGAGATTATCTTACCCCGTACGATTAATTTCAGCAGTCCAAAGCGTTGTGGCAATAATGTTGAGAATTATCAACTTCAACAACGGTTGCATTTCCGTTTAATTTGAAGTAAAAACTTAAAACATATTTGGTTGAGCTTAGTTTTTGCTACATTCTAAAAAAGAAATAGATAACATAAATACAAACAATTTGATAAAAGAATTAATAGTTAATAATTTAAATTTAAAACATTTTGAATTACATTAAAGACGTTTAAGTTTGTCACTTCGATGTTAAATGACAGTATTAAAATGGAAATAGTTAAATTTTTTAAGCTCACTGTTTCAGAGAGCGTATAAAAAAGGAACAGCT
The DNA here is from genome assembly GCA_947369275.1 of Nemotelus nigrinus. Classification (NCBI taxonomy): domain Eukaryota; kingdom Metazoa; phylum Arthropoda; class Insecta; order Diptera; family Stratiomyidae; genus Nemotelus; species Nemotelus nigrinus. Next base: position 54,264,941 of record OX376373.1, on the reverse strand, counting down.
TATTTCGAGATTTCAATGTAGCTGTTTACCAAATTATGGTATATACATTTGCATACATTTTCAAACAACAAACGACATAAATCTGTGATAACGGCTGATGGACATTATTTTATATTTTGATTTCGTGAAGTTTGATTGCAACTGATTTATTTGTTTGGACTTTAAAACGTCAGTCATCAGGTTGGTACAGGTTTGGTCGGTACGATTATACCTAAACTACCCCTTTTATTGCCTGTTTCAAATAATGGTAAACTTATCGCTCTTAATTTTACCATGAAAGCGATAGAGTCATGTTATTATCGTTGTCTGGCCACGTGGCTCATGCCAACATTTTTATTTGTGCAAGGAGTGAACCCAGGTAATGGAACTAACATACTTTGCGGTAACTGCAAAAGAATTAATTGCATATAGATAAATGAGGAGATTGGGGAAGACAACAAAAGCCACCAAGTTTGGAAATGAAGCAACCAGAGAAGATAGAGCGCACAACATCAATTTATGCTATAACTGTGCCTCATCCTGCCAAAGTGCTGCATTCTTCAAAAAAGTACGTCTTCAAAAAAAGTACGGGCAAATAATGCCAGTTTTTTTTTCATAGAGTACCAAAACGTCACTAGTGCAATTATTTCGAATTTTCAAAAGACCAATAACAGCAATTTATTTGATACACCATGTCATTCAGAAGAAACTGAACTTCATCACTCAAAAATAAAATAAACCATGCTTCATTGCCGAAATAAGATTTCTATATCACGTGCAAAGTTCAGTCACAGTGTTGTGTGTAATGATCGCGATTTGACTGTTGCTCAATGGACACTTTGTTAATGTGAAAATTCAAATCTAAACGCAAAATATGCCTCACCGAATGAATTTTAATAGCAATTTCATAATAATGTTTACGAACAGATCGCCTTGGATTGCAGCAGGGCTTTTTTGACGCTTTCTACTCTCTCAATGAAACGTTTCGTCGTGGAAAATATTTTAAAATGCTGTGACTATGACAAAAATGATAAGTGCCTCAGCACTTGTCGAGGGGCATTATTTGTAATTTCTGGGCAATTCGAAAAAAATCCTCTACGTTCATTCGCTAATAGGTTAATTGGGATTACTCCCGACCAACACAGCGTAGCTTGGATCTGTTCGAAAGCTGCTCGCGATTTGTAGCGCCCTTACGGTAAACTGCCTCCATCGTAGGTCAATATTTTTCAAGTCCTTATATATAATACCTCCACCACATACAGATGAAACTATATTCCCTAGTGCAGTATCACATATTTTGAGGAAATGCTCCCTATAAGTCAGCTTCGAGCCACGGATCACTCCGAAATACTGGGACGAGTTTCTTATCTCGACTTCTAAACCGTCATGAATATAACAGTTGGTCAATTGGTGTATAACAATTTCGGTTTTGCAATCGCTAGCTGGAACCCATGAAAGCCCATTCAAGTTTTAAAACTGTCTCATTCTTTAGTTTAACTTGCGTTGTAAAATTAAGTAATCCCACGACAACCTTTTGTCAGACCTAGGAGTTGAAGCTGGCAGTGAGCTTCATTTCCAAAATTTACAATCAGATGTGAATACAAGTGTGATTTGATTAGTTCTGCGATTAAATCAGATACCTATTCAGAACTATGTGAACTCAAAGCTCGATGCACGATCTCTCGTCCAAACCTGGACTCGAACCAGGAACCCCACACACAAAAAGCCAGTGCTCTATTCACCAGGCTAGACAACTTAACCATGCTGAAGATGATTATTCGTCCTTAGTAAACGTTTGAAGCCTATTATGCGTCCTGGAGCTGTACGATATGGAAATTTTTGAGATGTGATTTTCAATTTTCGGAATGAATGAACTCTCGCACTGTTCTGGGTGTAACATTTTTGCGTATAGTTCCCGCATTCATCTCATACATTAACTGATGATCATGCAGATTGTCTCGGACTATGACAATCAACAAGTTTTCTACCTGGAAATGTCGCTGATGTTCTCTACCGTTATGAGTGAAGAACATCGTAACTAAGACATACACCAAAGTATCCGCTTCAGTTTATGTTTCCGAATTTCTTAGCTAACATTTTGAGTTAGTGAACCCAATGCCATATGCTTTAGTTTACACAGAGATTTTACCTCATTTGCTTATCCTCCGCTCTGTTGTCATTACCAGTCTTCTCTGCGGTCTGTAGTAGCTTACGCTTTTTCTAGCCTACCGATAAATCAACAGTAACATGCCAAAATTCAGCTCTGGCATCTTTTTGATCCAATTGCGAAGAGCCTGCTGCTTTCCCGAAACTGATTTTTGGTATAGTGTTCAGGTATCGCATGCAAGCTTACTAGCGCATCCACTTATCTATATGGCTGATCTTACTCTGATCTACTGATCTCCGTAGAAAAACTGCCGACTAATGACACAAAATATTTCTTTTGTCTTAATTCAAATTGTTACAGTCTATCATTTCCCGACTAGAGCTCTGTAAGCTTTGGTTTCCCTTTAGACAACCAGAAGATAAAAAAGATATGATCACTTCGTGTGCACTCTTTCCTCATCCTCCAGCTAATCGCCAACGCAGCCAGTGCGTCTCAGGCAAAAGTTAAGTACATCAAGTATAGACTCATGAAAGCCCGGTCTACGATAGGTTGTGCTGAGTCCCTCTTTAGCGAAACCCTGCGTAACCTGGCTGCCATCTTCATAATTGATTCCACCGTGTGTTCTAAGTCGACATTTCCTACTTCAAAGGTCGCGCTTCATCTGTCAGTCACTGGCGGTGCACGCGGAGTTTCTCGAAACATATTTTCTAGTATTCTAATTTATTGGGTCACATTTCCAAAAAAAACAGCTAACAAAGCTAATACTTCTGTTTTCAATCAAACATTTCCATCATTCAATCTTCGCCGATTATTTCGAACTTTCCAAGTGTCTGTACGCATAAAGTTGCATGTTCTAAAAAGTATGTACGCCATGCATCTTGATTCCTCGTTTGGTATAGCTCTTTGATCAAAGCGATTTAACTTCTAGATTCGTACATGAGCTTCGTGAGCAAATAACTCGCAAACTGATGCCTTTACAAACCGCCCAGAGAAGCTTTTTTTGTGCAGCTTCTTCTGCACCCCAAGCACTTCTTTGAAAGCTTCATATGCTCCTGATTCCAAGATGTGGTTGATTTCTCCTATTTTTGCGTCTTCTTTTGCTTTGTACCCAGTCTGGTCACACTTTCAGCAGTTGTACCTGCGGTCTGGTCGTTGTCATTATTTGGTTCCACCTTTTTTTTTATTTCCTATCAATTTTGATCGCCCTCATTACTCCAACGCTCACCCAACCAGTTCTGAATCACTCTTTTGCTTCGTCCAGCTCTATCAGGACTTCCCTCTGTTCTCTTGTATTTGACGATAGCAACGTAATTTTTATGTCCTCCATTTTGCTTTCTAGGACCGCTGCTGTCACTTCCGCTTCCATTGTGAGACTGTCGATGTTTATTATTTTTATTATAATTTATTTTATTTTTTTATTTTTATCATATTATTTTTTTTTTATTTTTATCAACGATCTATATTTTTGTTTTGGAGACAAGTTTCTTAACCTCTGTAGGACTTTGAATGGCTTCGCCGAATTTCACTGTAATTCCTAAGTTCTGCAGGATCCCCTATTTATTCGCTGTCTACTGTCTTTCTAATTTACCGTTCTTTTTCTGGACTTGTGCCTCCGCGGATGTAATAAAGGTTTCTCGGGATAGGCTTTGTTAGTAGTTTCGGAGGTCCTTGGTCTTTTTTGTATACTGAATTGATCCTTCTTAAGATTTTCTCATCTATGAACCTCAGCTTTTGCTTGTTCGCTTTACTAACTTTACTAATGGCGCAATATCTTATTTTGCAATGCTCACCGCAGCGGAAGTAAAAGTAAATTCAGACAGTCTTTGTTCTGCTCTCAATGTCCTCTCGCTCCCAGATGGCGTTCATTGAACTTTTGGTCTCCCGATTAAAAAATGTACTACCTTCATCACTGATGTGCTCTCGTTTGTTGCTCTTTAGTTGTTATCTTGTTTTATGCGCTATGTTCCTCAAAGCAGCCTGCCGATAGTCACCTTAAAGGGGTTGGATACTAAAAAACCAAGTAAATTCGATTGAAAACTTCATTTTTAGAGCAGCACTAGGAACGAATTAGTAAAGAAAAGATTAGAAAATTTTGGATAGGGGTATGATGACAGGAAGGGAAAATAAGGTTGCAGCTACATTCGTACGTCTCTGGAGGAAAGATTACTTCTAATTTCGTCAGATCATCGGAATATTTTGGGCCGTCGAATATACCGTACCCAGTCACACATCTCGATCATGGCATATTATTTAGCAGAATCTCACCTTTTGATGTAAGTAGTGTGCGGGAATCATTCGAGAAAAAAATGGAAGTGTGAGGATTGTGGTATTAGGACATTTCTCACTAGGCTGTTGGGATGGTCAGGATATTTGCCAAGGAATTTCAAAGATAGATTTGTAAGAAACAAATCTATTCTTGGGATTTTGGCTATGATATAAAGGAAGAGATCGCTATGGATTTTTTATGAGTTGGATTTACGGTGCAGGGTTTGGCAATGTCGCAGTATTTTCCACTTTGTTGCTCTCAGCCTCTGCAATTGATCGAAGGAAAGATCAGACCAAACAGGAAAACCATGAGAAATGATAGGACAAATTAGTTGCTTATAGCAAGCAAGCTTGATGGAATTCTTAAGGTGCGTGGAGCAGTGTATGAAGAGTGATATACTGTAGTATGCATACGCATGTAGAACTTTAGCAAGGATGTTGTTCATATGGAGTATTGGAGATAGTTTGGTGCTCAGCATTACGCCCAGCTACGTAACAGTGTTATGTCCAGGGATTGGATTGATCATCATTTTTTAGGGTGGTGGAAGAGGAAGGAGTCGTCTGTTCGTTAGTGGAAGCATAATTTGACCTCGAAAGATGATGGATTCGTATTTGGACGGGTTGGGAATAAAATGCCACGAGAGAAAGTAGCTGTGAAGTGTGTCGAGGTAAGTTTATTTTCAGGCTGCGAGCAGATGAATAAAGAATGAAGTCATCAGCAAAATAAGATTTTGAGAGGTAGTTGGGAGCGTGGAATATCGACTGTGTATATAGGAAAGAGGATGGGAGAAAGGACAGAGCCTTGGAAGATACCGGCTGTGTTAATACAGAGTTTTTTATTTTCAGGATATTGTTTATTTTCACTCCTGAGGATCTATTAGTGTGTATGAAAATGAAAGATGAAGAACATTTTGTGTAAAAGCCCTTCCTGTCAAACGGTGTCGAACGCCTTTTATATGTCGAGAAGGCAAGTTGTGATGGAAGTACGGTTGTTCAGGTGGACTACCCGGTGAGCTTTTAAGGCTAAGATAGAATGATTGACGGAGTGCTTGGGAAGGTTGGCAAATTGGAATTGTGGATTGACTTCGAATGTGTCAGTGTGGGGCATTACCTGTTTCTTGATGGTACATGGAAATATTTTACTGGTTGTGGTCTATAGTATTCGGCTTAAGTTGGGTTTTTGTTTTCTTACGAATTGGAATAATGTTGGCAGTCTTCCAACTGCTGGAATAATGTCCACTGTTAATGCATTGATTAAAGATTATGGGTAAGAATGGAGAAATAGAATGTTTGCATCTCTTCAGCACAACGTTTGGTATCATATCAGGACCGGTGGACTTTTTACTATTGTGCGGATGGGTGTTGGAAGAGCTGATGTTGGAGTAGTGAAAGAAAGCCTTTCGCATTTATTGCTTAGATATGGAGCAGATGGAATGGGATGGCTGAAGAGGTATTCATTAGGAGTGGAATTCAAAGGAGTTTGACTTATTTCTAAAACTAAACTTATTCAGTTATTTATTTGATTAAAAAGAGTCTTCATGGGTTTTCTTTTCCGTCGCTCCAAACCTTAAAGTATCAATTTAACCTGCATACGGTTTCCATATTGCCTTAAAGCCTTCCATATTGCCTTAAGTAATATATTTGAAATAAAATTGAATAGAAGAAGAGAATTGAAAACAGGTAATATATTTGAAATAAAATTGAGTTTTTTATGGGATATTGTTCCTATTTTTGGCATTAAGTTTTTATAAAATATCTCTCTGGACATGTGGTACATCAAAATTTACAATCATACCAAAAAATACACAATTTTTGCGTTTTTCTTCCTGCCCAAGGCGTCGTTTTATTTTCTTTTCTTTAAGATCATTTGATATGTCTACTCACAAAGCTACAGCTGTGCATCTTCTTATTCACATAATCAATATTTTCAATACGCAGATGCAAACACTTAACATGTCATCAAAGTTAAATTACGACAGATTAAATATATTTATTCAATGAGCCTTTTTGCATCTCTCTGCAATGCATTGGAAATATCACCAGTGCAGGTTAAAATTACCTATTTATCTCTATTTTGGTTTTTCCGATGTTTTTTCTAAAAAAAAACGAAAGTTCCACTGATCAATATTTATTTGTCTCTCTATTTGTCTCTCAGCATCCATATTCAAATTGAAATCTGTCCCATTGTCACGTCTAGTGCCCTTACGCAAATCCTCCGGTACCTTAGCACAGTCAATATTTTCATAACGTATCCATTGGCTGTACTCTAACGCAACACAATGGTTTTCATATGAATTTTTGTTTTCACGCAAACCAAACAAAATATCGAAATTGTTTTCATTGAAAACATACCGTCGACACCATCTATCCAGCAGCTCAGACTCAATTCAGCTGGCATCATATCGCCGATGCATCCATTGCTGCTTGCTAACCATCTTCGTCAGATTCTTCAAAAGAAAATGCAAATTAGAAAACTCTCAGGAGATCATTACGTGTGACCAATTGTAATGAGCTCGGGACTTGGAGTCATCCATTAGCACCAACCAGCATATAATGCAAGCAGCACTCAACATCCGTGGCTTTGAACTCGTGCATATCACACTGCAGGCTCGCTTCTTCTATGTCCACGCTGACTCACTGAACATACAGATGCAGACAGCTTCCTGTGGCGAATATCAACAAAAAGAAAAGATTCTTTTCAGCCAACAGCATAACCATACGTATCGTAGCTTTATAAGTCTCATTATTATCATTAAGATGTCATCAGTAAAATAGTAAAAAGTCATTTATTATTTATTTTACAGGCACTCGAGACCTGAAAGGCAAGCCAATCATAACCATCGAAGCCAGTAATGTGACCGAAGCCGGACTTAACTGTTACGAAGTGGCTACCGTCTTGCTTTACTACAGTACAATACCTGAAAGGTAAGTCTCGTCGTATCAAGATGCAGAACGTCGCTGTTGCAATATAGCAATCGTTTTGTTTAAACAATTATTCTTTTGTATCTTTAAATATGATTGGTGTTACTGAACAATATACATTATACGTTATGCACATTTTAAAGGTCAGAAAATTGGTCAGAAAAGAATTGGCTTTTGTCTGAGGAAAACGTGAGAAAATGCGGATTTTCGTTTACTTAGAATAAAGAATAGAAAATATGTTAAGAGAAGAAAAGTGAAACAAAAAATACCAAATGATCAAATTGGTGCTAACAGTCTACCTAGTTGTCGTACCTTCAACATTGTCGTTCCAAAGAAAAGCCCGATTTTTGCCATGCTTCTACTACTATTCAAAATATATTTGCTGACTTTTGTAAAACTTCAACATATATCTCTTTTTATGTCAAGCTTGATATTATCCATCCTTCTTCTAAGCCCCCTTTGAACCTTCTACTGCCCAATATGACTATTCCATAGCCCAATCGGGACCGTGTAAAACCAGGTAATTTTTCAAATTTTAACTACTTCTGACCAGAACGTGTGAACGACCCGGGTAAGACATGAAAGCCTGCTTGCTGGATCTGATGACGGAGGCACTAATGAACTAGCGAGTTTTTGGATTGCAGGCGAAAAGTAGAAGAGACGTCCATAGCTGGCGACATTGCATTGCAATGAAACAGCCAAAGCAGCGGCACAGATGAATGAACAAACATTTACTTAATCAGCTTGGTATGCTAGTTGTACTAGCATTGGTCAAAGTCATAAGAATTCGATAAGTAAAGGAAATTGACATGCTAATAAATTTATCGACATTATGGCTAATATCCGTGCAATGTTACAAGGTGGGTGCTTGCTGGTTTGTGCATACCATGATGCTAGCAGTAGCAATGCAAAGGGGGAGGCTTATGTTTGATTGTTTTGTGGGTCGAGCATGTTCTACGTTGTTATCGTAATTGAGAACATATTTATACATAAATGCTTTTAATTTTTTATGTTCTTGGGGGGAAACATGATCACGAAATGAGTCCAGCAATCCAAGCACAACCTTTTAGATTTTACGGAGATTTTGTTTTCAATTTTCCTACATTATGGTTTATTGAATAGGTCGAAAAATAGGCCTGATTATTTTTTCTATGTATTCATATAAGTAGAAAAATTTGCCAGTGGTCCACAAATATTGTTAGGCTGTGATAAGCCGTGAATTTGGAGTGGCATTCATTGTGGATAGGGAGTTCAATCCACACGTTATGGACTTCAAGGCAGTAAGCGCACGCTTGTATGCGATTCGCATCAAAGCAAAATTCTTTAAAATATGGCTGATAAACGTTCACGCCCCGACAGAAGAAAAAGACGAGGAAACAAAAGCCGCATTCTATAACCACTTGGAAAGGCTATTCGACTCATTGCCCTCAAACGACGTCAAAATAATACTAGGCGACTTCAATACTAAAGTCGAAAATTAAGAGGTACATCGGGGACCAACTGGAGGGCACAGTCTCCACGATGCATCTAACGACAACGGCCAATGGCTGATTGACTTTGCATGTAGTATGGATATAGTCATAAGTTCGACATGCTTCCCATATCGATGCATCCACAAAAGAACATGGGCATCACCAGATGGCAATACCTTTAACCAAATTGACCATGTCCTTATTCAGCGGAGATGGGCTTCCAGCATACTTGATGTTCGGACGTTTCGAGGAGCAAATTGTGACTCGAACCACTACTTGGTCAAATCCGAATATCGATGTCGCATGTCAAAGGCGTACATGACGAAGACCAGTCCTCTGCGTAAGTTTGACATCGAAAAGATCCAAACGGCGTCAGTAGCAGAAAGCTTCTCAAAAACTCTTGAGACAGCTAACCCCCATCCTACAAAATAACACAGTGAGGCCGGTTGACGAGGTCTGGATGGAGATGAAGACGGCAATCAAAGCCGCTACAAAACAAGTGGTTGGGTATGAAGCTCGGCGCAAAAGAAACAACTGGTTTGACAACGAATGCCAGGATGCGCTGGACAAGAAAAATCAGGCACATAAACAGTTCCTTCAAAGGAACACCAGGACGAAGAGAGAAAGATATGAAAACCTCCGACGAGTAGCAAATAAGATCATTAGATGTAAGAAACGAAAATATTATGACGAGCAATTAAAGAGCACTGACAAAAATCTGGCGAGCAATAAAACTAGGCAAGCTTACAAAGTAGTGAAATGTTTAAGACGCAGATACCAGGCCAGGACGACACTCTGTAATATCATCGCCGAAGATAGCCAGATTAAGGAGAGGTGGGTCTGCTATTTCAAAGAACTCCTTAATCCTGCACAAGGCTCAATAATATCAGAGCCGCTGACGAAGTCCCGATTGCACCCCCAACGCTGGAAGAAGTCAATTCTGTCATAAAAAGCCAGAAAAACAATAAAGCGCCAGGTATTGACGAGATTCCGGTTGAGCTAATCAAATACGGTGGAAGCTACCATATAAAAGCCATCCACAAACTGATTCAGCACATCTGGGGTAAAGAAAAAATACCGCAGGAGTGGTGTAAATCCATCATATGCCCTATCCACAAAAAAGGATACAAACTTCGTTGCGAAAACTACAGAGGCATATCGCTACATTGTACGTCGTATAAGATGCTGACGAAAATATTAAAAAATTAAATTAATGTATACGCTGAAAAGGTCTTTGGGGAGTACCAAGGAGGCTTTAGGTCAGGTCGATCAACTACGGATCAGTTCTTCACAGTCAAACAAGTGCTCAAAAAATGCTGGGAATTTAACATCGGCGTCCACCAAATTTTCGGGGACTTTAAACAAGCATATGACAGTATTGACTGAAACATACTTTACAAAATAATGCTATACTTCTGCATCCCGGCAAAACTAGTCCGGCTGACCAAAATAACGATGACGTCGACAGCATCATAAGTCAAAATCAACAACAGTCTGACTGACGCCTTTGACACAAATGTCGGACTAAAGCAAGGCGATGGGTTGGCCCCTCTGCTGTTCAACCTAGCACTAGAGTACGTGATAAGGAAGATTCCAGTCGACAAAGGGGGTACGCTTCTGTATAAGTCGAACCAATTAGTCGCCTACGCGGATGACATTAACATCTTGTCACGTTCCTTCACATCCGCCAAAGATCTTCTGTTGAAACTTGACCAGGAAGCCAAAGAAGTAGGCCTGAAGATCAATCAGATGAAAACAAAAATCATGACGCAAACAAGAAAGAAGACCTCCATTAGACGAAATATAATTCTGGACGAATATAATTTAGAGAATGTGGACGAATTTATATACTAAAGCTTGAAATTGACAACGAAAGGCAGTGAAACTGATGAAATTAAACGGAGAGTGTAGCTTGCTAATAAAACTTTCTACTCCGTTCTGGCCCTACTGAAGAGCAGCTGCATACACAGGAAGACGAAGCTCCAAGTCTCCAAATCAATAATCAGAACTGCGTTGTGCTACGGATGTGAAACTTGGACCCCTACCCAAGTATCCGCAAATATGCTGAACGCCTTCGAAAGACGGGTCCTCAGGCGTATAATTGGAGCTAAACAAGAGTGCGGCCAATCGCGGATAAGGTACAACCACGAGTTGTACGAGGTTTTTGATGAGCCAGAAGTTGCTACAATAATCAAACTGCGGAAGCTGCAATGGGCTGGTCACGTGCAACGAATCGACGAGCATCGAGTATCTAAGAAGGTATTCGACGGAAGGGCCGAGGGTCGAAGACCAGTGGGAAAACCCAGAAAACGCTGGTCTGACTCTGTCGACGAAGACTGCGCAAAGCTGCTCGGTTTTCGAAATTGGAGGACGCGGTCATTGGACCGAGACAACTGGAGGCGTCACCTGCGAGAAGCCAAGGCCAGAGATGGGCTGTAGTGCTATGACGACGCCAAAGACATGATATTCTCAAATACTTTTCACAACACCATCCAAAAAAAATCGAGGAAAAATATTAATTGTGATGTTTCACACCTTATTAGATACAAATATAGAATATGAAATGCTACAAACAAATCAATAAATAGAATGAAATTAAATTAATTAAATCAAATGTGTCCTATAAAATTCCCAACGGCCACTTGTTGGTATTACATTGTTTATAATTTTTTTCAAAATGCTTAAAAGTTTCATACCATAATACTTCAGTGTCATACCATAATACTTCAAATACGGATTCTAAATTTAACGAAAAAAAAATTCATTCTGAAAATAGGAGTGCAGTTAAAGCCCTATAAGTTTAGTTTCTAGTATTGATCTCATTTGCACAGTGCAAAACATCCGCTTTATCCAATATTTTTAGACCAAACGATAACAAATGCATCCTGATCAATCTGTCGAAACACACATTTCTGCGGTTGCTGCATAGTTTCCGTGAATCAAATGTTGTATCTTTTGAAATCAATCATAGAAAACATGTCTTTTGATCTTCATCCGTTTTACTAAACATTGTTTGTTTCATCGCTTTCCGCTCAACGACATCAAACAAAATATCCACGAAACATCGACAATCCAGAGTATAAACCTTCGAATCACATAAAAGTGACTCAATCACACCACGGATCATAATCGCCTCCACCACATTACATTCATCGACTTATATTCCGCACTTCAATTAAAATTCTTAGCGTTGTCGTCGTCGTCGTCGGACCGTGTTCTGTTTATGTTTAAGCTGTTCGAAATTAATTTATGTGATCGATCAGATGCCATTGATATCCTTTTGTGCACTTTTCTACTTCAGTTCGTCGATCAGTTCACCGCTGGAAATTTAGAGCACTAAATTCTGTCGTCATCGAACAATCGTGAACAACATGAGCTCTCGAATCAAGCTTTAAGTTTAATTTCAGTGTCTAGTGCTGTATCGAACTTGGAATATATCTAAAAATTCAACAAACATAATAGCCATATGAAGTGTATTAATCGGAACGCCACTCAGAATTTACAGAGCATAAAGATGTGGATAAATAAAATGGGGAATGTTATAGGGTCTCTCACATATTATCGATCGGTTGACATTTCATGGTCAAATTTTATTGTTGATCGTCATTAGATTGGATCGTGACGAGCATACGTGCTCATGGTATCCAATTTGAAATTAACTTGGATATCGGTCACTATAAAAATTGGTTTCAGAAAAATTACTTAATGGTGTTTGAGTTTGAGAACTTTTTTGAAAGTTGATTTTAATAGGCATGCGATGCTCGGGGAATAAATAAACTGAGTAGAGTATAGATATGTTTGTAAGGCAAGATTTATAATGATGCACTTTCGTAATAATCGTTATTCATTGATGGTGGAAGATTTTTTTACGGTAATTGAAGCTTTGGAGTACGAGTTTTGTATTTAAAGCGGGGAAAAATGGTTATTGTTCGCATTGAAGTAATAAATTCGAGTGCCTCCTTCAAAAAAATTGAATTCAGAATTTAAGTGCTGAAGCAAGTGAAATCGATTCAATATTCGCCTGTTTTATGAAAAATAACACTTTTAACGATGAAAAACAATATTAAATTTTGCATACCACTTCTTTTACGGTAAAATTAAAACCGATAACTGAACACAAACTTTTGCGCCCAACGTGGGCTAGCTTCAACGATTCTTTTTTCAAAGTGTACACTGAAATTAAATTTTTACAGTTTTTTATATTGTTCAGTTATTAATAAAATAATAAGTACATACAAATGAAGAATGAATATACTATGGAATTTTTCATAGTTTCTAAAATCGGATATTCACAAAAATAATATTTTTTGAGATACCACCACATATGATTCTCCTTCACACTTCTCACGTATGAGCAGTACGGTCAAAGGACGATGAATTTGAAGATGCAACTCAGAGGAAATTCAACGGATCCTCGAGGAAGATGAACGCGATCGTCAAGGACAATTTGTTGTATCTGTTGATGAAGCATATTCCGCTTCTCGGGTCCAACCAAACATCGGACATAGAGCCAGAAGACTACTTGAAAATCGAAGAAGACTCCAGTCTAGAAATTCAAACTGGAACTAAAATTCTATGAGGGAAAGATGACGCAAGGTTGAGTTTCACCTCAATTTTCCATGGGGAACCACCAAGTGCCACATTTTACGACATCAAAGCGAGCCTGCAAGCTCTAGTCATTTGTACGTGGCAAAAGGAGTGTTCAAGATAATTCTATCAAAAAAATGGTGTGATGTTATTCTACAGGAAATGAATCGAAAGCTCATAATGTCATTGACAACTATAATAGCATGAAAGTATCCAGAATTAGCCCTAAGCTGAAAACTTTGAACCCGTGGCGTTTGCAGAAGAGGACTTTGACGCAATTTTAAGAATTCTTATTGCCTGTGATGTTCTCAATAGAAAAATAGAAAGCATGTTTCCAAATTGTGGAAGTTCAATTATTTTCCACACATCATATGCTTTCATAAGGATTTTACACGTCCTGCCCTTAAAACTGCTTAGTTAGAGAAAAGCGTATAATCCTTAAATTTGCTTAAAAGTTGACGGAACGTCTTTTGTTATTTACAACGGACAAACTGTACACAATATACCATTTTCGAGTTAGACTCGTAAGTTTTTGGTGTACACTCATAATATGTTCGAGTCTAATTCATATTTTTTCAAATCGAAATTGTAAATTTTCGATACTAATCCGTAAGTTTTTGAGTCAAATTCATAGTTTTTTTTAGTCAAATTAATAATGTTTATCAATCAAATTCATAATTTTGTCGAGTCAAATTTATAATTTCCACAAGTCAAATCCACATTTCTTTCGAACCAAATTCATAATTTTTGCACGTCAAGATCACAATTTGTGAATTTGATACGCAAAATATGAGCCATAAAAATGAATATATGTAAATAAATTCAGAGTTAAACTTGCGAAAATATGAATTTGACTCGGAAAAACTATGAACTTGATTCGAAAAAATTATGAATTTGACTCAAAAAAATTATGAATTTGACGCGAGAACATATGAATTGGCATCTAAAATTTATGAACTTCCTTTGAAAATATAAGAATTAAACTCGAAAATATTGTGAATTTGTACGAGAAGTTTATGAATTTGACTTTATATATGCTCTTGAAGCCTCAGAAAATCAATGTGCTTTAGTGGGGCGAATTTACTGAGCTAGCTAATAGCATCCAATAAATATGAGTTAGCGCACTGATCTTCATCTTTTTAGACCATATAAGAAAGGACAGATTTATTGTTGTAGAGTGTGAGACCTTCATAGGTACCCTACTAGAGATATGCACAATCTACTGAAGCACAAACCACATCATCCTCTTCAATCTTCTCCTTGCGAAATTTCCTTTCGGTATTACTTCACGATGCAGTTAGGATTCACTTGTTCCTTCTAGGATTTTTTGCTCTAACAGCTCAGTTCGATCATCACGTTGGTGATGAATGCTACTGTTTCATTCCGCGTTGGTCCCGATTGTAGCATATATCATACTAAGTTTTGTAAGTTGGTGTCCTCTAAAGCAAGGACACTCAAAAGTCACGTGTCTTGAATCGTCTTTCGTTGTCTGACAGCTTGGGCACATTTGTGTATCGTCATGCCCAAATCTATGCAGATATTGACGGAAGTAGCCATTTCCAGCAAGTTACTGGATTAGACAGTAATTAAGCTCACCATGATTCCTCTGTAAAACCAATAATTTCTGGTATCAAATTATATTACTATATTACTTTATTACTTGAATCCCAGCTCAGTTGCCACTTGGAGAAGGAAAGTATTCGTTATTCTTGTTTAGTTGCGGCTTTGATCGAGGACGTGCCGTCATGTATTCATTTTGTTTTAGCCACGAGGATGTTGCAGGGCGTCATACCGCCTATAACACAAAGCCGCTGATTGTCCTCAACACGCTAAGCCGGTGTACTAATGTCAGCCGCAGTCAGCTGAATTGAAGCCAACAAGAAGCCAGTTCTTTTTGGAGAAATTGGGACCGTATATCGTCAATGAGTTATGTAAGCTTCTAAAGGGCCAATCATCTCCGATTTGCCAGCGTAAACCAACGCCTTCACGTATCTCCACTAAAAGTAATCCAATAGATTAAAATTGCGAATTTCGTCTCCAACAAGCTGATGGTTGCGGTCGTTGTATGGCACGTAGCGCCATACCTTGTTGAAACCACATATCTCTCACGGGAACAAAAATTGAATAGTCTCCGATAGTCATACGGCTTTAATTCTTTCACCAATTGGACCTTGTGAGCATTTAGACCGAGATTATTGCGCAAAATTTCCCACAAAGTGGACGGACGAATCCAAACTTCTTGCACACGCCTGCGAATCGGCAAATGGCTTCCACAGCTGCACTATTCTCTTCGGAATGCACTGTTCTCAACCTTGTCGTTGGCCTACGGTTCAGCAAGTGAATTGGTTGGGAAAATTTGAAATTACATGGCGCATAGCACGTGGTGATGGACGATTATGCGGTCCATAAAACTCACGAAGCAATCTTTGAGTTTGCACAATTCAACCCGGATTAGGGAAATAAATTTCCATGATTTATAGATGCTGCTGCGGTGTAAATCTGCTCATGGCTATTTGTCAGGTCTACTGAGTAAAAATGCGAGTGACATTGACATCTGACATCAGCTCATTTAAAAGCCGTGAGCTTCAGAATGCAACAGCTGTAAAAAAACACTGTTTATAAAATTCAAGTGAAAAATCAACTTCATATCCATAATGGGTAAGACGCTCAGGATTTAAAAAAATGAAAAATAAATAAAAAAAGCCAAACATAAATAATATTACATTGTCTCATTCGATTCAGCTATTTCATTAAAAAAAATATGCTAATGTAATTTCAACTAAAGTCATGTTTCAAATAAATATTACCCTCTATATCAAGACAATTTATTTGTAATGCATTTTTGCGTTACTTGACTTAACTCTTAAACCCTATTCCGTCAAAAATGGAGCAAGAACTTGGCCATCAAGATGTTCCACAAGGAATATTTTTGATAGAACTTTCTCATAAGGAGAATAACTTATTGTAACCTTTAGCTTCAAAATCACTTTTTGGAAATCGTAACTTCTAATCATTTTTTTCTAAAATAAAATATTTAATTGTTTAATTAATTTTAGAATAGCATCTATAATATTTATATCTAATTATTGAATTATTTTTTCAATATATATTTTTGAAATTATTAATTAATTTTAACAACATTTAGTAATTCCTTCCTACATCTATTTTAAATCAACAACATATTATTTTTCACTAACTTCAAAATTACATTTTTCTTAGCCTACGGGTGAATTAATTTTGTTTTGAGATGTATGTGTAAAGTGCTTGTGAATTGTATGTGGACAGATGTGTATTTCTGTAAATGTGTCCACAGCTTCATAGCGTTGTTAAAAAATCCAACTTTAGAGTAATTCTTTTGCGTCACAGATCATCATGCAAAATTAACCAATATTTAATCACCTTTTTTCATCTGTCCGACGAATGAAATATCAAATCCATTTTGAGTAATTTAGCGTCAAAACCATTTAAATTTTCTTCATAAATCTCACCAATTAGTGCCAACTATAATTCCACGCTGCTTCATGTTAGTGTCATATTGCAAAGCAATAAAATTTTTGCATGATTCTGCCGAAAATATTTTTGGACAAAAACCTATTTAGGTTAGTGTGTAATTAATTTATTATGACGGTCCATTAACATTGCGTGAAATCTATTATTTAACAGCTATAAAAATTACTTAATTTTCAGTTTCATCCGAACATACCGGGGCGTCTGAAATCTATTCGACATTGTTTCCCTTGTCTAAAAGTTAAATTTTGCGAAACCGACAACAAACCACAATATGCTTACCTGCGTCAGTATCTTGCTGATTTTATCAGGCTACAACTTGTCAAAACATTTTAAGCACTTACCCAGAAATTTGCATGCAACATTCCGGAGGTTGACCAGCAATCTGCAGAAAAATTTACTGTTATATAAGTTTCCTATAATTTCAGTGTCGCATTCATATCGGTACATTCACCCGTCTAATGTTTTTGTACCTTAGCATTGACCAGACAATTGCAGCGTCCTCAGCGTTTTTCCGAGCCTTTCGTCAAGCAACGAACAAACGACAAGAATGCTGGTATACATCAACGCCTGCGTCATTCGGTTAGCTACACGGGCGGACAGCAACTTTCATTGAATTTCCGTTCCGTGTACATCTCGTCGCCAATTATCTGAAGTGCGCCTTGGACGGGACCCCGAAGACCCGAAATGGCTCGAGGGGCTAATGACGCCCCGCAACATCTTAGTTTCCCTTTCGATAATTGCGGATCTTTCGCACGCCCACAGACGTTCGCAAAAGAAGTTCTAACAACAATAGAAACCACCCACAGTTCGACCTTATGAAAAACCATCGCACTTTTGGTACCTACAGCCACCCATAAATTGCGAGTTACATTACACTCTTCAGCTGGCTCCACTTTTCGGCAATTGTTAATTGTTGCGGTCTGCGCCTTTTTCGGCAGTGCACTCAACTCTCAAGAACTCGACCGTGATGCTAATGGTCTGAATGTGGACCCTGATGGCTGCTGCTTGCTCGTAATTTGCAGACAGGCAAAATTACGCGTTAATTACACGATACGAATCGTTTCGCGGCGAATTGTCGCATAATTTATTTTTCTGGATATAAGTACATACGAGTATGAATAAGTATTTTCTCTTTGTACAATACTGAGCCACTGTTTCTTGGTCTTTTATGGCGAGATTTTTTCTTGTAACGGATTCTGCTTGGCTGCACCACTTGACGGACACGCTGGAGATACGGTTGGAGTGATGTTTGCAGTGCAGGCTTCTTCCCAGCCGTGGATTTTTGAATGTTTATTGGGACTTTTTTTGGGTGGTCTTTCTATTTTTTGCAGTGTTTGACAAATCAAGTAGATTTCTGGGAAATGAGTCACAAATTCGCAATTATATTCGGTGGAATAATAATGTGCGGAAAGATTTTGTCGAAATGTTTTTGGTTGAAACAAAGACATGATCCCGTGCATAGATAGGTTTGAAGTACCAACCAAAAATTAATACGAGATAATATGTTTTGTATTGCTTGAGAATTGGGAAAGTAAGTGTTGTGGTGTTAGCTGAGTTGAATGGACGACATGTTCGAAATCTTGTAAGTTGACGGTGTCATGCTGTGAGGTATGCGAAAAGTGATCACACCAGTACATTGTCTAGTAGAGGAGCGATTATTGATACTTATTTGAGAAGAGAAATGTAAAATTTATTCAAACACGCGCAATGAACAGAAAAAGGTTTCGTTCAACTACTAATACTGCGTATGTTTTGGGCGGAGTGTTTGAATGAAAAGCAAGCTGTTTGAATTCTTGTTTGCGATTGTTCCAATGAAACCGATTTTATCTTAATTGGTTGCATATCTTGTTGCTTGTAAATCGAATGTTAGACGTGTCGCTTTCATATATTGGTTTGCATATTAAACGTTAAAGCCGGAAATGATTTTGACTCAATTGCAGTGAAACCATTACGGAATTTTTATGTGAGAAATTGTTTATTGAATGGATGGCTCTGAAGCAACGATATTATTTCATATTAATTTAAAAACAAGAAAAAATTAAAAACAAGAGTTTGTACGCACTACGCAAAAAGATAGTACAAATAGAGTCAAAAGTCAAGAATTTAAAAGGCTTACCAAAAAATAATAACCAGTATAGTAATTTTGTGTATTTCGTTAGTGTTTTGTATCAATTGCAGGGAAAATATGACAACTTCTCAAAGCTACCAATAAAAAGTACTCTGAACTGTCGATGCAGCACTCTATAAATGTGCGAAGTGCTCTGTGCACTTTTGCCCATATCCTAGGTCAGACTCTGAAACTAACAATACTGTGACTATTTTAAGGTAGAGTCTGGCGTTATCCCATTGTTCTGTGAGTTGCCTAAGGTTTAGATAGATGAGGTTTCGGTGAGATTGAGAGATTTCAGGATTGCCGAGATTTGTTCGGTTGTCTGCCAGTTGTGTTAAATAATTTAAGAGGTATTGAATGTATATACTATTCTACACCTTGAATTCTAAGATCGTTTTGTATGTAGGTACGAGTCCCATGGAATTTAAAAACGATTCAGAAGTGCGATATTTTGACATGGCTGTAGCCTTTTTTGTTAGTTTGAGAAGTTAAAACCGAAGGTGATGCAGCCGTAAAGCAGTTAAGTTCTTGCAGTTTGTTTATAGAGTAGCTCTCTGTTTGTCGTATTCAGGTGGGATCACTTTAAAAGAGGGCGGAGGGCGTTAATGCTGCTATTTAAAGTACTAGTTCGTTTTGTTATCAATGTGTGCTGCCTATTGTAACCACCCAGTGTGCCAAATTCAGCATTTCATTGATAATTTTTTCAGAAAATTGAAGCGAATTCAGAAAAAACTTTCGGATTCTCAAACTTATTCGTTACGATTTCCTTAAGACCGGTATACGAAAAACGTTACAAAAACGCCGAAAGTGCACAAACTTTCCTTCTTTAGCTCTTGAACAGCTTTTGTACATTGGTTCATATTTTTCAGGATTCATTGCGAATTCTTTGGGAGTTATTTGTGAATTCTTTGTATATTATTTGTGAATTTTTGAAAATTTTTTTTGCAATTTTCAAATAGTTCTTTGAGACTGCTTCTAATACTTTCTGAATATATTCTAATAGCATATATTCAGTAAAATACTTATTTTTAATTCCAATACTAATTCTTTTTATTTGTTGTTTCATTTCATTTTATTTATTTTAAATAACAAATTTTTTCGTCAGTTTGTTAAGCTTATCTTTGCTGCTGTAAAAAAAACCTCTTTTTAAAAAACCTTCGAGCTCGTTCCATCTTTTTGAAGGAAATCTTCGCACGGGAACTTCTGCATACAAAAGGGAGAAGTTACTAGAGAATAAAAATTTTTAGTAAAATTTAAAATAGACACTGTTAACACCTCAAATAACACAATTTCAATAAACTTTGTAGGCACTTGCATTTATGCATGAAAAATAGTTATACGACTAAACTACTGTTTTAATACATAATTTAATAAACGAAACATTGACGGCATTAGTTTCGGAATTTTTTGTAAATTCCATCGTACTTCACAACAAACTCTTAACAATTTGCCTATCACAGATTCGCTCGCACTTTGTTTGGAATTTGTTCGAACTCAGTGAAATATTCGCAACGAATTCCGATTGATTTTAAATTTGTTTCTTCCAAACTTTAGAAGAGATTCTTAAAAAATATTCAAATGTTTCCCATAAAATAATGAAGAGTAATACTCCAGTCGAAAGTTTTATTTATTTCAAGAGCTTTTATATTTCTATCTCTTTCGCTCAGTTTCGGATTAGTCGTACCAATTCTGAATTCCGAATTTGGCTCGCTGGGTAGTTATCAAATGTGAGCCCTACGTAATTTCTTAGTGTCTGAAGTCTGAACAATGAAGATCGTTCGATTTCATCCCCCATCTTCTGAAATATTCCATGTAGTGATGTATGTAAATTACAAGTTTTATTTGTTGCTGAGAACAATATTTACTATGTTAGAGCTACAGATGTCGGCTGTGTGGCTGTACAAAATAGGTGACAAGAAAGAACCTTGGAGTACTCCGTGAGCTATGAGGCGCAGAGGGGACAGGTGATCTATACTGACTTTGAAAGTTCTTGTTTTTTTAGAAAGTATCCGATAAGTTGAGTAAACGAGAATGGTATTTGAAGTTTATTTAGCTTGATAATGAGGCCAGCATACCAAACTTTATCACATGACCTTGCAACATCAAACATATCTAGCCCTGTCGATTTCCTTTTGTTTAACTCAGATTTTATTTGCTGACCTGCCCGAAAAAGTTGAAGCTCAGAGAAATGCTATCATTGAACTTTGGGGCAAGCAGTTGTTTAGAGTGACGATATCTTTTAGTTGGGAAAGGAATACATGCGCTGCAAGCTTTCCTTTAGATGAAAGCGAACTGATGGTATGCAGATTTTGTGAAAAAGTTTAATCTTTGCCTGGGTTCGAGATGATAATAAAGGCATCGAGTTTTCAACAATCATGATATTTTTGACTGCGATTATCCGAAGGATATTTTCAGGTCGATTGAAAACGCAGAGGACTTTGTCTGACTTTGGGGGTCTTTTTTATGAGGCTATTTATCAGGAGTTTAATTTCTACAAGGAAGGTCCAAGGTCCCTCTCTGTGCTCTGTGGTGAATAAAACCTGACGCAGTCTGGTTGATGCAATCTTCCTCTTCAATATCACCGTTTGAGCAGCTGTTGTCTTGGAATTGGTGCTCTATCGGCGAAAGCCTCAGCATTGTCTAATTTGCTATACTTTATTTCAGTAGCTGCATGAATGGGGGGCTTGTTTTCCTTGTTTTTCGCTATGAAAATTTAGTTAAGTATTGTGTTCACTACTAATAAAATGATCTAAAAAATAAAATAAAATGGATTAAGTTTATGCATGAAATGTTTCACTATTCATTTTTGAACAGAGAGATCAGAGCTTGAATTACGTTTGTTAACCGATTTGCCTCCTGTTTAAGTCTGGGATGTCTGGTACGCCTTCCTCGTTTCCGGATTTTAGCTTCTTCTCCTTATCAAGATTTTTAAGGAAATCGTTAATTATCCTTCAAAGGAGTTTAGAACGTAAATTTCCCCTTGGCTTTGGAAATTCTTTTCTGTGAGGAGCTCTATAATTTTTTTCACGTTACTGGCTGTAACTGGTGTTTGAGAAATATTTTCACCCGCCAAAAATACATGGAAGGCTTGCTAGTCGGTTTTGGATTTTCTTATCAGTGAAGTCCAACACCAATACGTTTTCTATATGAAAGATGATCGACTTGTGCTCTAGATGCAGTTCGTCGAGACGGCTTATGGATACGTTCTGGCTTTTATCTTGTGTTGTAGCTATCTCTAGTCCTTCAATGTGAATGCAGCAAAAGTGCGTAGGCGTATTGGGAATAAAGAACCAGAATCAAGTTTCTGTGAAGAATCAGTACAGGTCTCTACCTGCTTGTTTGTTTCTTACTGAGCCCCAGTCGTGATTGTAAGCACTGTCGTATCCTGCAAGAAAAACTAAGTCTTTGTGCCTGAAGATTGTGTGAAGATGTTGCAAGGTGTTGCCGATTGGGGAATCTGTAGGAGGAAATTACCCTGAAATGGAAGAAGCTCTTTTTCAATTCCTTTAAGATATGAAATTTATATGGGGTGATAGTCAATATGACTCCTTATGAAAGAAGCTGTGCTCTCTCCTCTGTCAGTTAACCCATCATTTCTATAAATATTGCCATTAGGGACACAAAGCTGGCTACCTGATTTTGAAAGGATTTTTTGACGGAGCATAAATTCAGTTATAGAGCCACTCAAAAATTGCCTTGACTCTATTTTCGGGGCCAAATTTAATTGGGATTCAAGCAATGGGCATTTTGATAATAATAAAAAAAATCATATGATCTTCTCCGTCTACTCTCAACCTATTCTGTTCACTTTCTAATCTTCTAAGTTTTCGATCCAATGCATGAAGAAAATCAAATAGAATTGGTCCTCAAACAACGGAAAAATTTAAATCATCTAAAACACAATAAATAGACTGATGAAATATTGAGAGAAGTCACAAAATGTTTCGGCAGTAACACGATAAATGCCAAATCGAGAGTAGGAAGGACAAGAAATATGTAAACTTGATCCAAACAAACTGAAAGACAAACAAACTGCAACCGAAAAACTACGAATGCATGTCATGAATTTGTACGTTCTCTATAATCTTGTTCTTTTATTTTAAGAAAATATTGAAAGCTGGCTCATCAAAAAGACGTTTAGTCCGTAGCATAGACGCTTCAATACTATAAAATCCACAGTCAAGCCTGTTACGTTTTCGATTCCAAATTGTTAATGCTGGGTTCTGGTACCTGCTCTGACTTTGTCTTTCTCTGACTTTCTGACATACTTTCTTCCGACTTACTGAAGTAGCAACGGTAAGGTCAACCACCGTGTGAGGCAAAAAGTTATGATAATTTGATAGTTCTTTAATTCTATTAAAATAAAATAATAGGATACACATCATCATTCCATTATACGTCAAGAGTACACTGCTACTGTACCTAGGTTCAATAAACAAATTTTTTTCGAAAAATTGTAGATAGACGGGAAAGCTGATTAAGTTGCAATAGGATGAGCACGTAAGAAATATGATATTTGCTCGGTACCCTAAAATAGCTATCTAAAGAAAGTCGAAAGATCTAAAGTACTTGTGCTTTAGAGGCTTTCGAAAGCTTTATTCTTTCGCCACGAGATGACTTTTAAGATATTGATTCAAAAAAATACTTGACGCCTATTAATTGGGCTTTTTGTACCCTAAGCTAAAATTCAAAAAGGAGTTTGTTAAGATCAATTATTGGTACTACTCGGATAAACATTTTTTGGGCAAAAAATTGCTGCTGTAGGGCGAGAAAATTTCCCGGAAACCCAAAATGTAAAGAAATAGATTTGAAGAAACTAAACCAAGTGCATATAGAATGCTACTTTCCTCGAACTCACGCATCTATTGCTTCGATTTAGAAAACCATTTAAAAATTAATTGCTATGTTTTTCGTTGTTTCCACCATATGCTTTAAACATTCTGGTTTAAATCTAAATAAACTATTTCAAATGAAAAATTAAATCGTTACTATGTCCCAATGTATCTACAAACGTTCTTCAATTATGTATGTATATTAATTAACGCGGCTTAAATTAACCAAATAGAACTGATGATCCACACCTTTCCAGTAAACCAATTGTTTGTATTTCATATTTATTTAAATTTATCTTCAATCTGATTTTCAACATCGACACTTCAAAGTCATACCCCATTCTATCCTCCATACTTTTTCGAATTCATCTCTTACATCGCTTCATTTAACATCCAGCAGACATATCTATATTAAACCATAGATCACACATAACTATCATACGACGAGTACTTCTTGGAATACATGGTTTTGGTCAAGGAACGAACAGAAATGAACATTCACAATATGACAGAGTCATAAAAACTATCTATTCTCAAGATCATTGCTAACACATGCGCACGCCGAAGACACTTCTCTTTTAAAGTCGTCGCGAACAATGTCGGTTTGCCCTTTGTATTCTGTTGCGACCATTTTACTGTTCATGTATAATATAGGTAGTATACGCTTGATCAACGTTTTGTGCATACATTAAGACACTTCGCTTCGAGTCACTTTTGCCCTCCATGGAAGCATCAAGCAGGCATCGTATTGCATCTTATTCGAAATTGAAATTACTCGGGTTGATAGTCGCGGTTTATGGTAAATGACCTGATTTGCATAAATGGTCATTGAATGTTGAATTGTTAAGAAGTTTGATTGAAACGAAGATAGGAAGAACTCAAGTTGTACAAGTCAACGGTTAGAGAAGCATTGACGTTATATATGAGTCATCGTTGGTGTGTTGGGTGTGGGAAAAGGGTTTAGTGGTTTAAGTATTGTTGAAAAAAAATTCTGTTGCAACATTTATTTTAATGTATTTTAATTTTTTTTTATGTATTTTAATTTTTTATTTTAATGTATTTTAATTTTTTAAAAAACATTTATTTTAATGTATATTGCTGTATTTTAAATAAAAAGTTGGTTTATTTATTCTTACCATAATATCGAGTAAACCCAATTTTATTCGATTACTGTGAATACCACGATAAGTTGCTCCCGTTAGAATTATTATCACACAAGAGATTCAACAGAAAATCCTAAGCTCTACAGAGCGATCTTGCTCTGAAGATCATCTTAATTTTAGCAGAGCTAATGAAATTCAGATCAAAATCAAAATGAATAAAATTCTATAACGGCTTTGATCTACAATTTACATTTTAATTTCATTCTACTAAAAATACAGATATGGGATGAAACTGATTCTTTTATTCTTACCAAACGGAAAGGAAAAACCTTTTCTAATATAAATTTATAGTGGACTAGAAGTTATTATTTTATTTTATTATCACTTATCAATTTGCAAATATCACTTCATATAAAACCTCTATATGAACAATGATAAATAATTGCGCTAAAATATTCGCTATCGAGCTATCAATTTATAATATATCCAATTGCTACCACCATTTCAAGAAAATTATTCCATTTCGTCGCTCAATATATTAATGTGCTTCGATGGAAGCCGTGATTTGCTTACTCAGAGCATTGTATGACATCGAAACAAGCACAACGACAATGTCGTTAAGGTAGTAGTCGACTTTATGAACCACTTAATAACGGTATTGCCTGATAAGTGGTAATAAAGATTTCATATGGATATTAGCTTTTGTATTCATTGACTTTCTTGAATTGCTAGGTATTGAGCTAAAATTAATTTTATCGTAGATTATAGTAGGCTGAAAAGGTTTGAATAGAGGAAATTAAAGGCTTTTGAAGATTTACGTGAAAAGTTATGTTGATCTTGTTAATTGAA
This sequence comes from Nemotelus nigrinus, assembly GCA_947369275.1. Lineage (NCBI taxonomy): Eukaryota > Metazoa > Arthropoda > Insecta > Diptera > Stratiomyidae > Nemotelus > Nemotelus nigrinus. The sequence goes on along the minus strand of OX376373.1, from coordinate 54,239,205 downwards.
ATGAAAGGTGTCGCGAAAATCGAATGCATTCAAACCATATTAAAATGACTATTTACAAAAGTAGTTTTATAATCATTGATCGTTTTGAATCTTTTTTTCACGTAACGCCTTGAAAAATCATATGATTACTTGCATCTATTCATAAATTAGCCGAATTAGGGTCGCCAGTAAATGAAAAAATAAATGATAATATTCTGTTTTGAAAACAGTTTTAGACGTTTTTCGAAACGTTCTTCAAATTTATATTGTATAACTTCCTCGATCATATGATAGCAAAGTGAATATTTCAAAAGATTGCTACGAAGCTCATCAAAATTCTAATAACCTATGTAATAACTATAATAGCTACTGTTGGTGGTCTCGATGTCGAAGTTGATAGAACTTTATGAATGTAAAAACAATATTCCGCTCAGATGCTTGCTCACAGCTAACTTAATTCAAAAGTCCGCGGTGTGATTTTAAATGTGTGTGGTTGGATTCGAACCAAGAGCAAACATATTTGCAGCTGCTGCTCTGCCACTAGGCTTGCCTAGATTCGAACAAGTTTCTAAGTTAGTGCATGGAACAGATATACATCAATACTACTCTACATTTATTTTGTATTTAAATAAAATCACAACTCCGCTTTCAGAAATACTATTTCATTTTACCGGGGAAAAATATAATAGTTCAGTTAGACTCGAGAGAAAAGGTTCTTCCAGTGCGGTATCCTTTCTCGCCAAAGCCAGACATAGAAAGACGGATTCTTCTTCATACTCAATGGCTCGACATTTCTTTAAGAGGACTCTCTGTGAATAAACATGTATTAACTCCAAACATTTGACTATATTATTTGACATAGTAGCCGAATATTTGACATAGAAGCAGTCGATTGCCTGAAAAACTGCTACCACTTTCCCCTGCAGGATGATACAATGGTCTGGTAGATAAAGAGACAAGCTAACGTGATAATTAATTATCGATGCATAGTAGCTTCGAGTAAAGATTAAGTCCCAAATATTTGAAGAATATTTATCATGATGTTCCACAACGTGGCAGAGGTGTAGCTGTGTGGGCCCCTCTTCGCAAATTATCATTCATCGGGGAAGAGCTCTCCACTATATTCCTGAGGAGTTGCACGATAAAGGCTATCAGCCGTCTGTTAACATTCAATGCCATAAGCGCATCAGAATTGAAGTTGTTAAAGGTGTCCTAAATATCTAAGAACGCAGCAAGCATTTACTCCTGAAGAAAAAAATTTTTCAAATTGCCTGAGAATGAAGAACAATTTCTACAAATTATTTTTGCTAGCTTCAACAGACATTTTGTGAGTGCGAAATAAACGAATAATTGATTGACTTTTCGATGACAGAGACAAAATTCATATTGACCAACGAGGCCCGGGGATTTGAATGGCTCGACAGAATTTATGGCAAACCTCATTTGAAAGTTAAAAATTATAAGGACGCAGTGAAAAGTTGATATTTCGCCCCGAATTATGACCCGCTCGCTAAAGTAACGTCAAGAACCTGTCTATAATTTGTGGTGGTTAAGGTCGGTTCATCACCAACTTTTGCGATGGTAATATTGTAGACCAAGATGAAATCCTAAATTGCCTCAACTCGACGATTCGTATTGGTGTTACCTTACATGAGCATCAGAGTCATCTCCTAGCGTATAAAGCACACAAATCTTCCTGGCTGCCGCCACCATATCTATGACGGTGTCATAGCGAGGATTTGTACTATGATCGTGTGTCATATAAGAAAGAAGAAACAAACCAGCAAGCTTTCCAGTCTACTTGCGCTGCAACAGCCATATTATTCCCATCACAAGATTAGTGAAGGGCGAAGACGTTAGCGATATTATTGGGAAGAATACAGACTTGTGGTTTGTCCTAGCTATCGGGTGTTATTAGCTTTTATCCATTGGTGCGTAGCCCGTAATCTCGGTTGTCTACAGCACGTAGTTTTTCAATCAAAATTAGCTTCTCTCCTGTCTTTGATAATCAGAGAAGCAGGGTTTGTTGTTGCTACTTTGGAATGATGAAGCTTAGTTTGAAGAGCCTTCACCGTTACCAATCAGGGTTAAGTCCATGACCTACTCAGACGCTATAAGTGCCTCACCCTTTTTTTTGGTTCCCAGATTCTGGTAATCTAGATAACCTACTAACTCAGAAATAGCTTGAACCCTGATCGCATCAACGGAACGGTATTGTGCATCTGAATCTTTCTCATATGTCATCACTAGACAATGAAAAGCTCTTCCGAAGCTTGAGCTTTCACCTTCATGTTATGACTAGTGTTCTCAAGATCCTTCGATCCAGAGTCTTTAGGCTCCACTTCGTACTCGACAATTTACTTTTGGGCCTATAGGGTGAATACTGTCTCTTCATTTAGAATAAAAAGGCAGCATCTCGTCGATTCTCAAAAGGTAGTCCAGTATCAACAATTGTCTTATTCTTTGCAAGAAGATCAGTGTTAAAGACCATGACGATCTTCAGAATTTTCTCTAGAGCGGAATGGAAGTGATCAATACAAGACCTGTGGAGTTTGTTCCTCTAGTTCGAGCATCACCTGATTTTAGAAGTCGGCCAAGTGTTGATCTTGATGCACTGACAGCCTGATTTTTTAACACTAATCCGCGTCATTCTCCATTGGCGGAGGACACAAACACCAGGCTCTGAACTAAACTTGCTATATTTCGCGATAATTTTCTACAGAGATTATTTCATCTATTTAACGAGCATCTGTTTAGCTACATTAGTGAAAAGCCGAGTAAGGGTAAGCTCAGAAACTTTCGCCATTATATTGGGGTTCTTAGAAATTTGTTTGCTTGGATTCTTTTATTCGGCTGACTTTTGTCGTTTCTAAGCAGATTCTATAAGTTGTCAAAAGGAGCGGATGCTCTCTTATTAAACGAGTTGCTCATAAGATGGATTTTGTATTCTTGGCGGGAAACGAATCGAAATGGAACTTTGAAGGCTGACTGGTTAGTTTCGTAAGCCTATGTGGAGTGGTTGGGTGAAGATTGGCTTAAGAGAAAACTTAATTAAAAGCGACACTAGAAAGCAATGGGACAACACGAAGTAAGGGTGAATGGTGAAGCTAATGTTATACGAAGAGCTAATGAAGCTGGCTCATTGGTCATATAACCAATTACCTTTGCTGGTTTAACAGCGAGACCACCAACAGTGTACGGAGCTGACTCATGGCCCCACTTTCTGTTGCTCTTAGTGTTTTTCAGTCCTCCTTGGAAGCTGGAGACTATATTGACATTGGACCCAGATTTCAATCTATCACTACCATTCCTACAGGCAACTAGGTCTGAAATGCTACAACAACCAGCCCAAACTCAACAGTCCTTAGAGCATTTGTCCTTAAACTATTCTTGAACCAAGAATAGTCGCAAGAAAAAAACAAGGGCAAAAGCTATCGTTATAGAGAAGGAGAGTCCAGATCATTAAGCATTACCCAAGATGTACCAGGAGGAGTTGTTCTAGTTTACATCTCAATACTAATTTGAATTAATTCTAACTGGTCTGAATGCGCTGGGTACATATCGCTGAATAGTTTTGATGAAACTCATAAACTACTTGAAAGGCCTACGAAAAATAATTAAAACATGTATTAAATAAACTATTATATTAGCTTATACAGAGGAGCTTCCTTACCCCTAAAAAATGGACCTCCTTGAAATTTATCCTTCCCTCCCATGTGGTTTTTTTCCAGACACTTTGAGTATGTTGTGGGTTTAGTATTCGCGATCGAGAATGGAACAATGCTGAAGAAATTTTCTCAAAATCAATCGAAGTCAGTATGGTTCATTCCCAGAGGTGATTTAAGATCGATTTCAAACCAACCCGGAGAATAATCTAACAGTCTCCTTCAACAATGTGTCAATGTGTCTAAATTACAAAAGCGTCACAAATAACTAGCATCATCGTGCATAAAGAGCAATAGCTTTTTATCAGTTGTCAGGATTTCAACACCTCTTCGACTGAAAACAACCAAACCTAACTATTACTAGCGGATACAATTAGCCTCTTACCATTCAATATTTCCAAACCCCTTTTAGAAAAAAAATCAATTCAAAATGTACATCTTTCCGTAACTATCCAACCAAACTTGTGCTGTCAATTGATCATTTCTTCTATCAAAACATTAGAACAACATGTTATGTCTGACAAACTTGCCGACAAATGGTGCCGTATTGATATATGTGCAACCCAATTAAAATACGATTTCCTTTTTTGTTACAAAAGCCATCATAAAAAAAAACAAATCATTACCTATGTAATCATATACTATTTCACTACCTTATTAATTACCAAAAACAATAACATAATACCATATACTTAAAAAAAAAAAGTCCCTAAGCGCAACCAAGCACAATCGGTCGGCATTTCATGATCAATCACATCTCTTTTTCCACTCAATTATGATAGAGCCAGGTGTCTGCGTACGTAGCTTGGATGTATCTACAAACGAACGTACATATTAGCTGTATTGGATTATTGTGCTTTTATCGATTGCAAAGCGAACACCAACATGCTATAATTATCGTAACACAGCAATCAACTTATTAGTCAACACGTGACGGTATACATAATAATAAAATTACGACAAAATTGTTTAGTTCAAGTTCAAAAAAACTGAGAGTCTCTAAAAATGAATTATTATTTGAAACCTTTGGTTTTTTGTGAAGATTTTTCTTTGGGTTCGTTATGTGCCTTGATTTATTTGATTGAAACTAATTGGCCTAGGTGGGCAAACAGGTACGTCAAATGTATGTGGCTACCGTCCGGGAGATCAGATTTGGTTTGTATCGATTTTGAGATACATTTACAGATTTGTGGATGAATATACATCCAGAAAGATGATTATATTTTTTCGGAACTAAAAGATTTAAAGTGAGAAAGGCCCGAGGCTATTGCAACCAAAGATTTTGCATGAAAAATTGCTAAAGACTATTTAATGTTTCCAAATCATTTTTGTCGCATGTTAGGAAGCTTAGAATCAGAGTGATGACATTTATATTTCTAAGTGCTAATTGATTTCACCATTCAGCTCAGATTTTTGAACACAAATCTAACCACACCAATTAAATTTTAAAATGAACAATTGAAAATATTTAATAAAATTTATTTTTTATTTTTCAGACAATCGTCTTTCACCATTCTAATCATTTCCTCATCCGTTAATGACCTCAGCGCCCTAGACCTAGTACTCAACAGTATCAAGCTAATTAAAGGACATTTCCATGCTGAAGATATTCTCGTCGTATCATTACATGAAAATAATTCAGATAAAACCAGTAGCGATTCGAAGGTAATATGCTTAATAAAATCATCAATACAAAAAACATAACCGTCCATTACTCTCCCCCAGGTGAAATATCTCCAAACCGAACAAATTTCACAATACATCTCGAAAGCCCACACGCCAAAAATCTGCAACGGACTACACACGCACGATCAGAACAAATGGCGAGAAATTTTCGTAACGATCGATCCTCTGCAAAATCAATGTCTGACAACGGGTCAGCGGCTTGTGGGAGCCTTGAGCGATGTTCGCAATAGTGATTTGCAAGGCCTCCCATCAAGACGTCAATTGTACTCACAGCACCGGGCCCTCAGTCGAGCACTCATGGATACCGATCTGATTTATTTACGGAAACGCGGTGCATCTACAGTTAATCGTTTACAAGATCTTGCCAGAAACTTGAACAGGACCCATATGAAATCCGGTGTTCAGGATGAAAATGACGAGGCGGCTGAATTCGAAAACGAGGACGTTATCAAGCGAGTGAAAAAAGTCATATTTCTTTTCAATGAAGTCGACCGGGCTGCAAAACGATTGGAACAGCTTACCGAGCAACGTCGCGAACGTCTTCGAGAACTGACGCGACAAAAAGCTCTTGAGGACGAGATGAATGAGGTAAGTGGTTTTGCGTTTTCAGTTTTTTTGTTCCTATACATGAGTATGTAGTTCTGATGGCAACTTCAGTGCTGACCACTGGAAGACCCAGTGAAAACTCTAAACTCATCTCAACATCAAATGACAAGCATATGGTAGATACTTTCCCTTGAAATCTCCATCTAAACGGAAATAGTACGAACACAGAAACCAACAGACCACAGTTCTCCGTGTAATTCTTGTTAATTGCATCTTTTCGCTGTCGCTATCTGTCCACAATGTATGTCTGAGCCAATGTGGAAAGATACTTGAATACTAATTAATCGCTTCAAGTGTGAGATATTGTCACTTCGGATCCGATTAACTCGGCTAATAAGGTAATGTTTGTTTCTCTCTTGTCTCGCCAGCAGCGACTCGTTCACGTTAGACATGCATTTCAGTTGGGCACCTTTCAAAGGAAGTAGTAATTCTATGGTGTGAGCACTTCCATATGACCAATAAATGATGTATTCGTCTCGAATAGAAATGGCAACGACAACGACACCAATTTTTTTATTATTTTAAAATGAGTATTGATATATAGTTGTCGTCTACTGTGAGATTATTCGTAGAAGGAAAGTTTTATTCAAGAAATGATAATTTATTTGAGTTTTGCGTTTGAATAGAGTATTTTGTTTCAGGAACCCAAATCTCGTAGGAATAAAATAATATTTGCACTTTAGCTTTTATGGATTTAAGTTATTTCGAATTTCGATACCAGTATGTTTTATTTCATTTGTACAGATGATAAAAAACTGTGTTTGTTTTCATTTTTGAGAGCTAATTTTACATTTATGTTACCTAGCTAATAACAATTGATTTCAAATTTAACAAAATATTTATTAAACTTTAAGCAATTTAAATCAACGGGATCTTTCTACTTTTTTTGATAATCGCGTTTGATGAATTGTATCCTTAATTTATTCGTTTGCGAAAGTTTTAAAGTTTTGGACCGGCAGTCGGCTCTTTATAGATTTGGTTCGTGCACGTCAGTTTCTCATCACGAATTTTGAATAAAAAGATAATACTTGAGTATATTGCGGTCAATGATGTTTCTTTTTTCTGTCCAATTCGGGCAGTTTATATCGTGCATCGTCAGAAATTAGCTGCGCTTCATCGTGGCTACTTTTTATTCTTCATCTATTTTTCACTATGAAAGTTTTAGATGAAAAATATATATACTCTCTGGGAAATAAACCAAATATGGTATTTGAAACAATTAAGGAAGGTAGATCTATTGTACAGAGTGCGTGCAATATAAATACCAGCGACAATTATTAACAATCGATCGTCAGTTCCTGTTAGTCAGAATTATCTACCTTCTAAGCAGCAGTCTGTCTTTTATCAGATTTCACTAGAGACTAGATCAGGAGACTAAGGCGGGTGTTCAAGCAGGTTGAAATCTGCTTTTCAAATGGGAGCCATCGCAACTTCGACTTTAGGCACACGTTGTTTTCCCCATTTTTTTTTTTCAATAGTCTGCCTAAAATTAGTGGCTCCATTTTCCAAACATTTCATCATAATTATTCCCTCAACGTCCAAAAAAAAATGTCTCCATAATCTCTCCCGCCGATCGTCGCTCTTTGAATATCATCAGTGTTGGTGAAAATGTTTCCAAGGCATATATTGTTGTTTCTTCTCACAACGCTCTTTAAACAATTTTCTTTGCCAGCTTGGTACTTTTAGGATTGGTAACTCGCACCAGTGTTGTCAACTTTTTTCCAGCCGTTGTAGCTAGATTTGAGGGAAAAAATAGCTAAAAATAGCTAAAATGTTCACTTTGTAGCTAAAAAGTGTAGCTAAATTCAACAATAAAAAACTCAAGGTTCTGGAAAACAGTTTTATTAAGCTAATCTGTATAATTGATATGGAAAAATATTGGATGTACATTGTATTATGAGTAGTTTATTAATTTAACAGTATAAAAGAGTATAAAAATCGTTGAAGAGCTTATTAAGTTCAACAGAATTCTATTCTATTTTTTTATTCATGATAGACGCATCCTTTAAAATGGGTTGACGAAATAGGAGATGTAAAAGGTTTTTGATTGTTATACTCCTTGTAAATCATTTTTGCTTAACAACATTCTTCTGATGTTTGGACTATGCTGAAGTGGAGTTTTAGCCATAGTTATTGGTTAATGATCCTTGATACTGATCCCGTTATTGACAACCACCTCGTTTACAAACTCCGTATCATCTTCAGAGGAATTTAGAGAACCAATTATAAATTTCTGCAGGTAAAAACTTTAAGGTTTCGTGCTTAACGATCCTCAAGCTGCAGAAACTGAAACCTGAACGGAATGACAAGCTCATCTTATTAATATTAAAAAAGGGCTTTGACGAATTAATTTTTTAAATACACCGTTATTGACTCCGACCATAACACTTGCTTTGTCTGTCATATTTGTAATATTTAGGATGTAGTTTTCTAAGCACGTGTTTATGGCAGTAGTAATACTTTCAACAGCTCCCCTTTCTAGCTCTTTCAAGTAAATTGTAATAAATTTTTGCTAAATATCACTCAAATGTCCGTAGACTTGTCAATTAAAATACTGGAAATACAGTTATCAAAATCTGCCTTCAAATCCGATGTGAAGTATGGAAACAAACTGCCCCCAACTCAGAAAATATAGTCTTTATTTTTCGCTGTGTTGAAAAACTCTACAAAATGAAAAAAAAACATAGCTAGCACAATTTTAACGTTTGATTTTACTACTGAGCACGATTTCTAATGTCTTCTAGAGTTTTGTGCGAACACTTTGTCTACGTTTTATTTCAATTTTATGTCTACGCCTGAATTTTTTGGTTCTTGTCTTCAAATTTAGGCAGATAATGTGTATTCTATATTAAACATATTTCGTTTATCTTACCTATTTTAGTTTATTCCTAATGAGTTAAAACTCACGGTTTTTCTTCGCACCGAACAAAAGAAATAAAACTATTCGTAAAAGATTATTATTGTTCGATGCCTAGAAAGACATAGTACATAGTAGTAGTACTATTGTACTACCCAAAGCATTGGCGATTACCTTAGAATTTGAGGAAATTATTTTTAAGCACTGAGTGTTTTAAATATTAATAAACTAGTGTAAGTTAATGCAATCAAAGCAAAAATTTAAATTATCTATAATCTATAAATTTGTAGCTAAATTTGTAGCCAATAGCTAAATGAAAAATTACGTAGCTAAACAGGTTCTTTTTGTAGCTAAATCTAGCTACAAAATAGCTAAATTGGCAACACTGACTCGCACAACTGTCAGCTTACGAATAGTTTTTCATGTGCAGTTCGTTGGCGAGAATCCTATGAATGCTTAGGGACACGATATCGAAAGAAAGTATCGATACTTTTACTTTAAAGTAGTATCAGAACCAAGTATTGATATAAGTCCCGTACTCATAGCGACAGTACTGATATGAGTAAATATCAAATGATACTTACTATAATCAGTCAGTTTAGACTTCCAAAGAAGCCAGAGATTTCAATTATAATGATAGGGCCGGGAACTGGTCTGGTGCCGTTCCGCGACTTTGTTCTCGGGATCAAGCAAACAAAAGTTACGTCACACATTCAGATCTAATTCAAAATGTTATTTATTGGTGAGAACACATGGGCGGGTACGTTTGCTTCACTTAATTATCCCTTTCCATTACTGATTAATCCCGTTCTCACAGCGACGCCAAAAATATGGCAATCGATGTAAGAATTATTCTGCTTAAAGTCAGCATCCAGCAAAAGGAAATAAGTCAGAGGCCGAAGCACAACGGTTTATCAAGAAAATTGAGGCTCAAAAGCGCAACTCAGCCGACGTGTGGAGCTAATCGCAACTATTCTATCAGATTTCGTTTTGTTTGCTCACTCAAGACAGGAGCAAGCAAACAGCATTCCTTGAGTCGGATTAGAAACATTAAAGTAATAAATTTATTTAACTAAATTAAATTAGATAAAAGTTAATTTTGAAGAGGAGATAAGCGATGATAAAAAACAGTGATATGATGAGGATGCGTACAGAAGACCAGATATTGTTCACGAGGATTGTTGCACTCTCAAGTCAAAAATGTGTCTTTTTACACATGCATATATCACTTTTGAAACTAATTTAATATCATTGTTATTCGACCATTGAGAGGACATTAGGATATGAAAGTTGATACTAATTACAGTGTACCAATACTGTCCCCGTACAGCAGCTATTTGTTGCAAGAAATTTGAAAAAGTTTTAATGCAGATTTATTCATTAAACATTTTTATTTAATTTAGAAACAAAAACAGATCCATTTCAGTTATTCATTACAAAGTTATTAACTAAAAATAAAACAAAGTCAACAATATGTCTCCAATAAAGTCTTCGTACACTAACGAAACAGTTTATGAAAATCTTAAAAACTATAGATACATTTTTTGTTAATATTTAATTGGGTAGCCTTTATTTTTAATCACGGTTTTAAGACAGTGTTGCATCAATTCTACAAGTATTTTTGCATAGCTTGGCTCTATTTTCGTCCATTTCTGCTAAAGAGCCTGTTTCAACTTAGGTTTTGAGCTAATATGATGAGTCCTAATCCTTTTTTCCAGCATGTTCCGCATGTGCTCAACGGGATTGAGGTCAGGACTTTGTGGCGGTGTTTTAAGCAAATGTAGAATTCTGTACGCCAAGAACATTCTAGTGTTGTGAGCATGCACTTAGGATCATTATCTTGTTGAAAGTAAAAATCCATTCGATTCACCCAATTTGTCAGCACTTGGCTGCAAATTTCCCTTGAGAATTGCAATATATGCCCGATGATCCATGTTTCCTTCAACTATTTCTATGTTTCCAACGCCGCTGGCAGCCATACAGCCCCATACCATATCGCCGCCGCCACAGTGCTTTACAGTTTTCATGGTGTTTTTTGGGTTGTAAGACACCCCTGGCTATTTCCACACTTTAAAAGGATGTTCTTGCCGTACGAAATTCTACATTTGCTTAAAACATCGCCGCAAATTCCTGACCTCAATCCCATTGAGCACATGCGGAATATGCTAGAAAAAAGGATCAGGACTCATCCAATTAGCTCAAAATCTAAGTTGAAACAGGCTCTTTAGCAGAAATGGACGAAAATAGAGCCAAGCTATGCAAAAATACTTGTAGAATTGATGCCACTCTGCCTTAAAACCGTGATTAAAAATAAAGGCTGCCCAACTAAATAATACAAAAAAAGTATTTATAGTTTTTAAGATTTTCATAAACTGTTTCGTAAGTGTACGAAGACTTTATTGCAGGCAAATTGTCGACTTTGCTTTATTTTTAGTTAATAACTTTGTAATGAATAATTTAAATGGATTAGTTTTTGTTTCTAAATTAAATAAAAATCTTTAATGAATAAATCTGTCTTAAAACTTTTTTAAACTTCTTGCAACAATTTATTGTTTTTTATCACTTGAGTTTCAAATAGCTACTGTACGAAGACATAATTCGTTGCTCAGTTTAGAAAGATGGGTCGATTTCCATATGAAAATTTTTCAGTCACATGTCGATACGATACTACCATCAAAGTATTGATATGAGTAAAATATCGAACAGTTTCGATCCAAGTAAAATTTTACTTGGTATCAAACGAAAGTATCGATACCGTACTAATATCAGTACTTTCATCGTGTCCCTATGAATGCTGCCATAAGAAATCTCTGCATGCTCGCCTAGATGCCTGATGGTCAGTTTTTGGTTTGCTAAAACAAAATCTTGTACTTTTTTAACAATATTCTCATTGAGTGACATTGATGAGCGTTCTTGGCGATGTTTACCTTCCGTTCTGCTCAGCTTAAATTTTTCGCATCAGCATCTATTTTAGGATGAAATATTTCCTGCTTTCATAATTCTTTGAATAGCGCTAAAATACTTCGTATTCGTGTTTGGAGATGTTGAGTGTTTTTAGTTTGTCTTTAGTTTCTTCCAGCAGCCTGATACTCCTTAACACATATTTTGCAAATCCTTACAAAACATATCGGTGTGATACTTCTATTAATAGTCCTAATAGTATAACTGAAAACTGTTGAATTCAATGTCGTTTGGCGACAACTATCTACATCAAATCATTATGTGCCAAATAGATATTGGCCGAGCCCAGGCGAGCCGAGTGTGTGGACGGTCCAGACAAGCGACTTTGACAGGTGTCAGAGGCGCTCGTGCCACATCCGATCGGAATGGATGTTGAGCACGAGCCAAGGCGATTCGTGACGAGCTGTCAAATGCCGTCCACATGTTGGCGGCCTCGTCTGACTTCGGCTCGCCTGGCCTCGGCCAATATCTATTTGCTACATTAAATTACGCGTAGGTATTTTTGTTTGTATTTTCCATCATCACTTCATACGCACTTACAAATTATTTCTCATCCTACAATGATACTGACTCCGTTGTATGTTTTTCACTACGGGTCATCTCCATTGTTTCCTAATGTCTAAAGCATAGTACTGAGTTCGATTTCACGTGAAATTTTCATACAAAATTTCACGTGAAATCTGTTTCGGCGGAAATTTAGCTTGAAAATAAGCAAGTTTGGTACTGTGTTCTTAGCATGAAAAGTTGCTTTGAAGTTGCTTTCGCTTCGAAAACATAGATGGCACTAAAACATGTTGTCAATCATTTCACGCCAATTTAGTTTGTGCAGTTCATTCTTTCGAGCGAAAAAGTGACATTTAGTGTTTGAATTTGAAAATTGAGCAATGCAAATGACTTTCCAATAAGAAAATCGATCGAAAATTGAAATTCTTGACATTTTATCCGTCAAGAATGAGCAGTGTCTCTGCTTTTCTCTGTTGTCAAAATTTTCGCTCGAAAGAATGGTCAGATAATGGGGAATTGTCAAAATTTCACGTGAACTCGAACTCAGTACCAGCCTTAACCTAGAAATTTGGAAAGTTCGGGCGAAGCAGTGAACTATAACCACTTACCTAATTATCAAATTGTTAAAGAACCGTGCTAATATTTTTTGCTATTATATCTGTTCCATTTTCGCCTAATTTGTCTCAAAGCCGTGATATATTATCTTATAATTTTATATCATTTGATCTATTATTTGAACCTTCCTATAGATAGCTTTCCATCCTTTTTTTGTGTTTTTTGAGTGACAACATGACAATAGTATCTTGCAGTTGCTCAATATATGCAAAATTTTATAATTTTATAATAATAAATATGCTTAACCGTTTTATTTCTACTTTTTTTTTGTCTTGAAATGGAAGCTGCCAGAGAGCTTCATTCACATATTTATAATCAATGTATACGAGTTTAAACTGATTAATTCCACAACTCACTTTATCCTTGATTTAAAAGACACCTATTCAGAGCTAGGTTATTTTAATGTTCGATGCGCGTTTCCCTTTCCGAACCAAGAAGCAAACCAAAGACCCCACACACTTAAAGCTAATGTTCTACGTACCAGACTCCACGAGCTTAAAAGAAACATACACAAGTAGAAATAGAGAAATTCCTTGATGATGATAATAATGATAACAATAATTTTTATTCATTAAATTGTACATCGATTACTTAACTTAAAGAATATTTGACATAAAAGATTTATATTTAGCGGCTATTCTATTTTGGCCTGCTGGTTCTCTTTGGATTGGACTGTGATTATTTTTTTTACATTTACTTATTTTCCGGTTCGCACTTATAAAATATTACCTAGGTTGTACATTACGTGATCTAGCTTTAGTCTAACTACAATTAGCTTAGCCTAGATAGGCCTAAACTTAACCTAGGTCTGAATTATCCTCTCCGATTCGTTGGAAGGCCAAAATAATTGAATAGCATGTCCATGAGCTGCCGTTGTTCTGCTATCTCCGCCGGACGCATAAATGGCTCATTAGAGCCACTCGTGCGTCCGATACCCCGGATCAGTCCGTTTTCATGATCGTCTGTCTGTGAGTAAAACCTTGTCTTCAGTTCCACAACCCGGTCCCTAAGTTGCTCAAGTCCTGTCTCCTGATATAAAAGAGAGTTCCTCGGCCACTTTTTAGTTACCAGGCTGTAAAACCTGCCAGGAATAGAAAAATGCCACCATTTTAGAAGCGAACTAAGTTGGAATCAGACAGCTTCCGGATCCAGATGACCTTCGCCTCGCTTTGCCGCTGTTAGCCAGAAGTCCTTCCCTTATTAAGAGGTCATTAACAGCTCAATCTTTTTTTTCGCGACCTATTCGTCTTTCGCGTCTCAAACTAACTTAGACCACGTGTTCAACTCAACCGCCCAAAACTGCTAGTGGGAACTGCTTCTCCTCGATCAAGAAGCAAGGAGCTCAACCGCTTTTTTGCTGGTGGACTCACTGACACTTTGGTGACATAAAATTTGGTGATTCCTATTTGCTTAGGTGGATGAACTCCATGGATAGAGAAAAAAGAAACGCTTTTAGACAGTATACCTTCCTCTAGATTAGATACATAGCAAATTGATTCTTTTCATTTGACTGCCATAGCTGGGCTTACAAGTAATTTTTAATTTATGCTCATAACCAAAAATAAAATATTTATACACCTTCGAGAAATACAATAAATTAAGGTCTCTCTGCGGAGTTTAATTTTTGCAGCTCAGCTTCTTTTTTTGCAGAACCACTCTAAAAGTCTATATATGCCCTCTAAGCTTTACTTTAACTCTGATTTGAATCACAGCTAAGTTAACTGAAAGCCCCTTGGTGAACTGGACCTGTGTCTGGATTTGAACCATGGATCAGACACTAGCAGCCGGTGCTCTACCAATCCCGATACTCAAGCTTCATACTGTACTATAAGAGAGCGAAAAGTTAGTGTGAGCTCGTTTCAAGTTCTTGCTTATTTGAAGTACGATGAGTCCTATCAGCTTAGACAATATGTTACATTAAGGGCAATACGTCTTTAAGTTTCTTAAGGAAGCATAGTAGGAGGTAGCATGTGGAGAGAAAATTGGCTTTTAGTATTCAAAAAGGTATTCAACTATCAAAAAAAAACTCAAAGAATAGTTCTCTGTTGGTTCCAGTGATGCACTTCATATAGTATTCACTCTTAAGACCCTAAATACAATATTTTTGACTATATCTTCTAATGAAAATTACTTCTTTGTGTTTCCAATGTGTCGGTCTATCATATCAATGTGGGAATACAAAAAGTAGAAGCTAAAATTTTAATTAATTTCAAAAATAAATTTGAGCAAGAACTTTGGCTTCAACATAACAATTTTATCATATTAATTATATTTTTAATTTAATCTAAAATTGATTTTTTTTCAAACAACACTGTCGGGTGTCAATAAAAACTTTCAGTGTGATTTATTTGACTGCAAATATTTATATATTAATATGTCCTGGAGCTGAAAGTAAGAGCTTTGCCTGCGGCGTGGCATGTTTTTTATCAGCATTCATACTTAGTTTCGCATTGTACTGTAAAACTTTCGTTTAATGTTCGGAAAAAGATAAAAATGATAGTTTCCTTTAGGTAGGAATATTTTTGGATTTTTCATTTTATCGTCGAAAGCTAAAATCTGCTTTACAGCAACCACAGCCAATTGACTTACTGAGGAGAGTCGTTTTGAATGTTTTTTTCTGATTTTCAGATTTTGAAGACAGCATCTTCAATACACTAGATTATTTCCACCACAGTTAGCGCATTATGTCTTTGTTTTTCACTTTTTGTTGCTTTATTTAAAGCAGCAGCGCTTTCGTAAAATTTGTCGCAACTTGAGCGAATTTCTAAAAAATGCGATACTCTGTTTTGTAGTTTTGAGCTCATTGTCGTTTTGGCCTTATTTCACGTTATCATCAAAAATTATGTATGCTCCTAACTCAGGTATAAGTAAACTGGCGCTTCTTTGCTATGAGATGGCTTATATAGTTTAAGAGGTCATATATAGTTTTTAAAAAGTACACTGTGTATTACGAACTCCCATGCATCATAGTCTCTATTAAAAAGATCTGATCTAAGAACCATCAGAAGTTCTTAGGGTTTTTTTCGGAGAAGATTCATAAACTTTACCACTAATGTCTTCATAATTATCCCACATATCCACCTCCGAAAAATGTTTACTATGCTCTAGTAGTTTGAGAATAGTAAACATTTTTCGAAAGGACAATAACACGAAACTAACTTAACGACTACCGGAACTAATTTTTATTAAAATAACACTACCAGCAGTCCCATTCGTGACACTACAAAAAATCCTACAAAATTGTTTACTGGTAATCCAAAGCAACTTTCGATTCGGTACGGAAACGAAAATAACTAAATAAAAAATCAAACAAAACATGCAATGCGTAGCAAAACACTTGTCATGAAGCATCTCTTTCTTGAGTTTTCATGTACGAGCATCTGTCGTACACCTACGCTTACTATATGTGTATGTGCGAAAAAAAATTCCGGATGACATGATTTCCATCGATATGGTATTATAAAATTTACGCTGCACTCCTGCAAAACAATCATCTATTACACAATACTACCTCATCGAGACTAGATAAAAACCTATTTCCGCTCAGACGCATGCAAAAATTATTATAACACAATTATTATCTTAAGATTACGTTATACCATCTTCAAAGTCTCTTCTTGGCATGTAAATAATTTTCTCTGAATGACATTCGGCTGATATCAAAAAACAACACCTGCTTGTGATGATCGCTTGCCTTTAGCATTTCGAAGAATCAATATTTAAAGGTTTATACGTTCAGGCCTTTACCTTCAATTTCAATTCAGAGTTATATGCTTGAATCGCTTTCCTGTTGAGTATTTTTTCTTTTGTTGTGTGTGCACAAGTCACTTGTTATTTCATTATACCATCAAGTACCTCAGACAGGCGTACTTCTTCTCCAAATACCACACGACACGACCAATTAACCTGGGCCGCATCGTAAACAAAAGAAAGCTCAAGATAAACATATCATCGTCACTGGGAACAACATCTGAGTACCTACATGCGCTTCAAAGTGCATTGCACAATAATAGCTGGTAAAAGTAAACAAACTGAAATTCAATAATTTTATCACCATTTTTCCATTTCGTTTCGTTACAATGGACCTTCAAGTTCAACGCCATGATTCACTTTCTGATGCGTGGTAAGAAGGACTAAGTAAATACACCCACGCTAGTTTGATCTTTGGATTGACAAATATAGTACGATGAATTTTATAGTGGTATGGAATATAGACAAAATTTTCCATTTCTCTGGAATGCATTATCGAATGCATCTGTCCCATACGGCGCACCAATAAAAAAAATTAAACTTTTTTAGCATTTGGAATTATATTACTTTGGTTTTTTCAAACACAAAGCTTCATATTTGAATTATATAAAGAATTTTTTAAAAAAAAGGCTACCAAAATGTTTTTTTTCTGACAAATTCAAATGAACTGATTGATCAAAACTTCTGACTCGAAATAAACTTTTTACTGGGCCTACGCTGAATCGCCATCTTGTCCATCCATCCAATCTACTCCATCCTGAGGAATCAAAATTTACTTAAGTATCTGTTTACTAGCGAAGAGATCGTCAAGCGACCTCTCCACCATGAACGAGAACGAAAGAAAGCTAAAGACGACAATTTCGGTTTCGTGAAAAGAAAACACTTCCCTTTGCTGAGCCATAGCCATGCCAGGCTGCGTCAATCGCTTACATTCAAATCATCGTGTTGAGTAAAAGTGTTTTTTATTGACAAGTCGTGCTCGACAAGAAATTTAATTCTAAACAATTTCGAGTAATCGCATCCAATCGAACGACACCGGAAGCCCGATGCGGAGCTCGCGGGGTAGTCGCGATGGTAACCGAAGAAAAACAACTGGAAGCTCTTTCGTGAATTCTTCATTATGTTATTTTTTCTTAATGAACCGAGACTTGATGGTCCGGTAGCGACACGACACGACAATGATGGCTTGGTGGCTTTCCACACTCCAAGGTTTTTCGTGACCTTTTTGATGGCTGCCGGCCGGCTTGACGGTGACGGCAGTGGCTTACTAATTCAATTAACAATTGAACGTTCGGTGTTTCAGATTGCATTAGAAATGGTTAGGCAGACTGGAGTGAGTACAAGGAATTGCGTAAAAATTACTTTCTGAATGAGTATGCAATTGTCTGAGAAATTATAGGTAATTTTTGAGTATCTGTAGTATTTTTTGCTAAATATATAAATGATGTCGATGTTTTTATGCATCATCACATTAGAATAACTTCAATGCGCAGAAGATTTTCTTTCATATCATATCCTAATTCATGAAAATTGGCAAAGCGGCCCCTAGTTCTTTGATTCATGAGCGGTTCCTAGACGATAAATATTAATATAATTAAATATTAATAGACGATAATATTATTGCTGGGTGCCCCAGACGGTACAATATCTTCGGGCAATATTTAGCTGCCGTTCGATTTTTCAGTAGCTTACATGTAAAAAATCAAGTTGTGTGTCTGTCAGAACACTGCGCCAATATTGCATAATACTGACCACAGATGATGCAATATATTCCATATTGCACAATAAAACTCAAAACCTATTTGATTCACTCAATATATTGCATAATCCTTCAATACGATCCATAGACGATCAATATTAGGTCTGTTTCCGTACTTTCAGCAAACTGCAGCAGTGACAGAATTTGGCAGCTGGCTTCTTTTTGCTGCAAAATTTGGCTTGCATTTGGCTTGCAGCAAAAGTACGGAAACGACTTGCTGCGAATCTATTTTAATATATTATAATAGATTCAAGTACGGAAACAGGGGCCGCTTAAGAAAAACGTATCCATCGTATCCAAAATTTTAGCAATGCGTATCTAGTTGATACCTAGGTATAATAATTCTGCATGGTTCTTTAAAGCCATTTTTGTCGAAAATATAACATATCATTTTCGACATTTAACATAAATTGGCGATTCATGCCACAGCATATAGTAAAATCGAACATATATTTTTAACAAATATCAAAATCTTAATCAAAAAAATCACATTCAGTTTTTAACAAATCAAATGCATAAAATTTGGCAGAAGCTAAAAATATTTTTGTTTCAAATATTCTGCTAATAGTAGATAATCGACGGGAGGCCCTTTTCATTATAAATGAAGAAGCACTGCTGGTTTTGGATGCCCGAAAGGGCGTTATCGGGTACGGGGTCGAGAAATTGGCTCTACGGATCTATCGAAGCGACAGACCAAAGAGCTCTGTTTCAGAAGATCTGATAAATATGAAGCCTGACTCAAAACAGGTGGATCAAATGGCCGGGAAACCACTTGAAGAGGGGACTGTCACCTGTTTGAGGGCGACGTCTGAGGAAGAATCGGATGTGAAATTTTCTATGCGGATGGGGTCAGCGTCGGGACTACCTTCGAGTCGGGTGGCTGCCTGGACCTCATGACTTTGGATGCAGAGGAATGGGCTTGTGCAGCTTCTATGTCCGAAGGGGAGGACCTCGACCTAACCCAGATATCCACACCATTCCAAAGCAGCATCAGCTGCCCTGCTACTCCGCTTGTCTAGGACAGAGGAGGAGCTAATCCTAATCCAAGACCTATGGGACTGATAGTACGCGGCAGCTTACACAAACCACGTGTCTGTATTTTTGTCAAGAAAACCTTTAACGTCTTTTTATTACACAATTTCTGTGACAAGCGCTTTGCGGTGCACTGTGGGCGTTCTTTTTGTGGCATGCGCAACGATTGGGCACAGGGTTCAACAATTTCTGTCGGAGTTGTGGCTCTGAGGACGAGCTCCATCTTATGTGCGAGTGCCCGGCTTTTGCAAGGAGAAGGGTGGCAGCATCTTCTCTCTCAAATCTGAGTGAACTACTCCTGGTCAATTTAAATGGGATAGTGCCGTTCGTCAAAAGAAGTAGATGCCTTCCTAGTTTCAGTGAGTGGGAGAGAGTAATAAATTATTGTGACGAAACAGCGGGCCTCTCCTGTGTCTAGGAGAACCGCGCTCCTGTTTCTATCGATCGGCAGCCACTTCAACCTACCTACCTTCCTTCTGCTAATAGTAAGGACTCAACTGGTTCTATCAGAAAACTATTTGTTTATCAAATTCAGATTCAAAAAAACTCTTTCAGAGGTCCCTGAACTATGAGGTAAGCTCATAATATTAAAGACTAAAATACATATGTTGCCAACCATAGAAAAGTCATACGCGTTGTTGACTAAGTATAAGTCATCCCAGAATTACTCCGCTTCTTTATTAAAATTCAGACCATTTTGCAACGAATTCATTTGCCATTCCTCAAAGACTTCTGCATAACTCTTAGGTAAGATGGTAAATGCATTCAGTATTGGAATAAAATATGTTTCCGCAGCGGCCTATGTATATTAAGGGTTGGGAGAACTCATCTATTTAGCTCTATATAAATTATTGTACATTATAAATTATTATATATTATAAATTATTGTACATTTTTGATAGCTCTTGAGCTACTTCTTCAGATACATTTGCTTTCTTGCCCGTTTCAGGAGTCACATCATGCTAATACCTATTTTGAAAAAAAACGCAAAACTCTTTCGAAAGAAAATGCTGCTACTTCCATTCGAAGTGGATAAATATAACAGTATGGTCAATTTGTACTATCAAACTTTTCTATTTGAAATAGAATATGATGGAAATTGGAAAAAAGTAATTGTTATGAACACACGTTTTCGTGCAGGTAAATTAAAATGAATGAGAAAGGTATCCATTTTATATCCAACGTATCATCGTATCATCCAGATTTTTCGAATTCGATTCGTATCCAAAATGATACGAAGGTATCCAAAGTGGCAGCACTGTTTTTTTTATATATTTGATATATTCGAAATTAACGATTTTAAACAATGAACATTATCCTCAAATATGGGAGAAGACCTGAAATATAGGAAAATCGTGTGTAAGGAGAGTCGTGAAATGAAAGGAAGGACAAAATTTTAGCCGAAAATTTTCGAATCCAGAGAATTTTCGAAAAAAAATGTATGTGTTTGTTCCCACAAATTGATGCATCAACTAGCAGCCAATAGCTGCTAAATGCATAAATTTCCTACCTCATTTTCTCTTTCCTTTTTTGTAAAGCTCATAATACATGTGCAGCTTTATTTGATGATCAAAATAATCAAAGCAAGTTCGTGCATATTCTTTGCATGGCAAGTCAGGTATTTTGGTTAGCATAGAGCTTATTAGGAGCACTCCCAAAAAATCAGGATTATGTCTAAATTCACTGGGCTTTTCCAAACTCAATCACCCTCAGCCAAGTATCTAAACGGGTTTTCCATTTCCAAAGCAAAGCGAGCTTTTTGTTCACTCCATCACCGGGGTTTGGAGACCGTTTTCCTCTCTTGAAATTTTTCCATACTTAAAAGAAGAGGTCAGATTAGGTAAGAGATAATATCTAGTGCGTAACATGGGTAAATAATCACTGTCGTTCCATGTTTAACCAAAAACTGCTTCATAGCTTCAAAAATTACTTCCATGTGTAGGGCATTGTTGTGATAAAATCTTATGTTCGAATGTAAATTTGTCTAAGCAGACATTTTAAATCATGTACTCCATAAAGCTATCTCAATCTCTCCTAAAATTGATCCTTCATCACCGTATGATTTAGCTTCATTCCCATTTATTAGTTTACCCTGATTTTAAAATTTCTAATTTAAGCTTGGCTTTCAGATACTCCGCGTTCGTTCCGACCGCTTCCGTAAACGACAAAACTAAAGAGCGACCAAATCAACAAATTTTCATTTGAACATTTTTGTTATAAGAGATGCTGTCAGACAATGATTTTTGTTACTTTGAGTAAGAAATTGTTAATATGATACTTCAGAAAAGTGTATTACCTTTTTCCATATTTTTCCTCTTGAAATAATTTCCTCGCAAATCAGTTTTCTTGCGGTTTTGATGCGCTAGGCTTTTTTGTATGTTACCTGATCCAAAATAATTGAGAGACTTGTATCAAGTGCGTTTAAAATGTAATGGTGGAATATATATAATGACTTAGGCAAAACAAGTTTTGGATGGGCCAAAACCTTCTTGTAGCCTATTGGGTAGAGCACTGGCTTCAAGCGTGTGAAGTTCCTGGTTCGAATTCAGGTACAGAAGTGGGATCGCGCTCCGAGCTTTGAGTTTGCCTAGCTCTGTTTAGGTACCTGAGTCGAATGAAGGGTAGAATGAAACGTGAAAGTCAACGTTTCACACTTGCAAAAGTTTCGACTATGAAAATTGAGTCTTTGCTACCTACACTCCCTAAACCTAAATGGATTGTATACCTAAATGGATTGTTGAGGGGCAACTATGCTTCGCTTTTTATATCATACGTTTTTTGACATAACAGTGTTATGTCAGTGTTGTAAGGTCAAAAAAAGCAGATAAGTTATCACTTCTGTCAGCAGTTCCCAATGACTGCCCGATATATTTTTTTCTTTTACTTTTTTTTACCATGTGCAGTCGCCCAGATTCTAGAATTATCCTGGCAATAATTACTTACATACTATCTTACCTACAAATAGAACCTACCTTAATTAATACTAACTAAGTCTTATTAGACGTCGATGTTATCGTACGTCTTAAATTCAGCCTCTCTCGTTTCTCGAGCCGCCTTTATAATAAGCAAAAATGACACGTGACCTTCGTGGAGCGCATAAATGGAACCACCTGTTCTCCCAAGTGCCCAAATCAGTTAGCTCATAGTCCATCTGGTTGTTCGTGAAACACCGTCGTAAATTCCTCAACCCACTCCCAGTTGGTATTAGTTGTGACTCCTGATGCAGATGAAAGCAACTTCTTGTTTACTGGGCTCTAGAACCTGTCAGGATAGGTTACAACGCGACAAATCGTTGGCAAATTCTTGATTACTGAATTAGTTAGAATAGGCCAAATGAAAGTCTGATAGAAAATTGATTCAGCTAATACTTGGAAGCATTGCGAAATACACAAAACTGTGTCTTAGAATTAGTTAATTTGATCAACGTTCATCAAAGTAACGACTTAGTTCGGCCAAATATGTGATATTCCAGGCTCTTCATTGTTTTTAAGTGTATCTTGGGTCGACACAAATCGGAGCATGTCAACAGCATATTGGAGAACTTGAACTTGAAGTTAGTCTACAGGAATGTGAAAGACAGTGAATATAGGGTAAAGAATCGGTCCAGGGACAGAACCTTAAGGAACTTCTAATGTGACAAACCTTTTACGAGAATCTTCTCCGTTAAGGGTGTCATTGTATCTGTTGGTAAGAAAGCTTGCTGTGAGTTTTGGTATTTCTTTCCTTCATAGAGCGTGTTGCTGTCAAGTTTATTGAGTATCACTCTTCGTTCTATGTCCGAGTAGAGTGTTAAGGTAGAGTGAATGCCCCAGTAGTGAGACTACTTCACAAGCTGGCCATCCTATCCTTTTATTGTCTCACAACACGGATCAACGTAGTTAAAATTACATCTGAAGTAGATACAGTGACTATAGTTTCAAGTATTACGCTTGATATTTCGTTATTTTGATATTTCTCCCTACGATGTAATAAAAAATCCAATGCTAAGATGAACTAGCTTATCTTCACCGGACGGTATTTTTTTAATTTGTCGATCGATTTTAATAATTCAATTGGCAAGTGTTGCCAATACTATTATTTTTATGATTGTCAATATGACTCGATTAAGCAATTAATCATTCTTTCATATCTTAGTACAAATCTAATTATTTTAAAAATAAGACACGCGGATCTAGCCACTCTATTATATCCCCGATGCTGATAGCACCAAAAAAAAGCCTGCATAGAAAACTTGCGTTAACATCATAATATATTCCGTTATTCAAGCTTAATTAATACAAGGCAACATATCTTAACATATCGCAACTTAACAAGTTACCTCCTCCTTCCAAATAACTTCACCTCTGATACTAATCAATTTTAAAAACTCCCACAAGTATCCAAGCATCATCTCTGTCACGGCCACTCAAATACTCATAATCTTATCTTACGCACGCAGTCATTCGCGCATCTAAAGATCCCATAATTAATTACACTGCAATAAATAAACGATGCAACAGCAACAAGTATTGTACTTAGGACTCGGTTGCGTATTACTTAATGTAGACACGACTATTCCATCGTGTTGTTATTGAAAATAATCGCGGAAAAATCTGACGGCATTTCTCATCCGAACTATAATAGAATCGATTTATCAAAGCTGTAATTTCACCAATGCTGTTGTTAGTACGATATCGTGGTTGGTCGTCTGCGCATGGAAGGAAAGTTTATCGCACCAACGAGAAGTATCCATTTCGCATTTAATTAATGTCCAATAGACTGACCGATCAGCCGTTTGGCCTGCAATGAGGAAATTGTTCTTGGTAAGGGCTACTTTATTAAGGGGCCACAATGGAATTTCCCTGGGAAAATGTGAAAATTGCAATGTTGCGGAAATGTTTCTTGCGTTTGATGTCAAGGATGTAATGAAGTGGATTTTTTTTTAGATACCTCATATTATTTTGGATATTATTTCGTTAATATTCAAACAGTGATAAGCGTTCGGGAAACATGTTCACTTGAAACTCTGCATTTTCACTAGGAAATTAAAAGTAAATATGTTGAGTAAGACAATAATGCGCGCAGTTGGTGATCTCTCTGCATATCCGAGTTTTTCTCAGATACGGCTTAAAGACACCGATTACTTTTACAATAACGCGGCAAAGTGCTTTTGTTTCGATCACCAGTTGATAGTGATAGCCGATATCATAGCGAACATGATAGCCTCTGAGGCTCTGTACAATGGAAATCTGGTGAGCATCTCCAGATCGCGCCAACATTTACAGGCAAAGATATCGCTATGAAGTGAACAGAGAAGCGCATCGTGTGATTTTTACACTTTTCCTTGTCGGAATCTTCTTCTCATTAAAATGAAATAAGGCGAAGAAATTACTTGAGTTTTTTCCTATCCGGCAATGATACAATTATTTATATAAATAGGTATAATTAATTAAATTAAATTAATCAGATCAAATATTTGAAAAATCAGCTATGCAATCCAACTAATTTAAAAAAAGTTAGTTCGTATTTCTTTGGTAGATTATTGCTGTACTTACGTGAGCTATTGGAACATAACATACCTATGACACTAATATAGTCCTGTGAATAAAAAAAGTTGCAATATGGAAACTCCTGCGATACGTCCATTCTATAAAGTTTTAAGTTTTTAATTTTTTTGAGGGCTCTAACCAAAAATCAGACAAACGCTGGAATTAAAAATAAAAGTAGAAATTATTGAATTAGACAAAAAAGATCAGTCTTCGCAAAAACTCCCGGAAAACTAGATTCTGATATGAAACTTGATATTATTGTTCTAAACAAAATGTCAAGAGTCCTCATAGATCCGAGTGCCACTAAAAATTTTAAGCAGAATCAAAGCTCACTGAAACCGTTTCAGTAATTGTCACAGTAATAGATATATTTATGAAAAATCACTTATCTTAGTCTTCCCCGGAAAAAACCCGAAAATCAAAATAATAAAAGGATTAGTAAGATAAGTAATGAAGGGATTTTAAGGAAATGGGAAAACGTCAAATTCTGATCGAATTGGGGGAAAACGAGTACTTGGTCTCCATTAACGAGGCTTTTGAATCCGAACCAGGTTCTGATAGCGAGCTATGCGAAGGAAAAAGGAGGAATCGGGCAAGGGGAGTGAAAGTTCAGATCTTGCGATACAGATTTGCCAAGTAAACCAACAGATGCCAGAGATCTTACAACATTTAAAAGCCATATAGAAAAAACTAACAGAACAAAGGAAGCAGAGTATGAAGTGAATGAGACAATATCATGATCTGGTCAACCAACGCAGCAATAGAAACAGTTGCCTTCCCTTACTACATTAATAGTAGAAAATAGAATCTAAAAACATTACGACAGCGAGTATCTCATAATTCCAGCAGTGGCCTTGATGACTAAATTAGACAGTTAAGAACACTTTCTCCACAACCGGAAAACCACAAACGAAATAGACCAAACAAACACAAAGACAACCACACAAACTAGGCCGACGATGCAACCATAGAAATGGACCCAACTAACGAGAACCGTTAAAAACATGAATATTGCCTAACGTTGAGCCTATACTAGTTTACCTGGGAATGCAAATGATCCCTAAGCCACCTTTGGGTCATAAAAAAACCCACTATGCCTATCTACTACCCGAAGAAAAACGCATCAACATTGCCATTAAGTGCCTACAAGAACTCAGCCGAGCTGAAATAAAGTAAAACCCTGAAAAGCAAAATTTCCATCTAATCAAGGTGTTCTTAAGTAGTGCAAAAACCACGCGGTGGACGGCCGCAAGGCCTTAATTGCCTACAATTTGGCCATGCAGTCAACGATTCTCACTCACAAAGGCTATATATGTCGAGTACGATGGTTTTTACTGGCACTCCTAATGCTCCATAGAAAAAGAGGAAATATGTAAATGCGTAAACTGTGAGAGGAACACCCCATCAACTACCCAGGGTGCCTTATGCAACCAAAAAAACAGGAAATCATTTACCCAGATCGCCAAGAAGCGAGCATCTGAGATTGAAATTAAGCCCCAGAAACCAGATAACTTCCACACTCTTATGCGTTTCCGAATGCAGAATACATGAAATGCTCACACTACAACATGCAGCAGTAACTCGAAGCTACAGTTCCGGTAAAAATCCTAAGACACCCCATGTTTATCAAGAAATCATAAAAGAATAAAACAATTCGGAGAAGCTGTGTATTTATCTGAGATTGTCGCAGGGCATTACATTTCCCTGAGTAATTAGTCGGGATTTTCCGTATGACATATTGAGTAATTAAAGAAAGTTAAATTAGAGATAGGTAAAAAAGATAGGACACCTTACATTTTGCCATTTTAAAATGTTATTTAAGTAATGAAACGCAACTATTTATATAATATTTTAATATTTTATTGAGCTTCCTTTCTATTTTATAACTTTTATCATTCTTTTTGTTAGACTTTTATATAATTTTCGAACATATTTTCTCTAAATCTGGGCCCATGCAGAGCTAGTAGCTTTTTCTAATTCCTTTGTGTCTTGAAATTGTTTCAATTTAGAGTAAAGGATTCGAATCAGCTGACCCCAAACGTTTTCGAGAATATTTAGTTCTGTAGATCTTGCCGGGACATTGAGAACATCAATTTGCTGCTGCTGAAAGTACTGTTTAACAACATTCGCATTGTGAATCGCAGCATTATCTTGCTGAAAAATGAACGGCTGATCGGAGATTTCTGCCAAATTATTGTCAAACTCCTCACGAAGCATTTCCACATATCGTAAACTGTTTATTTTATCCACTTGAAACCCGAATGTTTGGCTGAGCGTTGCATCCTATAGCAGCCCAAACCATTACAATTCCGCCACTATGCTGCCTCTTGCTCAAAACTCTAGTTTATTTTCGTGGAAATAATAACTGAAATCATCGAGTCCGGCTATATTAAACTTCTTTTCGTCTGTAAAAATAACACGACGCCATTTTTATCGCAGTCTGGCTCTTTGGTGCTTTTCAGTGAGAAACAGTTTTTTCTGCAATTTACGGCGCTTGAGATGCTTTGCTCTTGGAATAATTTTTCGAAGATTTCTGATGTTTGTTTCAACGCCCGCCTTTTCCGTGATTTGTCGAGCGGTAAGTGTAGAGCTAGATTCTAATCGAATAATTCTCCGTTCGGTCGCCCTTTTGACTTTTTCTTGTCATAATTTTCAGGATTCCGAATAAAGTTGCGGACCGCACATCTGCCCCGTTTCACAATTCAAGCAATTGCCGTTATGTACTTTCCTTCGCCGTGTAATTTTTTTATAATATACGTTTCCTCCGCAATCAACTGCTTTGCTCTACCCATTGTCACAAGTTCACAACAGAAAACTAGTAAAAAAATCACCTTCAAATATTTAAATCAAACTCTATAAATACTTTTCGTCTTCTTTAACCTAATCAAAACAGAGGCAACAACAATCAAAGTACACACTCAATCTTTTAAGTTTATGGAAGTTTCTGTTTATACAATCCCAGGCTAACTAAAGTTCAGCCAAGGTCTCTCAAAACTCTTTGACTGAAAAGGTTATCAGAAGACCTAAAGTTTTATTACTGACCCTGAGGTAATAGGAGTACAAATAAGGCAGGGACTATGCTAAACAAGTTTGTCATGTACAAACAGGTTATCCCACACATTCCCAGTGAGCCTACCCATTTCGGCATAAGCTACAACCACGTCCACAACCATCTAGCACAGTGTGTGCTGCATATCCAGCACAGTGTGCTGTTCACCGTGCTAGATTAGCTCTTACCCGCCCATAGGCAGGTGGGTTTTTGATAGAAAATGACTACATAGATGATCCTCTCCGATGCAACAAGACAATTAACTGGCACGTTTTCCATGAGGCAGTGCCAAAGAAAACCTTCCAGACCGGTAAAAACTATCAGCTATAATAGGTGCGTTTTTTATGCATCCGGAGTAGTGCCGGATAGCAATTTGCACGCAAAACAACAACAACATCTAGAGTACGAACACTTGTAAATTCAGTGGAGTTCGTACTCGTGCACTGTGCGGAACGTATTTCAATAATTCATGTCAGCTGAAACAGTTGGCTGCAGGGATAAATTCCCAAAAATTTCCCTGTCAATCTAGCAGCCAGGAAACATTGAAATGGATGAATATGATTCAACAGAATTCACATCCTATGAGTCGGAATCTTCTTCGATTACGTTTTGAAAAGAAATTCACATGATTCTAATTTTTTGAATTGAAATTGAATGAAATTTGAATTTTGAACTGACAAATGTCTGACAAGCTAAGTGCTGCCAACCAATTAGGAATGAAATAAACGCGAATGTTACTCCGGATCGTTTTTTTATGCATGCAGGATACCTACTCCACTCTGGATGAAAATAAAACGCAGCTAATATAGCCCAGTTGAAAGAAGAATTCACGATTGAAACTCCAGTTCATAGTTCATTAGTGGAACTATTTTTTTAAGAGTTCCATATTTAGTTTGTTGAGAAAATAATGTCGTGAGTCGATCACCACAACCTTTGCATTGTTTATTGGCTACTAAAAAGACTGGAGCAAACAGCATATACTTGTGAATAAAGTTAATATTTGTAGACTTCAAACTTGTAAACTACTTACCTAATCATATAATATTATGAAAAACGTCACATGTCTTAACGCAACTGGTATGTAATGCTTAAATAGCGAGACTTGTGATTCCAATCTTCAACATTCAATAAATACTTACTACTTTTGAATATCCCAATGCGTAAGATGACTTTACATTGAACATAATCAAAATCAAAAGATTTATCATAATAATTTTAAAAATATATTGAGTCACCGATGCTGTGCTATCTTATTTTGTGGTGTAAAATATCTATATGAAACAAAATCTTAAAACATGCACCAAACTAAGTTATTTCAGTAACATAGAATTAACTATTTTGGACTCTTGATTTTTACAAATGTATTTTTTTTTTTTGTATGTATTAGCTAACTTAATCTTCAGTAAGCTTAAATAAACCCAAAACAATCTTACTATACGTAAAACATTGCCTATAGCGTCATAATCTACTTCCACTCATTGGTGGCCCATTATCTTGCTGAAAAATGAACGGCTGATCGGATAAGAAATTATGAGGATGAGTTTTTTCAAAGAAAAAAATCATTTTTTACCATTTTCCAGTCAAATTCATAGATTTTTGGAACAAATTCATAATATTTTCGAGTCTAATTCAATTTTTTTCAAATGAAATTCGGAAATTTTCGACACCAATTCATAAGCTTTCGAGTCAAATTCATAATTTTTTTGAGTAAAATACATAATTTTTTTGAATCAAGTTCATAATTTTCTTTAGCCAAATTCATAATTTTCACAAATATAATCCGTCATTTTTTTCGGATTAAATTCGTTGTTTTTCGAAGAGAATTCTAATTTGTACGCGTCAAGATCATAATTTATGAATTTGATGCGCAAAATATGAACTTACTTAAAAATGCATGAATTCAACTCGAAAAAATATAATTTTCACCCGCGAAAATTATGAATTTGTCTTACAAAAACTATGAATTTGAATTTAAGAAATTATGAATTAGATTCCAAAAAAATATGAATTTAAGTCAAAAAAATTATGAATTCCACTCGAAAAATTATGAATAAGCATCGAAAAATTATCAATGAGTATCGAACATTTCTGAATTTGATTTGAAAACGTATTCATTAGACTCGAAAATATTATGAATTTGTGCCATAAATCTATGAATTTGACTCAAAAATGGTATAAAAAATTTTAAAATTGTTTTCTTCTTGAAACCTCTAATGAGGTTTTGTTTAAATATAGATTATTCCAAACTCTCGTAATTGAGCACTTTTGATCAATCATTAATCATAACGAGAATCAAAATAGAGCAAATTACAGTATTTGCTATTTGGATTTTTAAAAAATCTTGTAATTTTGATCAATATTCTTCAAATGTGTACTATCAAAGTTATATCTAGAAAACTTACTTGAATCTGAAACGAAAAGAAAAAATATTTTTAAAAATCACGCTTTCAATCTTGAAAACATTCATTCACTACAACCTATTTTCAATTCCATGGGAAATCTCATCCGATCCCTCCTCATCCACCAAACGCACTTTATCTACATTGGAGGTCCGAAACTTGCTCCAGGTTAAATAGCTTTCTGCAATTTCTATTGGAATCTTTTAGTGTTTCTATTGGCAACGAGGACTTTTGACTCGTGATTTCACGCTTTTATGCAAACATTTTCTTCTGTTCGTTGCAAATTCTTTAGTTTCAGTTTTCCCGATCTGACTTTGATCTGAACACAATCTAGCAGCCGAAGAAAAAGAAGACACTGCAGCACGCCGACAGTGGATCGCTGTTCCGTGCTATTACTGCATTAACCCGATATCGAATATCCAGCCAGGAGACCATTAAATTTATTATGGTCGAAATGACTCAAACCATGCAAATCGATTATTCGAGAAATGTCTAAGATCCTGGAGCTATCGGTCAAATCGATTGCTAAGCAAAATAGTTGGTATTGTGATTGATTCCGAGCCATGTTTATGTCCGTTAATAAAATTCACTTTGGTGTTTTGTCGTATGTTCATGCTTGCGGTGGTGGTGAGGCCAAGAAAATTTAGTATCGGAAACCGGGAGAAGAGGAGACCAGGAGAGTGCATACAACAACAAACAAAACAGTCCCCCTGTAAAGATTTCCACAGAACCATGATTTATACGTTGCAAAGCCATCCTTCGTATCGAATGACTTTATTAGATTTTCAATTTTATTGGTGTCGATAAGATGCATTTGTCGGATGCTGATGTAGATGGAGCGGATCGAAGGCAATCGCAAGCAAGTAAAACAGGCCGTAAAACATGAAGAGAATTATTTGCGTAAAGATTATAAGTAATAAAATTTGATTTGAATCGCGTCTAGTTCGTTAGCGTATTTATGACCGAGTGCTTGCGAAATCGTTAAAAGCATAAAGAAAATGTGTGTTTATGTGTAGGGGTCTACAAGTGCTGGTTATCGGGATTTGTTTTACATGCTTTTTGAAAAATAAGGTGGTACGGTCGCTTTGACGGCTGTAGACATTGCCAAGTTGTAAATCATGTGGCTGGAATTTCGATAAAAGGATACTTTTCAAGATGACAGCAGCTTATGGGGTTTGATTTATTTGATTGCCTTCAATGTTTCATTAGAATTTTAGATTCAGAGTAAATATGAGCTATATTTAAACAGTGAAATGAGTTGGGACTCAAACATTTTGGTTCAAATTTTGAAAGAAACTAAAGTCACAAGAATGCTTTAGGGCATCTTTATCAAAACAGCATCTTTATCTTTATATCAAATCAACAACTGGCGAGGGTTTTAAATGGGCCACCATAAGGTGAGAAAAGTGGTGGACTAAGGAAGACGTCTGAGCAAAATTCCAATTGGCTAAGATGAATATCTTTGGTGTTGTCTGATGTGTTATATCATTCGGCCTAAATTTAGCCAAATTTGAAAGCAAAGTCTGTTTGATTAGTCTTCCTAGTCTTGTTCTTGAAAATAATAAGAAAGACGCAGGTTCTCTCTGCGAAAGGAGCTATGCCGATGGCGCGGTAAACAATTCTTGAATTATTGATATTACTCTAAGAAGAATTAAAGACAGTGTCCTGATTCTGGACTCATTGTAGGCGAGGGTGGTTGTAAGGTCAACTAGTGTAACGATCGATGAAATTGAGGCAGCACGTTAATTCCTGTGAGTGTGCTGAGGTATCAACTATGTCGATGTGAATGGCCTTAAAATACTCGGAGACCATGAGAAAGGTCGAAACAGGCTTACTTTTATAGCTGTTATTTTTCTCTTACATCATTCTCGAGATCAAGCGACAATGTCTTAGTTCATCGAAGGCCAGAAGTATTAGGATTATATGAGCTTGCATGAAGAACGAATATTAAGGCGAGCTTCGTTGTATTCCAAATGGAGCACCCGTTTCCTGAACGTGAAAGGATTGTAAGCTCGTACGTTCAAGCCAGATACTTCACAAAAACTATAAACACGAATACAAAAGTGAGCGGCTTATGATCTGTGCTTATTGTAAACCTATAGACCTCCAAAAAGTATCAAAGATAGTGAGTGAGTGGTTGTATGAAATATACTATGTTGTGTATTATTTAATCTAACCGCGTGAAAACAGAGGAATAGCCCAGTCTACGAACAGACCACGTTTGGCGTTTGAGTCCGCAAAAGAGAATAGAGTGGCTTCTGCGAGGCTAGTTTTGATGCGGTCGAAAGTTTTGCTAGCTTCAGGTGACTAGTCAATAGTTTTAGCGCCATGTTTTTTGGAGTCGCAAAAATAAGCGTCAAGAGGCTGCTACGTCCCAACAGTCGAGGAAAGAATCGCTGGTAAGAATTAACCATCCCCAAAAATTTCTTAAAATTTTTTTGCCGTCATGGGGAGTTAAAAAATTTAAATTGGCTCAACCCGATCTGGGGAGGGCTTAAGGCTTTTCCACGGTACTTCAGAACCTGAGCTCCTAGGTATGATTCGTAAATTGTTGGAACAGTTTGTTTTCGTGAATAAATCGCTGGAACGATTGTTCCGCATTGCAAAAGCTGAAAGTCACTCGGGTTAAGTCAAAGAATCCGAAAGGTGTTGGTCTTAAGAATGTCGTCTTAGTCAGGTCTATTGTGAAAAAGATTGATTTTCCATGTAGTTTATAAAGAAAGTTTTGTGTAATGGGCATTTGATCTGTATCTGGGACGGCTATGAAGTTAAGGCGCCGGTAAATGCCGCAAGGCTGCCACGCCCCATTTCCGTTACGGACCATGTGAAGCAGAGATGACCAGCTGCTTCTGAAGGAACGGCAATCGTACGCTAGCCGAAAATCGAATTCTTTTTTAGTCGTTGCTGTCTTATCAGATGATAGTCGATGTGATCTCGACACTTTTGAAAAAGGTGGGTGGTGAGAATTTGGTATGTTACCTTTTGTTTTCAAGGTTGAAAAAATCCTGTGTTTTTCTGGAGAAAGACATAGAAGTGTACGCACCTTTAGTAGAAGACAAATCAAGAGGATCCAGAAAGATAGCATTTGCCAAATTGATGATTAGCTCATAACAGCAGAGGAAGCCTACTCCTAAATAAGTTTAGCCATATCGGCAATAATGAAGTCCCATGTAAGCTCACGACAGAGTTCTTGTTTCAGTATAATCACCTTTCGTCCGTAGGTGTTGTAGGTTTGCTGTGGTAGGGTGAAGATCAGAAATACTGAGTCTTCCTTTATTGCAGCATTTTGTCCCTTCCTATATTGCAGCATTTTGTGCCGGACCCAGAGTGTGAACGTATACGTAGGTGTCGGTTAACTATTTAGACGACGGTGGCTACTTGTTTCGTTAGCTCAGCAACATTTGACTGCAGTGCGGTGATAAAAATTGCTATTGCTATACAAAAACATCGGCGATTTTGTCTGCCATTCCCGCCAGTTTATTAAAACTGGCTTCCGGTATACATTCTATAATAGCCTGTGTTTGCTCTTCGTACTCATCCACTGAAGATTATGACATTTTTCGAAGCAGCTACGAAGGTTACTGGTCACCCAGGCTGAGATTTTCTGCAAAATGGCGCAGCTTACCAGAGCTACTAGCTATCAGCCGTGATATGGCAGCTCTCTTGATGACTTTGTATGGAAACTCCAGATCAGGGTTCGAGATCATATTCCTAACTGGCATAAGTTCCGTTATTCCCAAATTAAGTACGTCTGATTTTATTTCAATTCAATTCAAAAGTGTCCAAAAAGTCGTAAAGAAACTTGAAACATATGTAGGTCGTTTTTTGGAGCTTTTCCGATTTCACTTCTATGGAACTATGTACCCAATATTGTTAAAAAATAATTTACTGCACTAAGTCTATGAAAAAAGTAAATGCAATTTTTTAGCGAACTTTCTTAGGCTTAAATTGTATGCTTTGCTTTAGATTTTTTTTACTTTAATATTTCTACTGAAAGCATTCCTAAAACCTATCGTTCATATGTGAACTCCAAATATGCTTCACTTTTGCAAAAGCCACGCGAAAATCAAAAGAAATGTTATTCATAACGTGAAAGTCAACCAAGAATTCCCTACCATAACCCCAAGATTTTCATAATGCTGACTATGTAAGCATTACAAATTATCTGGATACCATAGAACAATCAAGGTCCATTTCAGCGTTAGATTTGGATGAATTTGTTTTATTTTTTCTACGAAAAAATCTTTCATGTCATTTAGATAAAAAAAAAAACCTAATAAATGTACTGAGCCATGGTTAGACAATAATTTGAGACAGTTAAGGAACCGACGAAAAAAACTATAAACGGCAGTTAAAAAGGATCGCAATATCAGCGAAGAGCTAAAGGAAAGTTATGATCTGTTATCAAAAGAATTCTCGATAAAGTCTCTTGAAGCATATAAGCTTTAGATGATTTGAATGGGAAACAAAATTGTCAATAACTTGAACATTTTTTTTTTTTTTTGATTTCGTTAATATGAAACATAAAATGACTAGCCATCTCGCTTCTATGTTGGGAGGGAACTCTATATCTTCTCTTCCACAAGGAATCTCTAATTTATTTACAGATCACTATCAGGATTTTTCTGTTCTCCTTTCATCCCAACAATAAATTTAACGGCTTCGTCTACCCAAACTGTATCAACACCCCTCATTGACGGAATCTATACTATCAAAAGTTAAACATCTACAAAATACCTGGCCCTGACCTAATACATCCTTACTTTGTGATATAGTGTATCAACCAATTGATAGCCCCTCTGTATATAATTATTAACAAGTCCCTGTCATTAGACATATTTCCATCCTTTTGGAAATCTTCCCATCTTACGCCTATTTCCAAAAGCGGCGATAAACGATCTGTTGACAACTATCGAGGCATCGCTATTCTCTCCGTAATCCCCAAACTCTTTGAGAAGCTCGTCTGCTATCAACTGACTTCCATAATCGACCCTCTTCTCAACGGCAGGTGTACTAACACGAATCTCATGATCTTGGATTCGGACTTTCTCTGTGAGATGGAACAGGGGAGCCAGGTTGATGTGATTTATATTGATTTCAGCGAGGCCTTTGACAGAGTTTATCATCAAATTTTGACTCATAAATTTCTCGATTTCGGTATATCTGGCTGCCTACTTAGCTGGCTGGAATCTTATCTTTGTGACAGAACTCAGATTGTCAAATTTCGAGGAAAATTTTCAAAAACAGTTTTTGCACTGTATGGGTAATCATTTAGGCACTCTACTATTTAATATTTTCATTTCGCCGCAGCTATTCTACGCTGATGACCTGAAATTGCACCACACTATCAAAACGCAGTCCGACATAGCTTTTCTCTAATCAAAACTTCAGTCTCTCGAACAGTGGTGCCACCTGAATAAACTAAGTCTCAACTTCAACAAGTGTCAAGAGATAAGATTCTCCCGAAAAAAATAAAGTCATAGTCAACTCATACTATCTCAACAACAGTGAACTTAATAGGGTAGAACATATATATCATAGACCTATATACATCGCTAGTGCGGTTTCTACTGGAATACGCCTGTATAGTCTGGAGCCCAGCTTTTGAACTACACAACGGCAGGCACCAATTGGTTCAGAAACAATTTTTACGCTTCGCCTTGAGGCACCTCTACAGTCCATGCGAATTAAGTTATCTTCCCTCTAACGAATGCAGACTAAATCTTTTAAGCCTAATGGCTCTTTCATCAAGAAGAACCTTAATTAGCGCATGCCTAACCTTTGACATCATTAATGGAGCTGTTAGGGTAGGAGCTCTCTAACAAAATTACATTTAACAATCAAACAAGAGGAACTAGGCATACAACTCTCCGTAAGGAGTACCAGCACCACACAGTCTATGGGTATAATGAGCCCATCAATAGATGTTGTAGAGCAATTGACAGTATAAGTCATTACTATTCCTGAGGTACCACTAAATCTATCTTCAAAAATAACTTGACAAAGGTCCTATTAACTTCTTAACTCATTTATTTCCCGTCCCAATTCGCCTGAATTGATACAAATAAGTATCAACTGAAATTATGATGCTTTTATATTTTTTTTTTTGCATCATGTATTTTGTACCATGTCTTCACTGAAAAAACACATAGCGCCAGACGCCATAATTTATAGACTTCTGGCGCCATGTACATAGTCGATTTGGGGATTGTGATAAAATATAGCGCCACACGCCATAATACATGGCGAAAAGTACATAGGAGCAGGCGCTATGCTTATAGCCCTCCACGCCATGTACTATAGTCCTCCACGCCATGTAACATAGTCCTCCGCGCCATGCAGATGGCGTGGAGGGCTATAGTACATGGCGTGGAGGACTATAGTACATGGCGTGGAGGACTATAGTATATGGCGTGGAGGGCTATAAGCATAGCATGAGCTCCCATGTACTATGGCGTGTGGTTATGTTACGCTATGTTACATGGCTCTGGGCGCCATGTGGATTTTTTTCAGTGTTGTTTGGCAAATATATAAATAAATTTCATTGCCAACCTAGCCTGTACTTGTTCCAAAAAATTTCTTATATCGAATTCGAACCTTGTAAGGGCCCACTGCTCTTGTTTTAGAAGATGTGATCACAATGTTTTCGACACTCAGAAATTTCGATTCGTATTTTCCTGAAAAAGCCCAAAAATTATATTTTCTGATTAGTAAAATCTTTTGAATTGCCTAAGAATGCTTTAATATAACATCAGTCATACACTCCATAAAACCATCAATTAAATTTATCATCATCACTGTAAAATCTTTATAATTTCTCAACACATGTAAATTTTTTCCACTCAATCTACATGCCATTTCTACACTCGCCTCCCGGAAAATTCAATGCGAATTTCGCGACTCGTCCTATCGTAGCAGGTTCTCTGTTTCCTCGTAATCTTTCATAATATTCTTATCGATCGCAATACAAGACGATCCTTGTTAACAAATTAGTAACCATGATAGATCCGATCGTTTATCAGTGCATATGAATAATTTCCATACCCGAGTGTATGCAACTTGCACTGTATGTATCAAGTGCATTGAGTCGCGCTACACGTTGCACTGTTCTATAGTATCTAAATCACTCAAAATAGAGGTGGATCACTGTTTCACAGTTGATATGTATCTATGCGGCGTTGGGCGCGTTATGTTTACAGTAATCTTAATGGCAAAATATTTCATCCAGGCTCGAACGCAACAAAGTAGGAGTATCGTCTTGTTCGAATCTGTAAAACATATTGCTGTAACGGTGACCGGGAGGCAGATTTTTCATTATCTTCAAGTGATTTTTGAGTGATAACAAACAACGCAATGTAAAAGCCGAGAAATCATGATAACGGCATGTTTTCAGATGGTTGTACTTGGGGTACAAGCTATTGTGGCATGCAATTAAAATAACGTTTACTGGAATATTCTAAGTTGCAGTAATATGTTGTTTATAATACTCAACACTGACCTAACTCGCTGACACTGACCAGTTTCAGATCTTGAAGATTGGATTTAGTAGAAAATGGTGATATTACCGGGAATTCGAATTCATTCCACCTTAATCCCTTCAGACTTGATGTACAATTATCTGTAAAATAGTTTCAAGGCAAAAATTGCTGTTGAATATCTTTAGCGTGAAATCCGTTTCTTGTAAACGAAATCGTATTACAGTGAAAGATAGATGAAACTCCTAACGGATACTTTTCCTCCCATCATAAAATCTCCTTTAAGATATTAATTTCGGACTTTTGGACAACAAACTTTTCAGATCCTTTTCTTTTTACTCAACTATGTAACACTTCCAAAAAGCTCAGATTTAAGCATATAAATCTATATTCTGTCTACGAAAACATCCATCTATCTCCTGTCCTGTCTTCTAAAAGATCAACTTGCAAAAATATCAATCACAATGCTGGTGGGCTCGCAACTGACGAAGCAACATAAAACGAGATCGCGTCGATGTCGAGCAAATCGGCACGTTAAATGTCTTGAACCTTGTTTTTATTATCCACTGATTCCTTATAATTGCAAGTGATAAAGACGTCAACATATAACCCGCTCGCTATACATCAAACTGCATCTCCTTCGGGTTTTATCGCATCTTGTAATTAGCCTATGCCGTAAACTGCACTCGACAGCGTATGTGCATGATACATGCAATAAGTGCAACAAACAGGCAAGCAAGTATCTACAATACGAGCATAATCACTCGCTCCAAGTTTTTCTAGCCCCTGCTCCTCATCCCGACGATGGACCCGTAACGATCATATAGTTTCTTCGACATCACCTCACCAATGTTATGATTGCCGCCGCGCTCTGCACCGGGGCTCAATGTTCATCGGAGCCTTTCCCTAGCGCTCCTCCGACCGCCAGTCGCCTCTTGTGTGCTTCTCTAATTTTCCGCAACAAAAATTCAAATAACCTGTTAATCTTATGCATATTGACAGCTAATTTCAAGATCTAATCTAGGCATGGAGTGTATCGCTGAGCTGTGGGCTCATTCAAAGGCGATGTCTTGCTGTTTTGATTACAATTAAGTACGGCGGCATTCTGCTTACATTCGCATCAGATACGGAACGTGCTTCGGCTACTTTTCTTACAACAGCTCTTCTCACACCTTTTGTAGTATGTAGTATGTGCACTTGATATATTTTCCGCGATAATGCAATATTATACGGAAAGAGTGATACGATACGATATCTGGTCTACAGTGGCAAATGGAAATGTTCGTAATTTAGTTGATTCGAGGAAAATTATAGTAAAATTGTAGCCCTTGGATGTAGATAGCAGAAAAGGTAGATATACTAAGAATGACAAGAGAAAAAGACTTTAATTTGATAAGCGCTATTTTCATTGACCAGTATTCTGATTCAATGAGTGTAGTGAATATGTTTATGATGAAAATACCCTGAAGGGTATATGTTTGAATTTCATTTTGTTCAAATAATTTTTCAGCTGACATTTATTAATCAACGCGCTTTTATGTGAACGAATATATTTAAATATTTGCTTAAATTTTAAATTGTTTCCCTGAACTAGGTTTCAAAATTTTATATTTCTGTAAAGAAAACTGTGCAGTACACAGTCGAGATAAAAAAAATCATCTGATTTCAAATAGCTCTTCGTGTTTGGACTAGGAAGAGCAGCTGTCGTTGTTTCAACAGCCAATGCAATTCAACTTATCATTCGTAAAATCAAAAGACATCTGATCAAAAGACATCCCTTGAGCATAACAAATAAAGAAAGATAGTAGAATCAAAAAACATAGTGAATCCTTCCATCCCTGTCTCGAGTTGCCTGAAGATATGTGAAAGTGATCAGTCACTTGAGTAGCTACTAAGTAGTTGAGCTGATACCATCACTGTGGTATCAATGTGTCAGAGCTTTTAGAGTTATTTCGCTTCGTCCTTGCAAATGTACAATATTTCTTAAGAATATTGTTTCAAAAGTAAGTTTAAGTCATATCATAAGTTGCAGCATCTCTTGTGCTATGGCTGCCAAAACTCGAATATACTACACAAAAATGACTGAATATTCTACCTAAGCACTAATAACATATTTACGCTTCTCACCTCCAAAAACTGCCTATGTAATTCTACTAATTGCAACAGTCACTATCAACCAAATAACCCATAGCCGTTAGACACACCCCCAAAACCAAAAACACAACCTTATTGTGCGATATTGTTAGTTATTCCTCAATGTTTAACCCTGCTTGTCCTCTGGTGGTAGCAAGGGCGAAAACTTGAAGAAGAATACTCAAAAACATACCGAAATTAGACGAGAAGACAACACTATGATGGTAGACAAGCAAACAAACAGGAAAAAACCCTCAGAAACAAACACACAGCCACAAAAACACAAAAAAAGACAATTGCTATAATTGTCTGGCAGCTATGGAGGGCACATAGTCAAGTTCAATCCAAAAATGTCATACTCTTTCGCCTAATGCTTTTAAGAACTTTTTCTCATTGCATCGTACACTGACAGCTGCCAAGCACACAGCAATAAATAAATATAAAACTCTAGCGCATCGGAACTGATAGAAACACTGATTTTCAAAGAAGAGTGAATATAGGACGCATATTTAGCAAACGTTCAATGACTGTATGAAAAGTCATAGATTAGAAAAATTTTCAGGGTTACTACTCGCACAAGCTTTAAAATTCAGAAAAGCATATTTTTAAACATATTTTCACTATAGGATATTTATCATATTAAAACTTGATCGCAGCATCTCCTAGTACAAAAATGATAAAACAACTCAGTGATGTTGCTGCAACCAAAAGTTTACCACAACTGCTTCATGACAAAATCAACCTACCCTATGAATTCCGTTTAAATTCGATGACTGCACCGGAAGTTACAGGAATATAAGTTTTTTGACGAAATTCCCAAAACTTAGAAAACTTAGTCATTGGTGACTTATTCTCATTGTAAGTGAGTCCATTTGGCTTGAGTCCGTTTGGTTTAAGTTCATTTTAGCTCGCCACTCACGATAGAGCCTCGATCCAGTCAGTCCATTTCATTTTCTGTCATTAATTTAGAAAAAAATAACGATAAACTCGATGAAAAAACTATTTTTAATCTATTAATGGATCAGAAGCACATGGAGGAGCTTTTTGCTGTTGACACTTGCATCTACATAAAGCAAAAATAGCCAAAAAAGAAGTGGCAAAAATTGTAAATTTGGTAACACTTGAGCTTTCTGATTGGCAAAATTATTTAATAATGGATGATACGACA
This sequence comes from Nemotelus nigrinus, assembly GCA_947369275.1. Taxonomy (NCBI): domain Eukaryota; kingdom Metazoa; phylum Arthropoda; class Insecta; order Diptera; family Stratiomyidae; genus Nemotelus; species Nemotelus nigrinus. The sequence goes on along the minus strand of OX376373.1, from coordinate 54,198,039 downwards.
TATAATACGTTGCTATAGTTGGTCACCCAATTTATCAAACGAAAGGATACAAATATGAGTCAAACTATCACTCCTCACGAAAGATTGACCGCTACCTTGCGGACTTAGCAAGCGGTTTCAGGCTTTGGGTCAAATAATATAATGTACAATCATGTGACCTATATTATACGATAACTTCCAAAACAAAATCATGGCCACCATTATCCATGATGCTGAATTTTTCGATTAAATAAAATAATCACAGGACAGCGTGCAAAGCAAGACTGCCACGTTGTTTGGACTGAGGCTTCAACACACACGACTAGTTCATTTTATGGATTGTCCAAATTCGCCCTACTATTTTCCCACACACGGTCGAGCCAAAAAATGGCCCAATGGCCTGAGTCCATGGACTTTGGATTGATTGGAAATCCAATTTGGTTCCTTGAGTCCATGAATCCTTCCGAGTTCTCCCAAACACGTTGAGATTTTGGCCTGGCCTCAGGCCATTTGGACTGATGAACTGTTCGTGAATGGGGGCCTTAAGCTTTGCCTTTTACAGGTTGCCTTTCTTTCAGCTTCAACGTTTGTTCTATCCATTGACTTGGCTTTTTTCGGGCTGTTACTTGACGGTACCATTTTCTTAGACATATTTTCTGCTTTTTTAAATTCACTTTGTTTCTTTTTTTCTTGCAATTGCTTTTCTTTTCCCTGAAATTTCTTCATTTCGTTTTCTAAATTGCTTTTGTATGGTGAGTGATGATGACTGCTGCTATCACAAGAGGGCAACCTTTGTTGGGGTTTGATGATGGCCTTTCAGGAAGTTTGGAAGGTGGGTTGAAATGAAAAGGAGAAACAAAAATTGCCACTGGTTTGTTTCCATCCATAGCTGTTGAGGATGAAGCTGAGGCTTGTGGAGCTGTAGGAGCCGACTCCAGTCTTTGCACCGATGTTCCAGAGATTGAAGCAGTATCCACTGATTAATCAACAGATATTGGAGTCCCACTTGGTAAGGGCTCCGTTTCAACATCGTGCCTTCCAATGTCAATGAAGTCAGAATCTTTAAAATTGTTTTTATCAAAGGGTAGAATCCTACATTTTCTGAAACCACTTTCAGCTATTTGAAGAGTAGCACATTTTGCATAAGCTTTTCCCATTAACTCTCCGATTTAATAGCACGTAAGGCCCCTAAATGGATTGTTCGACAGCCATGTTTCAACTTCTTCTTAATAACCCTTGAATGGAGACTCATGAATGACACATCCAATAGCTGCAACTTATGAGATGTATGGCGAAGAAGGCATACAATGATCTTTCCATTTTCCCTAGCTTTCAGTATCACATATATATTTCTGACGCGCAAAATCAAGACAAGGAGTAGGCTGCACGTAGTCAATGAAATGTTGAACCCAATGGTTGAAAATATGGGCTTGAATCCATCCAGATTTGTAACATCTTACGATCGTTTCCAGTGGGGTGCCATCTAGAAGTCCAGGTTTCATATTTTGCCTTAGAAACACGATCAGTGGGGGAGCAAATATCCTGGCTGGGCTCATGCATGTTACTTCATTTGAACACCTCTTTCTTGCGCTGATAAGATACCAGTCTGTTTTCTATTTTTCTATTCTTTGTTAACTTTCCGTACTAATTCTTCAACGATGCCAGTTAGTTTTTCATCAACCACTTGTACCCTCTCTTCATTTTGTACAAATAGGTCAGAAGTCGAATCCATGATGAGTTTGCTTGATGCCTGCACTGGCTTCGGTGTTGACGGCACTCCAAAGTTTTTGCCAAATCACTTTCCTTTTTTGAGGTCTTCTGTCACTAATTTTCAATCTTAGTTTTTCATCCGGTTTGTACTTTCTCTTCAGTTTGGAAATTCGCGCAAACATTCCCCAGCCACAGAACTGATGATGTTTCTTGCATCTGCGTCCCATATCCCCTTTGCCCTACTTTAATAAGCTCCCCGAAAGAGTAGTTTACAATAAGATGTATCCTTTCGTTCAGCCCTTGTTAGTCAGTGAACAGCATGGATTCATTAATGGTAAGTCCACAGTACCAAACTTATTGTCGTGGACATTTTATATACAGACTTTACCAAAGCTTTTCATTCATTGCACCATGAACTACATCTTTGAAAACTAGCTAAGTATGGTGTCTTCGCTGACCTTCTTGCTTGGTTTTCCTCTTACGTTTGTGATTCTCACATATGTTGTTACTGTTGACTCTCGCTCTTCCGCGCCCTCTCTCCCACCTCTGGAGTTCTGCAGGGATCCATTATTGTTCTTTTATTGTTCGTTCTGTTTATTAACGATTTTCCTGTTCTACCTAGCTCACCCTGTTTTCTGTATGATGATGATCTCAAAATTTTCAGAGTTGTTGAATCTGGCAGTAACTGTTCTCTATTGCGAAACGACTTGGGGATTTTATTTGACTGGTGCGCTGCGAATTCTCTCACTCTGAATGCTACAAAGTCCCATAAAACATAATTAACCTACAAAACATTTCCTTTACTGTTATACTCTCAATATTGTTGATGAATTAAAGGAAATTGGTGTGAACTTCGACTCAAAGCTGAAATTTGACCAACATTAACGCATTTATTTAATTTTCCCTATTATGATTGCAGTATGCATCTCTTCCCTTGAGTTACGAAGAGCGTTCTCCGACGAGTGCCTCCAATTAAAACTTTATAACATCTGCGCATCACAAGAACATTCAACTTGGCCTTCTTCCCCAAACGTTTTCTACACTTAAAAATTAATTGAGAAACAATGTTCTAATGTATGTTTATTAATCCGTTTGTATTATTCTTTTTTAACGCTCGAATTTGATAGATTTTATATTTATTTTCTAAATTAGTTATATTTTTTTATATTTTCTAAATTAGTTATATTTTTTTCCTTGATATTTCCGCCTAGTCTAGTCTAATTGAATTTATTTTCTATTAATTGGAAATAAATAAATTAGCTTTGACGGTAGTTATCAGCACACTGCTACAAAATTAGAAATATTAATTGAATTTTGTTTTCTCATTTCTTGTTTCTCTAAAAGCTTTCCAAGAACGATAGGAAACAATTTTTCTAAACACATGCACACATTTGTCTCAATAGCTGAAAAAACGAATCATTTAAGTTTTCTAAACTAACCATTAAATATTGCCATCGAATCAAATATCATATTTTCAAATTTTATTAATAATTCAACATCTGCTTCACTCTAAATCAAAACAAGTTTATCTTAGACCTGCAGCAATATCCTTTTAGGGTCTTGAGCATTTATGAATAGATCTATCAACTTAAACTATTGTATATTCAATTTTTCAAAAACCTCCAGGCCTAGGTTTCATATAAATTATAACGAAAATCAAACTATACAATTTCTACAATCTGACCCACTAACCACAAACAAGTTACTAAATTGAAATCCATAAATTATATAAAACGAACTATTACCCTTAATTAAGAACTATGTGTGTGATATCATTTTATTAACGATGTCCATTAAATTTGTCAATAGCACTCTGTCCCTGCAAACTACGCCGGCGAGCAACGACAATTCGAAACTGGTTTGTCTCGATTCGATTTGATGTTTACAATCTTTCAAGCAGTATTCAAACAGCGAAATTATCAAATGGATTAAGAGTATTAAAGAAATTTCATTTAAATATTTGAAAAGTGCGAAAAAATCAATTTGATATGGTTGAATTAAAATCAGAATTTGCATAAAGAATGGGTTTAGGAAGAACATAACTGAAATGTAGTGCTTTCACGATGAAAAGTGGTATAAATTGCTAATATTTAGTGATTTTTATGCTAATGATTACAGCACGGGTCATTTTTATGAAGTCACATAGCATTTGTGACAATTATTGAGTAGTTTATTTAAAATCTATTAGCAATTATAACTGAAGAGACCTGCTGACCCAATTTTCTGGCATATAGAATCTTGTAATATTTCTAGATCCAAACCCTCTGCTAAATAAAGCTAAAGTTGTCTCAAAATTGATGGATCAGTCTCAGAAGTAATTTGCTCTACAGTAAAATATTGATTTTAGATATGAAAATTTAGTTAATGGATCTCGTGGTACAAAAATGGCGACAACACTTGATGCTGGAAACCCTTTGTTGGCACCACAACCAAAGGCAAGCCAAATCTGTTGGCGTTGACTGCGTTGGAAGCTGTAGAAGTAGAAACATTTTAAGGGTTGTCGCTTGCGAAATGCTCAAACTTGTAGAAACTGAAACATAAACTTCTATTTGATCTACTTCTATCTTAAGAGCTCAGTTCTGGATCGACTGTTTATCATGATTTCCTATTGCCTTTAAGAGAGACATCCTCCAAATTTCACAGTTATTGTAATATACCTGCAAAATTTCAACGTAACTTTTTTATTTTTATCATATCGAACTCCTGGGTGACCTATCAGACCGCAAGGTATGTGTGGTTTGACTCACTAAAGAAAGACCATCTAAAAGTCCACGAAGTTCCGAGTCGACTTTTGAACCCGGGCATGCTGACTCACCTGCTGACAACTATTGTAGCTCATGACTCGATAAAGCAACCCTCCCGTTTATGCGCAGTACTTTTTCAATGTTTTTTTGAGACTGTGTACCAGTTTTTCTCGTTTCGCATCATTGCATCCACGATTGTTTCAGTCGTGACCAGGCCGGACGTAAATTCGATGGTGCGCCTTCAACTCGTGAAGTGACTGCATAAAAAGAGTGTCTGCTGACCGTCGTGAAGTGACTGCATACAAAGAGTGTCTGCTGACCATGATCTCATACCGGCATTACTAGTGCTCACCATACCTATTCTATTCAGATATTTCATGAAATAACCGTGTTCTATCAATAATTGACAAACGTCGACGATCACCTCTCCGTGGCTATGAGTAATCCAAGCCTCTCTAAGGGCAATCAGCTTAGTCGTTCAGCGTCCTTGGCTACTTTTACATTATTGCCAAAATTGGTGAATTTTCATAAGCGCGCACGTCAGATCCTCAGTTCAGTCCGGCTCTGAGGGAGAGAGGTAGCCTTTATTGCGCGCTTGCGCTAGTAGATCTACCGGGATTGCTCCCGATACCAACATCATGGCTCTTTTGTGATACGCATACTCCTCTGCGCTGTTCACTGGCGATGCAAGTCCGGGACTTCTCAGTTCGAAGTGCATCTCTGTAAATTTCGGCCCCATGAAGCAAGACGGGATTAGCCATCGCCAATAGCAGCCTCCGTTGGATCTCACTGGGCTCAAAAATGTTTGCCATTAGCCTACTGAGCGAAGTGATAACTCCTACAGCCCTATCAGATGTACCTGCGAATATGGTCCTCAATAATTCAGCTTGGTTTCCAGTGATCTTGGTACTTGGAAGTGGTAACTGACCGATTTGTTGGTCTAGACCTCGATGGAGCCACTGTAATGTGTATAACCTGTTCACACTTCCAACAGTTAATGCTTCAGTTCAGACCCTTGTAACTATGGCCATAGCGCAGCTCATCTTCGCGCTCAGTCACTTATCATACCGACCCGGATTCGACCAGACTTGAGGATTTTGGATACTGGTATCTCCTCTAGCTTCATCAAAGTAATAATATTAATCATTATCATTACTAATCATTCTTCTTGAGTAAAATTATTATTAAATTTAAGGAAACTGTGTTTGTCGTAATGATGACTTACGCAAACGTGCAGGTTGATAGCTGTTGCTTCAATGTCCTAAGAATCCATGATGGCTGTCGAAAGCTGAAAAATCATATAAAAGAATCTATTTGTTGTCTGAAAGATGAAGGAAAATTATAGCTTCAAATGCTTTGAATTAAAAGTATTTTTTTAAGTAAAAAGTAAACTTGAAGAATAATAGCTAATCTTATTGTTAAGATTTGATATCAAAATATGTTTTTCAATTTTTAGTCAAAAAAATTGTCAGATCTTAAATCATTGTAGCATTTTAAACCTTGGCCTAAAAAAGATAGTAATCAAGTGCTAGAGCATATTTTTTATTGCCGCTTAGCAGCCAACTGAGAAAAATTCTATTCCTAGTTACATAACCACCCAGGGAGAAATTGTTTAGAATTTTAGCAGCCATAATATTAATCGTTATCACAATTTCAGAGTCGATTCTACTCTACATATTCTAAAACCATATCTTTTCAATCAAAAAGTAGTGTTCCGCAAGATTCCATCTTGGGCCCTTATTTTTTTTACTGTCAAAATAATCTTCTAGCCTCATTAAAATCCCGAATCGAGGCAAAGTTTAAATTAAAGCTCCTGTAGTATAGTATAAACTACTGGCTTCAAGTGGGTGGGGTTCCTAGTTCGAATTCAGGTTCTGACGACAGACCACCCATCGAGTTATGAGTATACTTAGCTCTGAATAGGTACCTGAGCAGTGCTGCCACTTCAGAGCTTTCATATCGTATCCATATTCATCAAAATTAGTAAGAAAAACGTATCCATCGTATCCAAAATTTTAGCAATGCGTATCAAATTGATACCTTGGTATAATAGGTCTTCATGGCTCTGTAAAGCCATTTTCGTCAACATTCAACATAAATCGGCGATTCATATAGTAAAATCGAACATATATTTTTGAAAAACATCAAAGTCTTAATCAAAAAATCACATTCAGGTTTTAACAAATCAAATGCATAAAATTCGGCAGAAGCTAACAAGTTTTTTGTTTCAAATTTTCTGCTCATATTAGATAATTAACGGGAGGCCCTTTTCATTATAAATGAAGAAGCACTGCCGGTTTTGAATACCCTGTAAGGGCGTTATCAGGTACGGGGTCGAATAATTGGCTCTACGGATCTGTCGCAGCGACAGGCCAAAGAGCTCTGTTTCAGAAGATCCGATAAATGTGAAGCCTGACTCAAAACAGGTGGCTCGAATGGAGCAAAAATCGGATGTGGAATTTTTTATGCCGATGGGGTCAGCGTTGGGACTACCTCCGAGTTGGGTGGCTGCCTGGACCTCATTACTATGGATGCAGAGGAATGGGCTTGGGCAGCTTCTATGTCCGAGGGGAAGGACCGCAACCTAACCCTTATCAACAATGAATGATAGTGAAGGTACTGCAGATCTCCACACCATACCAAAGCAGCATCAGCTGCCCTGCTTTTCCGCTTGCCTAGGACAGAGGAAGAGCTAATCCTAATCCAAGAACCATGGGTGGCCAACAACCGGTTTGTGGGTTACGTACCAATGGATGCGGACTGATAGTACCCGACGGCTTACACAAGCCACGTGTCTATATTGTTGTCAAGAAAATCACTAACATCCTTTTACTACACAATTTCTGTAACAAGGAAAACATGGCTGTTGCAGTGGAAATCGATCAAAGGAGGCTGGTTGGTTTCCTGCTACATAGCACATGATCATGGCACTAACTATCTCTGCAACATTTTCAAGGGTGTTATGGCTCAAGCCATGAAAATTAGTGTACCTCTTTTTCTGGGGGCTCACTCTAATGCTCATAATGAAGTAGGAGATAGCTCTAACTCAAATGGCCGAGGTGAGGAACTTTTTGATTTCATCATTGCCCACCACTTTTTCATCGCCAATACAAGCAGCGAATCAACCTTCCTTTTTCTCAAACCGTAAAGAGGTTCTTAAGGTTACCTTGTGAAGTGGGCGGCGCTCGCATCTTTTCCGTGACTAGAGGATTTTACAGGAGTGGTCATTCTCCGATTATAGGTACATATCGTTCAACCAGCGAAGAAAGTGTAGGGGGATTTCAATAGCTCGAGAAATCTAATGACTGGTCGCTGTATAAAATGAAGCTGGGGGCTTTTAAGTATGCCGTACGCAAGGCGAAGAGGGCCTCATGGAGATCTTTCTGTGAAAACGTGGAGAGTATCAGCAAGGCAAATCACCTTCGTAAGGCTTTAAGAATGACACCGAAAGCTTCATGAACCCTGAGGGCATTTGGACTATTTCGAGCGTAGGTACTCTCAACGTTCTTTTGGACGCACATTTTCTGGGCAATTATTGTCCTCTGGAAGCGGTGCATCAAACGAAGCAAGCTACGACCTCAACACCGTCATTCAGAATATTTAATTCTCAACTGAGGAAGGCTATTAACTCATTTGAGCCGTGATGACGTCCTTGCTGTTGATATCCAGCAGACCATGGAAGTATCGCTACTATGGCTCAGAGAGATTTATAACGCTTGCCTGCGCTTATCATATGTTCCCACCGGCTGGCGGGAAACTAGAGTTGTGTTTGTCCATAAAGCAGGGAAGGTTTTCCATGTTAAGCAAAAGAACTACTGTCCAATAAGTCTTGGCTATGTCCTTCTGAAGATTTTGGGAAGGATTTCGCAATTTTGCAACGAAATCATTCGCCATTTTTCAAAGACTGCTGCATAACTCTTAGGTAAGATGGGTACTGCATTCAATATTAGGAAAAATATGTTTTAGCAGCGGCTTATGTATTTTGAGGATCGGAAGAATTCACCTACTTAGCTCTATATAAACTATTGTATATTATAAATTATTATATGTTATAAATTATTGTATATTTTTGATAGTTCCTGAACTACTTCTTCAGATACATTTGCTTTCTTTCCCGTTTCTTGAGTCATATCCTGCTGATGGCCATTTTGAATAGAACGCCAAACTTTTTCGAAAGAAAATGCTGCTACTTCCATTTGTGGATAAATATAACAGTATGATCAAATTGTACTATCAAACTTTTCTATCTGAAATAAAATGCAATGGGAATTGGAAAAAGTAATTGTTATGAACACACGTTTTCGTGCAGGTAAATTAAAATTGACGAGAAAAGTATCCATTTTGGGGACAATGTATCATAGCATCATACCGATTTTTCAAATTCGATTCGTATCCAAAATGATACGAAGGTATCCAAAGTGGCAGCACTGTACCTGAGTTAAATCAGGTGTAAAGTGAGTCGTAGAACTAATCACTCCATATTCGTGTTTACGTTGATTGTAAATTTGTGAATAGAGCTCTCTATCAGCATCAACCCCTAGACCCAACAAGTGATTGTTATGAGATTACTTTACTTTTAAAATAAACGAGATGTCTTAGAGTAAACTTTGTCAAAGCTATCAGGCCGACAATTTTACCAATTGACATAAAAAATAAAGAAACAATACGGTAAAGTAATACAGTAAAATATAGAAAAAATAAAAAATAAACATAAAATTCAGATTTAAACTACTACAACTTGAAAATCACTCACGAAAATACTATGTGTCTGGCTTTGAAAATATTATAAAAATATGTGCATACCATTTTCAGATTCATAGTTTCAAAAGAATATAGATATATTTCAGTTCGTTGATAGATACTGATATTTGAAAGGTAATTCTCCCTCTGAAAGGGGACAGCTTGTTTTGAAATTACGATCTAAGTACACTCCTTGCCATATAACTACTTATTTAGGGAAAATGGTTTTGTCATTGAGATTTTGCTTTAATCAGGAAAATACTATTGAATACCGCACATTCGCAATGGTCTAAACTAATAACAAGGTATATATATTAATTTGGCTGTTGATTTCTGTCACGTTCTTGTAGTATCTTCAAGTATTTAATCAACTGGAAATTCCTTATTATTAATTATAGTCGGCTCATTGACCACATGATTCAACAAAAAAACGTTCAGCCAGGAAACACCGATTAAATAACCCAATAAATTATCATATTGCACTCCTGTATGCCTGACCGCACCAATGAAATAATCATTGTAAACAACTTCTGGTAATTAGTACCATAAGTGGAACCGTTAACTCGCCACTACGCTTGAACTCCACTAAACGCACTGCTTTCCACGTTTTTCCATTACTTTCTTCCACTAAGTACCTTCTCACAGATTCCCCATTCGATTTCAATTAGCATCTAATGCATACAAAATGATTCTGATTTTTTTTCGGACCATCTCGGAATAAGAAAGCGGCGCCGCCGCCATCGCCACCTGACTGCCCTCTTCTTCCATCTCGATATTCTTCTTCTTGCTATTCTTCTGAAATAAATTTCATTAACTTCCACTTAACATAATGCATGTTCATTGAAAAGAAATCGTTCAATATTAACACATTTCTCCCAGGCAAGCAGAGTCAGTGATCGATTCATCTTCCATATTCGACGATCGACAGAAAACGGTCGTTGACTTCCACCATCAGAACCGCATACCTTACAGCCCAATAAGTGCAGTTTTGGCATACCATCATATCTTCATCGACATGTCGAGTCAATCCATCTATCTGAATTGGTAGTATCTGTAGCATGCAGCGTAACGTCAAGTACCATTGCCCGTGCTTGTTTGTGCAACACCGTAATGCAAGTCATCAAGAAAACGAATTGGAACTACTTCCAATTTCAATTCAATATTGAGATGTACGATATGTTGCAGTGCTACAGAATTCGAAATGATTAATTGTTTTATTGAAATGATTGCAGTAATACGGTTTTAGGATCTCCTGAAAAATAAGTTGATCAAAGGGTCGAATATATACATCAGCGTTTACTTTCAAAGGTTGCAGAAGTTGTGGAACCTTCGACCGAACTCATTAAGTAAATCATTTCATCTCTGCGGCGCATTGAAAGACCTCAGTGCTCTTGCGAAATACTCACTACCCTTCATCCTGGTAAAGAAAACAGCTAGAACCCATTGTAATACAATATTCACAAAAACATCCCTATTTTAAAAAGTCTGTGGATCACTGTATCGTTAATACCACCTATAAAGTCATTACTCTACATACAATTCGAATGGCTCCTGACTAGTGCATCGACTGAAACCGATGCATTTACCGTAGTCGTCATCACCATGCACGCTTTCCGAGCTCCATATTCGTGATCAACGATCTCGCTATAAATTTTAATTAGTAATCATTAATTATCCCCAGTTTGGATGATGCGATCTTAATTTAATCCGACGTCTATTGAAATAACATGCCGCACAGCAATATGAGAAAATTGAAAATGAAATGTGCTTAATGAGTTGTTGTTTTTTTCTGCTGTTACAGGTTGCGTCTTGGATACACAATGACGGCGAAGAAGCTCTCCAGCGATTCGGCAATGTTCAGCTTGAGTGTGAAGACACAATGAAGGACAATGAACAAGAATTCGATAAATATTATTTCATATCCCTGGTAAGTCCCATATTATGAAAATAATATTTTTTTATTCTAAACTATTCCATCATTGCTAGAAACACTTGGCCAAAGGAAACGATCTACACGATGCTGCCCTCAACTTGGACCCTCTCAAAGAAACTGCCATTCAACTGAAAGAAACCCTCCAAAAGTTCAGTGAACGATTGGAGAAGGCCCGCGAACGAATCGAAGGAGCAGCTCGGCTTCATCACTTGATTGGCCTGCAATTGCGCGAAGATGACATCCTTTTAGAAATGCAAAAACTCACGGAAAAAATCGGTGTACCTGGACTTATAGAAAAATGCCGCCGAAATCGAAAGGCCGACGGAGCTAATGCTCACGCACAATTGACAAAACCGAACGCTCGTACTGCGGGAGTAACGACAAGCACACCTGAAAAAACGAAATTGGATTCTGAGGAAGGAGTTTGCCATTGCTGGCGAGAAGCAAATACGGAGAATGACGAGGACGAAGAAGAGGATCACTCGAAAATTGCAGATTCGGGACTGGGTGGATGTGATCGGTGCGAAGGAAACAGTGGAAAACTGACCAGAGCGTGTTCATGTCAGAGTTTTGATGATAATGGGAATTTATTCGATAAAGGGTAAAGCCGTTACAATTATCTTCGCCTTTGAATTTAATACATTCGTAACGTTTATTTTTTAGTCATAACATCGATGAACTCGAAGAGGACTGTTTCGATAGAAATTCAAAGCAATTCATGGATTTACAGTCACCTATGGAAGCGAATTCACATCTGCAATGCCATGCTTCAACCTTAGAATTGTCTCAAATAGAGGAGTTGAGCGGTTTGGATCCAAAAGTTCAAAAGTAAGATTTTTGTTAATAATACAAAAGATATCATAATCCACGGTTCAGTAAGCTTATGCAAAGTTCTTGTAATTATCTTTCGAATTTGGTGCAGCTTAGTAAAATATTATACTTATGATAGTATAATTGTTTTCAAATACAAAAGAATAATATATAATATCATCATTATCATCGATGGCGCGACAGCCCAAATTGGGCCTTGGCCTCCAATAACGTCCGCCTCCAATCGTCTCGATCCTGCGGCCTGGTTCTCCAATTATTGAACCCCAGTATTGACCTGCCATCTGCGTCTACCGTGTCTTCCCAACGTTTCCTCGGCTTACCAACTGGACGCTTCCCTTGTGCTTTACCTTTCAACGTTCTTTTAGGTAGTCTATTGGCCTCCAACCTTTCGACGTGGCCGGCCCATTGTAATTTTCGTAATTTAATGGATGTGGATACAGGTGGGTCGTCATATATATGGTACAACTCATTGTTGTATCGCATTCTCCACTCTGTCCCTTCTTGTATGGGGCCAAAAACTCGTCATAGCACTGTGCGCTCGAATACATCCAGAGCCTTTGCGGAATCCGTAATCAAAGTCCAGGCTTCGCTTCCATAGAGAAGCACAGGGTTAATGAGTGTTTTGTATATGCGAAACTTATTATTCCGAGTGTGGAATAGTACGCCTTGTTTGCTGCATTTATTCGCCGTAAAACTTCGTCCTTTTCACTGCCTGATTTATCAAGGTGGACTCTTAAGTAGATGAAGTTATCTACATTCTCGATGTTGTAGTCTCCTAAGGTTAAGTTTTGTCTGATTGGCGCCATTTTTCTTGTTTGGGTCATTAGTTTGGTTTTATGTTCGTTAACCCGTAGATTTATTTTCTTAGCTTCTGACTCCAAACTTAGGAAAGCTTCCTTTGCTTCTCGTATGGTCCGTGCCATAATGTTGACGTCATCGGCGAATGTTACTATTTGCGTGGACTTGAACAGTAGTGTGCCTGTTGTATCAGCTGGTATTTTTCTGATGACGTGTTCCAGAGAAAGGTTGAATATCATCGGGACAAGTCCATCTCCTTGCTTTAACCCTGAGTTGATGTAGAAGCTGTTGGTTAGGTCACTGTTGACTTTGAGCTGAGATTCGGCGTTCATCATTGTCACATTGGTCATGCGGACGAGTTTTGTTGGAATTCCCAAGTCAAGCATGATTCGGTAAAGTATATTTCTGTCTACACTATCATATACTTGCTTGAAATCTACGAAGACCTGGTGCACGTCGATATTATACTCCCAGCATTTTTCAAGCACTTGTTTGACTGAGAATATTTGATCTATCGTAGATCGTCTGGACCTGAAACCACCTTGATACTCTCCTATGATGTTATCATAGAAGGGCTTCATTTTGCGTTCAATAATTTTAGACAACACTTTATAGGACGAGCATAATAAAGCGATGCTTCTGTAGTTTTCGCAACGTAATTTGTTTCCTTTTTTGTAAATGGGGCTTATAATACTTTTTCGCCAATCATTTGGCAACTGTTTTGCTGCCCAAATTTTTAGTATTAATTTGTGGAGGAAGTTGCAAAGAAGAGTTCCACCATTTCTGAGAAATTCTGGAGGTATTCCATCTATTCCAGGAGCTTTGTTTATTCGAAGGTTACGTATGGCTGCCTGAACTTCTTCGAATGTTGGTGGAGAGATGTAAATGTCCTGCTCTGCTTCTGGGATATTTGGATCTGCTGAGTTTGTCGTTGGCGCGGGATTAAGCAGCTGTTTAAAATACCGTGCCCATCTTTCTTTAATCTCGACCGAGTTACTGATGATGGATCCACTTTCATCCTTACAAAGGCTCGTTCGCGGTTTGTATCCCTCGCGTAGCTGTTTGATTCAGGAATACGCAGCTCGTACATCGTTAAAGGTCATGTTTTTGTTCAGTTTCTGGATCTTGTCATTGGTAAGTTGGCGTTTCTTTTGGCGACGCATTTTTTTTTGCTTGTCGCCGGAGGATGTTATAGTTTTCGGTTTTAGCCCGTGTTGGTCGTTGGATTAACTCTTTGTAAGCCTCATTTCTCTTTGTAATAGCATCTTGACACTCATAATCAAACCAGTCATTCCGAGGGTTTTGGCGTTTATGTCCTAATGTCTTTTCTGCTACTGTTTTGATTCCTTCTTTTACCTTTGTCCACATGGATAATATGCCAAACACTATTGTAATTTACCATGCACTGAGCCATTTCGCCTAGGCTTTATAGTTTCCAGATATATTTCAATTTGTACAACTGTCTAGACCTAAAAGCTGACTTAGATGATTTTTCTAATGGATGTACTAGGAACCGGTTGCTGATTAACATTAACAAGTACAGTCCTAGCACATTTTGAAAAAGTATGCATGTTTGATTAAGGAACCTTATCAGCAGGTCCATATTGAATCAATCGATAGAATTTTTTTGAATTTTCGCTTGCGTGAGCTCTCATAGTGTGATGTCCTTCGATTGTCTCTTTATACTTATCGACTGAAACTTCTGGCTTTAGGCACACTCAGAACTAGACGTCATAATCTGAAAATTTTCTTTGCTGTATTTTTCCAGTTTTAGCCAGATTGAATTCAAAATACTAATTTTTTTCTTTGTCAATTTTCACCGGGCTAAATATGACTTTAATGTACCTATTTCTCTATAATAAGATCCGCCATTATCTTCATTGAAAAATATCATTCTCAATTGGCTGAAACGAATTTTAAAATAAAATTAAATAATTTTTGGGTAGTTTTTGAGATAATTCTTTCATAAACTCTTTCTGATTAAGACGATATGCGTCCATGCGTTCTGTATTTACACAATTCTAATTTTTAATCGGAAGTGGTCGGATACGTTGATCTATATACCCTAGACTTTTGGGCGCTTTCCTTTCACCCATTGTGATTTATGGATAATTTGTGAATGAATGAAATTATAAAAATTAGAATTTGAATCAATTTACTCAAAATTACACATTTCTATATTTCTATACGCACGGTTTTGCAATATGGACATCACATTTTGTATTTAAATTAAAAAAATTTAAATTGAGATACCGGGCTGAAATTTATTCCAAGTGTAGTACACATGTTACATTTAAGTATGAAATTCGTTCACATAAGCACCGAGAGCATGTTTGCAGCGACGAATTCTTCCTTCGTGGATAGACTCTTCCATACTTATCGACCAGAATGTTGGTAATTTTGCGTTTATATTATTCCAAAGCTCCTCTAGCGTCGTTGGATTGTTGGCATAAACCAACGACTTAACGAAACCCCATAAAAAGATGTTCAATGACGTTAAATCGCATGGACAAGGTGGCCATCCCACCGCACCATTTCTCGGAATTAGGCGATTACTAAACTTCCCTTTCAATAGATCAATTGTTTAACCAACTATGTGGCGTATGAAACCACATATGATTGATGTCAAGTCCATCCAATTCTGGCCAAAAAATAGTCCTCCAACATTGGCCGCAACATGGCCATCATTTTTATCAACAGCAAAATACAGTCCACTCACATCGCCGTCATGAAATCTACACCAAACGGTCACTTATTATGGATGTAATGAAGTCTCTTCAAGCACAGATGGGTTTGTTGCCGTTCAATAATGCATATTTTGCTTATTGATAAAAATAAAAATGAGCTCCATCATTGAAGACGATATTTCGATGAAATTCAGGATTTTCTTCTTTTCCTTTTACAGCGCCCAATCAGAGAAGCTTTGGCGCTTCAAATGATCAAGAGGCTTCAGTTCTTGAATTAATTGGATCTTAAAAGAGTATATCCCAAGATCTTAGAGCAAAATTTGCAACAATGTGAACTGAGAGATTCCCAAATCCTTTCAACAACGTGGAATGATTAGGCTCATTTTAAACTGAAGCACTTACAGCTGCTATATTTTTGGTGCTTCGACTGGTGCATTTACTCACTGGCACAAGAACAGTTAATAATGAAAATATTGACTCGAATTTATCTACCAAAGCACGCACAGCCCGTCTAGTAGGATGATTATTACGACCGAAAATTGGAGTTTCACCCACTCAGAATTTCGGTAGTTATTTTTAATAATTTGTAAAATTTGTCCGTTCGTTAACTCCACCATGGTAAAATTATTAACCTTGACTGACGTTTTGATATTGGCAAATCATAAAAAAAGTGGAAGAGTGCCTTTGTATTGAAATACCAAATTTGTATGTCCCTATTGAAAAATCTGATGCATGAATCAACGTATCGTCACCACCCACTTCCGCTTCTGGTACAAATGTAAAACGATTTCACAAGGACGCACGACTGAAAACACCTTTGCAGGTTCAATGCGTAAGATTTCTCCGGTTATTGGGATACCTTTGAACGCTCAAGTAGCCTCAGTCGATTTCAGGAGAAGATATAAAGCATTTTTGGGCTGAAGTGACTCTGAGTCCTCAATGTCTGCACGATAGGATACTCAGAGATTTTTTTCACGGACGACTTAAAGACAGTCATTAGATCTGTAGCAGGCTTTTTTCTCAGGGAGCATGTTTACGTTTTTTTCAAGCAAAGATATTTGCTATTCTGACAGCTGGTACTGGGTAATTGATGAAAAGTGAAGGCGAAAGTTTATGGCTATTTGCTGCGCCAGTCAAGCTGCGATGACTCCTAACTTCTTCAAACATTGGTCAGGAATGAAGGACACGATTGAACTCAGTCGCTAGGTTCAATAAAGTACATCTGCTTTGGGTAACGTAACAAGACGGTGTTATGGAAATGAAATTGCTCGACGCTTCCACTATAGAGTCCCAAACTTGGCATAGGTGTGCCAAATTTAGTTGCATATTCCATTTTTTGGAAGTATAAAGTTACAGCCCATAAAAGATGGCTGTCGTGTGATCTGCCTCTTAAAACCTAACCATGAAGCTGCAGGATTACTCCTTAACAAGAGTTAGAAAATTTGTAGAGTCTTAATAGGTATACTGACTGGGCACAACCACTTAGGAGGACATATGTACCGAATAGATTTTCCACGGGATTATGGTTGTCCATCTTGCTTAGAAGAGATGCTCTATGTGGAGTGAATCCAGCGTTTCCGCGCATCAGATACCAATGCTTCGGTTGGAATGTTGGGTGCATGCAGAGCCTCTTGTACCCTATCAGTGATCCTGGACTTCATAAATGGATTAGAGAAACTCCATCATTCTGGCTTGAGTAGTTAGAGGCGCCAAGCACCTCTCCACAACCCACTCACACTCACTATCGGTCGAGCTGTCTTTCGAGTGTCTTATTTCCCCTTTTGAAGTTTATGTTGCTCACACATTTCAATGGTTTTTCTTATATGTGTTGTATGTTTTTGCGGCTTCTCAATTCATTTTCTTCTTTTTTAGTTTCACACTATGACTTTTTACCAAATATTTTGTGTGTGCTTTCGTACGTCAGTGCTACTATTAGATATTTTTCTAATTAATATCTTCCTTAACTTTCGGTTTCACTCACAGAAAGTACTTGGAGGTATTCCCACTCATTTTTCATATTATCATCAACCTTTTAATATAATATTTTTATTGTTCTTGCCTCTCTATATCATTTAATATGAGTGTGATATAGGATAGTAAAAAGTATTACTACTAATTCAAAAGTATTATGGACTATTGGTACCAGTTAATATTGTAACTCTCATGCAAAAATATGCAAAATATAGAAACTCGTTGTGAAGTTCCTTTTTTTTTTTTGCAGCACTATATATTGTTCGAACTAATAACTCATCTCAAAGCTAATATTTTATATCATAAATGATACATGCAGCATGCACCTTGCATCGATACGATGAAAAATAAGCATTTGGAATTAAAAACTTGAAGTACATTTTCAGCACTCGTTCGATATTGAAAATGTTTAATGTATGTTTCGGAGTAGTCAATATAAAAGTTCCAAAAATATTTCGTATTCCTTTTTTCTAGTCAGTAATTGGATACATTTTCTAAGGAAAATATCTTCATATCGTTAAGTATCATCCGGCAGAAGTAGATAGATTATCCTTAAAAGATCCAAAACTACAAAGTTGTGTTTATATAAACACCTTGTAGTATTCAGTGTATCTATTGAATTCCATTTAACTGTTGCAATGAGAAAACTTGTGAATGTCAGCAATTAAGTAATCGGACAGATAGGCGGTGTTAAGATTTTTGTCTGTAACTTTATGAAAAATCAATTTAGGAAAAAATGAATTGCATATTTATTTACTAGGTAACAATAGTTTATAAAATATGGCAAAAATAAATTTCTATTTTATTTACAAAAAAAATTATAAGCCGAAATTCAAAATATGTGATTGTTAAATTCCAATTAAATATTCGGGCACATCAAATAATGATAGTAAATTAAGTATAATAAAAGCTTTTTTTTTCTTATTTTAGTATTTTGTTGGAAACTCTTTGGTGTTCCGAATAGCTTCCAGTCTTCTTGGAATAGATTCCACCAACGACCTGCAATAAGAGGGATCGATTTTTTTTCCATTTGTCCTCCAGAGCCACTTTAAGCTCGGCCTTCGAAGAAATTACCCGCGATTTCTATTTGTTTTCTAAATAGGCCCACAAATGTTCGATTACATTTATATCCGGAGATTGTGGGGGCGTTTCCATCACGTGAGGACAATTATACAATAACCACATGCGCGTATTATGAGCTTTGTGTTTTGGGTCATTGTCGTGATAGAACGAAAATGTCTCAGAAATGCCCAATTTATCTACACTTTCTTTAAAATTTTCTTTTAAAATAGATATGTACTTGTGTTGGTCCATTATGCCATCAATAAAAACTAGATTTCCTGGTGCAGAGGCAGCCATACAGCCCCAAACCATAAATGATCCAGCTCCATGTTTTACGGTCGGTTGAAAGTTAACAAGTTTGAACTCCTCATTTGGTCGTCTCCACACATATGTTTGTCCATCTGACTGGAAAACATTAAATTTGCTGTCGTCAGTAAATAACACTGTGCTCCAATAGAAAAAGTCACGCGGTTTATGCTCTTTAGCGAACTTAAGTCGCGTTAGCTGATTTTTCTTATTGACAAAAGGTTTTTTTTGTGTGGAACTCTGCCGTTAAAATCGTTACTCCGTAGAAATTTTCTCACAGATTCTATACTTGCAGTAATGTGGAGGTAGTTAGACACTTTTGATGTCGATTTTGTCGCACTCAACTTGGGGATTTTTCTTTACTTGCTGCACGATCCACCGTTCATCTGCTTCGGAAAATTTTTTCGGCCGTCCGGATCTAGGATTATTTTCAATACTTTTATTAATATCAAACCGTTCAATGATGTCATGAACAGTCGAATGGCTTCTACTGATGATTTCCCCAAATTCTCGCACAGACATCTCGTTTTTGTGATGTTTGATGACCAATTTCCGAACTTCGTTAGTAGTTTCTTTACCTCGACGACCCATGCTAGTTTTGTATGAGAATTCACTATAAAAATTTCACAACAAGTAATTTATTCTTTTCGTTTACACTTTGACTATTGTTATTCACACTTAATTTGTTATAATTCGGAGAATTCTCAAATGTCAAAAGAAAACCAGTGTTGCCAGGTGTCCGAATATTTAATTGGAATTTAACAATCCTATATTTTGAATTTTGGCTTATAACCTTTTTGTTGATAAAAAGAAGCTATTTTTTTTTTTAGATTTTAAACTAGTGTTAACAAGTAAATGTATATGCATTCTATTTTCTCTTAAATGGGATTTATAAAAAGTTACTGACAAAAGTTTTAGTCTCGTAGCTCTGTCCGATTACTTAATTGAGCCACTGTACATTACTTCTGACTCCAAAATATCTCGATTTCCAGACAAGCAATTCAAATGTCTAAGAAATCAGACGGAACCTTAGCCACGAGTTACAACAAAATATGGCGACTTTTTCGAAATGAATCTAAAAATACATGTTTTTAAAAGTTTTCATTCAAGTTTTTAAAATCAATGTTAAAAACACTTAAACATAAAAACTACCAAAAACAGCTTGATAATAAGGTAGAACAAAAGCTTCGACTCTAACGAGCCATAAAAATGATTCATTACGTTACATTCTGAAAACTGTTTTTAACTACTACAATCTACCAAGGCTTAAAAGGTACACGCCTTCCTGAATTTCATAAACTTAATGCAATAGCTAGGAAAGCTTTAATTTATCTACTTCCAATTATTTTTTTTATTATCTTTAATAACAAATCATAATTCAATTTCTATACCAGAACGCTTCTATTTATCATGAGAGAAATGATTGTAACGGAACGCGACTATGTACGATCACTTTACTACGTAATCGAAAATTACATTGACGAATTATTACGTGACGATATACCACAAGCGTTACGTGGTCAACGAAATGTTATATTCGGTAATATCGAGAAAATTTTCGAATTTCATCAGCCCCATTTCCTGGCTGAACTGGAATGCTGCGAAAATAATCCACTCAAGGTCGGCGCAGCATTTCTTGCGAACGAGTCAAAATTCTACCTATACGCTTTGTACAATAAAAATAAACCAAAAAGTGATACGCTTATGAGTGAATATGGAACGACGTTCTTTAAGGTAACTGGATTATTTTAGCTATCGAGTGGTATTGATTAATAAACGAATCGCTTTCATTTCAGTCGAAACAGTTGGAATTGAACGATAAAATGGATTTAGCATCGTACCTGTTGAAACCAGTTCAGCGAATGGGGAAATATGCCCTTTTGTTGCAGCAATTGGTCAAAGCTTGCAGTAATGTTCAGGTAGAATTCCTCTGAATGTCCTGTAAATAATATTTCTTTTCTATTATCACATTTGATCTATTTAAGGGTCCTGCGCTCCAAGACATCCAAGCTGACGTCGAAGAGCTGCAACGTGCCGAAGAAATGGTAAAATTCCAACTGAGACATGGAAACGACCTGTTAGCCATGGACTCGTTGCGTGATTGCGATGTAAATGTTAAAGAACAAGGTCGACTTTTGCGACAGAACGAATTCCTTGTGTGGCAAGGACGTGGCGGCAAGAAATGTTTGCGACAAGTTTTCCTGTTCGAAGACCTGGTTCTATTTAGTAAGGCTAGAAGATTTCCTGATCATAAGGTAGTATTAAAAAAATCATTACACCTAGCAAATTCCATACAATAACTTATCTATGTAACCCCACAGAATCTCGACATTTACATTTATAAGAATAGTATAAAAACATCTGATATCGGCTTGACGGCTCATGTAGCTGATTCAAGAACGAAATTCGAAATTTGGTTTAGAAAACGAAAACCCGAAGATACGTGGACTCTGCAAAGTATGTCAGAAGATATTAAAAATATTTGGACAGAGGAAATTTCCAAGTTATTATGGAAACAGGCGAAAAGAAATCGAGGTTTGCTTTCATTTGATTTTTCAGCGAAGCTTTTTTGACTCTTTGAACGATTTATGAAAAAAAATTAAAATAATATTTTGTTTTCAGAAATTCGTCTTGCCGAAATGTCATCAATGGGTATTGGAAATAAACCTTGCTTAGACATCAGGCCAAGTCACAACCAAATAAACGATCGTTCTATAACGTTCACTCAACTTGGACAAAGTGAGTAGTTATAAGCGGTGTCCTTTAAATTTTTATAATTCAGCGTAGTGCTGACAAGTAAACTAACATAATTTGCCTCTTTAGCTCCAAGAATGCGTAACTCATTTACCGGAGGTATTATTGAAAACAAATCGAATCGACGACCTCATTCCATCATCTCGGAGAGCTCAATGTCATCAGGAACGAGTAGTTCATCAGGTGCATCTTCAGGAAACGGAAGCAGCTTTCGAGCGGGTGGCTTAGAACTTATTACCGAGGCGGTAAATTTGCAACTAAGCAGCGCTGATAAAAAGCATCAGCGATCAACGACACTTGTCAGTCAGCTTTCAATGGGTCAGTATTCATATTCGGTCTATCCTACAGGCTTTTATATTCTTCAAATTTTTCTCTGTCCTCGAAAAATATAGAAAGTGGCATTATGTCTGACATTTCAACAACACCTGATGGTGATATGCACGAACCATCCTGGCCAATAGCACCCACTAACGCTGGTCGAGGGAAACACAATTCCATAGTCCACGACCAGAAGAAGCAGCAATCATACGATCAATCCCAGTCACAGCAAAACAACCAACAAAAACTCCATTCCGACCTGACCAATATCGAAGATCAGGACCCGTATATTGGCGACTCAATAACCGTCCACCTATAGACACAAGTTTTATTTACAAAATAGAATACATATAACGCTTTTACACCGAATCAACTATATAGGGAAAATCTTTTAACTCGTTGAATATACACAAACATCTATACATCGCAAAATCTATAGCACTCACAACAACAACAACAAAACCGACGAAATCAAGTAGCAACAATAGGCAACACAAATTGAAAAAAAAATTCAAATCGACATAAACATAGATATATTTATAGCTTCTAAGTGTCTTTGATGTGTTACGCGTACCTTAATCTCTTTATATTACTTTTATCATTATTGTAATTGCATCAAATTATCGATTTTAATTTAACTTGTTAAGTACAGCAGCCATCAGATGAGTAATGTTAGTCGTTTTACCCGTAGATGATAAGTCAATTATTAATTTCATAGATCAAATACCTTTCCATTTATAGATTTTATTTTTGAATTCTTTTTATCGAAGAAATTGTCATTTTTTTATTATACACTACATATTGGTTTTTATATCGATAGTAAAATATTTTTTTTTACTTTTTTTGTAAGTACATATGCAGTTTATTTATGTATTACCTGCATAGTTTTTTTTAGTTTTTTGGTAGAATTTAGTACACTTGAATGTATTTTTTTCGATTTCAAAAGTTAAATCTAAAATAGATGTCTATTAAATTTCATTTTTATAAAGCACTAAGACGATAGTGTGGGTGAATAAGTTTATCAGTTCCGTTTTGATGAAATAGAAATAACATTTTTAAGAAATGCAGTGTACTATTTAGATGAACAGAAATATATTTACAATAAAATACAATGTAAACTAAAACAACTGTTTTCAAGGAACTATTTGACGGAATCGGGGAGCACTTAGAAAGTAAATGGATTGAAGAGTGAGAAAATTCATGTATCAAAATGACCCATTACAAAAGAATTCTGATATTGGTCTTCTATTTAGACGCTAATATTTATTTACATCGCAGCTTTGATTCTTGAATCGAAATTTTTTGTGGATGAAACAAAGCTCTGCTACATAAAGGAGAATAACGATTGAAACTGGGTGTAATGCTACATTATCAAATTCATCAC
This sequence comes from Nemotelus nigrinus, assembly GCA_947369275.1. Taxonomy (NCBI): domain Eukaryota; kingdom Metazoa; phylum Arthropoda; class Insecta; order Diptera; family Stratiomyidae; genus Nemotelus; species Nemotelus nigrinus. The sequence continues at coordinate 54,174,822 of OX376373.1, read as the reverse complement.
ACTAAATTGGAATATATCCTGAACGCACATTTGCATGGAAAGTTCTTTGCGTGAAATATATGATTCCATTTCCTAGGAAATTCCCAGCGAAAAAGGTTATTGTAGGTGCGTTGAAACCAGGCGATGAAAGTGCGAGAGATGATAAAAATGACCGATTTAAAGCCTACCTAACAACTTCCCCGGGCAAATTTTTATTTTATTTTGAAAAATAGAAAGCCAACATGATACATAAATATACGAAATTGGTGATAAACTTGCATTTAAGATTTTATGTTACTTACGCATCATAATTATAGGCTAGCACAACTTTCATCGTAAAACAAGCAAATAATTAATTAGAAATTAATCAAGCAATCATTAAACAAAGATACATAATAAAAGATGGAATTTAAATTAATCCAGTATGAAGAGGAAATTCCGGAACTAAGTAAATGAAAGAGCTTAATAATAAAAATCAAAATAAGTAGTAGAAACATAGACAAATGACAAGACTGCTAATCATTATTTTGATAAAAAATTCTAACAATGTTTTTGAAATCATTTGCATTATTCCGAAAAACATCTAACCAATGGTTTTTGATAGAGTGTTGTACTGGCGAGACATTCTGGCGATTGGAGCATGTTCACCAAGATTAGTTTTCCAAGCATCCAAATAGAATGAGTCATAATAACGTTCTCTCTGGGATAGTCTGGGAGTGCGAAAGTTCAATTTAGAAAGTAAAGGAGAGCAGTCAATAAGGTTGTTTGCTAACTTGTAAAAAAAAGGAGAGTCTAGGAGGTTACGGCGATCATATAGAGACATTAGCTTAAAATATTGAAGTTTCTCACCATATGTGGGCACTCTGGTCAATATGTTTTCTTTAAAGCATAGGATATTTAAAAACCATTTTTGAGCCCTTTCAATCTTTTCGATGTGAGAGTTATAAAAGGGTTTCCAAACGGGAGAGCAATATTCTAAGATACTGCGGACCAGGGACTTATATAGAGTAATTTTTGTTTGGCTATTTTTGAATTTAGAGGTACTCCTGATCACAAAACCAGCAACCCTAAAGGCCCTTGCAGTTATGTTCTCAACATGTTCGCGAAATTGCAGCTTACTATCTAAAATCACTCCTAAGTCATTGATGCTGTATATTATTTCAAGCAAGTTTGCATATATGCAATACTGAAACCTGTAAGGAGCACGACTTCGACTAAATGTTATTTGGAAGCATTTCTTAAGATTGAGATCCATTTTGTTACTTTTGCACCAAATAACCACTCTATCAAGGTCATCCTGAAGTGCACGAGAATCAGCTTCAGAGTGAATTTCTTTGAAAAACTTTAAGTCATCAGCGTAAAGACTGAAGTTACTATTTTTGAAGCAAGAAACAATGTCATTTATAAAAATAATGAAAAGTATGGGACCCAGAACTGAGCCTTGAGGCACTCCAGATGTAGCATAGTATTCACGAGATTCATATCCACAGAGAACAACTCTCATATTTCTGCAGGTAAGGTATGAACAGAACCACTTTAGTAACAGGCCATGAATACCAAGTGCAGAAAGCTTACTCAGAAGTAAAGTGTGGTCTACTTTATCAAAAGCCTTGCTGAAATCAGTGTAAATACAATCCACTTGTACATTTTTATCCAAGGAACGTGCTAGAGAGTCCACATAATGCACAAGATTAGTTTCAGTCGATCGTTTCTTGAGAAATCCAAATTGTTCATCAGATATAAGTGGCTTTACACTCCAACTAAGTGTTGAGCAAACTAGCGATTCAAAGATCTTGGAAAAAGCTGAAAGAATAGATATTGGTCTGTAATTAGACACATTATATCTATCTCCAGCTTTAAAAACTGGCACGATTCTTGCCTTTTTCCATATTTTGGGAAAAATTCCTGAGCTCAAGGATTTATTAAATAGCATAGTAATAGGGTTTACAAGGGAGTTAGCACATTTATAAATAATTATTGGTTCTATTCCGTCTGGCCTAGCACTCTTATTAATGTCAACTTTTTTCAGTTTTTCAAGCACGACTTCGGTTTCAAAACATAATGTAGAAAGGTTGATATGGTGTGAGAAGGTCCTTGACTCAACATATGATCGTTGGGGGGTGTTAAAGACGCTAACGAAGTGTGATGCAAAAAGGTTACACATAGAATATCCATCAGAAGACAATGTTCCATTCCATTCTTATAAGAATCTCCTTGACAAATAACCATAGTAAACAATTCCGAGGACCAGAGACAAGATTGCATAATTACCGAATAATTTATTTGCAACGGAACTGTGAACACATTACTAGCATTTATATAGGTGTCCCTAGGCAACAGTCCAAGAAATGTATCTCTTAAAAAAGTATATCTTTACAAATAAGGCAATAGAACCAATAAGTATAAAAACTAATAACTAAAAACATAAAACAAGTTGTGAGCAAATCTCATATTTTAATTCCAGAGGAAAATTACACAAAGCGATGGATGTTTATATATTTTATTTTTATCTGATACGTTGAAGAGCACCTCCTATGCGCAACACCAGAGCCTCTTAACGCTCTCACAATCTTTTGGTAAGTGCCAGTCGTACTGTTAAATTTGACGACTTTTTCTTATCGACCATCTGCTGTTTTCCATGCCGACTACAAGCCACAGTTATTTAAGCAAAACGTGCACTGCTATCTCCTGCAATCTCAGCCCCTCCTCCATCCCTTTCTTTAACTTTACTTCTGCCAAGGCTGTGATATAGCATAATAGATGTAGCGAAAATTGAAGATGCGAGTGACCTTAGCACAACTTAGAACCAGACCGAAGTCCAGAACCAAGAGTGCTAAGGTCAAACAGTGGAATGGCTGCTGCCATTCAAGAGGCAAAACAAAAAAAAAGAATTGCCCCGAGAGCAGGGTGCCCTAGAAATGGCCGTGAAGGCCCCTCGTCCGCATTAGCGGAGCACCCTTTAACCAACCCCGACGGATGCTGGGGTGCCGCTTTGCTAGCTCGCTGCGGCTGGGGTGGGTTCATAAAAAAATGGGGATGGTTTGCTCTCAAGAAACGGGATGCTACGTATTATTCATCCGTCATGAATTTCGTAGCCGCAAACTGGTATATAAAATACCCAGGGACCAAAAAAAGGGGGCATAGCTCCGTAAAGGAAACCACCCAGGCTCTGCAACATGGGCTGACTAAGCAGACCCAGTGCTCGTGACAACGCACGGAGCCAGAAAATTGAAAATCTAAACGGGAAAATAGGAAAAAATGCTACCTCTCTTTACAAGGAACCCGGGTGAGGCAGACAGCCCCGGGCCCCCGATGATAGTGGAGCCCTGACCCCGATGGTCTGGGGTCCTCCACCCTCTGATGCTGGCCATATCAATTCAAAAATTCAAAATTCAAAAATCTAATCAAGAAAAACCAAAATTTACATCAAAGCGGAAACTACCTATGTGTGGCCAGCATCCCTCCCTTTTGATGCTGAAAAATACGGAAAAATTCACGAGAAAACTATTACATTATAGGCCAGCCAGGCCTGGAGCGGAACCTGAAAAAGAAGATGAACTTCTCGGGCTTTCACCCAATAAGAAGGCCAAAAGTTTAGATTTTACAAATTCATCATTATTATTTCATGCTTTGCTTTAGCTGATTAAATTCATCTATTCCAAATTTCTAAAATTTGCTTTATAAGTATCTTTAACTAAGTCCTGTTTGCGGCTTTTTTTTTTTTTCTTTATTCCTTCAATATTTTCTTTTGCTATGAATTAAAGTATCCGCTTGCAAAATTTTAATGTAAAAATTATTTGCATTCTTGAGGAGAAATAGCTAGATAAATTATTACTTTTTTTTTTCTTATATGATTCGCAACAAAAATCTACTTCGAATATGTACATGTACACCTTTCGACTTTTCCTGATATTAGTAATCATCAATAAGTGCGGAGTTTGGATCCAAACTATGCCGTTTTCATTTTTTTCTCGAGACAATGAAAGGTATGTTTCGTCCGACATAGAATTGTAGACTTTACTTTTGTCGTAGAAAAGTAGTATTTCAGAAAAAGAATGCAAGGTACTACACATGAACCGACATCTAAATCATTTGGACTGACTCTTTTTCTAGATCAAAGAATGTATGAGAGAAAAATTGATTAACGGTACAAGCCGCCCGTACACAAAACAACTATTTTTACATTTGCCTCAAATGTCTGATAGTGAAAAAGAACAAATGTCGTGTCTACTAGCTTACGTTATGTACAGATTTAACTAACATGACAAATATGACATCATATTCTTCGCTCCAAATCTGCTCTAAAAATCTCTTACGACTGGCATGTAGTATTATTTCATGATTTTTCGTTTTCTTCTTCATAAATATTTATATATAAAAAATGTAAGTTATTACCTCTTCCATTCTTTTCGAGGTACAAGAACTAGAGATAGCAGATATTATTAATAATATCTCGATATTTTTGTTTTTTTTTTTTTTTTTTTTTTCTTCGATAGTATTTTCGTTTAACAATAATAACATTGAATTACTTTGATTAAAATATTTTTTTTTTTTTTTTGTCGTTACTTTTCTTCAGAAACGAATATCTACTCTCAAATGACGATAGTTTCAATTTCCAGAAGCTAAACAATGACTTCAAATTACGTTACAGCGCTAACTTCAGCGCACTAGTTTTAACAGGCGTGTTTTATAATAGCTATCTAATCAGTTCGCTTACGTGTCTCAGCAACACAAACCTTCCTTTTTGACTTGTAATTTCGAGCCGGATCTGCTGAGCAAATATATTGGACGTATCTGGATTCCAATACAACGTAGTATATTCAACCTTGACGCCGTAGACAATTCAGCAGGATTTATAAAATTTAGACTTACTTGGTCCGAGTTGGGTGATAGGAATTGCGGTGGCGACAATTTGCCGGGTTAATTGTTGTTTTCTGAGTCGGTTGGCAAATGCGAGGAACAATCGCTAACCGGTTGGCTACCATTCTCACTGGTTATTAAATTTCATGCCGTTGATTCTGACAACGACGAGGAAGAAGAAGTGGTCAAAGACGACGCCGTTGCGGTCGAAGGTGCAGATTTTGATCGCCCGGTTCGGGACATACCCCAAAAATTCATATCCTCATTCTAAGTTGGCATTATTTCTTAGCTCCGCATCAAAATCCCGAATATTTTTCCCAAAACAACCCATACCAACCAACTGCCAAAGATAACACATCCGAAATTCTCGTACATCTCAGGCGAAACGGTTAACCGAACGGTATATACAACACAAATGCTGTTGATTTTTTTCCGTTCTAACACAATCAACTACAAGCACTAAACCATAACCATGCTGTTAATAAAACAATTGCACTATGTGGTTGCCTTGACTTATAGAAATGCACGATTAAATTTTGAATTTTTTTTTTTTTTTTATGTCAATTAATCACTCAGCGACTTTCACGAATTGATTTTTATTGAAATACTTGTAGGTTATGTGAAATCATTGGTTTCAAAAGCCCGAAAGTGATTGTAGTAAAAATGAAAGTTTTCGGATGAAAATCGCGAACGATATTGTTGAATCGAATGGAGCAGTAACAGCCGGGAAGGGAATCCACAAAACTCAGCACAAAACAGGAAAATTCCAATTGGCTTGTTCACGACGGAGTATATGCACGAACGCTACGCTCACTTATCCGACAGATTTGCAAATTGTAGCAGCACTTCACGCATCACAAAACTGAAGAACCTCTGATAATGTTGAGACGCACCACAATAACTTTGCAAGAATTTGCATTATGTTGCCACTTTTCCCGAACTTTTCGATTCATTCAAGTTCCCGTTGGCAATATTTTTCACACCACGACTCCTTCGCCACGCCGTCTGGCCTCTCGAAAATTCACTCCGACGCCCATGTACACACTCGGAGCAGATCTTCGATTCAAATTCAAAGAATTCGACTTTGAATCCGGAAAAAATGTCATTTCGTGCGGTATCACGTTTTTCTGATCCCC